>CM023611.1:8605777-9205777 GCA_013358685.1 Antennarius maculatus | reverse complement strand
ATTAACTCTACCCAAATGATAGACAGGGAATTATTCTAATGCATATGTTCCTCTCCATTTTTTTCCTCTGGCATAACTTTGCCCGATTACAGGTATTACTAATAACACAACGTTTTTTCTTTCAAATCCTAGCTTAAAGGACAGAACATATTTACCGCTGGAAACAAAGAGAAATCTCTTTTCATGTTACATTAGGGACTATTCTTTATTTGAGAGAAGATGGCACAGCAGAGCAATACTTTGGTTTATTTGTGTGTGTGTGTGTGTGTGTGTGTGTGTGTGTGTGTGTGTGTGTGTGTGTGTGTGTGTGTGTGTGTGTGTGTGATGCATATAATTTTAAAAGGTTGTACTTTGGGATCAGTTTAAATCATTTTGACTATTTCAAAATACTATAATTTACTACTGAATCATGACTGAATTCAACGCACACCCCAATCACTGCAGAGGAGCTTGTTTGAAGATGAAAATGGTGGAACAGAACATTAGTAATGATACTTGTGCACCACTTTGCTCCGAGCAGAATATATAGACCAAAGTCAAGTTGAAGGGTTTAAGAGAAGCTGCATCTTTGTAGAAATGTCTGTCACGTCTCCCTGGAGCACCTTCAATTTGCAACTTTATATCTGTTCCTCCATATTCAGTATCTATGAATATCCTCTGATGGCTCATCGTACATGACTGCAGCCGGGTTGGCACAAACCCAAGTGGTTTTGATTCTCCCAGACAGGATCAGGGTTCAGAAGCTGGTGACTTCAATATTTCAAGATGTGTGGGTGCCCGGAACACCGACTGCAAAGAGTCCTCATGTGTGAAGATGGTAGCACAGAGGGCATTGGAAAAAAACATTTTTAGTTTTGTTTAGACAGACAAGAAATGAAAAAAAAGTAAAGGGATAGAAAAATGACAAAAATAACTATTTACCACTCCTACCTGCACTACCAAGATGACCATTCCTATGGTTCCCAGCAGGTGCTTGTTGTCATCCAGCCATTCCTCCACTTTCTCAAAGCAACCCTATAATAGAAGCAGACTCTTGTTAGGATCAAGATATGTGCACTTTTAGAGTGCCAATGGAATCATGTCACCATAATGCTCATATTCTCCAGAAGAAGAACTGGAACTTACAGGAAATATAATGAATTAATGAACCGTGACTTGTGGTCCATACAGACATACGTGTTCACTGCCTTTAAATTATTCCCACTTGGGTTCATACTGGGGTCACTAAGTAGTGGTTTATGGACTTAATGGCCATTCTAGGTAAAACATCATGCCCCGTCTTGAGTGTGAGCAACCATACAAGTCAGAGCTGTTCGTTAGGAGTGTGGCCATCTACTCTGTGGCCATCTACAGACCACACATGAGATTTGGGTGCTCATTCCAAATCGTCCAAATTCACGTCTGTTTATACTCCTTTTGGCAATTATATTACAGATTTTAATCCCTTACCCTTTAAACCACATGCCAGATCACCAACAGAATGGGTTCATAATGCAGAGAGAATGGTGCTGCTAGAGTTAGAATGAAAAGGGCTGTGCTCTCATGTATTATGAAAGAAATACAGCTGGATCAAAATCCAAAAAAAATTAGTAACAGGGGGAAAATGTTCAAGAAACTCCATTTGAGAACTATTACACGGATGGATCAAATATCCAACATAGATTTGGGATAAATTTATATATATTTTAACCGAAATAGATTTTCATGCCGCCTGTCACTCCTCTTAGTGTGTTTACAGGTCTCTCTTGTTACAGGTCTCATTGGGACTTCTTAATTAAATAAAGGGGATAAATAAATTAACACAAACTTAAAGATGTGGCTAATGAGCACACTTGTGTTTAATCTATGGATACATTATGATGGGCCAATAAGCATGTAAAAACTGAAACATAAATCAGGCCAGAGACACCAACATTATGACAAACCAAAGAACTCTTTGTTGGTGTTTTAAGTAATTTTGTGTCTCTTCTCATTTATTTTCTTTGAGATAATTGTGCATTTCTTTGTAGTCATTTAGCTCCTCTTTGGGTTTGGTTTACATATCTTTGTATTTTTTATAGTCTGTTTGTAGGTCTTTAACTGACTGTCTCACAAAAAAATAATTGCTAACAGTCACATCAAACAGAAATACTGTCCCAGGAGGCCAGTGAAAACACAGAAACCAATGCTTGGAAAACCTTTTCAGCACTGCTTCCATGGTTTTGTCATAAATTACAAGTACACCAAATACAAGTGTGCGTTTATATTGCAGCTGTTTTGAACTCACCCTGTTCCAGAACATGTTGGTGGAGTTACGCCCACAGTCTTGGTAATGCTCCTGGCAACATCGGTCAGGGACTACCTTCTCTTTGAGGGCCTCGTGCCAATCGGTGTATGCTATCACACCACAGCACTTCCACTGTGAATAACACACACACACGCACGCACGCACGCACGCACACACACACACACACACACAAACATACATTGAACACAAGATTAGATGTTTCCAGTTCAGGGTGAACTCAAACTAACTTTGATGAAACAAGTATTATAATGAGCCCCTGTACTTTGGAGGACCGCAATAATGGAATAAAATGTACTTCATTCACCACCTTTGACTATGACTGTTGCATTAATGAAGCTGCTACATGCCAGGAAATGCATTAGCTGAGAATATAAGATACAAAAAAAATCAAAGTCATGCATTCTACAGCGAAACCAACTTTCTCAAATATTTCATCTAATGCATGGTCTGCTCACCTCTGCCTGGATGATGTTCCAGGCATTTCGCAGGCCTATATTGTTTTCTGAGTTATAGAGAGCCAGGCCGTCCTTCAGGTCCTTCTTAGCATTCTCGCTCACCTGGAAAGGAAAGAGGCGACGCTGACCTTGGTAAGAAAACCATTGTGAGTTGATATATAACAGCATAATAATTATAAAGCAATATCAAATAACACCTGACACACACACACACACACACACACACACACACACACACACACACACACACACACACACACACACACACATCTGAATATGACATAAAGAAGATGCATCATTTAAGTATGTGATGGGCTTGGTGGAGGTATACTGTATAATGATTCCATGGGAGAATAAAGGGGGTTTATAGTTGTCATTGCATTATAACATACAGGAATGCTTCCAGGCAACTCTAGAGGTTCATGTATGATTGATTGACCATAGATTACTTTTATCAACTGACTTATCATGAGATTTTTATAAATGTGTTATATGACTTCCTTTTAAGTGTAACCTAAAAAAACCCAACCCGCCTCACAACACCAATTTTGTATTTTGATGTGCATGTGATGCATATCATTTGTCGAATCGTTCCATAGACTTGTGCTTCAGCTGAACCCTTGAGCAGAGCTAACAAATCATTTTCCTCTTGACTGAACCCCAACAATGTCCTCGGGGTTGTGTCATGTCTAATGGAGATTAATATAACATTTGATGTGTTAATGAGATACAAAATCAGAGTTTTAGTTCTCATGCTGTTTGCCTCCGCAGGGCTAACTGCCAGGACGGATTGAGAGGCGCTTGAGATAAGGGGTAATTATTACTGGAAAAATGACATGCACTGCCAGACTCATGCTGAACTACTTCACAGCAAAAAGAAGTTACGTCATAATAGGAGGAGAGAAGTTAAAAATTTTTAGCTTCAGTCCTAAGCCTAAGGTTGGAGAAAAAAAAATCTGCTTCACATGAAGAGAAGGGGCATAATGTCTGTCACAGCCTAACAACAAGGTTCTTTACAGAGGAAGGCAATGATTGCTCCGACAGACATTCGACTCTGATGGCTGCTTAGTGAAGTCCTACATAACAAATGATGGAACTGATGCAGCCCTCTTCCGAAAGAAATACATGTCACTTAATTAGTACTGTAGCCTATGCAATGCATAATAAACTTTTATTCTGTAATTAATTGTATATAAAAGACAGATCAAACCTTCATTTTGACTATACAAGATGCTATATTAAGTATAAAATGAAGCACTTCAGGAATTTATTGTTGGGAAGGAAACCCTCAAACTCAAGTTTTCTGAGCTGCAGGGCACAAGAAAACAATCTGCTGAATTAAACATAAAGGTGAAACACATTTCCTTGTCTAATTGGTTAAAGTTTCACTTGTAATAAAATGTTTGTGCTATCATTAATCATGCAAATCCCATTTTTAAAAAATCCTCCTTTACAGTAAGTGTAATTTTGAATCACATTCTCACTCTGTAACTCATTGCTGATCCAAGGGAGTAAATCTACACATTCTACCTCAGGCTTCAGGGTTTGCCATATCTGTTCTAGCAGGGAAATGAGGTGAAGGGCAGGATCATCAATCTCTGCCTTGCGCTTTCTTTCTATCCTCTATCTTCTCTTCTTCATCTAGGCTATATGCAATGGTGCTCATTACTGACTTCTCACACTAACACAGTTATTCAAGAGTAGTCCGGGTCTCCCCCTAGTACAATAAAAATCATCTTCTGAATCTCCAATGAGTCTCTGCACATTTTCCATTTCATGTGTGGAAGCCTTTGTTAAAGTGAAATGAAACCTAATGATCTAGATTCACTGCTAACAAGAGGCAGACAAATGACTGCAGAACAAACAGGGATTTGATCATGCACCACTGTGCCCCATTTTATTTCTTGTAAAAAGATACAAACAAATGTTGCATAAGCCTCTTTTTTTTTTTTAAAAAAAAGGAAAACTAACTTCTTGACAGAAGCTTATTCTACCATTGATATTTTTGACAAATAAAAGTCCATCACCTTAGTTGGCAACATCAAAGTCCTTGTAACTTTTCTCTGAAAAGTTGTCAGAGGGCAAAAATGCCAAAAACTTCTATTTACCATTTTAGTAAAGCATGCAAGACCTCTCCTACTTCACTTTAGATGAATGAACTCTTCTGTGCCAGTTTGGTGCAATAGACAGAAAAATAAACACAAAAGACACAGAGAAAGAGTAAACAGAGGAAGACATGGAAACAAATATGTTGACAGAATGAAGGAGGGTCTAGGTTTACAATCCTGATGGACAGATCCGAGCGACTCAAACATCTGCCTGAATAGTTAGAAAACGATTTAAAGCTGGCCGTTGTATATGTTTCATGTTTACATGATTATTCAACTTCATTTAAGACTGACAAGCATATTTCTCTGGATTCATTCAACGAGACATTTATAATTCCAGCGCCAGGCTTTTCCCCGCGGCCTGACGACATGGAAATGCATTGGGGAGCAGGTAAATTGGGGGGTTGTCGCCATGCAACCACAAAGCAATGCTGTTTACTCATTACCAGGGTACCCAACTATGACCGAGCTGTTCAATTTTTCAGGAATGTGAAAGATCTGATCTTTTTGTTGGCATTTCATTGTTGAATACGCCCCACAAATCCAATTTCCATGTTAAGACAGCAAAGGTCACATTTCTACCATGTACATGACAAATTCTTTCCTTGAACTACACATTTAGAAAATGTCTTGAGTTGTAACCCTGTGTTGATGCCCTTGTATTTTCTTTCTCATTAATTTTGCCTCCAAGGACAACTGACTAACAAGTGGCGTCTCAGAGGGCAGACTGAGTTCCTCAATAAATGCAAATTCTTATTGCTTCATTTATAGTGGGTTCAATGATGGGTGTCTTGAAAAGCAATTGCTGCACTGGTATCTGGGCTTTATTCACTTTGTGTGATTTCATTCCTCAAAGTTATGTTAAATCCCAAATGATTCTCAGTCTCTGCGGTACTATTTAACTAAGAACCCAACAGACTAATTGACTTAATATATTAGAGCGGAGAGAGAAGACAACCAGATAAAAAATAAGCCAAAATAAACTGATAGGCACATAACTGTGGCCAACTGTTGGATAAAAATAAAGTTTTTAGTCTGCCACATTTTGTGCACATTGCCAGGAGTACGGAGCTCAGAGGCAAAAGGACCAAACTTTGCCCGAATGAAGCAAGGTAATGATTCAGAAATAAAATGAGGGGAAAGACAACAATGATATAAAGGAGAATGCAACAATGCATCATGTGATGCATTGATAAGATGAAATTATTGATTATAGCCAGTTATTATAACACTCCTCCCTTTATTTACACACCAACCCAGCTGAAATACCAGAGGAGAGCAACACCAGTGGCTTTTATCTGCAGTATCTGTACTTGTGAAAAACAGTGGATTTCTGTAATGGTTCATGTGAAATCACATGGGAAGCACAAGTTCAGTCACAACAGTTACAGCTTATGTTTACTAAAGCTGCAGAACAGCCTCAGTAACAACGTGGTTGCAAGTTATTTTACAACTGAAATTAATCTGATTGTAAAAAAAAATAAAAGTAATACTGTAATGTCACGAATGTGGGGAACCAAGACATAAATTTCAAATGGAATACTAAAATCCAACATGCTGTTCAGCTGCCCTTGTCTCACCCCTCTGGTTTTTAGACATGACTCATTCTCAGATGCTATAAACCATTCTGAATAAATTGCCACAGATTTTACAGTTTCCTTGAGTCAAAAAGGAATGACTTCAGAGCTCAGACTCTGTTGGCTCATCTCCAACTTGTTGTGCAATAGTTCCGAAAGAGTGTTAACTCAAACTACAACATTACAGTGACATTACAGTCACACCTCTTCCATCATTAGCTGCACACACATTGACAAACTACTAGCAACTCTGATAACCTTCCCTGTTCCCAACTGATTTGTTACATTCACTCAAAAAAATCCTTTGACAAATGTGATCAGGGCAGTAACAGCTAACCTAACTATATTTTACTGCCGCTCTCACTGCACAAGTGCATTATCTAACTGTGTAAAAAATAATGTAGAGAGAAACAGCCTCACAGAGGTCCCTAACAGCACATCATTAAACAGGGTACTTAATTCCCTGGTTTGCTGTGCAAGGCTATGATGGTTAGCCTGAGGCCAAGGAATCTAAAGAATGGGCTACACAACCGAACAACTCTTGGAAATTGGTTTGGAAAAAGCAAAGCATGACTCTGAATTGCGTGTAATTCTGCCTGAAAATTCAAAACAAGCATACATATGTCAGCTGGTTTGTTTGTTTGTTGTTTCAATCCTGGCTGTGGCGTGACTGTCTCTTCATGTCTTACATGACGATCATCCTCTTCATTGACATCATTGTTTAACTCCTATATGTCTTTCTGAAACTTTACTCTAACACCTCATATCACTCCAATGATGCATATCTTTTAAATCATCCCTTTAAACTTATATTCATGCTCTTCTCACTAGCCTTTGGGTTTGACCTCATTACTTACTAAAAATGTATTTTTTTCCATGTGTTTGAGATCAGAGCTGTCACACACACACACACACACACACACACACACACACACACACACACACACACACACACACACACACACACACACACACACACACACACACACACACACACACACACACACACACACACACACACTCCCATAGTATTTATCACTGTAGATTTTACAAAGTCTTAAGAGGACTGTCCCCATAAACTCAATGATTTATGTAATCTGTTGAGAAGGCCATAAGTCTTTTTTTTTTTTCCAAATTTGTCATTATACACAGAGTACATTTGTACATATGTAGAAGCAGTGTTAGGCACCAAGGTAAACTTTACAAACCGAATTTAAAATTACCAACAGAGTCATGGTGGTAAAAGAGCTGAAGAGTGCAACTAAGGAGGGCGTGAATTCTAACAGGAAACCAGGACAGCATGACTACAGTCTGTTGGTCCTCTGAAGTTTGCTAAAACACTTTTAGACCAGGCTTTGGTACAATTGGTGCTGCCACCCACTTTGACTGACACCATGTCTGACACTATTTGACTGGCAGTGCTTTTAGAAAATAAAAGTTTCAAAAACTGACAAGACTCATATAGGCTGACAGAGTTCTCTTACCATGCTTTGCTTTTTGACTTCATTCACCAAAAAGTGCTCCACTTCAATTTCACAAAATAAAATATGCAAAATAATGTAATCAATTACATCATGCACAATATTCAGGTTGCTATGAAGCATTTGCAAAATGTCATGTTATCTATTCTGCTGCTGAGCTTCCTCCCAAACATGTTCATCTTCTCCCTTCACTCCCATGTCTTACCTCCCCACACACTGTCTGGCCTGTTTCTGTGCTCACACTTTGGTGATCCTGCCAGTTTCTGTTTCCTCTTTCTGGGCTAATAAACCTTCACTGGGGTTCGACTTGTTGGGCTGACAGGAACACAATGAGGTCACAGCGTTAAAGACGGATGGTTGTAATCTGGTTTGTGTCCCAGCCATCTGCTGTAGTCAGCTGGTTGCTGAATGCAGGGCCAGGCTTTATTAGACGAAACGGCCTCAACATGCCATTTAATCAGAGAGCTTAACACCACTGGGCTGTAGAGGGAAAGTGGGAGTACCTATGCATAAGCCATACCTGGAGGCAAGAGTGAAGCTGAGAAAGGCTGAGAGGGAAATTCTCAATTTGTATGAAAGAGCAGCACCTTTTAAGTGAGTTTAAACTGGTGGAAATGCAGATGTAAGAGGAATGACAGGATGGTCACATGAAAGCAGAGAAAATACAGTATTAAAAAAATGTTCCTCCAGCAAAACCAGGTCCGATATGTTCCTTTCTTCCCCACATGCTGTTGAAAGCTTGTCATCTGAAAGGATCAAAGTTCACAGAGGCATCGCTCGTAAGATGACCCATTTAAAAGACTAAAATATCTGTTGTGCAAGTCAGTGTTGGCACTATTTAACAGCTGCCAACTACTGTATGCCTTCCAGACTTGTTAATAAATGCCTTGTGATTAGATGATCAAATAGGAGAAGTGAATTACTGATTCCTATGATCACAGCCTGTAACACGGTATGAGTAGAGCATCACATGATGAATGTGATCTCACTGGAGAAACACGAAAGGAAAAACACAGCAACATCTGAAGACTTTGTTAAATGGACCTCAATTGTTTAATAAATCCTGACAATTTTTTGTGAGCAGCTGAGTATCAGTGCTACCAAATTTACAAAAAGCATCTCAGCTGCTGTGATGCCTTTGATTTCACATGACATCTGAAGACCAGTTAATGGGAATTTATTCTGTAGGGATCAGCGATGCAGTAATCTTGGTTTCATATATTGCATTACGTTTAAGCCCGGATAAGCACGATGTAATTTGGCAAGAGGAGACAAAACATGCAGTTTGTATTTACTAGGACTTGAGCAAATGGGAACAACACCCTATCACTTACTAATGCACACTTATTTATTTTCAAAGCAATTTAAGTATGTTCCCCTGACTTTGCAGGTGATGGGAAAGGTGGAAAGGTACTGCTGTGAAGTCAAGAGGCTTTCTATTAAAATTCCACCGTGGAATCCATTTTTTTTTTTTTAGTTAAGCCAGTAATATTTGAGAGATAAGGCAGCAGGCTTATTTACTCCTGGCGTGGGGGTGGGGATAGGGTGGGGCTCTGAGACTTGATCCAAATCCGAGAAAGGTTTGGTTACGAAATGAATTCCCTTCTCTGCCTGTTTGAGCATTAAGCTAAGAACAAAGAGGGAGAATTAGCCAACACCTCGGGGGTCAGGCGACACAGCAACCTTGAATGTATAATGTAATGAGTCTATTAGCAACATGTCCTTGGAGACAGTCTCCCTTGGCTTTGCCAATCCTTCAGCTTGAAATATTAAATTAAGCCTGGAGAAGAATCTAGGATCTTCACTGATACCAGCAGCTCCAGAGCCTTGCATATTGTCATCTGCTGTCACCATGCAGACATAGCCCTGACCTGACAACAGCAGGGGTCATGGGAAATGTGCTGGGGACCAAATACAGGAAGGCAACTGGTTGGGATTGGGATGCTTTAGGGCCTAACCTTTGACCACAGTGTTAATGAAGACGTTAAACCTTGCCTCTTGCCGGAAGCTCCCTGGAAGCCCTGGAACATGAATATATTGTCACACTAACACCTTTTAGTGCTTCGTGCAGTTATTCATGGCTCGGTAGGTTCCGCATTTAAGACATTAACTTTCCAAGGCTCAAGCTGTAATGTATACCCCAAACGTCTGACGTGTGCACACTATGGACGAGCTCTGGTGACGTATTAGAACTCAGACATGAGATGGGTGACAAAATCAACTTACCTTATCTGTGTACACGAAGAAGAGGATGAGCAATATCAGCTCTACCAGGAGAATTATCAGCAGGACAATGAAGAACTGTCAAAGAGAAGTGGAAGCCTTGAAATTACTTTGCCACTATTAAAAACGAATATCCTGCACATAAAAACATATTTATTGTTGAATATACAGTAAATAAGACAGACTATGACACTCCTGTAGTCATTTATCCCTCTGACCCAGAATGTAAGAGTAGATTACATACATGAAAGATTTCATACATTTTGTACTGTGTTCAGAATTTGTGAAATGCAATGCTTTGACTTCAACTCAGTCCTAAAATGATAGCATTATGGTTGTGTGATCACTTAAACATTTGATCACTGAATCTAGATCCATACATTCAAGTTAAAAGAACACTTTGAAATATGCAAGTGGCTCTCTTGTCGATATCTAGACATACAAAAAACTGTTATCTCAAGAGATAATATGAGAGTAAAGCAATAAGCCTGTTAGCTTAGCAACTACCATGCTCAGTAAAATCTACTTTCAACACTGTTATATCACGGTAACGGCCACATTGAATTGTTCTATGTCCTACATTTAATCAATGGAGTTATTTGCTTAAGTTTCCATTGGTTGAGTGATAACCTTGTTGATTGTGATTCCAGAAAGTCGATATGCCTGTTAAAAAAAGTGTTTAACGCAAATTAGATGTAGCGTCAAAATTTGTGAGCCTCAAAGGTGCTGGCAGGCCAATTTTGTTTTATTTGGGCAAAGCCAAGCAACCCTGCCCCCTAGTTCAACACGTTTGCACCATATTATTCATCAATTAATACTGTAGCATCAAATTTGTTGTGTCAGTCAGTCTTTTCATAGAGAAAGTAAATAGGCACATTTTGCTAGATGTTTACTGATTTATTCATGGTTACAGTTAACTGACCTTTGATTGTGATGAGAATATATTTCTCTACCGTGGAAAAGAGTAACACAATCTAAACACTCAAACACTAATGACAGAAAAAGAATGATGGGGCAGGTGGGACTCACAGAGGGAGGAAAAAGAGGGAATCAAAGTGCTGAATGGTTTGTGAAAATGTGAATGGTGCAGCAGGTTTAATACCACACTAGATTAATTTCCAACACAGGTTTGAATCTCAATTACTATTCCACTCTCCCTACTTCACCCCCTTTCAGCTTGGCATTTAGCAAGCTCCTCAGCACTGCATGGGAGTAGGAACACAAACCTAGATTTCATAAAACCCCATTAAATCCACACTCATTTGGGAGGAAGGGGTAGATCATTATTTTTGTCAAGGCTCAAAGGAAATAGTTCAGACTGTTTATTTGTTGGTTGAGTATCTGGACCACCAGTTTAGTGAACCACTTTATGCCTTCATGGTCCCACTGCCACATTTTCCTTGGGCTGAAAGTTTAAGGAACAGCTCCACTTCACTAATTTGGTAGTGCTCTGATGACTGTGAGTGGAAATATGTATTCACATGCATGCTCAGCTTTGTGGGTGTATGTCCTCATTTGCTAGCAACACACACTTTCTAGGCTTTGAAGTGCTGACGTCTCAGCTCAGAGTATTTCAGTGCTTTCTCACCCAGTTTTTCTTTTTCTTTTTTTCAATTTGTCTTGGTAAACAGATTTTGGCAGCAAAAAAGAGAGACTGAAAATTTACTGCAAAGGGTGTCTGGGCTTTGAATATTTGTAATCCGGAGAGAGTTGTCCGCTGAATAACTTCAGAGATAGCATGTCAAGGTAAACGTTCAGATGTGTTTGCTGAGGGAGATCTAAACCCACTCTGATGTTTCCATATCCTACAACCCCCCCCACATCCCCATTTCTTGGTGCACTGAGCTGGACGGATTGAAAGAAAAAAAAAAAAAACAATGATTAGCAAAAACCTCTGCTCTAAACAGAACTTTGTGGCCTCATATGAAACACAGCTACAAACAGATGTGGCAAGAGACTTGAAGAATTTCAGAAGGTTTATATTTCTCATTAAGGCTGTATTTTTCTTGGTCCAGCTCCTCCCCAACCCCTCCACCTCCCTCTTTTCCTGCAATCAGCTTGCTACTTCTCTCTCCTTCAAAGTTGTTAGCCAGGTGAAGGAAGCTATGTTGAACACTGAGGATTTGGTGGGGCTTTTGACTGATGCAAGAGCTTCAAGGGATTGAGCTGTTTGTGATGTTAAGTACCCCGAGCCTCAAATCCACTTCTCATTTAAAGTTTCTACACAAGAATTTTTGTGGCGCCTGGATCTGTACAAACCTCATTCCACTGGTTGAACTTTTATAATTAACTTGCACTTAAGATAATATGACTTTTGGAAAACAGCGCAACATCAAGACAGAGGAATCCTTGTGATTAATAATTGAACAGTGCAAATTATTGAGCACAAAAATATCCTTTAGTGTGCTACTTTCAGACGCAGAAGCTCAACCATGATGGAGACACAAAAGACCTCTTGATTAATAGTTCCTTTGCTGGGTTGTGACCAAAGACATGAAAACAACAAGAACACAGTGTTGATTTATAGTAAAGGACAGTCTCACTGTTCAGCTATAATTTCCCTTCATTAGCTCCTGTGGTTCAATACAATGCACACTGAAATCTTCCTGACAGTCGGCTTTCTCTGCTAAGATTGTGTAGGGAGGCAAATAAAGATTTGATGCTGTGCTGGCCTGTGACCAGTATGTGTAGGTGTATGGGAATACATGTCAGAGTCTATCACAAGACAATGCTCTAACACTTGAATGGATAATACAAAGACACTTGAAAAAAATGTCCAAAGGAAGACAGGCAGTTGAACAAGGTACATTTGTGCTTGGTTAGCTGTCTACGTGTGTCTTTATTTATATTGGAGGATTAAGCAGGTATTCAGATTCAACTCACGCTCAGAAGCAGGCACTTGTTCTCCTTGATGGCACCCAGGCAACCAAGAAAGCCTGTTACCATGACGATGGCGCCGATGGCGATGACCATGTTGGCAGCTGACAGTGAAGGGAATGAGGGCGAGAAGGTGGCGAAGCTGCCCTGAGACACACAGAGCCAAATGCCCACGCCGAGGAGTCCACAGCCACATAACTGCAAGGTAAAAGATAAGACAGACAACAAGGTGAGAAAACCTACAGCAGATAAGGGCCGGCTACAAAACTGATCCACAACAAGTTCTCTGCTGGAGGTTATTGTTCATAATATCAGATCATCTGAAGAACATATGGTAATATTAGTTTGGAATGAAGTGCAACAAGCTCGATTTCTCTCAGGGTACCAACTTATCACACAGTCATTCATCACTAAACAGTGACAGGACAGCTTATCCGCTTACTTCTGTAACAAATTAGTATCATGAATTTCAGGAAAAATGTAATTGAGCCAAGCTGGTTTTGCATATATGTTTATATTAAATCCAAATACAAATTTGTGATTACTGCGGTCAAAGTTAAAACCTCCAAACTTTTCCACAACTATGCACAGTAGACTCAAACTTCACCTCAATGGAGCAATTCCATTATTCCTTTCTGCCATGCTGTCAGGCTCCCGCTGATGTGTGTGAACTCGGCAATGCAAGGCCATTAATATAAGAGAGTGTTTATAGAAGGCTTTGATTGGAAAAGTGGAGTGTCCCACCAGTTGATGATGTGTTGGTTCATCTATCAGAGGAATGAGCCATCCAACAGGACCACCACTCAGTGAAATATAGGCTGAACTGTTGGTGGCGACATTTTTGCCTCCACCTATTAGAATGAAATACCCGAGGCAATCCTACCACAAATAAAAGAAAAAAAAATCCCAAATGAGGTGAAATATGGAGCAGCATCATGGTAAATCATCACACCTCACCCCTCCTCACATCACTCCTCTCCTCCTTTCTCATCTTGTGCCGCCTCTCTAGGACATTTCAACGCCTGTCAGCAATATATGCAACAAACCTGCTGCGCATGCAAACAAACACTTGCTGAGGCACACATTTACGTACTGTATACACACACACACACACACACACACACACACACCCACACACACACACACACACACACAATCATCAGATAGGAATTGTGGATAAATCAGCGACCTCATTTTTCTTTTTCAGAATCAAATAATTAATTCACCACACACGGCGCTAATTTTCTTCATCTGACAAAGTTTAAATGACAAATAGCACAACTGAAGATAAATCTGCGAATATGCTGCAACATTTTAACAACAAAGAGGAGTGGCCCTGGTTTGACTAATAGCACTAGTTTGCAGATCAGCCTGCAGCAGGCAAACAAAGTCACTTAAAGCACATTATAAATCCACTAAAAGAAGCTCTTAGTGATGTTTAGTGATGGCTTTAAAAACAATCTTTGGAATTTCAAATGCAACTCCCTTGAGGTGGTGAAAGACACTTCAGGTCTAATGAGTTCTATGGGAATCCTAGATACATAAACTGAGTTCAAGTAAATCCATCTCTCAAGGGCCCTCATTAACCTGTGACCTTTGTTCCATGAGGTTTAACTTCCTGCAGACTCACCTTCAACAACAACAGTGTTTCAACCCCTACACACCAGCAGGCTGATGTGAGTGAATGCTGTCCCAAAAACAAGAAAATTACTCAAATCTTCACCCTTTTCACCCATGACTGTGTAGCCTCCTACAAGGACATCATCCTACAGTTTGCGGATGACACCGCTGTGATAGGACGCATCACAGGTGGTGACATGAGGGAGTTGGACATGCTGGCCACATGTGTGTGGGGATCACAATCTCACCCTCAATGCAGACAAAACACCAACGAACCCCCACTACAAACTGTTCACCCCCCCACCCTCTGCGGGACAGAAATACAGGGGTCTGAGGTGCAGGACATCCAGATTCAAGAACTCTTACTTTCCCTCCGCCATCAGACTCCTTAACAGTCGATAGTGATTCATAAAAGTTCAACCTCTGGCAGTTTTGAACACTTTGCATTCAAACATTTGCTGCTACTCTACATCGATCATGCACATTGTGTAAATAACTGTCAATAGGTCAAAATGTATTTGTGGTAGTTAGTTTTATTCATATATGTTGTTTCATGTATATGTTGTTCTTTGTACAACTCTGGTGGCATTACGTGTGGATGGCAAAGTAAGTTTTTCATTGAACAGGAAAACCCTGTTTCTTTACTGTGCACATGATGATAAAGGCTTTGAATCCTTGAATTAAAGACGCAGAAAAAAAAAAGCTAGTCATGTATGTTAACATACATAACTAGCTTTTTTTTTTCTGTGTCTGGATGTGTAAAAGCCCTGTTGAAGACTACTGAAATTCCAGCAGTGTTTCACAGCCCAGAGTGTTATTTTGTGAAGGACTGGAGAGGCTGCTCAAACAAACAAAGTAGCCTGAGTGGTTCTGTCAAGGTCGAGGGCAAAGTCAGAGGGAGAGTGGGGCTGTGGAGCGTGCCTGCCCACCAGACTCTGAGGGAATTAAACTTGTTATACACATATGGATGACATTAAAGTCACACTTCTAAATGAACAAGTGGACTGATTAAGACCACTCCTAATTGAAGGACAGCGACAGGTGCCGTGGTGCTCGACACTCCTCTGATCGTCTATCACCAGACAAAAACCCTTCAATCATCCATCGTCTAAATTATTCAGAGGTGAGGCATTTGCTGGGATTCACTCCCCGGCCCCTTTTGTGCTTCCCCGATTAAAACAAGAGAATAAAACATCAGTTGAAAATACTGTTAAAGGTCGTGTCCCTATGCAGAGTGGCTGATATACAGAATGAAGGCTAGCACTCAGGCCAGATTATATTGCCCGTGAGGAAGGGTTTGAGGCAGCACAGGAGGAATACTAAGTTTAAGAGGCCAGACAGGTGGAGTGGATTTACAGCTAGAGAGGGGAGCAATAGGAGGTTCATGAGTTAAGGTGGGCAGGGATACATTGAATTAAATGTATTTAATGCCCAATGAGTGGAACTTGTCATTCTCTGAAGTGACTTTTAAATCACCCAGCTCCCTCCTTGCTATCAGTCTGATCTCATCCCAAAGGAGCACAGGCTAATCTCTGCCCTGTTTCCACAACTACCTCTGCTACTACCACAGCACGCTGTCGTCAGGCCTGTATACCATCGGCATAAGCTGATCTCTTTGGCAATCGGATGTTGTCATGTACATGTCGGCCTGACACTGAGCTCCTCATCTACTATTCATTGTTGGACAGTTGTGATGTTGATATTTCATCTGAAGGGGAAAGATCAGGGCATCCCCAATTACTATAGAGGTGATCAGTGTTTGGGCAGCCACTGCTGCTACATTAATACAAGTGGAAGATGCTCAAGGGTAATGATTAACATTTGGAGGAATAAAATGGTCAATTAACTCGTGCTACAGCAATACACAAAAATAACAGTGGGAAATGACATTTCAACTCACTTATAGTTTGAATAGTAGAATTTAATACAGTATATCAGTTGTTGCTGTGGTTTTTGTTTGAAAACCAGCTCTCACACTTAAATGATCGTTTTTTTTCATTTCAAATATACTGTACCAAATGTTGACAGTTCTGCCACTTTTTATAAAAGAATATTTCTTGTTGACTTGTCTTACCCTAGTCAAATTGACTCATGGTGATTCTGTACCAATTATCTCTTTCTATAAATAAAAGGAAATAAGAATCTCTGGGCTATTACTCTACTCTCACAATCCATGAGTGCAACTGTATATCCCGGACACATTATTTAACAACTGGAGTTGATGCATAATAGCATGCCAGGTCTGCCCCTGTTTCAGTTTCAATAAGCATCAGTTAGAGACTGGAACATTTAGCACTTAAGATTTTCAAGCATGCATTTCAGGCTAGTGGGAAATGCTGTCAAAACAACTCGGATGTTGATGTTCCATTTTCTCTCACTGATGTTGGTGTGCAAACATGCAGTACAAAGATGCTGCTGGTGTATTTGTTACTATGTAGGTTGCTTTAATATTTGAGGCTTCCAGCTGAGATAATAAAAATATTCCAGTCTGCTCTAAAGGCCGAATTGAGTTCAGAACTTTAACAGCATTTCGAATAGGACAGTGGGGTGATAGGCATGTGTCACTGTGGTTACTAGAGAGTTGTTGGTTTTTTTTCTTTCAATCAATGAAAAGGAGTGAGATGGGAAAGAGGGAATATGTATGTGACCTTCTCGTATGGGTTAGGTAGCATTTGGAGAGCACCACCATACCAAGACAGAATCGATTTTTCTGTCTAAATGTCATTTCTGACAGAGTGACACTGGGAACCTGACAGAGAGGATGGAAAAAGAACAACATTAACTTTCACACAAAGGAAATTGGAGGAGATGTGACTCTATTTTGTCAGCCCTCAAGTTTGTGGCACAGCAACAAGGTCAAGGTGAAAATAATTACAAAAAACAGGACGTGGAGCAACACGTGATGAAGGTGTGTGCAAGATAGATAGAGAGTATAAAAGTCAGAGATTGGACGCACATGTGGGATGTGTATAAGGAAAAAAGAAACAAGGAGAAGCTTGGAAGGTAGAAAAGATAAAGAAAAAAAGGGTGACCCTTGATCCAAGTAGCTGACTCAGAGAATTATCAGTCGATGCAATAACTGGCTCAGTGACACGGAGCCACCCAACACCTCACTGCAATCTTCCCTGGAGGAAAAAGATGTCTGTAAGTGGGATGCACACTGTGTGTGTGCGTGTGTGTGTGTGTGTGCGTGTGTTAAAGTTGGAGGAGACTTTCCCATATTGAGTGCTCTGAGAGGGTTTGTCCTGTCGTCAAGTGTGACAGCTTTTGTCAAATTACCGCTGTCCTCTGTGGCCGCTGCCGTCACTCAGCTTCAACAGTCCCGTGAATAATTTTGTAAAGTTTGACTGAGCGTTATGCGCCACACCTTGTTTGTGAACCCTCTTCTCTACCGCTTAGAGTAAATACACAGAACAAAAGTAATATTCTGTAGACATCTGCTGCACCATATTGGAAACTAACCTTTTGTTTAAGTAATTAGAAAGCACTTCTACCGGTACAGCACAATCATTCATAACACTTGGGAAAACACCAGATTGACTATCACTTTATGATGCAATCTGCCCTTTACAGAAACTTAATCTTTATTTTTATTAAGAAAAAAACAAAACAGTTCTTTCTTCCTCTTTTTGCAGCCCATCTTCACCAACAACTTCTGGTCAAGCTGTCATCGATTTTGCACTGAAATGAAGACTGAGGATATTCAAGTCAGATCAAAGAAGATTTTTCTTTTCTCGCCTTGAAATCCCTCAAGCTTTTGATTCATGTTGCCATATAAGCACCAAATGACCTGCCAGCTGTAAGAGGGAAACAGAATCACAGAGGAGAATCCATTAAAAATTAAAGAAAGTAAAGGTAAAGATGGACTATTTGTATTTTCTATGTAGTAGGAGAAAAAGGTTTTCCTTGAGGCATACTGTGAAAGAAAAAAGGAGTCAATATAAAGACTGGACTCCCAAGAGAGACTTTTTTTCCCCACTTTATTTCAGGAAAGGTTAGAGACTTAAATAAGCTTTACTCCAGTTATCCTCCATGTTGACCACAAAAAACAAACAAAACGAAAGTACAATGATACAGAAAAACACATGAGATGTCTTATTGTTTTCAGTTCAGCCAACTTTTCATCATTAATTCGGCATTTATTCTTATTCATGGTGATATTCACTATACAACATATAACTGTGTCAGACAGTACATTACGGAGAATTATTAAACATTATATATTTAATTAGAAGCACTTGTGATGACTTCTTTTGTCGGGTTAAAGTAAATAAAAAATATCTGAGAAGGAATAGCAAAGAAAAAGTTATGCTGAAGAAACACTTCTCAGCTGAAATGATTATAAAAAAAGATTTTAGCCTTCTTATTGACATTCATTGTCTTCATCGATGGTATAAATACTTGAGGCAAATGATGAAAATTAATTGCACATCCATCCATTTTCTTGTAGATGAGACAACCATAATTGTCTCGTCTCCACCTGCTTCCTCCACATTGAGGGTAATGGGTGCTGGAGCCTATCTCAGCTGAGTAGGGGTGAGAGGCAGAGTACGCTCCTGAACTGTATTGTTTTTATGCACGTTACCGGTGCATCGCGGCACAACATGAAAGACAAACAAGCACTCATGCAAAAAAGCACACCTATGGGCAATTTATCTTCATCAATTCAGCTAAATTGCATGTTTTTGGAAGTGGGAGAAAGCTGGAGAACACAGAGAGAACTCAGACAGACACGGGGAGAACTGTGTAGAACATACAAACTCTCACAGAAAGGGTTCAAACCTGGAACCTTCTTGCTGTAAGGAAACAGCGGTACCCACTGCACCACCGCGCCACCCTAAACGTACTACAAATCATATATTTGTATCCCTATAAATGTATCCCTATAGACGATATTTATCCTGATAATGCCAGCAAACAAGCTAAGCTCCAGGCACATACAGCTTTCTAATGAAACTCACCATCTATCTTTCCCCAGGCTTACAAGTTGCATCCTAGTAATTCCTCAGTGAAAAGTGTACAGCCACTGTGAGATATATAACAAGTAAATTATTCACACCGTCTGAGATGGTGGCTTAGGAAAACAGCGCTTTCAGGCAGAATTCAAAGGGCTGGGGCAGATGTGCAGCATAAGATTAAAAAGCTATATCTGTCTGTTTAAAATTGCATTCACCCAGTGGAATCCTGACAGATTCACACAATGTAAGAGATTAGCAGCTAAATGATAAGGCAGCACACTATTTTCTATGCACACTTTCTTCGGGGACTCTGTGTACACATCTCTACTGACTTTCAGCATCATTGACACATGACACAGACTGAAAGAAACTATCTTGTCAATTCATTGCTGATAGGATAACAGAGGCGGAAGACTTCCCAGTTCCCATCCATTGCTTGTTTCATCAAATATCTTTGAATAATGCATTTCTGTGGTGGGTCTGGTTGGGCTGTGACTTTAGAGTAATCTAGGGGTTAGATTATTTAAGGGGTCATCAATGATGCACCCATCAGTGATGCAGGTGTTGCCATGTCCCTGCTGCTCTCTCCCTTTCTCTCTCGGGAATGGCTACAAGGCCTATTCACTGCACAGTGACTGTAAATCAATTGCGCCAGAGGGATTTTAGTCAGACAAGCTCTTCACTGTCTGTCTAGAGCCGTCCTCACTGTCTTCACTGACATATCTACACTTTTTCACACCTTACAGCAGCCTCTTCTTTTAAGGACATGACACAATGAAAAAGAATGCCAGAACAGTGGCAAATGAAATCCTATTAGACATCCCTGACTTATTTGGCTGTTAGATCTAGACACTACTCTTCAATCAGCCTGAAAAGACATCAGCACGTCAATTATACATTAAGAACATGTGGGGGAGCACCAGGAGGTGGAGAAAGTCAATTGAAGATAGGAGCCAGATAGCAAGGAAACTCTGCTTGCCAAAGCTAGTCTGAGGCAGTGAAAGATTGTAAGGAGGGAAACAAAGGGAAATGGAGCCTACAAGCCAAGAACAGAGCACAAAACCCAGAGCTAAAGAGCGAAAAAACTTGATCCAAATACAACAAGCACTGCTACAGGGGAACAAAATTCATTAACTTCTTCATGCTGAAGATGTGGGACAGCTGCTAGATATTACCTGCCCTGTCTCACAGCTACTTCCTGGTCAGCTTGAAACCCAGTGTGCTCAGTTATAAATCGATTAAGGACCATAAAAATCTCAGTGACGCTCTAATGAGGACAATGAGATATAAATACATAAAAAGCCCTGATAACAGAGGCGATGTTTCTCAACAAGGTGCTAATTAAATGCGAATATTGGCGCTTTCTGTTGACATCAAAGGTGCTTGTGAAGCTATCTTTTACAAGGCATGTGAGTACAATAAAATTCAACGCATTCAGACAAATAAATATCTATTTATGTGAAACCTGTTATTTGAGTGCCTGTTTTCCCACATATAAATTGCCTTGCCTACACAGCCACAAAAACATTTGTTTTGTATAAATATCTCACTCCGGCCTGCCAGTGCAACCATGCTGAAAATCCTTAGAGGCAAGCAGTCAGTTGGGCAGTCTACCATCGACTTTAACTAGTTGAAGGGCTTAATGAGGATGCTGGCTCAGCAGAGATGGAGCACAGCCAAAGACTTGTGCAGAAACTTGACTGGTTCCACACAGCACCTGGAGCAGAGGACCTCAGGGCTCAATGAAATGGGATATCTCTAAAGTACTACATCGATGATCTACTGCGCTGAAAATGAAATAGCAAGGCAGAGTGCTACTCTGCACATTGGTCTGCTCCTTGTTGCATCAAAATGACCTCAGCGTCTCTGTGGAGGGAAAGAGTGATCTCAATTAGAAGGGGCATCTGCTACAGAGAGTTCTCCAACAGTGTTGGAGAATACAACTACATCTCTCATTTCACCTCACCGTGTCAGGAGCGCACAAGCAAAACAACCCTGACTAAAAACCGTAGCAGTGTTTTCCTAAAGGGCATAGGGACATTGTGCAGTGGACTGAGGAAACCTTGGATGGCTATGTTTGAGTTAACAGTGAAGCAAATCATATTGTTTGGGTTTGGGTCAGTCTGCTTGATCTTTGAATAAAATAGACAAATTGCTTGGCTCAATGTGAGCTGTATGGAGAAAGATGGAATACAAGCTCTGCACCAGGGCTGGGCGATATGAATTCAAATTAACCTCTTAGTTCACGATTTGTTCAGCTCTTCTCACTGTTACTGCCTTACCCTAATGCTACAGACGAGGGCATGTCGGGAGAAACTGTTAGGGAATTAAGGATCGTGAACACGTTTCATTTACAGCTCTTATGGTTTTGTTTTATTGTGTCCGTGTTAACATGCAGATCTGTGTTGCAGAGGAAAGTTCATGCTACAGAAATAAAGGATCGGAGTGTGTTGTCAGGTTTCAAGATAGGTCTCAGAGCTGACTGGACTAGCTATAGCACTGGGAATACCTACTGAAGACACTGGTATGATGTGACGAAGGCGTATTCATGCTCCTAATGAATGGGATGTAATTTTGCCAATGGGTGTAGTTGCTGGGCCATTTAAGCTGTGCAACAACAAGATGAGACTATTCACAATTTTCACTTTCAGATGATGAACAGAGGGGCGGAACAAATTCTTATCAACACAAATAAGTGTAAAATATCTTTATTTCTATAGCAGTGCTACTGTGTGCTGAAGAATTTCTGTTTACAATGTGAGGAATTATGCATCCCTGGGGGAAAGAGATGCAGATGGAGATGCAATATACCCACATAAGCTTAAGTGAAAACCAAAGTGCCAGGCAGATGCTTTGCAAGAAAGAATAACCAAATTGAAAGACGTACAATCTATTGTGACTTTGCACACTGTGCCATTTGGTAAATGACTATTTCCTTGTAGTGGTTGAAGGGCTTTTTAACATCTTTTTGACTTCATGTTGTAAATAATTTATCACACTAAAGACAGAACTAAAGGACTGTAAAGGGAGGAGTTTGCTAAAATTATTATAGTCTTCTGTATGGGGTGTGAAAGCAACGTGACGGTGCACAGCTGAGGCTTTTCTCATTTCTGTGTTTCCTGCTTCATCCTATCTTAGTTCTGCCCCATTGCATTTTTTAAACCTGTATAAAACTGTCCTTTCCAAACACATTTCAAGACATGCAAGCTGCAGTACGTCCAGTAATTCTTGTCAAAGTTCATGCTTTATCATTACAAAGAAGAAATCCTACACCTTGGATACATACTGGACCTACCCCAAGTGAAGAAATGCAGTAGTACAAATCCTGAAAAATCAACCATGTTCTCCGTTTATGGACCACTGACTTAATTTTGGAAATAATGAACTGGAAAGTTAGAGAACGCACAGTGAAAACAAGGACTTGCATTGACCAGTAACGAAAGCCGTTCAGTATTCATGGTGGTGGGTCTTCGGTTCAGCTTGAATTTTAATGGCTCTGTCTGCATCTGCTCGTACATGTGGGAAATTTTATTTCACCTTTGGTATGACAGCCGCAGCACCTGAGTCTTGTTTAATTGTCAAAAGTATGTGTTCATTAATCATTACAAAATTTAACTTGCAAAATTTAACTTGCAAACTTACAAACACTGATGTAAAAAACAAAAAAGATTGACACAAGATAAGCTATAGCAATGGCTATAACTTCATTCAAGTTAAGTAAAAATTGCAACAATTTGGAAGAAAAAAATTGACAAAATCAAACATTTCACATTTTATGAGCCATCTCTTTTTATACTTCTCCTCTCTCTCAGTATCCTTGAGCTCAAATTGGATGAGAAGGAGAAAGTAAGCTCAGAGAAGATATGAAACATTTCATGATGAGCTCCCTAATAAAAAGAGACCTTCAATCAGTACTTAAGTGCAGTAAAATCTTTGACAGTTAGTCTTCTATATACTCACACAACACACCACTTTCACCTCACTCAAACCAGTTTGGGGAGACAACAGGATCCGAACAACTAAACTTTCCCCTTAGGAAAGGTTAATTTTTTTTGGTGGTTTGATAGGGATGAAAAGCTTCATTGTCCCATTCTGCTTCAAACTTCTCCTCTGCTATCTACGCCTAAATGACTCACTGGAGAGGCTTCTGCAGGTGACATGCTAATTGGCGTAGGAGGGAAATGGACTGTGTAACTACTCCTTTCTGGTTGGCCAACCCTGAAATCCCCATCAGCTCCTCATCTCGGCACATGACCACACAAAGAGACACACCACTAAATAATAAAATGTCATCAATCCCTGTATTAAAGTTGTGATATAATCGTAGATGGATTATTCACCGCAATCCACCTCGGGGTGCAAGAGAAGACAAGGAGAGAATGAAAGCAGGGAGAGGGAGAATAAATGAGGCTTGACTCAGGATGTAATGCTGCATTGTGGAGGGTGTAATAAGAGTCTGTCTGTGACCTCTACTGGACTGTCATCATGCTACATCGGCTCTAAAAGCATCCCTCTCTACCCCTAAATGCTGAGTCTATACGTAAAACATACAGTATGTGGTTGAAAACACTGATAAAATACTGGTTTTTAGAAACAGTATTATTTTCCCCAATATGCAGTAACAGGAGAGGATGTCAGAGAAAAAAGGAGGATCAATGCCTGCTCAGAGACCAATTATTGGAATAAATCAATACTCATTAAATCTGCATTTAAGTTTGTTAAACAGTTTACCCTGTACTCTATGAACCTGCCTAAACCTCATCACAGCAACCTTCTCCACTTCATATATGAGTGTGTTAACAATAAGGAACCGTTTGATCATGGAGCAATCCAAAAACCCTCCGTCAGCTGGCGGAGAGTAGGGCGGGGTTTCAATGCAGAACTTTCACTCAGCCATTATAAAGCTAAAAAACATCCTGTGGGGAGAGTTAATATGTACATAAAAGTGTAACAGTCACTCATTTTAATGACAACTTCTATCATCTTTTATAGCCTGAGCACTGATTTCTTATTCCAGCTTTAGTTCTTCATATTTATGACATTCAAACTGAATTTTTACAGCGTGTTTGACTTAGTTGCTGAATGTAGCCGCAAGAGGGCACAAGCCAGTGTCTTATTGTGCCGGTCCCAAGCCCGGATAAATACAGAGGGTTGCGTCAGGAAGGGCATCCGGCGTAAAACTTTTGCCAAATCAAAGATGCGAATCAAACATATGACTTCCATACCGGATCGGTCGAGGCCCGGGTTAACAACGACCGCCATCGGCGCTGTTGACCTACAGGGCGCCGGTGGAAATTGGATTACTGTTGGTCGAAGAAGGAGAGGAGGAAAGTGCGTTCGCACGAAGAAACAGAAGAGGAGCGCCAAGAGTATAGGACTAAGAGTAGGGACGTTGAATGTTGGAACTATGACAGGAAAAGGTAGAGAGTTGGTCGACATGATGCAGAGGAGGAAGGTAGACATACTGTGTGTCCAGGAGACCAGGTGGAAAGGTAGCAAGGCTAGAAGTTTAGGAGCAGGGTTCAAGTTGTTCTATCATGGTGTAGATAGAAAGAGAAATGGAGTAGGAGTTATCTTGAAGGAGGAGTTTGTTAGGAATGTCCTGGAGGTAAAAAGAGTGTCGGATAGAGTGATGAGTCTGAAGCTAGAAATAGAAGGTGTGATGTTCAATGTTGTTAGTGGGTATGCCCCACAGGTAGGATGTGAGCTGGAGGAGAAGGAGAAATTCTGGTTGGACTTTGATGAAGTGATGCAGAGCATACCTAGAAGTGAGAGAGTTGTCATCGGTGCAGACTTCAATGGACATGTTGGTGCAGGTAACAGAGGTGATGAGGAAGTGATGGGCAGGTTTGGTATCCAGGAGAGGAACGCAGAAGGACAGATGGTAGTTGACTTTGCAAAAAGGATGGAAATGGCTGTAGTGAATACTTTCTTCCAGAAGAGGCAGGAACATAGGGTGACCTATAAGAGTGGTGGTAGGAGCACACAGGTAGACTACATCTTGTGTAGACGATGTAACCTGAAGGAGATCAGTGACTGCAAAGTAGTGGTAGGCGAGAGTGTAGCCAAACAGCATAGAATGGTGGTGTGTAGGATGACTCTGGTGGTGAGGAAGATGAAGAGGACAAAGACAGAGCAGAAGACGAAATGGTGGAAGCTAAAAAAGGAAGAGTGTTGCATGACCTTTAGGAAGGAGTTAAGACAGGCTCTGGGTGGTCAGGAGGTGCTTCCAGATGACTGGACAACTACAGCTAATGTGATCAGGGAGACAGGTAGGAGAGTATTTGGTGTGTCATCTGGAAGGAAAGTAGATAAGGAGACTTGGTGGTGGAATGAGGAGGTACAGGAGTGTATACAAAGAAAGAGGTTAGCTAAGAAGAAGTGGGACACTGAGAGGACTGAGGAGAGTAGACAGGAGTACAGGGAGATACAGCGTAAGGTGAAGGTAGAGGTAGCAAAGGCCAAACAAGAAGCTTATGATGACTTGTATGCTAGATTGGACAGTAAGGAGGGAGAGACTGATCTATACAGGCTGGCAAGACAGAGAGATAGAGATGGGAAGGACGTGCAGCAGATTAGGGTGATTAAGGATAGGGATGGAAGTCTATTGACAGGTGCCAGCAGTGTGATGGGAAGATGGAAAGAGTACTTTGAGGAGTTGATGAACGTGGAAAATGAGAGAGAACAAAGACTAGAAGAGGTGACTGTTGTGGACCAGGATGTAGCAAAGATTAGCCAGGATGAAGTGAGGAGAGCACTGAAGAGGATGAAGAGTGGAAAGGCAGTCGGTCCTGATGATATACCTGTAGAGGTTTGGAAGTGTCTAGGAGAGGTGGCAGTAGAGTTTCTGACTGGGTTGTTCAACAGGATCTTAGATAGTGAGAAGATGCCTGAGGAGTGGAGGAGAAGTGTGCTGGTGCCCATTTTTAAGAACAAGGGAGATGTGCAGAGTTGTGGCAACTACAGAGGAATAAAGCTGATGAGCCATACAATGAAGTTATGGGAAAGAGTAGTGGAAGCTAGACTAAGGGCAGAAGTGAGCATTTGTGAGCAGCAGTATGGTTTCATGCCAAAAAAGAGTACTACAGATGCAGTATTTGCTTTGAGGATGTTGATAGAGAAGTACAGAGAAGGCCAGAGGGAGCTGCATTGTGTTTTTGTAGATCTGGAGAAAGCTTATGACAGGGTGCCCAGAGAGGAACTGTGGTATTGTATGAGGAAGTCTGGAGTGGCAGAGAAGTATGTTAGAGCGGTGCAGGACATGTATGAGGACTGTAAGACAGTGGTGAGGTGTGCTGTAGGTGTGACAGAGGAGTTCAAGGTGGAGGTGGGACTGCATCAGGGATCAGCTCTGAGCCCCTTCTTGTTCGCTATGGTGATGGACAGGCTGACAGACGAGGTTAGACAGGAATCTCCATGGACTATGATGTTTGCAGATGACATTGTGATCTGCAGTGAGAGTAGGGAAGAGGTGGAGGAGAAGCTAGAGAGGTGGAGGTTTGTCCTGGAAAGGAGAGGGATGAAGGTTAGCCGCAGTAAGACAGAGTACATGTGTGTGAATGAGAGGGACCCAAGTGGAAGAGTGAGGTTACAGGGAGAAGAGATCAAGAAGGTGGAGGATTTTAAGTACTTGGGGTCAACAGTCCAGAGCAATGGAGAGTGGGGAAAAGAGGTGAAGAAGCGTGTCCAGGCAGGATGGAATGGGTGGAGAAAAGTGTCAGGTGTGATGTGTGATAGAAGAGTTTCAGCTAAAATGAAAGGAAAGGTGTACAAAACTGTGGTGAGACCAGCGATGTTGTTTGGTCTAGAGACAGTGTCACTGAGGAAAAGACAGGAGGCAGAGCTGGAGGTAGCAGAGATGAAGATGCTGAGGTTCTCTCTGGGAGTGACCAGGAAGGATAGGATCAGGAATGAGTACATCAGAGGGACAGCACATGTTAGAGGTTTTGGAGATAAAGTCAGAGAGGCCAGACTGAGATGGTTTGGACATGTCCAGAGGAGAGATAGTGAATATATTGGTAGAAGGATGCTGAGTTTTGAACTGCCAGGCAGGAGGCCTAGAGGAAGACCAAAGAGGAGGTTTATGGATGTAGTGAAAGAGGACATGAAGGTAGTTGGTGTGAGAGAAGAGGATGCAGAAGACAGGGTTAGATGGAGGCGGTTGATTCGCTGTGGCGACCCCTGAAGGGAAAAGCCAAAAGGAAAAGAAGAAGTTTGACTTAGTTGCTGATTCCTTATCTACAAACTGCAAGTGCTACTTCTTCTGAATTTAAAAACAATATTAACTGGTGTTAAGGATCACATGTGTGTCTGCAAACTGTGACTGCAGTTGTTGTAAAACACGTACTATTAGAATCAAGTTGTATAACCAATGAAGGGTCACAGAGAGAGAGAGAGAAAGAGAGAGAACGAGAGAGAGAAAGAAACAGAGAGAGAGAGAAAGAGAGAGAGACAGCGAGAGAGAGAGAGAGAGAGATAACAGGATGAATTGTCTGACCTTAAAAACTAGTTAATGTGGACTATGTAGTACTTATTTATTTAAAACTTCATACTTGATATTATTAAGTAGTGAAAGAGAAGAGAAATTATACTGTAGTGAAAGAGGACATGAAGGTAGTTGGTGTGAGAGAAGAGGATACAGACGACGGGGTTAGATGGAGGCAACTGATTTGCTGTGGTGACCCCTGAAGGGAAAAGCCGAAAGGAAAAGAAGAAGATACTTGGTATTATTAAATGTAGTATTAACTGTAGTGTATTAGCGAATCAATAGCAGCTTTATTCAAGTATAACAAATGAAAATGGTGACTCATGAGGAAAACAGAGACCGCCCTTAAAGTAGTAATGAAATGATCACAATGCCAGCCGCCTACATAGATACACAAATTGTCTAGGTATAGACAAGAATTTCACCATGAAACCAAGAGAAGGAAAATCAAACTTCTAATTTTCCTGTTAAAGCTGGTCTAGGTGCTGAAACAAATAAACATGTTTCTGATCTTTTTAATACATAACCATGTTCAACATTTTTGAATGACTCTCTGAAGTAGGTGGAATAGTTTCCAAGAGTAAATGTACAGCTGAAAAAGTAGAAACATATGCAGTTCAACAGATTGGAAGATGATTAATCGATCAAGAACAATCAATCAATGTGATCCTACAAGAGAACCACAGGATCTGTCACAGCATTAAAAAGGTAATTCCTTTTACAAAAAGAAAGACCGTCTCCTTTATTATTCCTCCAGTGCTTCAATAAAAGCACAATTTATCTATTGTTGGCTGCATATTTCACTTATAAATGGCATAATATATAGCACTAAAGGCCAAGTTTGGTTATCTTCTAAGTGTGGGTGTATTTCACTTTGCAGTTGCCACGAGCGACCTTCAGTCTTCACTTGAAGAACTGTAGCACCTGCACTGGAGGCCAGTCTGTCACGAGAAACCAGTTCAAAGATAAAGCTAACAGGGGGATTAGTTTCAACATAATGTTGTGTGTAATTTCTGGGAGTGATCCCTGTTCCCTCATGCCGGCTGTTCTCCAGGAGCAGGCGTCACACCTGGAACAGTTTAACATTCTGTTAAAGGCCCTTAAATATGACAACCATTCTTCTTTTCAATCAGCAGGACTATGCACAAAACGATATCATCTTAATTAAAATGAATGAAAACGCGATTACAGCCTTCTCTTTAAATGAAAACTGTTTAAAATCAAGGTCGAGAAAAGTCTCAATGATGTCTCTTAAATGAAAAACTCATCAAATTGAGTTTCAATGATGCCCAACCCCGACATCCTTTTTTTTTTCTTTCCTGCACTGACAGTATAAAATTAAATTTAATTTAAGAGATGAATGTTGGTTATTCAAGCCAAGTTATTTTTAAAGACATTACGAGATTAGATAAAACAAGATGATGTTGTTTACCCTGCCTCAAAATGTGGTGATGAAGTATTTGGGGGATGGGGATGGGGGTAGCTTTCATTTGGATAAACTGTTGCTTACGAGAAGGGATTTGTCACAAAATTATTATTGGTGGTTGAACAAATTTAACAATGTTGTGTCATATGAATGCCACATAAAAATACCATACCTATGTTTGCTGGATTTCTCATGCCCCCCTTAACCTCCACTTCCAGCCTCAGGTGTCAGTCCATTGGTATCGGTATGCAGGGTCTGAGGGCTTTCCAAAGAGGTCACATGTGACAGCCCCTTAAATGCCAATGTACCCTTAATTTTCTATTCTTTATGCTTTTATGTGTGAACCCATGTGTAAAAATGTCTTTCAGTCCTTACTGTCTGCTACCGTAGAGATGATCTTACAACTGCCAGAGCCATTTACCTGCTCCCATTTAGTTGCTTTTATTTGCTCTCAGGATGACTCCCAGATGATTTAGAGACCTACAAAGCATGTCCACAGGTCCACATCCATGACGTGGAGCGAAGCCAGGTCAAGTTCCCGGAAGGAAAATGACATGACAAAGCAAAAAAAGTCTCTTGAATTGTTACCTGTCGAGCAAAGTTCTCTCCCAGCTATTTAAATGCAAAGTGAGTGGGGAGGAGGATAGGCTGCAGGCTGAAGTTTTAACGTGGGAGTTGACAGCTGAAGGATTCATCATTTGTTGAGAGATTCCTCTGAATAACAACTATAAATAAGTACCTGAAGTACAGCCTGTGAGTTTTTGAGGAGTGTAGAAACTATCCTAGTTTCTCTTCGTAACCAAACATGCTGCTCTAAGTTTTAAGCTGACCTAAGTTATGCTCAGTCAGGCTCTGAGGTACCTTAGATTGACTGGAGACATGCAATATTCACAGCGGGTGTTTTAAGGACACGCTGACTGCTGAACTACCGAGCTGTCCACCTTGACTTTCAAAAGAGAATATTTCAAAAATTTTCCTCCCAAAAATATCCCAGCTAAGTGAACGCAAAGTAGGAAATGTGTGAAAATGAGCAGACATGTAAACTATGATTACAGGAAAGGATGTGTTATGCTTCTGTTGCTGGTGTTTTGGTGAATATTTGGAACACATACATTTGTGGAAGCGAAACATCAAAATCAGATACAGTAATTTTTTCAGGATGTCAACTCCAAGAAGTCAACTTGGGGGGGGGGGGGGGGATTGGCTCAGTGCAATTTGTCTGTTTCTCTCGCAAACTGTTTTTTCATTTAGCTTTTTGGAACAAAACTCATTGGTATTAAATCGAAGAAAATACAAGGAAACAAAAAAAACAAGAAAGGAGTGCAGTTATTTTAAAAGTAATGACATTTTAAAGTGTAAATTGTGTTTTGCTCACTGGATATTTGTTGCAAAACTTTACTCTTTTCTTTGTCTCAGGTTGTAGTTCAGTAGAAACCAGTGGTTTTTAATGGAGAGAAGGTGCCGATGATCACAGAAACAGTGTCCGACAGATATCTAACATTCAGACGAGCAAAGAAAGTTTTTGACAGGACTAGAGCTGTCCCTCATGTTTGAGCACAGGGTCCATATGCCTGGTCAGTAAAATCAACAGCCCTCCTGGCCCATAAAGCAATAAGGTCAGCTGAAGTCCAACCAACTGTTGAGCTGATTGAGGCGGTTATATATAGACTCATACAGAGCACCAGACTTGGGGTTTGTCAAGGCCCGCCATGACAGTGCAAAATCTTTATTCTAAACTTGGCCAGTGCCGTAGCAGAGCCAGCCTTTTCCATGACACAAACTAGAATGATATTCTCCCTAGGGGACAAGAGGATGAAGTAGAATCAATCCAAAATAAATGGAGAATGATGACAAACAAATGGTCGGTGCGCTAGAGGAGGTGCAACACAGAGTTTAAGAGGCAGATCCCCGTTAACAGGGCAGTGGGGGCATGGCGAGGCGGCGTCAGCCATTTACCTCTGTGGCTCACAGGGAGCATGCCTGTGGGACTCAGTGTGCATGATCTGAATAGCCCAGTATTTTGGAAGATGTTAATGTGAGTGAGGCTATGCAGCGTATGCAAGCAGAGCGTTTCACTTTAGAAGATCAGTCTGACAATCTTTTCAATGTCACAGCGAAAGTGAATATCAGTAAAGAAGCCAAGTGACATTCAGGGATTGTACACCTTGTAACTCTTGGTAAGAGACAGAATGTTTTTGAGTCTATGGCTTATTGTGTCAAAAAGTGTTGTTGTAACAGTGGCCACAAAGGGCACAAGTGACAATCACGCAATAATAGGAAAGGCTATTCAAAGAAAGAACAAGAGAAACTGAATCAATGATGGCAGTTTCAGAGAACTATAGTTTTAATGTTCACTACCGTTTGTCAACATTAGCATAAGGATTACACCAAACAAGGAAAACCTGAAGCAATTTATCTGAAAGGACATATTTTATAGGTGATTAATTTAAATGGAGGTGGCACAGTAGCATAGTGGGTGTCGCTGTCGCCGCAGAGCAAGGTGGTTCCCGGTTTGAGTCCTGCTCTGTGTGGAGTTTGCATTTTCTGCCCGTGTTCTCTCCGGGTTCTCTGGCTTCCTTCAAAAACGTACACTTCAGGCGAATTAGCTGGTCTCAAACTGCCCATAGGTGTGAGTATTGTCTGTCAGTATGTGGCTCTAAAGTGCTCTGCCGTCGAGACTGGAGTATACCCTGGCCCCAGTCGGTTGGGATAGGCTCCAGCACCACACGACCCGCAACAGCGGAAGAAGCGGATATTGACAATGAATGAATGAATGATTTAAATGGTCAAATGTGTATTAAGGCAGAGAAAAGGCCAGCATAGTGCCTACGGCCTACCAGGGTGGCACAAACATCTTGAGATGCAGCATCTTGTCGAGGGGCTCCCAACTTGAAATCCAATCATTACAAAAGACAAATCCAGTCAACTCAATTAAAAAAAGAGTGAGACAAAAGAAAACCGACAGAGAGAGAACACACTGACAAACTAAACAGACAACAGCAACAATGTGACAGTCTCAAATTAAGAAGATAATACCTATTTAAATTTACCATGTGATGAAATGGATCTGATGTTAACTGAAAAAATATTCTAATTTGAAGGGGCTTTAAAATGAAAGCTTTTTTTATTTACTTATTTTATTTCCAAATTGTTTTCCTTTTTAATTCAAGCAACGGCAGAACGGAGTGGATCAGCATCTGCAACAATCATGACCCCATCTATCCTTGAAGCACGAAGAGAGCTGCCTTCACTTTGTCACCATGTCTGATCTGAACAGGAACAGTTCTGTTTCGGGAGGGAATAATTTACTTTCAACATCAATTCAGATTACAATCTTCTGGCAGCTCCATTTGGTGTTCTTCCAGAAAATAACAGCTCTACAGAGTGACAGGTGTTATTTGACTCACCCTCTTCATACAACTTATTCTCAGTCAATGGGAGTTAGCCTTTCTGACATCATTCTACTAGTGGGTACAGTGATACATTTCAGTAATGTTAAACCACATGAAAAAAAAAGAGTTTCTGAACATAAGATGGTTCTTTTCAATTAAGTATGGATTCTTTCTAAAAATAGTATTAGTGGACAAAATTAATCTTTGTATTTTTGTCGACTACTTGGAATATCATTGTCTCTTAAATTTCTGTACTTCTCATTTGTATTGTGCTTTGCAACTCTTTACAAGACATTAAGTGTTTATAATAATTTATCCTGAGACTTAAAACTAAAAATGCATGAAAAAATTAATTTCCCTAAAGCTGGGCTCAAACTACAGAAACAATGGGGCAAGACACTAAAGAATTTCATTAAGATTCTCATGCCATGAGGGAGCAATGGATGCACCGCCTCAGCTGATCTCTGGAGAAGCAGCTGTGTAGAAGTTGTTGTAGCGTACGGCCTACTTTGCAGTGAGAAAACAAGGCTACAGAAAATAAGTGTGGGTGAGAAATGGGTTGACAAGAATTGGTTACACCTATTTTACACCTATTTTTCATCTGTAACCATAGCTGAGGGTTCATGTTGTTTCAATATCCATCAAGGGTAGTGTACTGAGTTTAGCGATCTTGATAGCACCATGACAGATTCACAGCGGGGGCGAAATTATCCTGATTTCCCTCGAATATGATCTTTAGACATAAATAAGGTCAGGTCTATCCCAGAGCTTGCTGGAGCTGCTTCACAACACGAATCAATGTTTCTAAGGTGAGTCAGAGGCCGAACCTGACACTAACGCTCTCAAATGCTTAATTAATATCCTTTAAGTGGTCACTAAAAGTCACTTCACACAGTTTATTACATCTTTACATCAGACTTACTTTATATAAATGATGAATTAGTGGTCTTCCTTTTCATTGTACATCAGACGCAAAATGTGTTCCAAGTGCAAAGTCGTACAGTTAATAGAGAAAATGTGTTCTGAAGATAAGACGGGCATCTGAAGAAGAGACCGCTGCAATTGTTGATACACTTAACTACTGTATATTACTGAAAGCATTTTATAGTCATTGCCATGTCATAGTTTTGGATTTCTGTCCCAATTTGATAAAAATGCATTTCTTGATGAACAGAAGTAAGAGTTCTGTCTCATCTCATTGTGTCCTTCAAGTCTGCATCACAAGGGGATTTTTTTGTTTCCTCTCCGACTGATGTGTTTTCTTACTATGAAAACGGAAACACATTAATTAGACTCAAATCTGAGACTCTGGACACATTCATCGCTTGGCGAGTGAGCGTAGAGAAGAAATTCCATTTATGCATAAATCATGAAAATGAATAAAAAACACAGGGAACCAGCAGTGCATAATTGAAGACCTTAGAAAAGCCAGATTTTTTTCTGACATCCAAATCAAGCAAAGCCAGCCATTGACAAAAGAAACAATCCATCTTTTATTATTCCACTAGACAAGATATATCACACCCACAATCCCACAAAAATACTTTTTGTGGACTGTGTGAAATAAATAAGCTAACCTACCTAATCAGTCAACACATTTGGAAGAGAATGAATGCATGTTAGGGTTTGCTGCGTAAACTGATCTAGGACAGGCAGAGCAACAGAGGGCCAGGAGGAGAGGTGTATCTCTCTAAATGTCAGGAATGATTAATTAACTTAAGCTGCGTCTGTTAACCCTGCTGCTCCTGTTACCTGAACAGACCTTCAGCACTAATCCCTGTTAACTGAACACAAGTAGGAAAGTCTGAAGAGATGAACACAGTCAAAAGATTAAATACGACCATTGGAATGGGCCTCTTTCAGATTCATACCATAGATTTTCACTTAACTAAAAAACGAAGCCTGACAAGAGATTATTATTCGTAACATGATGGTGATATCTACTTTAATATGTCAAGGATTTTCATGTGGCAGATGGCACCTACATCTAACATACAGAAATAATATAGGGTAGAGGAGAGAAGCTGGATTTCCAATGGAATTGTTGAAAAGAGGAGCTTGTATTTCATTTGTTTGAAGGATAATTATTAGGGCACATTTTTTTGTACATATGTCTACTCTTTTGATTTCTCATGATCACAAATAGTGTAGGCTCTGACTCAAAAAGCTAATTTCAAAGTGAGATTTGTCTCAAATAGATGGTGGTGTGACTGAATGTTGCCATAGAAACATGCAGACCTGCTTGAACCAATCATATGAACCTTAAAGGTAAAGATAAAGGTCTTTATTTTGTCATTATACAGATGTACAACAAAATTGGAAGGTCAGATGTAGAGTAGTTCCAGAGCCGCTGCGCGTGCAGCAACACAAAAAGAGCACATACCTCATTAATGTGCATTTGTAGAAATTCACAATGAGAATCCAACTTTCTGTGGCCAGTCACAAACATGAGGACACGGGTTGAGAGACAGCGGAACAACCAATGTGACCTACTTGCTAAATTATTAGGAAATTTTCCCACAGGAGTCTCGTGCACCTTTACATTTTCCTGAGTCACAAAAAAAAACCCAAAAGGTGGTAACCACTTCATATTGCCTGGTTCCATTATTATTCTCCTTGAAAGGTTAAGATGCATCGCCTGTGTCACCTCACAAGAGAGCATTAATAATGATGAAGGAGGCCTTTCCAGTTATCTCATCATTTATGGTCTTCGTGAGGCAAAAATCCTTGCAATCCAGCATGAAAGCAAGGTAGAAAAGCTTTTAAATCAGTTAGAGAGGGTTACAGAAAGACAGAAAAACAAAATAGATAGAGATAATAAAAAAGGAATGAGAGACAGGTCCATTGAATTACAATTCTAAGAATATCAGTTGGTGATTATTCAAACATTTCTACCTCTGTGTGTCCCTGAGGCTTAGAAAGATGCCCTACAGAATTCCCATTAAATCAGATCAATACAGCTTTGGGTGTTTGTTTTTTCACACAGACCACAGCAAGACAGAAATGCTCAGCAAATACTTCCTGTAGAGGTTATTTTATTGCTAGAAAATTCAACACTGAGCACTGTGTCTCTATTGCAAAAGCAGATGTCTTTAAAGAACAATTTGTTTCATACCATAAAACATGAGCAATGACTTAAATGCTCACTAATACAATCAAAAACATATTTAAAAGATGCATCTAATTCTAAACGTCTGCAAGTTGGCAGATGTTACTGAATTATTCAAAGCATTCATCTCACTTAAGCAAAGCTGGTACCAGCATTTAGGGCTTTTATTTAATTCTTTCAAGTGAACAACATGACATGTTCAATGCACATAACTTTTTTGTTTCTATGCTTTGTTAAAGCAATGTCACCTTTTAGTTCATGTTTTTCCAATGCAATGTAATTACAGTGCAAAGCACATATGACACCTGCTGTGCCACCAGTTGAATGAACACTATGAAGTTTTGTAAGCGCTAGCAGAATTTTCACCTGAACTCACGCTGATTTCAGCTTCATTAAAAAAAAGATTTCCTGAGGTGTTATCGCTGATTTTGGTGTCAACCTTGAGCTTGTTTGAGAAAATGCAGACACACAGGGGACGGAGACTGAAGATTTTTGTTTCTATCAAATGTAGCCGTATGCATTTGTGGAGAAAGTGAAACAGTGAAACCTGTTCCATCTGGGGAAAAACTACAAATCTCTGTCACAAGAAAGAGGCGTCTGAATTGGATTTGTGCGGTGCAAGTGCTGAGGTGCAGAGGACAGTGATTACACAGCAAGAAGTACTTAACATGCACAATTACTCTGAAACCTGAGCACTAATGTGGCTTGTTGCTATATGGATTATGAAGCTTAATGTGGATTTTTGGGCAAACCAGGCAGGAAGCCATTGAATATGGCCTCAACACAATTTTCTGTTCAGGAGAGATGTTTCAGTATCATCACATGTCCATTTGTGAAGAGTGCACTCAAAGGCAGGTAGTAATATGCTATTTCATTAAAGTGCCACTTGAAAGTGTAAACAATATCAAGCCTAGGATCCACTTTGAACTGATGATGCTGTTATGAAGTCAACATTTTTAGAGTTGTAATGTTTGGAACCCGACCTCTCAAGGAAGATAAAAAAACCCCCAAACATTTATAAGTCACCCTCGCATGAAAACTAATCATTAAATTTGATGAGCCACAGAGTTTAATTATGTTATGAAGATAAGCAGGTTTAATTACACGGCAAGCAAGCCTGATATTTGCATCGAAAACACAATCAACACCATTGTCTAATGCAGAGCCTTATATCGTTTTATCTGACAGAGGGAAACAATGTCACAGTTGATCTGAATTATGCAGCCGATTCTCATTACCCTTTGGAAGTGGGTTAATTAGTCTGGCCTTTAGCGCAGATGTGCAAGTAGAGCTGCTTTCTGTAGAAAATACCATGCAACCTATGAACTATGCAACCATAGCTGGTCAAAAATAGGTTGTGCAAAAAAGAACTGAAATACACACGTGGCCTTAAAGAAAAGTAGACAAATACTGATCTTGAGTAAGAGCTAGACTTTTGAAGGTGGCATTGTTTATGCTGTGGGTTAAATGTTTTTTTTCTTTCTGTGGATGACAGGTAGCGGTTACAGCAGTTGTCTCAATGTGAAGTCGAATTTGTTCAGGGAAGTGGGAGTCCTTGTGATTGACGAGATGTTCAGCTTCATCCATCAGGTCTGGAACACAGAACCCTAACATAGCCATATCCCTCCCATGTGGCCCAGACTGCTACAACCATGAGCTATATTTGCTAGCTGACATTAATACCGAGCTCTTCTCTGATGCTCTCTGTGTGTCTCATCTCCCTGTTTCTTGTTGCTCTTTCTCCTCCTCCATGACACTGTAAAGCTATGGCTACACTATCCTGTGCTACTTCATTCTATTTCTGCGTTACAATATCTGACAACTGACAACCAAATTCTTGGAAGTAATGACAATTTATCACAAGCATCATGGGCATACATCGAAATTATTAAATGAGAGACAATAAGCTACATAGTGTAAAAGCGAAGAGCTGAGGTTAATGATTTAATTCTGAAGTCAAGCTGTAAATTTTTAGACTTTAGTCTGTTGTTTGGTGTGTTTGTGTTGTCAGTAGGATTACTGAAAAACCTATGAACAGTTGGGCTAAGACCAAGGAAAAATTTATTCTATTCAGGTTAAACTGGAACAGGATACAGATTCTGATTTTTTTTATGCTTGAGAAAATGGCCATGGACTGTAAACAACAATTTGATGCAGATTCAGATCATGAACCAATTGAATAAATTCTTAAAAGGCAGTGTCAGATTTTTCCTAATTAAAGTTGTACAAAAATTAAAAAAAATTTTGTAAACAGAATCATGTTTTCTCATCTTTATTGCTCATTGGGTATCAGGGAATAGCTGCAATTCCAAAGTGGATGCATGCAGATGGATGTTACCCTAGTACTGGACTACTCCTTTTAAAAGCTTGTAAAGGCTTGTAAAAAGCTTTTTTAAGTAGCTCAAAAATTGAGCTACTTAAAAAATTTTTTTAGAATCTTTACCATAGCAAAAAACACTCTGCTCACAAAAATAAGCAAGTCAGTGGAAATGTGAGATGATGATGAAAACTTAAAAAACATAAAATAAGAGAAAAAGTAAGGTAAACAAAAATTTAAAGAAAATACCAAAAATGCTGGAGTCATGAATGGTGTTTCATGAGATAAAAGCTATCGAGCCTGTTTTTGTCCCTGTCCTGTTTTTGTTTTTATCACAACTTGGTAGTTTATCCATCCAGCAATTTAAAATAAAACCTATTAGTAAGAAGACAGAGAACAGCACGGTTGTTAAAAGAATCTCCCTTTTCTTAGTAGTGGGCCAAAGAGCCTCTTCACAGTGAGGAGTCATGAATAACATCAAAAGAAAAAAAAAAAGATGCTGCTCTACATTCATGTCAGGACTGCAATGAGCTGTAGTGTGAGAGCTCACCTTGAACTTGCAATTTAAAAAAAAATTCACAAGGGCTATAGAAACTGTGTCTTGGTATCTAGGGAATGTCATTCAAACATTAATTAGCGATTCAAAATATACTGTACTTAAATTACAGCTGGGCTGACAGAAATACAGAAGATCCTACACAATTCAAGCACACAGAGCATGACCTCACATACAGCATATATACTGGACTATCATGGAGCTGCGTGTACTTCAAATATGATCTATAGATCGACATAAAAACACGGATGCTGTTCAAACAAGCTCTGACATGACTGCTTTGCTAAACACGAGGGACATTCAACTCAGGAGAAAAAAAGCCCACTCTAGGGAAATAAAGTGTATAATTTCCCTGTTAAAATGCTCCTGCATCATCTTAATGTTCTTTAATTAATGAGGACAACATTGACTTGGCTAATTGAAAAGCTGCAGAGCAAGTCTCCCAATGGAGGGCTCGAAATGAAAAGAGAGATGGAAAGGGTGATTGAGAATTCTTTTGATGCATCTCTATCCTTAAATGAACTCAGCTAGAAACCCCCCTGCGGTGTATTTGGAAAACTGATTTTAAATATGTATATATATTATATGTCACCACCACTACGGGCTGTCCCTGCCTCCAGCCTAGTGTTTGGGTCACAGCTCACATACTCGATGCTCAAGGAAAAGGAGGGCCAATTATGATTCAATGTGTCAAGATGAAGGACCAGATAAAAATAAAGACAGAGTCACCACATCGGATAAATTAAACGTTATGACTTCTGCCAGAAAGACTCCTCAGACAATTTTGTTAGTCTCTGTTTGAACTGTGCTCTGTCTCCAAAACATGGATGTGGATTCCGGTTCCTCCTACTATGCTTCTCAAAAGATAAATGAGCTGGAAATTTGAGTGATGAATAATGAACTGCCAATGACTCTTGATCGCTCAAGGAAATGAGCAGGCTTTGAAGAACATAATTAAACTTTGTTTTGACATCATAAAATCTAGTACTCCTTTATCTCAGTGTATAAACACATTCTGATTTCACTGCCAACATACTCTTTTCACTTTGTTCATGTCTACTTCATAGGGCCTTTGAGCTTTACTGATTTACTGTTCAAACTATAAGCAATGTGTTTTAAAAACATCAAAACCAGAATGAAGACGAAGAGCTTTCCTGATTCAATGATAGAGTTATTCCATGAGTCATAGCGGGGCATCTTGCAATGAAAATGTAGACAAATGCAATACAGTACAATAATTTAGTGTGATTAGATTGAGAAGCACTGCAATGCTCACACTGTCCATCAGCTGCTTACCGCGTCATTCCTTAACTTATATAGTCATTATAGGAGTGAAACACTCCATTTGATATTGTTTTGCCCGCTTAATTTTCCTCTTGATTGAGCCTACTTATTAGTGACTTTCAGTCTCCGTTTGGCAAAACAGGGACAGAAGGACTGCAGCAAAAAATCTGCAATAACATGTGATTGCACACCAGAGCCACATTTCAGCATGCAGTTAATTAATTGTATGTATAAAATGATTTTGGTCATTATTTCAGATCTCTGTGTGAGAGGAAGGCTTTGTGGTTATGAATAAAACATGGGGTGTACCTTATCGTGATTATAAGGCCTGACTGAAGCCAAGTGGAGTTGCAGAAGGAAGCTCTCATTTCTGCCTCTGTGCTGCAGATGAATGCACAGAGGAAGATAACTGAAGGTTAAGATTCAGAGACAGTCCACCCGTCTTTCTTTGAGCCACACACTGAGCAGACAGTGAGGCTTGATGACGAATCACATGCCGTTACCTAACAGTCCTTCTAATCCTCCGATCTACCACATTTAGCCGTTAGGCGCTGGTGAATGATAAGGCAGTGGAGGCAATAACCGCTTTCTGCTACATTTCCTCTCTCTGCTGCTGTTAGACAAGCTGAACTTCAAAATAAGACAAGATTACATCTAAATTGGCATCTTTGGGATGATTTCTCCTGTTCAGCCATACAGTGTTCTCACACTTCTCGTATAGCAGAAATTTAGATACCCAAAAATTTTATATTACACAGTTGACCTGAGTCTATAGGCTGCAGAGGATGCAGGCTGTTGTGTGAAAGATGGAAAAAGAAGGTAAAAGAATAGAAATGATTACCTGGATATGGAAATAATTGGTTATATGTGGAAGTACAGGATGTGTCTATAAATTTTCCTCATCACTACAGTTAAGGTTTAGTTTTGTTATAATGAAATGCTTCATAATCAGAGCCACAACGGTTCCTCTGGGACGCAAACGCGAAAATTACACACTGGGATGAAAATAAAAATTATAGCTGACAGATCAACAGGCATCCAACACCCATTACTATTCATCTGATTATAATTAAAATACAGACCCCATCCCACCTCACCCCCATTGGACCTCTCTAAGTGGCTTAGGTCTTTTCTAACATGAAACTTTAATGATCAAGTACCCATAAAAACAAGCGCTCCAGATGATGCTGTGTATAAAAGGACACATCTTCCTCTCTGGAGTATCCTGATCCTGATCACAGCTGCACAGTTAGGATAACTGGGTTGTAATGAGCTCAGAAAACGCCATAGGAGATGATGTAGTGCTAAAGTTGGCATATTCCAGATGGAAACACTGTAGATTTTCTGCATGATTGCCGATCAACGGCAGTCACACTCGCCACACACCAAAAACATACACAGATGTATGCATGCGTGCAGCTCTTTCTGTTAGTGGCCTGTTAGCGGAGCTCGCTTTGATGCATTGCTACATTTGTTCCCACATCTTGGCCTGAGGGAGATGGCGTTTTGCCAAGCTGCTCACTTTTGAAATATTAAGGCTAGAACTCGTCTGTTGCTAATTTGAGAAAGTGCTGAAAAGAGACAGACAGGATAAGACTTATGTCCACCCATTTGTCGTAATCAAAGCCCGTGCCCTTTCATCTGTGTGCAGAAGTAATTGTGTACATCATTTCTCATATTAGATAAGTGGAGTTGCTCTATCAATGTCCAAACTTTAATCATACTGCCTTATCAACAGTGGGAAAATGATGAGCTTGCCTCATTAAACAAGAACGCACATGCCTTTAAAAGTTCCCAGGAATGTGGCATCACACTGTAAATGTTAGTGTACAGCCTGGGCTTGTAAACAAATATTACTAGCTGAATGTAGGCCACAGATCTCAGACTCCTTCATTTAAATTTTGTGAAGCCCTGCAGGCAGTTAACCCAGTTGAGTGATTGCTGCGTGATTTAAAAAGACAGTAATGCAAGCATTTTCTCTTTGTTCTTCACATTAATATAAACAAACTTCACTACTTCTGTAAAACGAGTTGCAGCAATGAAAAGGTAAATGAAACAAAGGGTGTGAAAAATACCAATTTACCAGAACTTTTCCCACAGACCTTTTCTGCATCAACAGAGTACTCACTACTCTACTATCTGTCTGCACCAGCATCAATAATTAATGAACAGGCTTCTGCCCTTGTGTAGCTATAATCCACTGGAAGATACCCCAAATTATAGAAAAGTGAAGCCTGGCTACAGTGATATTTGCAATGCTTAAAGTTTGAGTTCATGACAATATTCCCTTGTATTTGCTCTTGCCAGAGTGATGAGGCTGAAAGGACAATACCTGTAAGCTGATACCTTCCTGAGTTCTTCTCTCACAAGATGATCGGAACACTGATTTATATTCCGGACAGTGATAAGGTAAAGCCTCTTAGCAGCCCCTGCTCTCAGAAAGGGATAACCAGAGGCTGGATCCACAGAGCCTCTTCTCTTGTGCAGAAATGTTGGCTGCCTTGGAGACTCAGTGATCTGTGAAGCTCCGCTCTCAAGACAAATGATCAATACACTCCCATCTTAGTATTTTCTCTCTGACACTCAAAGAAATCACCATCTACTGCACTGAAACAGAGGAGGTGTGAAGGGAAGGTGGATTGCAGTGGGTGGTGAAGGTGGTCAAATGAATTATCCCTCTGTCAGGGCACAATTTCTATTCTAGACAGACTGCAGATTCCCTGGCAAAGAGGAATGCCAAACACTTTAGGTCGGAAACGATTTCTGAGTGTCAATTACACATCAGTTTTACCAAAACTCATTTTCCTATACAGTTAAAGTAATCTAATTATTTTTGATGCAGTTTGAATTCAATAGGTGTCAAAACTCTAAAATTCAAGGGGTTTAAATGTTGATCATGCTAATTTGTATAGATGACCAATAGAGCATCCTCTTCTGAATGCATGCCTACACTTTTTTATGCCTTTATCTGTTTTGTCTCAGACTCACACTGAGGGTTTTGCTGGGCAAAAATAGCAAATGCTACAAAGCAGGGATAGCAAGGAATGGTAGTTACCAGTACAGCAGTGACGTGCGGTCAGGGGAGGCAGGGGAGGCATGGCCTCCCCTGCCATCATAAAAGACAAAAATGGAAAATGGAAGAATTAAATGGTTATATTTGTCCAGTGACATGTATTATAAAGTTATTTTCTGTTTAACGTCACATTTTAGGTTATTTTCACTCAAAATCTCTGAATTTTCACATTTACCGCTGAAATCCTGAGAAGAGACCTGCGGTGAGACACCAGCCAGCTGAGCCTCACCATGGATTGATCAATGACTCGGCTAGCTGTGCTGGTATGCTGTACAGTGAGACCATAATGCTATCTCTATATGTTGCTATTAAAATGTTCAAACACATTTGTTCTATGAACTAAATTTCCATAATTTATCTAATGTATATAATGTACAATGTTTTCTGTCAACAACTGTATGTGTGTAACGTCCTTTGATTTGAGCGCACCTCAAATGACTGGGAGAAGGCACCAAGTGAGGCACGTAGTTCTCGTGCCTCATGGTAGGGGGCGCTGGTGATCCCAGGGATTCGGCCGGGGATTCCTCGGCCGGAGAAATAGTGACAGCAAACTACAATCATAGTCAGCGAGTCAAGTGCAGACATCCATTTGTTTTCCGCTCACCTTGCCTTACGATAAAAAATGGAGGATTACATATCTCAACTTGAAAATTTTTCGATGCTTTTCTTCAGAAGGAGCTGCGCATGGACTTCATTTATAAGTAAATATAACAAATAAACCCACATCCAGGTAACTTTTTTTTTAATCAAATGTGCTTATTTGTGTGTTACAGTTTGTATGTGTAAATAATTCTGCTCTGAGACTCACTAATAACCCACTCACTAATTAAATGGTGAATAAGCTACACTGTAGGTTCATGTTTGTAAATCTAATTATGATGAGATCAGTGCCTCACCAGCCATGAACTTCACCGTATGTCACTGCAGCACAGAATGTTCAAGTCACGATAAAGAAGTTTGGGTCAGTGACATGACCCAGACTGGTCGTTTGGGAGACAGATGTTAAGTATAAAAATGTAGGAATCTGATTTATGCTGTCTAGGCACAAAAAAATGTAGCCTGAAGGAACTGCATACATCTCATGTGAGTTGTGATTTCTAAAAGCAAGCATAGAATCAATGCACACACCTGTGCATGTGTATGGACCCATATAAACTGGCAACACAGATGTGATACAAATTTACCCATTACTTAAACAGCCCTTTCACCACCTAAGTTCAAACCAGCAGTTATTTATAGTTTTACTTTTAGTCATACCTATTTCACATACATTTTAATTGTAAAAGATATGAGCCAACTCAAATCCCGGATCTAATTCTGCTTAATATTTAACAAGCGCTGTCTCTTAATCATATTTTGTATGGTATTGCACACCTGCTAAATGTTTAGGTGATAGCTGGATGAAGAAAATAGAGGGATTCTGGAAAGTCATTCGTTTTTATGTCAATATTTTTCAATAACAATCTTCAATTACTTTGTATACACAATCGACTACAGCCATTATATGCAGAGGCTGCAATCTACCATGGTGTGCTGTGAAAAGATGCATTTATGCTTGTGCAATGAGCTGGCATCTAATCCAGGGTCTACGCCTGCCTCTCGCTGGGATAGGCTCTAGCATAACCCCTGACCCTTATGTTGGATATATAGCTGAAGACAAGATGATTACAGTAGTCTTGTCTTCAAGAAGATGAAGACGATGGAAAAACTAATGCACAAACCTTTAATTCCACTACTGCTACATAATCATAACCCGAAACAAAATATTATCATGAAATAACCCAAAAGAAAAGCTCCAACAACAAAATGCCAAGTCTTTACCGTGATCATCTTGTTAAGGTTTAATGTCGTCAAGCTGTTTGCTGTGAACATATTAATACTGCTGTGAACTCATCGTCCAATGTGAATGGAAGGAGTTAACAATGTGCGTTTGCAACCTCCACTTCTATAAGCAATCCCAAGTCTGCCAGAAAAAAATTTTTTTTCAAAAGAACTATTGATTAGCTGGCTCAATTTTATTTATAAATGCAATCATTAGGTGGTTTGAATTGAGGTATGAGGCGGATCCAAGGGCTCACAAATGTACAGTACATGAATTGGTATGCTCTCTTTTCAGTCCAGGGATCCGATTCTGAGTGCTATTAGCTAAGAGACAATACAGGGTCACGCCCTATGTCAGCTGAGTTAGGCTCCAGCTCCCCGTGACCTGCTACGGCGGATGAAGCGGTAGAAAATGAATGAATGGTTTATCTTCTCCTCAGACCAATTTTAGGCCTCTATCTTATTAGTTAATTTAATTCATCTAATATTTTTAAATCACTGTTTGAGGGAGACTGTGACACAAGCATTTCATTGCCAGCGATGACTCTACATGATTGTTGTGCCCTTCATAATAACACTTTGCTTCATATGGAGCTCAGAAGCCTTACAGCTATGGCATTGTGCATCCTTTTTGTGTGTGTGTGTGTGTGTGTGTGTGTGTGTGTGTGTGTGTGTGTGTGTGTGTGTGTGTGTGTGTGTGTGTGTGTGTGTGTGGTCGGATTCATTTTCCGGTGCTCATGAGCTTTATCTGGCAAATAATGGTACTATGAATATGTAAATTCACATTTAATTGCCCTATGAGGGAAGGTACACATTTCATAATTACTGGTGATTGGTATTTCACTTCCCTCACACAATATTACCATCTGAGGAATTCTGTGTTTCTACTTCAACAGCTCCCATTTGTCAGTCCCCAGAAAGTTTTTTTTTTAGTTTTTGCATGAATAAGTGGCCTCTTTTGTATTCAGATGCGTGAAACAACTTTCAAGAACAAAACAGGCATTGTGTATTCTCAGGCTATTAACAATTAATGAGTGTGTTAGTATGTAATGGTTTTTCATATGCATCCTTCCTGCTGTGAAAATGTGTACTCCTCTGAATTTTTGATTTGTCATGACTACCAAAGTGTGATGCTGAGCATATATCTAATACCACAAAATAGACCAATTAACAATCTGATGATGTTGTTCCCTTTATGGCCAATCAATTGGTGACAAGAAAATGCAGTAGAAATCCACTGAGATAATGACAGTAATTTAACAAATCTGTTCATGTATGTAGCTTTTCAAGCAGGCATTGATCTACTCAAGGTTCACTGTGCTTTGTTACAGCAAGGTCAGCTGGGTTTCGACCAATAACATGCTGTACATTAAAGAGGAACACAGACTTATACAAAACATTTAAGATCAGTAAACCATCTGAATGAGGCAACAACCATAATACATCCAAACATTGTTAATTTTTTCTCGCTCTACATTTCTAGTGTAAACTACTCCCAACTCCACCTTCTTCATGCAGTGTCTGCCTACCATCATCCGGTGAAGGCTGCTCTGTTACAGCAGTGATCAAGTCCGTCAATCAGATAGAATAAACCTTCACATCATGAGATATTTATTTAGAAATATTTGTGTAGTTCAGTTAATTTTCCCATGAACATTTTCCTTGTGACCTGGTCATGTCTTATTTGCAGAAACACTTCAATGTCCCTGTGTTTCACAATCCTCTGCTAAAGACAAAAAAACCACATTGAGCGATTACCAAATCATGAACCGGATCACCATCACATTTAATGGATTGTTCATTTTGGCCATACTCAACCTATACAAAAAAAAAGTCATAGAAACCTGTTCTTAACTGTTTGAGCTATCCTATTGATAAGCAGTTGAAGTCTGACAAAAACATGACTTGAATGAAAGAAGTGTGAGCTAAAGAACAAAGTAAATATAAATAAAGTTTGTTCAAAAACAAGAAGAGGTGAATTTTACATTAACAGTATCAAAGAGGTCTTGAAGACATGAAAAGAAGAAATCAATGTGAGACATTATTTCAGTCTTATGGTGCTGTATACAAGAATGCGAAGAAAAGCTGAGTGAACAAGCGTTGCTGATGGTTGCTGCCAAAGCAAAAATGGTTTGAATTGAATAGTTGTAGAAATGGAGAAAAAAAGTTAACCATAATTGTGCTTATTCTTGCTTTTGAGTAACTGGTGAAGCTCTCATTTATCTAGAACAAGTATAATCTTTATTGTTGGAGTCATATTTATGATTTTGATGAATTAAGATACAGTTCGCCCACCTTAATTGCCGCCAGTATGAGCTTCGAAGGATTGGCGTTAATATTATTTTAAACATGATCTTTAACAGAGAATGAACAGATGAGTTTTCGTTGGAAAAAGAAAACATTCACTGCAATGTATTTTGGTAAACATTGATATTGGGACCATGAAGGGGCTATAGTGAAGGATTTGTAACAAAATACAGGCAATATAAATTCAACTGAAAATTTATACATAAAACAATGATGTACGCAATAGAGGCATGTCAGGAACAAATATTAAGAGCATGAAATAATGAGACAAATAAGGATTCCTAAACATACAAACCAAAATTCTGACTGCAACACACATAATATTACTTTGAATCCTTGAAGCAGAGCATAACGGAGTTCATTGACAACTACATATCTGCACAAACAGACTTGAACAGTGGACAGCTTTGCAATCAACTAACTACTGATAATGGTACAGTGGTATTCTGATGTCTAACAAGTACATAAAAATAACTGTTTACCATCTTATTTCAGCAGATAAGCATGCTAACATGTAAAAGTCCAGCTGCGGCTTAATTATAGGCAACTGGTAATGAGGACATTTTTACCTGGTGCTGACATAAGATTAAGCACAAAAATATAACAACCATGAACACTAAACTGAGCATGATGGGTACATGAACACATAAACCATTTTCATGACCATCTCTTTGATAGTGGTTCAGATACTGGACTAAAGTTTCAGCCGACTGACATGCTGACTGCCACACAGAATCTAAAAAAGGATTTTCATAACAGTGTTCTCCTGATAAATAGTATCTCACAGTATGCAATATTTTATATGTTGTTGCTTGATTAATTATCATGCAACTGTAATTTGCTGAGGTTTGAGATGAAAAGAGGTCTGGATACATTTGACACAAAATGCATGGATAAAATTTGCATTTAGATAGACATTCTTAGTTCAAACATGTCTGTTTAAGATGCTGTGGCTATTTGAATATTGGGGGGAAAAATGGGTCATTTCTGCCTTCAGCAAGCCTTCAGGCTATACAAAATTTCATCATGCAATTATGTTTACATAGATTATGTAAGAATTATTTGCCTTTGTTTTAGACTTTTGCTTTTTCTTGTCAAGCAGAACCGGATCTAACACTTCCAAAGGTATAGTTTGATGTCTGCAGATCTTACAAGAAGAGGAAGGAAGCCACAGCACTTAAAATGTATTTTGCTTTCTGTAAAATCTCGGTCTTAGAGCAGCATGCCTACTGACCAGAGAGAGTAAAGTTAAAATCCCCAAAACAAAGAACACATTCACTGATGGTGAAGAAGGGTCTCTGACTTGCTAATCACAGCAGTGCAGAGACACAAGATCCCATCTGACACTGCAGGCAGCAGTTAATTAAGGAAACAAATCTTTCAGCAAAGTGAAATTCTCCATCTAAATTTGTTTATCTGACTGCCCTGACCTTTCTCACTCTTCATTTCCAGTGTAATGGAAGTGCCTGCGGTGGTACGAATGTGCACCGAGTTGTGGATAATATCAGAGGATTGGCCACGACTGTCGAGTTCAGTCCTGCTGCAGTCAGTGAGGATGATAACCCAGACTACTACACATAGGGCAGTTCAACAAATATCAGCTGGCTGTTCATGCTTTTGACACTTAAGGAACAACCTGCATACTACTATGACTATTTAAGAGCTTCAAAAGCAGTCTAATTTGAACCGCTACTGCACGGTGGCTTTTTACAAGATTTAAAACACACTGACCTTTGCTAGAAACTCTAGTAGAAAGATGGAGCTCAGCCCACATGTCGTCATTTATGACATGGCATTTTAAGAAATCATGTTTTTGCCTGTGGCGTTCCTTTTTCCATGGTGATTAGGTTGATACTGGTGAAGGCAAAAGATGTAAAGCTTCATCTGGAAGTTTATAAAAATAAAGTACTGGTGGCAGAGTGAAATAACATTAAAACAGTGTTAAATAGTTTGAAAGTGGAAGCAGATTGTGTCAACTACACTCAGCAAATGTGAAAGAAACAGCACAAGGTCCTTTGTAAGTCTATGAAAAACACCCAAAGCTCAGCAGTAGCGGTGAGCATTTGAGCCAGAATGCTTTCCCACATGAATCAAAGCACACATCACATCACAGATATCCACCTGCCACTGGTGCAACAGGTGTCTCCCTCCACCATCGATGCTCTTGCGTTTTTTCTGCTTGGGCATGCAAATAACCATCCTTGAAGTGGGTTTTTTTGGAACTTTTTTATAACCAAGTAATATCACTAGATAAAACACACATTTTAACAACTGCTGCGTTGGGCATTTCTCAGTTGTAACTTCAGATGGATTCAGATACAAAATTCTTCAAGAGCACTCCTCGCTGTAAGGCAGTGACAATTCTGATCCATCTGCAACACTACCAAAGTCATTTTCCAGAGGGCGGTCTGTCTATCTGTCCAACTACAGTAACAACAAGAATTGGCTCATGTATGGTTATCCTGTCTTGATGTGCTTCTCACATGCTCATCTTGTATCTGCTTTGTCCTCTAATTGTCCTCAAAATTGGGCTGGATGATGGCGGAGTGACAAGTTGGCTGTACTCCAATTGTCCCACTCAGGTGATGCGTCTAAAGAGCCCAGTCGTTTTGTCACTGTGTCACGGTGGAAAAGCTGCCAGCAGATAGAAAGCCTATCTTGTTTAGACAGGATCAAATGAGGCAGAAGATAGAGCGAAAGCTGACCCATGCCATCAGGTCTTATCAATGTGTCCAGAGGCTGTTTCAAACTAAGGTTTGCTCATTATACCAGCTGAAGGACTTGTATTTAATGTGTGTGTGCATGTTGAATAGTGATTTCACACACACACACAGACACACAAGGATGTACACTCTAAGACTCTTCCCATTTCTATGAGATAATGTCAGAGAACATGAGGAGGGGATATTATTAGTACAGCTGCTGACGGAGGCCATTTGTTTCTCTGGAGCTCCTTCAGTTACCCGCTGCGAGCCCACATGTGACTGGATATGTACAATATAATGACTTAGTGTTCATGACATTGAAAAAGCTGGCTCAGGGGGAGTGTGTTTGCTGCTACAGCCTTGGTTCTTGTTTGAGGAAACAAAAAGGGAGTCTTTGAGAATAATCAAAATGACAAAGGAACAGAATAAGACGAGGAAGCTATGATTGATAGAGGACACAAAGCTGCACATTGATCTCTAATGGTTATGTTAAATGTACTGTAGAGACTGCTTAACTGCGATTTTCTAGTCCCCTATTTACATTCAAAATGCTCACATTACATTGTCTCACCTTGTCTTGACTTTCCTCACCTTATCGCGCTTTACCTTATATCACCTTGTTTGTGAGCTAATTTACATATAGGACCTGACAATATGACACTAATTTGACTGTAGAGCACCCACAGTTCTCTGTCAGTTTTAATTACAAATTATGCGGCACAGTCGACACAAGAGTAGCCAGATGCCAAATCATAATGACGACAGGAAATGAATTAATAAAAAATACCAAGAAACAAGAAGAGGGATTTGGTAAATGATGCCTTCACTCAAAAGATGGCAGCACTATGTCCTGTTATAAAAATGCTAAATTAAAACAAGAATTTTCACACAGTAGATTAAAACATAGCAGGCTGTCTGAACCATTTATTTGGGACTCAGATCAGCCAGTTTATCTGTTCTGCTTGTTACCAGAACAAACAGAAGACAATTTCTCTAGGTCTCTGAGCTGTGACCACTTTATCTCACACATGCCAGCTAAAAAATAGGACACATTACCAGCATGGCTGAGAATGCTGTTTTATAAGAAACACACAATGTAGAATAAAAAAATGCAAGCCACTTCTTCACCTTTTTGATGCCACTGGGATATCAGTAATTCACCAGTCAGTTGGGTTAATTTGTGAGATCTGTCAATGACTAAAGTTGGACAGGAAAACCATGGACCAGGAACCCTTTCATGAAACAGTAAATGCAGCATTCAAAGGTGCTTATATGAAGACACAGCTGTGGCATTTTTCATGGCTTTGCCTTTTCAGGATATTGAATGTCAAGCAGATACATTATGCAGTAACAAAAAAACAAAACAAAAAAACAACAACCTTAAAACAATATTGACACCTAACTGCAGGCATCTCTGTGCTTATCCTCTCCTGTGAAACCTCCACAAACAATCTTTGCTCTCCACTTCCTGTGAATCTCTGCAGATGCAGTTTAACAAACGTCTGCATCTCTGCAGTTGTCTTCTTCTTCCCTCTGTAACTACCAGTGATACAGTGAAAGAAAACATATTGATGTTTTTCATTTTTACTGAAACACATTTTCTGCACATAAATGTGTCTCTGAATTACCTGTAAGTTATTTTTGACTCACCAGTGACAATGAAAACTGCTGATCACAAAGCACCTCTATGGGCAATAAAGTTGAAAACGCAGCACAGTTAACATGAAAAACAGCCAGATTCCTCAACCAGAGCACATTATGAGCAATAGTGGACCTACTGCTAAACCACACTAATAAAAGCATTATGATGAAGAACAGCATGAAATATGATCACTTTTGAGAATGATTTCTCACTTTAATCACAACCAGAGCCCATTGGTGACTCATCCAAATTAAAACATGGCAAATTTCATTCTTAAAAATTAGAAGGCAGGAGAAGAAAAGTTTGACTTGGTTTATTTCCTACAGTTATTCTAAATGTTCTTGTTATTTATTAACACATCATAAATGAGATATAGAAAATTTTATTCAGGAAAAAAATGGCAAGCAAACTCTTTCCTCTTTCTAAAGAAGAGGAAAAGCACATACTGCAGTATTTATAATATAGCATTAACAGTATTTTCCTCTTTTTAGAGATTGGAGAATACTTTCCATCTAAAGCACACAGAAAAATGCTTTGGTGCCCCAATTATGGCACTCAGTTATGCTCAACCAGTTTCAGCCTTCAGACAGATACAGTACGTAAATACTTCATTCATCCTCAAGAATATTTGGACATTCATATACAGCATAATATGAGGGCTTATGACCCCAATTTTGAAATCACTGTTCTGATGCTCACAGAAAATTCAGGTTTGATTCATACTCCCAATAATACAAAATTTAACATATGGATACGACATGTAAATATGTTTGAGCATGTTCAGAGAGCAACCAGCCGCGCTGCCTGGCTATATGGGAATAATAATGTACAGATGCTTATAGACTGTGATTCTTAATTAAATATTTATCATTAATTCATTATTTTTTCATAAAGCCCGGACCACCATTATAGAATTTAAAAAGCTCACGTAGTGAAAATGCAACATGCTTGTTTAGTGAGAGTTTAAAACAATTTTCTGACTCTCTTTAGGTCCACCAATGCTCATTCTCATCTATTTCATGCTTATATAACATTATTAATGCTGGATAATGAATACATTTGAAAATTTACATCTTGGCCACTAGGTATTTCCCAAATGCAATTACTCCACAACTGTTAACCGACTTGTTAAACTTACTTCACAAAGGCGAGAATCCCACTTGTGCGGATGTTCATTCATTCCCCATCGGATTACAAATGTGTTGATGTTGACGTCCAAATTGTGTCAAGTACAGTTGAGACATGATCCTGACAGGCTGTGTGTTGTGTTGAGTACAAGATGATTTTCTTCTGTTGAATAAAGCTTCCAGCTTTAACCTTCATCCGTAGCGGGTGAAGAACATTGTGATTAAGCCTGTGAAAAATTATCTTCAGGACTGTTTGGACTATTGTCAAGTTTAAATGGAAAATACATTTTGGGATCAGTCATGCTCGTCTTGCCAATATTGGCACAGCCAAGCTGGTGTTTCCACTGGTAAGAATAGATGCTTTGTTTGGAGCTACTGCAGTGTGTTTTATTGTCACTAAAACAGTTTTATTGGCTAGTATATTAAATTCATAGATTCCTGTTAGTCTTAGGCCCAAAGCAGAGCTCTGGTATAAAGAATAGATGTAGCTGTAGACACAACAGCATGTGATCAAGGACGGGAGAAAATTAATAATACTGCTTCAAATTATCGACTGATGAGCAGCACATTACTTTAAAGGCAAACACGTTACCTAACCCAAAAACAAGTTGAGAAAACATGGTCATAAATCAACACTAATGAAAAAAAATTGTCAAGCTTGATTCCAGCAGGGAAGCAAAAAGACAAGATGTGGTTTCAGGACAGGGAAATGCAGACAGACAAAGAGACGGGGAGGTCCCTTCTCTCTGTGTGTGCATCTTCATGCTTCACTTCTTCCCAACCAGGACAGGGACAACATTTTGGGTCTGCCAGTCTGTCTGCTCAGAGGGCGACTGGGGAGAAAAATCTGGCCAACCCTTCTGTCCAAATTTACTTGTGAAACAAGCTCAAGAAAAGGCTATGCAATCAGGGCTCAAAATGCTGTCAAGATGGAGATTGATTGTGACAACAAGCCAGGCGTGAAATAAAAAAAGCTGTGAAAAGTGGAAGGGGCATTAATAGGCTGACCCCAAACACAACACTGTGCCCCTGAAATGATCAACGGACAAAACATAGTGGTGGGGATTTGTGTCAGTACATTGCACTGATGAATGCACACACAGAAGGCGTATACTAATAATTACTTTGGCTATGGGTGAATGAGATCATTCCCTGAGAATTACAATGACCCCATATTCGACATGTTTAATTGCACTCCTTTTGCTAACCTCCATCTACTCACACCAACCTCCTCTCTGTCCCACTCTTTTGTATTGTAATGTCACACCGAGTATCCTATTACTGAAGCCCAGGTATTGAAGCAAAAAGGCACATTTGAACAGAAAAAATTGGACAGATAGACATATAGTACATGTAAAAAAAATACCCTGTTAGCCTGGTGTAGGAGTCATAAAACAGTGTTAAATTACAGCATAAATAACAGCAACCAACAAATATCTGTTTGAGGTATACTTTGTGAACTGAACTGGACGCAGTGAGGCATACATCAAACAAGTAGTGGCATTTTGTAAGCATTTTGCCACATTTTTTAATTGCCTGCATTTTGTCACAGAAAGGATTTCTAAGGTACATGATCACCATTTACTTTATCATTTATGGTGCACAGCAATTACTGACAACTTAAATATATATGTTCATCCAACCGTCAGAGCTGCACTAATATAAATGACATTTAGCAGTTCAGTCTGAGAAGCAAATAGGATATAAAAGTGATGCAATAAGTGTGGTTGTATGTGCTTCTTTTTAAGATATGACTCTGTGCTACTGGCAACCAGAAAGCTTCAGATTTCCCATTTTCAGGAAAAAAAAGTCATTTTTTGACACAGAACAGAAACATAAATGTTACAACTGATAAGTCGGAAACATCAAATTGTACAGTAAACATGTTAAACCCACAACTCTTGTCATAAGATAGGACCTGGACAGAGTCATAGTTTGATAAGAAAGAAAACTAATATGCTTGTATGAAGAAAGACCACAATCCCTATTACATGTACAGATTCTCTGCCGCTGTCTTAATTTAAAACCGTATCATCATGACTGCTTTTTCCTCTCTTCAGGAAGAATGCCAGAGATACTTGTGAATACACTGCAAACACATCAAATAGGAGTCAAGCTCAAATTGGATCAAACATGAGAACAGAGCAACAGCATCCGTTGATGAAGATGTGGGATTGACTCTGAAAACAAGAAGGGAGATATCCATCTCAAATCACAACAAACAACTGGCATCTTGGACTGTACAGTACACTTGATACAGTGTGTACATTTACGCTGTTAAAGAAATATTCAGTCAGTGTGTACTGACGTTTCCATCTTTGATATATTGCTCTTTCTGAATCAGTGATAATCCAGCAGTAATCTGAGGTGGTTTAGCTGAATAAATTAATACAGACTCTAATGTTTGAGGCATAAATCTATGTCTCTTTGCCATGGCAGAAAAACATGAATAAGTATGTTCCTCACTGACTACTGGAGTTCTGCTGGAAATGACTCATCATTCATCAAGATGACACATAAAATGCACAGATTTAAGTTCAACCTGCTTCTTGTATGTGTGGCAGTGTGGTTTCCAGTGGGTCTAGAAATGTTTTATGCAAAAGGGAAGGAGACAGATCCAGAGAAAAGCTCTCAGGCATAAAAGTGTTTTTTTTTTTTTTTGTGGGTTCATGGTGCAAAAAGAATCACGTCCAACCGAATCAATTAAGGTAGTGGTCCTCAGGAAATAGGTCTTTGAGTCAATCATTGATGTGTTCTCTGCTGCAGCTGATAACTTCAAGAAAATGTAGGGAGCACACCTTCTGAAGCACTTAAATGCAGCTTTATAAGACATGTAGGATTTCCAGGAACACCGCTTGTCCACATGACTGGAAATCAAAACCGGTGCGTCAATAAATATACTACTTAAAGCAACGTGTCTGCATAACCCAAGGATATGCAGTATGTTTATATGTATATCTAATGCATCTAATGTACTGCTAATTAAACATGAGCAATGTAATCTCCACAGAATTGTGTTTGCTTTTTGAAGACCAAGGAAGTGATATTATCTGAGCCTCCTCAGCCAAGCAGAAGGTGGAGTCAGACTGGGAAACATTGATTTCACTAGAGATCGCCTTTAGGTACGAGGGAATATGCTGAGTTGTTAAAATAGCAAGCAAATATTCCACATTAATTCACTGCTCAGGTGCAGATTAACATTGATTGGTTGTCTTGGGAAGATCAGAGGTTGTGAGGAGAGATTGGAGCATGCAGTGACTTTCAGCACAAGGACGCATGTAACAGCATCAAAATATTTGAAAATATTTTGATGCACTAGTATTTAATAAAACACTGGGGCCCACAAACTGAAGACAAGTAGCAAATTCCTTCAGTGATGAAAAGGCTACCCGAATGTACTCAATAACACAGATTGTAAGAGCTCTTCAAAAAACCTGAGCTCATCAAATCACAGAGCTCAGAGAGGTTCTTCTTCTGACCGGTGACTATGTTGATTCCCTTTGAGTCTGCTGGCATTGCAAAGAAACACTACCGAATGTGTGACTTGCACAGGTAGCAAAAAAGCTGTCATAAATGCACTCATTTTTCTGACCTGAATGAGGAAAATACAGTGTTTTGGCAAAATCGACTGCTTGAAAATTCCAGTCAATCGTCAAGAAATTGTTTTGCCATTATGAAATGTGACAAATGCCGTCGTTATGATGATGCATTCAATGGATACCTTGCTTAGGCTGTTATATGAGAATAGGATTAAACAATTGAAAGGGCTTGTATTTTTAATCAACCTAAACACATAACCTATGACTACATTGAATCTTTTCAACTCAGCAATATAGGCGTATGCACTCTACTGTCTGAAGTGCACCTAATAGCATGTTGTCTTCACCAAGATCCTGCTTATATATGTAGAGCTAACGACACCCATCTTTTTCCATATTACTCTGTAATCTAAACTCCTCAGGCCTATATTTAGAAATGTGTGATTTGCATGCGGAGAAACACAGAAAGTGTTTTGTAAATGTGTTTTCATGACTCGAGTAAATCCTTTCTCTTATAACTGACATAGATACACCTTCTTAAGGTGTCATAAGGATCACCAATGTCCAAGGTGAATGCAGTGGCAATAAAAAAAAAGATTGTATCAAAGGTTTTTCATGTGGTCCAATTTGTTAGAGTTGATGCTGTTATTTCATCTGTTCTCAGGTCATCCATCTGGCACTACACAATGCTACCAGACAGCTGACACAATGGCAAGTGGGAGTAAATTGTACCTTCAGCCTTGCTGTTTTATGTTAAATTACAACAAAACCCAAAGCTTCAAACAAAAATCTTCTAAATGGCTTCAAGCTGGAAATTGTACGAAAAATGTTACTAAATGATGACCTTAAATGATTTCAGCTTTCAGTCTCTCATGAGTAAAAAACCAAGCAACACTCATGAAGTCTGAAGCCCACCACACTCAAACAGTGACGAGTGATGGCGTGGGAGACTTCAGAGCCCCATCTATCTACTGTGCCCATGTGAAAAATACACCTCCAGTTCTGTTGCTCTATTTCCACGACCCCCTAGAGTGAAAAACAGCAGCTCAGCATCCCAGTTGATCAGCAACATGGGCTAATGAGCTCAGCAGCGCTATACAACACGGCCCAGAAAATCGAAGCAGCCAGAGAGAGACACGTAAATTAGAGTGATCTCCCCAGATGATCTGCTGGACAAAGGCAGGCATATGGAGATATTTAACAAGCAGGTTGGTCGGTACGAATCAAGGCCCACTGGTCTCCAGGGGATACTAATCACTAGACTTCAAATGATTAAAATGCACATAAATATTGATATTCTCTATGTAAATGTTGCAGAAGCATTAAAAGACAATCTCTCTGACCACACAGTCTCACTACTACTGTATACTTAATGTTATATGAGCCTATTATATATTGTATTAATCCTTGATACAGATGATTCTGAAGACATTTAATTAGTGTTTTAAACCATTGATTAAACATGCTGCCTATCACATCATGGTTCGAGGCACAAAATGAGTGGACATTCAATGAGGTTAATGGTACCTTCAACACCTCAACTCTTTAACTGTGGAGTGACAGAATCAAAGCCATCATGATAGCACAGCACATACAGCTTGTTTCATCATCATGTACGGAACCCTCACCTGTTTCCCTGCACCCCAGTCCCCGTTTCACCTGACAGTGACTGATTGAGCTCAGTTATGTTTCTCACAAGAAAAAGAAAAAAGAAAAGTTTGTTACAATACATGCTCTCTTGAGCCATTAAAAAAATGACTGAACCTTTGAAGTGCCAATACGGAGAATGAAAACCAGACAAATTGCTTTTGCACATCAGATCAAAATCCCAGTGGAACGCGGCAGCTTGTGTGGACTCAACTCAACCAGAAACAGACAGATATTTCTTTACAAACCACCCAGAGCTTTTCAAAAGCTGCAGTCTTTGTAGTGTCAGAACGCAGTCACGTTTAAAACCTTCGATGTCACATTTTGTGATTAAATCAATAGGATATGGAATCTTCTGTTGCTTTTCACCAAACGGTTTATAAATCCTGCAGCAATCATCTAAGTGCAGGAATTTATGAAAGTTAAACTCAATGGTTTTTTTCTCTTTACACAAAGGAGCTACTTTGCTGGGAGCAACCCTCCTGTGCTTGCAGGACCACTGGATAGACACTGTTAATTTAAATATAGAAATCATCTGAAATAAGGGTGTGATGTTGCTATTGATCTCTTATCCTTCTGTTGTACTTTCAGGCTGTTTTTTTAATTGTTTTACTTTTCAGAGGTGTTCAGTGCCACAAGACAAGATAAATTAGTGCACCAGTCGACAAAAATATAACAAAACCTTAAAGACAAAGATTAACTCGATTTAGGGATTATATCTTTCACCACCAACATTAATATGCTCGCCAATGGAATGTAACATCATTCACACCAGAAGCCAGTGTGTGTCTGGAATCTCGCATCAGATTATCCTCCCCTAGTGGACCCCAGATGCATATCACCCTTTTTCTCACATGATTGTTGGCTTTAGCATTGAACTTCATGAAAAGCTTTTGCTGTCAATCCTAAACACACTTACGTCCTGGCCTAATCTGTCGAAACTCCCCCTCCAGCTCAGACTCGTTTAATCCCTCATAAGAAAGAGGAGCCAGATGGTCATGAACAACTGCTGGAGGGCCTGGGGATGAGCGAATGTACGGAGATGCCTGGAGTGCCTACCCCTGTTTACCTTGTGATTCAAGTTACCACTGTAAGCTCTTGAACGGATGGAGTGTGGGTGGCAAACCCCCTTTCAAGGATGGATGTGTTTGTGTACGGACACCGGGTGTGCACAGCCAGAAAGAGGAGACCCCCTGCTGTACCTGGTGTTGGGTTACAGCACCACACCATTCCTCGTTCAGCCCTCATATGGGATGTCAGATCTTCAGAGGCAAACCTTACTACCAGCTGCAGTAACCTTGTGATTCCTGGAGTGTCAGAGGGAGAGTAAGGAAGTCCCAGGAGTGTCAAGATACACTGTGCTCTCAGCAATCTCCCTTCTTCCCAGGGTTCTCAGACACCCCCTTAAGATTCCTCTCTAGCAAGTGAATCACAATGGCTCGGTAACTGTGACATGGGCTCATTGCTATCACAGAATACTATGGAGTGCCAGTCAGCCAGCTGCTGACTTGCCTTGAACTCTTGCATGCCAGTGGACAGAGCCACTGTCCAAATATTGTGTCCTGACCCTCTCATCACCCCAATCTTTTCTGCTGTGCCACTTGTTAAATTGTCATTAAGATGATCAAATACATCTAAGAAAACAAGAGTATCAGCCTGCAGGAGTACACATAGTGGGTGTCCATTAAGTGAACATTACCAGAGTATAAATTCAATTATTGCACAGCGGGGGATACACTGTGCAAAAGTCCATTCAGGGTCCCTATAGCCTAAGCACACATGCACACACTTGCACACACACACAGACACACACACACACACATGCACACACACACAGGGAGACGGTCTTTAAATCTCAGACTGATGTGGAAGCCTCTCTCAGGCTGGTTGTAATGCATTCCATTGAGGGCAGCAAGCTAGGCTACACATGAACTGAAGGCCACCAGCCTTGAAATCCAAAGCCTCTTTTCCACCTAATCATTAGTGGTTTGCAGCAGCCAGTCATTGGTGGCAGGGTTTTGCCACTGAAAAAGGTTAAGCACAGACTGAGCAGGGGAGAACCTAGGAAGTAAACGCCTTAACACAAATCCCCCGTGGCTGCCTTTCAAGAAGATAGCCGATAATAATGCCCTTATGCCCGCTGTTGAAAGGTGATCTATAATATCACACCAACAAAGTTTCTGATATATTGACCAAGACAGGCTGAAACTGACACCCAGCTTATTGATGGAGTCTATGATGTCACTCATAATATTGATTGGAAAGTCTTGATTTAACAATTTGCAAGATATTTGATTGTTACAGGATTCATCAATTCACTAAGAAGAAGTAAACTGTGCTCTCTTAACCTATCAGTATCCATCTCTTCTTGGCTGATTTATGATTATGACATTACATTTTTACCACTATGATTAAATAGAACTACTGTTCCTTGCATATTTGATCGATTAGAATCTGACAATGGGTCATGTGACATTTCCCAAATTCAAACAAGGCCAAATGTCTCAAAGATATGCAGTATGACAAAGTTCAGAAGAGGTCTAAGAGTAGAGGTAAATCAATGTCTGCATTAATGAATCTGGCATCACCTGAGCTTCTCTGACGCTTTCATCCCTTTAAGCAAACATTTAAATCAAAGGGAAGCACACTGGAGAGCCTTTGCCAGTGACTCTACTCTGTGAACTTGTTAATGATTTAAGAATTACATGGATATATATCTGAAGCAGCTTCAACAGCTTTTGATCCAGGATTGTCAGCTATCGGTGCTGTTTGTCTAATTGTATGGAGAGCACAAGAGGATTGATCTTGGTGTATTTTGTGAATGTGTGTTTTTCACTGGCTGGCTCACAGCTGGAGTTTAGCTAATGCAAACTCCCACAATGTGCCCTAGTTAGTAGGATGGCCAACGCAGCGACATGGTGGCTGGTGTAGGTATTGTCCCCAGTGTTGGGATGTTTTAATGCTTTATGCTTCACTGCATCCACACAAAAGACTTGGCCTCATTGACCATTAAACCTCCCTAATCCTTTCAGTAAACATCCATGGGATGCCCACTTTCACAACAAACAGCCATGCATGAGTTCACAGCAGAGCCTGCCATCGGCCTGCCAGGTTTTTCGAGGTAATGTCTACTGTTGAGTAAATCTGTCATGAAAAGTATCATTACTTTTCTTTCCCCACTATAACTGTAATTCTATTTAATATAGGTTATTCTCATGTTTTTTTGCACAGATTGAGCTGATTGAGTGATTCTAATCTTAATGTATAATGTTCTTCAGTCTCAAGTGCAGCTTTCTCTGAGAACAGACATGTCCCCGCAAAAGCAATAATAATAATAATAAAAGGAGGCACATAAATGAGATCGTCTCCTCCAGAGTCACTTCAGACCACGTTACCATCCCAACTCACACATCCCTAGGCCATATTGTATTGCTGATCAATTCAACTGTACTGTAAAGACACCAAACCTTCACTTGCATTGTCAAATGAGGGATGAACTCATATCATCCTTGCACCACTATCCAACAGTTGCACACCAAAGGAGATCTGGTCTAATGCCATTGACTATGTTATGACATCCAGGAATAGCAACATGCACAAAGAAGACGAACAGATCCAAACAGCCTGATGCAATAATTAGAAACGCATGATTGAAGTGATAATCATTACTTTCAAACAGCATCACCCGATTAGCATCTTAACCCAGAGACACATGCACACAAAGACACTAAAGGCAGATTTACGGCATCATCATCTTGTATGCCGTACCTGCACATTTTTATAAATAACAAACACATCATAACAAGTAGATTGATGTTAACGAATAAGATGAGAAGCCACTTACCCAGAAGATGAGATTGAAGATAAACATCATATACTTCAAGCAGCAGAGGCAGCCTCTTGCCATGTTGCACTTCTTGAATTCTAAAAGGAACACAAAGGATAGATCCAGGTAAAAGACTACGTATTTGCTGCCTTTGGGTGAGCTGTACTTGCTGTTGGTCTTGTCTCCTGCACTGCTGTCAGCTGCCACTCCAGCTTGTGCCTGCTGTCCGTTTTTGCGGGGCCCCGTGGAGCCGTAGAACGCACCAGCAGTGAAACCACGGCCGCCAAACGGGCGGCCAGATGTGGAGGCTTGAGCAAAATCTGAGTCACGGCTGTCTACAGAGGGGCTACGGTGAATGGCTGACTCCTCACTACTGGACTTCTCCATGCTCTAAAGCTGCAGCTGCTGATGAAGAGCTCCCTGACGCACAGTCTACCATAGTCTCAGAGGTGGCAGGACAGGACCACTCAACCTCCAGATCACTGCTTCACACTCTGAAGCAAATATACATAAATGTATATATATATATATATATAGAGAGAGATTTTTTTAAAAAAAAGACAGCACTAGTCACAGAATCACAACCACATCCACCTCAAAAGCACACAAGAAAGAGTCTTGAATTAGAGCAGAGTCAAACTTCACTGTCCAGGAATCTCTGTCAGGCTCAAGTGTCTTCTGCTTTCTGCTGCTGTCTTGTTGTGGCAGTGCTGAAGTAGCTGTGCGAGGGGTCCTGTAGGGATCATTACTCTTGCTTCACTGTCTTTCCAGGAAGAAGTTATAGCACTCCCTCTTTCCTCTCTTGCAGTACCACTCTCCTCATGTGCTGCTTATTGCTATGCCTGGCCAGTCCACTGGTAGAAAGACCTCAGTGAATCTCAGCTGCTCCACTTTCACGTTCTCCAGCCGATCTAGTAACTTTTGTCTTTTCTCTCTCTTCTCTCCGCTTGTCACAGCTTTGCTCGTTTTCTGTCCTCCTCTTCTCAGTGTGCTCAGTTGCCCTCTGTCTTTACTCTGTCTTTACTGCGCCTGCCTTCTCTTGTGAACCATTCTGTGCTCAACGGCTCAGATCTCTGCACTGCCAGTGCTTCGCTCTCCCAATAACGCTCTCGCTGATGCGCTATTATCGGAAGACGCAACTACCGGGCATTCCCTATCTCCCAACAAGAGCACTGCTCTCATTCTCCAACCCTCTCCCTATTCCTCTCGTTCTCTCTCTCCCTCACTCTCCCCGTTAGCCCCTCCTCACTGCTGAGCCGACAGCCAATGCAGAAGCTGTACTCAGACCTTAGCCCCTCCTCTCCAATTCTTATGTCTTACAAGCTCATCACTGCTTCACTATAAATTTTACCCTCAGTATACTTTTACTTTCACTATAAATTTTCAGCAATTTCATATTTACCATCAGAGAAATTGAGATACCATGGATAAATTAAAGAATATCAAGAAAGAAAAGAAAATGTGTCAAGGTAATTGTAGAAGAGTAAATCACTATAGTGGAGTAGCAAGGTGTTTGTGTGTGTGTGTGTGTGTGTGTGTGTGTGTGTGTGTGTGTGTGTGTGTGTGTGTGTGTGTGTGTGTGTGAGAAAGAGAGAGATGGAAATTACTGTCAGGCAATTTTGCATGTGAAAGGCTTATGCCGCAAGTCTGCTGATCACACATGTCCATGCAATTTCACACATGCCAGTAATTCTTCAAAGACAGTTTCAGTGTAGGCTGTAATTTTATTTATCTGTGCTAGCATAAATAAACAGTGACAGCAGCAGTGTTCAACCTGTGACAGCAGGCTGAAGGCAAATTAATCACTCACTTTTGAAAACCAGCCTGTTACATTAGTTGATGAGCACCAGAGCAAGCACCGACACCAATGTGGGTGGTGGCAACGGTATTTGAATGCAATTTGGCAAAGCTTTAGCCCTGTGTTATTTATCACCATACTGCCAACATTCATGTAAGAGGACACACTTATTGTCCAGGCTTTAGAATTATGGCACCGTCTGAAGTAAGGAGAAGGGATGGTGACTTTATGATGCTGAGCCAAGCATTGCTGATTCACACATGAACCTGACAAGATATTGAAGGGACTTGATTTAAATTTGCATGATCTTAACATATGAATTTAATCAGGGACCAAAGACTAAATGGTAAAATATTCACCATTTAATAACTGTGAGGGCTGCTGCTGTGTTAATAACGCAGGAGAATTTTTGCCATTTTCAAGAACAGCGTATGTGTGACTTTTGTGGAGATTCATTCAACAAAGCCACGATAATAAAAATATTCTTACTGGCTCACCGAATCAACTCCAGAACTTTCAAGTGACAGCAAGTCCACCTGGAGTTTGCATACTGTTTTCTGCAGTAAAGGTCCTCTATGAGCTTAAAGTCAAGTATAGCTCAGCTTTGGTATGAATAGAGTAAAAATTTCAACAATAAATTACAGCGGACAAGCCAAGCAACCAGCAAAGCGGAGTGGACTTTAAATGAAACGGGCAATGTGTAAATGAGTGCGTGAGGGAAATAGTTTCAAACCTCATCTAATGTTCAGATATAGTCAACATATCTCAGCCACATAATGCTTGTTTCTAATGTGCACATTTATTAAAAACAGACCTTTATGCACAAAGTGTTTCCACCCACTAAGCAACAAGGATAACACAGACACCCCAAAACTTGAAGTCTACCACCTTTAAAAAACAGTTTGCAACATTATGTAGTGAATGCACATTGAACTAATTTTATTAAAGATATAACAAGAGCATGAAATAAACTGTCAGCTGTCATATTTCAGCTAATCAGAAACTGTAGATACTAAGTGTTACAGACACTGTTTGGTTATGCAGAAGTTTGTCATAACATATTTATCTTTGGCTCGCACAGACTTTTAAGCTGGCAGACAATCAAAGTTTTAAGGTTTCAACTTTCAAGAATGAATAAGAAGCATCTTTATTTTTCATTGTGTTCATTCATGTTTTCACACATGGCATTTTACAAGATTTATTTTTTGAAAAGCCAATTCTCATAAAAGCCCACTTTTAAGTTCAGAAACTTTCATCTGATTCCAGAATTTAAATACATAATTTACACAAAGTCTCACATATCTTTACCACATGTTTCAAAGAGTGATATGCTATTTGAAACTTCAAATAATTCAAGGACATATGTTTTAAACTACAGTTCCCAAAGAGTTGCAAGTTACAAAGAGCATGCTTTCCAGTTACCACCCAATAAATATGTGAAAAGTCGCAAATTCAGTGTTTTGACAATTTCCATCCAGGCCCTTAACTGTAAATTCAATACAATCTACATCAGGGCTGATCTGAAAGCTGCACATATTTATCATAGCTCAGCAGATCATGGAGTGTATGTTGCCAATTTCTCCAGTAGCCTGAAGGACATATCCTGGTCTGTTCTCAGCCGGCTAGACCAACAGGACTCCCTTGCATTATTGTGATGGTATTGTTAAGGTTCAGAGATGTGAATATACAGAACAGTTAGCCTGGGCTGACACAGAGGAGTATGTGGGGTGAGAATGCATTCCAAAATAGCCTATGATGCAGAGCAAATCCGGTAGATGTTTCATCATATTGACATTGCATGGAAAAGGTTAACATTACAGCAGAAATCACCGCACACTGGAACCAAGCCACAGAGTTCCTCACACGATGTTTCATAAAGAGATAAGTTGACGCCAATACTTCACCATGACCACAAACTCAGACTATGAACAACTGATGACATGCGTAATGAGTGATGTCATCAGATGTCTCAGTAAGAAGTCAAAAATTATGATGAAAACTGATCAGTGCACAGAGTTTAGCCCAGGGTTACATTTTACACCAGGGATTAACAGACTATTTTTTATAGTAAATACATTGAAAAAGGCTGCATCTGATTATGACATTTCACGACTCAAAGGTTCAGCTTTAATAAGACAATCATGAGGTTGCTGTAAAATGCAGTGGAAAGATTGAGCACCATGCTCAATTTGGCATTGTTTCATGACTATCACTATTTATTTATCTAATTTAACAGCTTAACTTTGTTGTAGGTGTTAACTGTTGCAACTCCATGCAGATCAACACATTAATATGACAGGGAATAACTGTGCAGTTTCTCTTAGTTTGTTTTCCCTTAACTCAGTCTGTGGTTTTGTTCAAGGCTGTCCAAAAACATTTGTCTACCAGGCCTTCAGTCATGCTGTATTGATCAAAGCTGAACAGTACAGCATCAGGGAAATAGCAAGAGATTCATTCAGCAGTGTCAGTGTTGGGACTCACAAAAAGTAGGTTTAAAAAACAAATGATTAGAATTGATGGAGAACTGCCCTATGTATCCTGACTTCAGTCAGTAGTATGGTTGAAGATCCTACAGTTCCCATAATGCGACACATCTAGAGGCCTTCATTTGACATTCCCTGACCACATAATTGTTTTTCATTGTTCTTCAATTATTGATAATAATCAAAAATCTCGGTGACATCTCATGTACATTAACAGCATACTTATGACTTGAATTTTTTTTTTCAGCAGGCTTCTAAACTACATATTTGAAATATTATCACAAAATAAATATATGATTGCTTCAGACTAAAAACTTACCTCTAGAATTTGAGATCACATTGATATTATTCTTGGTTTGATAGATGTTTTTTAAAAAAAAGTTAGACTGTATTTCACTAATTCATTGGGATTAAGGAATATTGAAAGATTCAAAAGTTTAACCTGGAAATTTTCATGAAAGCTGGATGGATTTGGGAGAATGCCTTTGATACCATAAAATAATTCATGAGGGCATCTGCTGTGTGTGTTTTCCAGATTTAATGTTTCCAGTAATTTCTTCAGACGTTTGTTTGTGTTGTTAGAGTTTCTTTCAGATTTTTTACATTCCAAATTCAATTTTTCCGTAGTTCATTGTGGCTATTTAAGAATTAATGACTGGTTACTTGGAATAATCTTTTGACACTATTGCATGTCTAATCGGGCTACTTCTCAAAGCATAATCAATTGCTTTGAGAAGCAGCCCGATTATCAGTGTTGAAATCATCAAGTTTAGTTATATAAATGAAATGATTTTTCCTGCAGATATCACTTGTATGAGAGGAGTCTTCAACAGAGCTGAAATAAAAAACACTACAGATGAGTTAAGCAGATGAAATACGAATGAGAGTGATGGACACCTTAAAAATATTTACTTTTTTGTTGATGGCCTAGTGGTAAAATGTTTGGTGTTTCACAGCTGATTCAGTGTCTGTCACCTCAATTAAATCAAGTCTTCTTTTTCAATTACAAGAAAATTTCTCAGAAAGACAAGATTTTCAACAGAATCAATGAACACAACATTCTTCATCTGGAACATGTGATAATTTGATTTACAGTTTTGATATCCTGCCATTGAATTTCTCACCAAATGAATTACTGGCTGGAATTTAATCTTGACCGTCATAGTCACAGACACAGTCACAGGGTTGTCCTACGCATGACTGTGTCCCAAAAATAAAACACTAGTTGCATTAAAATTCAAGCTGACCGAGGCTGAGGAAAATATTATCTTGTTTTTGTTTTTTTCTTTTTTTAAATACTTTTAGTAATTCTAGTAAAAAGGGCATGGCTGTTTTTTAAATATGTGGAAGAGAATAATCCCTACAATATAATTGTTGGCTAATTTCCCTGATCATATAGCATAAAGATAGCCTTATCATAGCTTTAACCAGTCAAGCTGAGATCATTTGAGTACAGATATAATGTATACTAGGTTCAAGAGAAAATAGTCCTGGTGTGAATGTGAATGCATGATCTGGGCTTATGCAAAAGAAGATTAAAGCATCAAAGAAAACATGTCAGAGTCAGTGGCCCTTAGATTCTCTGAGTGTCTCAGTCTCTTGATGTGAACAAAAACAACAACAACAACAACAACAACAACAACAAAATACACATAGACCATCATATGTCAACATATAGTCTGAACTCCAAGTAGGGGTACAAGATATTTAAAAAAATCCTGGTCAGGCGGGGATGCCTAGATATGCCAACGAGCTACAGTATATGCCAGCACTGACTTCCAAATCAAATTAAAACCAGATGTCAATGTGGTCTGATATTTATGGCTCAATCTTGCCCTTTTATGATGCTCTGAATATTACCTTCTGAGATGAGGATGGCCATTCCTCAATGACTACTGGGTGATTTGCAAGCAAAAAATCCATAAAGACGTCTCGAAAAAGTGTTAATTAGGAATTTATGACATCACGCTGACCCTCAACTTGTAGTTGTGATTGCATGTGAGGGCTAACGGAATGATAATGGCACCTCGAGATGGGAAAGATCAAGCATTCAAGTTGGTGTTGCCTGACCCTTTCGAAGTATTCTCCAGGAAATTCACACACAGCCGGTGTGAGAGGGGATCCTGCAGCTGAACGACACATGTTCTAGCTCTTGTCAAGATTTAAGTGAAAAAACATCAGTTATGAGGAACTGACACTCTCAGAGATACAGTAAGACACACACAGGCAATCACAACACTCACATTACACAGCCACACACCCTTATAAAATTTAACACGCATAAAGCCCCAAAGCCCAGCGAGAGCCCTGCAGCTAAGCTCCAATTTAAACTTATTTCCCACCGGCATGTCTATCAGCGCTGTGAGAGATAAGGTGGACACCAGAGACAGACGGGGTTTTACAAATAAAGTAAGTATACACAAACTACAGCATACTGCATTAGCATTTAGATCAGAAAGTGTCTCTAGCCATTGAAATGCAACTTAGTCTCACAGTGCACTAACGTCCAGTTCAATAAAGGCCGCTGCAGAGGACTCAAATGCCTGCGATGTCTGTGGCAGTATGAAATATGAATCTGAGAAGCCCCCCCCCCAGATAAATCAGGAGTGGTTCAGTGTTCTGATAGTGATGATCAAAGTCGTATGAGCCAAGTCGACCAGTGTCCAATGCTTCATTTCTTATCTAAAAAATTCATAACTGTGTGAGTGAATAAAAATGAAGAATCAGCAATACAATTGTTATCCACATAACTGTGAGTGTAAGCGACTGAATTCAGAGTTCCATTATCAATGCTCTGGCTTAAAGCTAATTAAACCAAAACTGGAAGGGCGTCCTCGTCAATGAAATTTCTTCAGTATTGGTGAAACTGGGAGTTTATATTTCAGATTTGATACTGGTTCTACAAAAGCTGCTGTAGTGAAATTATACAAAATACAGATCTACTGGTCATTATAGTAATAAAAACAAAAATTTAAATAGAAAAATAAAAAATTAGTATAATTACTGATATTTTACACACATAACTTTACTCAATGTTCAAAAAATATTCCATAGTGACAGGAAATTTGAATCTTACGAATTACCAGAGAGTTCTGCCAGCCTTTTGTTCTCAGGACTAACACATTCAATGTGAAGCAAGAACCCCAGGTGGAGTTGAGAGGACATTTCAGACAGTTCATTCTTGTAGACAGTAACATAGAACACCATTCCTTAAATATAAATGCTTCTTACCATCAGCAGCCTCTGTAATGCTACACACTCAACTGCAATCCAAAAAGAAATGTGGTAACATGTTTGCATGCACTCATGTTTGCCACCTTTCTGATGCTGCAATAGCTGTTAGATTTTTGAAGCATTAGAAAGAAAAGCAGCCGATGTTTCTTTCATGCACTGTAGGTGAAAGAGATGGGATAAAGATGTAGCTATCACTCCAAGTGAATGACAAAAATGGCAACCGCAACGGAAGCCACGCCATTCATGGATCGAGTTTCCAATAGCGCTGGATGCTGCTGGTACAACATAAAAACTATTTAAAGCTGTGGAGAAACAAAAATATATGACGGTAGGATCTTGATCTGCTCTGGAGCTCTTCAGCCAAACCAGTGAGTTGTACTCATATGTACTTATGAGCATCTGGGAAACAGGTTACAGGGCACAATGGAGAGCTAAAGCTTAAAAACTAATGGCATATGAAGGGTAAACATATAATTTAAATGGGGTTGGAGAGGCTCCTCCGAGAGCTGCCACCTTATCGTGGTGGGGGAGTTTGAGTACCCAAATGATCCCAGGAGCTATGTTGTCAGGGGCTTTACGCTCCTGCTAGGGTATCCCTTGGCAAACAGGTCCTGGGTGACAGGCCAGACGAAGAGCAGCACAAAAACCCCTATGATGAGTACAAAATCAAGGACCGTGACGTCTCCTGGTATGGCACAACTGGGGCCCCTCCCTGGAGCTAGGCCCAGGGTTGGGCTCGTATTCGAGCGCCTAGTGGCCGGGCCTCTGCCCACGGGGCCCGGCTGGGCTTAGCCCGAAAGGACGACGTGGGCCCAACCTCCGGTGGATTCACCACCCGCCGAGGAAACCGTAGGGGACGGGTGCAGTGTGGATTGGGTGGCAGTTGTCAGCATGGGGCTCGACGACCCAATCCCCAGACAAAGAGTCTCGCTCTAGGGACATGGAATGTCACCTCGCTGGGAGGAAAGGAGCCAGAGCTTGTGAGGGAAGTTGAGAGGTACCGACTAGATATAGTTGGGCTCACCTCCACCCACAGCTTGGGCTCTGGAACCCAAACCCTTGAGAGGAGCTGGAGTCTCCACTTTTCTGGTGTTGTCCAAGGTGAGAGGTGGCGGGCTGGTGTGGGCTTGATTGCGGCATCCGTCATACGTTGGAGTTCACCCCGGTGAACGAGAGGGTCGTGTCCCTGCGCCTTCCGGGTTGGGGACAGGTGTTTCACTGTCGTTTCAGCCTACGGGCCAAATGACAGTGCAGAATACCCGGCCTTGTTGGAGTTCCTGGGAGGAGTACTGAATAGTGCTCCGACTGGGGACTCCATTGTTCTCCTTGGGGACTTCAACGCTCACGTGGGCAATGACAGTGAGACCTGGAAAAGGATGATTGGGATGAACGGCCTCCCCGATCTGAACACGAGTGGTGTTCTGATATTGGTCTTCTGTACTAGTCACAGTTTGTCAATAATGAACACCTTGTTCAGCCACAGGGATGTCCATAAGTGCACATGGCACCAGGACATCCTAGGCCGGAGGTCGATGATTGACTTCGTAGTTGTGTCACCAGACCGCCGACTGCATGTGTTGGACACTCGGGTGAAGAGAGGGGCAGAGCTGTCAATCGATCACCACCTGGTGGTGAGTTGTATCCGCTGGCCGAGCAGGAGGCTGTACAGACTCGGCAGGCCCAAATGTGTTTTGAGAGTCTGCTGGGAACGTCTGGCAGAACCCTGTCAGTGAGGTCTTCAACTCCCACCTCCAGGAGAGCTTCTCCGAGATCCCGCAGGAGGCTGGGGACATTGAGTCAGAGTGGACCATGTTCTCCACCTCCATTGTCGAAGCGGCTGCTCGGAGCTGTGGTCGCAAGGTCTCTGGTGCCTGTCGCGGTGGTAACCCCCGAACTCGGTGGTGGACACCGGAAGTAAGGGATGCCGTCAAGCTGAAGAAGGAGTCCTATCAAGTCTTGTTGAATTGTAGGACTCCGGAGGCAGCTGACAGGTACAGGCAGGCCAGGTGTACTGAGGCTTGAGTAGTCACGGAGGCAAAAACTCGGGTCTGGGAGGAGTTCGGCGAGGCCATGGAGGAAGACTATCGATCAGCCTCGAAGAAATTCTGACAAACCATTCAGTGCCTCAGGAGGGGAAAGCGGTGCACAGCCAACACTGCTTACAGTAGAGGCGGAGAGCTGCTGACCTCGACTGAGGTGGAAAGAATACTTCGAGGATCTCCTCAATCCCGCTGCCATGTCTTACACAGAGGAAGCAGAGGCTGAGGTCTTAGGTCCAAGCCGAAGTCACCGAGGTGGTTGCCAAACTCCTTGGTCGCAAAGCACCGGGGGTGGATGAGATTCGCCCTGAGTACGTCAAGTCTCTAGATGTGCAGGGACTGTCATGGTTGACATGTCTCTGTAACATCGCAGGCAGTCAGGGACAGTACCTCTGGATTGGCAGACCGGGGCTGTGGTCTCTCTTTTCAAAAAGGGGGACCGGAGGGTGTATTCCAACTTTCAGGGGATCACACTCCTCAACCTCCTGGGGAAAGTCTATTTCAGGGTACTGGAGAGGAGGATCAGACCGATAGTCGAACCGCGGATTCAAGAGGAACAATGTGGTTTTCGTCCCGTTCGTGGAACACTGGACCAGCTCTACACTCTCCATCGAGTGCTCGAGGGTTCATGGGAGTTTGCCCAACCAGTCCACATGTGTTTTGTGGACCTGGAGAAGGCATTTGATCGTGTCCCTCGTGGTATCTTGTGGGGAGTTCTACGGGAGTATAGGGTCCGGGGCCCTTTGCTGAGGGCTGTCTGGTCCCTGTATGACCGAAGCCAGAGCTTGGTTCGCATTGCCGTCAGTAAGTCAGACCTGCTCCAGGTGCATGTTGGATTCCAGCAGGGCTGCCCTCTATCACCGGTTCTGTTCATAATCTTTATGGACAGAATTTCTAGGCGCAGCCAGGGTCCGGAGGGAGTCCGGTTTGGAGACCAAAGGATTTCATCTCTGCTTTTTGCAGACGATGTTGTCCTGTTGGCCTCATCAAACCTGAACCTTCAGTGTGCACTGGGATGGTTTGTGACGCAAGTGGGATGAGGATCAGCACCTCTAAATCCGATGACATGGTTCTCGACCGGAAAAGGGTGGCGTGCCCTCTTCAGGTTGGTGGAGGAGTCTTGTTCACGAGTGAGGGAAGGATGGAACATGAGATTGACAGACAGATCAGTGCAGCTTCTGCAGGGATGCAGTCGCTGTATAGGTCCGTTGTGGTGAAGAAGGCGATGCTCTCGATTTACCAGTCAATCTATATTCCTACTCTCACCTATGGTCATGAGTTTTGGCTCATGACTGAAAGGACAAGATCCCGGATACAAGCGGCTGAAATGAGTTTCCTCCGTAGAGTGGCTGGGCGCACCCTTAAAGATAGGGTGGGGAGCTCAGTCACCGGGGGGAGCTTGGAGTAGAGCTGTTGATCCTCTGCCTCGAGCGGAGCCAGCTCGGGCATCTAATCCGGATACCTCCTGGACGCTTCCTTGGGGAGGTGTTCCGGGCATGTCCTACTGGGAGGAGACCTCGAGGAAGACCTAGGATACGCTGGAGGGACTATGTCTCTCGGCTGGCCTGGGAACGCCTCGGTCTCCCCCTGTTGCCCCCGCGACCCGGGGGCAACAGCGGTTGATGATGGATGGATGGACGGATGGGTTGGACATGACAAAATGAGCTGTGCAAGAGGAAAGGAGTAAGAGAGGAACTAATATCTGAACCATGAGAGATATTCAATCATGCAGCATGTGGTGTTATCTGACTTAGAGAAGACTGATTCAGTTGTGTAGCAAGGAAAAACACATTTTCTGTTCTCAATATGCCTGTAAGGGATTTGACTGTATGTTGTCTGTGGCTAATCAGTTAGCATATCTGTGTATGGCTTATATGCATCTATTATAGAAGGATTACAGGGTCGGTCTCCGCAGGTCAACATCAAAGGTTCATTATTAACTCCCAACCAACAGAAGAGACAGAGAGCCACTGGTGCCCAGTACGTCATCATGTGCAGTCCATCCGATATGAAGGCTAGTCAATAAGCAGATGAACATGTTGCACCTTTTAAGGAACCCTAAAGAAGCTGCTGACATAGTGGTCACTGTTCAGATGGGGTTCATCAATAATGTAGATGGTTATTTCTGACAAGCTAATGAAGGAGGTTGGAGGGGTCACCACTTGGATGAAGATGGAGAGAGATGACAAGATACGAGAAGAAAAATGAAGCATGAAGTTGCTTCACAAGACTTCACATTTCCACATCATTCAGACTGCCGTTTGTCCTCCACCTGCATGTGAGGAAGAGAATAGGCCTGTTTTTTTTTCCTGTTTTTTCTAAAACAGGAAAAAAAGAATTCCAAAGAACCATGCAGAGAGGAGAAGACAGCCCAGTTTAGCTATACTCTGACCAGCTGGCCAGTCCCTCCCCACAATATGTTGAGTCTCAATGAGTCCAAATGTCTGTGTGTTTCTGTGTGTGTGTATGTTATTACTGAGAACATAGGGTCTGGCCCCTTGGCACATACATTGTTGATATTGCTTTGGAAATTCAGGGGTAGTTGATCTGTCACCGATATCGATGAGCCCCAGTAAAGTAGGGTAGAATAGAACAGAGTAGAGAAGCGCAGAGGAGGAGAGACAAGACTGGCACAATGCCTTGAGTTCCTGGACCTTTACAGGAACTGCCCCGACATGGATTAATGCCCTCCTCAGAAGAAGCAGCTGCCATGTTGTTGTTTGGGAGAGGAAATCTCAAGATATGAATCAACAGCTTCTGATAAAGCAACAGATAAAGCCTTAGGCCAGATAAAATCTCAGCACTCATAAAATTTACCCAGGTCTGCACACACAAACAAAAAAAAAGTCACCTTTGCAATCTAAGAGAAAGGTACAAGGCCAGGTATGATCGATGGGTTAGGTTGTGTCTATACAGACAAGAATATTATACAGGAAGGAGGGGAGGAAAGCAAACCACAGCTGTTGGATGCTTTGTTAACACAGAGCCACACACATACGGTGGCCTCTTCACCTCTGTGACTAAGGGAACAAAAACAACAGTTGTCTAGAGAGCCGCATAAATGGTGCAGAACAGGTCAAATAGATCTGCTTCCACAGTCTCCTAAACACAGAGAAACAGAGTCTGATTATCTTGGCACCATTTTACTTGCCAATGCAATATTCCGGCACATGTTTCAGTATAACAAATCAGATGATTGCACAGAAAGAAGGGCATGCATATAGAAATACGTGGACACACATCACAACCAGTACATAGAGTAAAGAACAGTTTCTTTGAGCTCCCCCCAGAGGTTAATAACTTTCCCACAGAGAAAATAGAATTTTCAGACCTCTAAAAACTCATAATAATGTTTACAAAAATGACAAAAGGAATCCAAAATACAGTTACACACATTTACACAAACTCTCCCCAGAGCCTGGACTGAAATTACTCACACTGCTTTAATTTCCACTTCCTTACACATTTCGTGCTGATGATTCACAGTGCTACTTATTCATTTTGAGGGCTGATGATTAGAAATTACGGAAATAATCCAGTACCCCATGTGAGGATTTTGGCAGCAAGTTAGCAAAACAGAATTACCTTTTTTTTTTTTTTTTTAAATTTTATATACTGATTTTAAATCCCGCAGGGAAATTAGTGGTACACTCTAGTTAGTAATCATGCGCATATATATATATATATATATATATATATATATATATATATATATATATATATATATATATATATATATGTATATGTGTATATATATATATATATAAAGATTAATCTAATTAATTACAGGGTTTGTAATTAATTAATCTAATTAATCGCATTTTAATCTCATACCTGCTAAAAGCCCCCAAATAAAGAATTTGAATTCTAGGACATTACAAAATTGTGGTGCATGAATAATCAATAGAATACACCAAGAAGAGAAGATTTTTAATCCACATTTTTAATGGTTAAGTGTGCTTTATAAATGAAATTCAAAAGAAAAAAGGTCAAGCACATCAGCAAACCAATTAGGCCAGGTGCATTTCTCAAAAGTGCAATACAAATACAGCTAAATAAAATAAATAAAATTCAGAAATAAAATAAGCCTGAGTCTCAAATAGGCACAAAAGCAGACTCTCAACCAAAATAAATATTAAAGCTGACTCAATACAGAAATTCAAAATGAATAATATAACATACCTCTAAATGAGGTAACATCAATAGCAAGGTGCCAGCAGGCTTTTCCTTTAAAAGGGTAAGCTAACGTTCAACTCTGTGTCCTTGCCATGTTTTGTATTTAAATGATACGTTAGGCTGGAGCTGCTTCGGTGATATGAAAATTCTCTTTTACAAACGGTACAAATAATAATAATAATAACAATAATAATAATAATACTATTAATGATGAATTAGATTTCTATAGCTATAGCTATTTCTGGACACTCAAAAACACTTTACATCGGGTCCATTGTTTATTCACTCCTCATTCATACTTGGTGATAGTAAGTTACGTGTGTAGCCACAGCTGCCCTGGGACAGACTGACGGAGACGTCTACAGCGCAGATTGGCAGCGCAGAATCACTGCGTTTTCGTTGATAGTCCCGTCTTTGTTCTTTTTATAAATTAACTTTCCGCCCAAAGGTCCGAGTGGGCTTGCCTCGCTCTCCTGCGTCGAATCCATCTCTGTTGTCAGTCACTTGCTTTTGACTAGTGGCGCAGGTACGAAGTGAGGGAGGGAGGGAGGGAGCAGGAATCGAATTGTCCAATCTTGAAACATTGGACGACCTGTTCTACCGCCTGCTTTACCACTGAGCCGCCGCCGCCCTCGAATGTTTGTGCCTGTAGATGATTTAAAAATAATTCTTCCTTCATCAAAAATCCCAAAACATAACGTAAGAGGTAAAGGTAGTCTCTGCAGGACATGGGTGTTATTGTGTGCTTATACACATAATCTTTAAGCAGTATGAGTGAATGAATTAGCCAAAAGATGCAAAAGAGTGGCTGCTGAGAAGGAAATATGTTTCACTGTACCACTTAGTTATTTTACATCAATCACAAGAGTACACGGTCTCCCTTAAAATAAATTAAAGCAATAAGAAAGTTTTTCCCTGACCTACCAACCACGTCAATGAATATTAACATCAAAATCATTATTTGCACACTTTAAATGGTGTTTTAACTCTTGGGAGGTTTTACATGGAAAACAGCCTGATGAGGATGACATTGTAGGAGGGTACAAAGGATGGCCATGATAGATTTAATCTATTTTTAAAGCAAGATAAAAATTGTTCTATACCCTATGAGATCCGATAAAATACACACCTTAATATACAATGTAATCACATCTTTGAGACACCGGCTTGTTAAGGGAGTCTGAGTTATGTTGCGTCTGTTCTCTTGCAGACTCAGCCAGATAATAACCAGTATGTTACAGAGGCAGGACTGTAGATCTCATGTAGTCTTCATCACTTCCAAACCACAGCCCTGCAGCTCCAAATTTTATCTTAAATGCCCAAAGATTAGAGGCAGCACCTGCATAAATAGTGACACTGCACGTATTGTAATTATTCACTCCTGTTTCTCTCTTTTCAGTATGCTGTATGCTTTATACAGTCATGTCACACAAACACACACCCTTACCATTCCCTATGTACACACTAACCTTCAGACAAGATAGGAAACTGCCTCAGTAACTTCTTTACTCCGCTGACTAACGCACAAAAAAAGCTTTCAACATTCTCCAAAAATAACACCTTGTTTACTCAACAGTAGCACTAAAGCAAGCATACACAGCTAACATTAAAGTTATGATTGCAGTTAATGGGAGATGATAGCGTATAATGGCAAGAATAAGGGGATAATTAGGTTTAAGTTCTCCACAGCAATAAATAAATAAATAAATGAAATAGTGCTCTGTATAATCTAGCATAATTCAATAACTGCAATGACAGTCTTTAGCAGTCTGGGTAGCATCTTTACTATGCTGCAAGCCGCATATCAACATATTAAACTCCACTACCGTGTGTCTGTGTGTGGCCTTGTTTATGAGCTTATCCATCTATCTGAACTCCAGTGTAAAACATGGAATCTGGATGAGCAGGGGTTAGTCGTTCCCAATTCAGCTGGTCAGGAGGGTTTTTTTATTCCTCTTCCCGTGCGTTCTCGGCTCCTGTCTGTCTCAAGTGTGGTATTCCTGCCTCATCACATGCGGGGACAAAAAGCAACTGCACAGAATGTTAAGGAAGAGAAAAGCATTAGGGGGAAGGGGAATGTCCTTCATTTTCACTCTTTTAACATAACACAAAGTCAACATCCATTTTAACAAACATGAACACAATACAAGGACAAGTAAACGGCAGTTTGGGATGGATGAAAACTGTGCTGGCTTACAAAAGAACAATTTTCTCATACACATAGTTTTCTATTCCACACACACACACACACACACACACACACACACACACACACACACACACACACACACACACACACACACACACACACACACACACACACACACACACCAGTTTATTAAGAGACAGCTGAACAAACAGGAATGATGTTAACGGTCCATCTGACCTTTCTCTAAAGTACCTTTATAAAAAAAGGTGCTATTCCTACATTACTACTCATAACATCTCCCTTATGCCCAGTCATTTTGATAATCATGTTGAATGCAGGGGGAAGGGAATGTGTAAACATACACACACACTATATGCACCTTTGTGCAGGTAGCTGTAGATACGAACAACCGCGCTGCCATATCGACTACTATATATATAAATACGAAAGTACTATTCCCTAAGACTTATCAGTAACAATTACAGCATATAAATACAATACATAATAAAATAAAATACAGGTCATTTTGAGTGAAGTCACTCTCAATTATACAGTATGTCGGTTTTCAAAGAAAATCAGGTTTACGTCATTTCAGTTAACAAATACTGGAACAGTAGAATCACTAGAAAACCATTAAAAGCACATAATATCAACTTACTGTACAGCCACTCTACAGTACTGTAGCATGTAGTACATAGCTTACCTTTAGAGTGAAGGAAGAGGAGGAAGGGTGACGAATTATTGTTGGTCAGAAGCAGAGTTGTCATCAGATTGATTGTCACCAATGTCTTCACTAGCCTTTGATTTATCATCCATGACAAACTGTTAAGTATCTAAGGTGGTAAGATGGTCACAGAGAGAAGAACAAACGAGAATAAGAGGGGGAGACGAGTGTAGGAAACGCGGAAACGCAAAGATGCTGCTAGGCAGTGAGTTGTGACAGAAAGGGGAAATGAAGGACAATAGTCGGATGTGGCAAATGACCGTAGTCGAGGACTACCTGTATTTTATATATATGTATATGTGTGTGTGTGCGCGCGCCCACATGCATATGTCGGAGCAAATATTCACTTCACAACACTCAACCTCCTGCTCCACTGTAGTGCATAATGATATTTAATTTGCTCTAGCAACTCATGCTGGTTAACATAATTCTTCATACTTTGTAGCCTGAAACATGAAAAAGAATTTAAGAATGCAGGGAATGGCTTTCCCTGTTTCAGAGGCAAAAGTATCCCTGCCATGCATTCTCATTGTAATTCTATGTGTTCATAGTTACTAGTCTTGTTAATAGATGATATCTTTCTTTTAAATCATAATTAACTTAGATTATTTGTTATCATATCATAAAGTTTTTAAACAATCCTAAGAAATCACTGAAAATTTCAGCCTCCAGAAGTCATGATCATCTCCTCAAATCACAGCAAAGCTGAAATGTTCAGAGCCAGATCTTTAATGGGAATGCGATACACACCACCAAGCAAACCTCCAGGCTCTTTTCCATGAAGCGGCTAGGAATAGAAGACCTGATCTGGATCTCTGCGTTAGTATGACTGTCAGATACTAATGCATTACTCATCAGCATCTAGACGTAGATGCCTCCTTAGCTTCAGGCAGCACAGAGTGACATTGAGGGTTTGAATGCCACCATTCAATGACAAGTTGTCTCTGCAGGGCGTGAACATCTATGCCAGCCTGAAAATCAGCCTTTCCTGCGAGAGGTCTGATCCACAACTGCCTGCAGCTTCACATCACATACCTCCATCTTGGCTGACTACATCCCTCTGACCACAAATATTACCACCATTTTTCATCTCACTATTGTGATTTATCAGTGATTAACATTTAGTTAATTTTGAGATTTATCATGCAATGTACAACAACCTGACCAAACGGTGCAAACTAAATGAGAATATGTTGACAAAGCCTGAGAACAGAAAGCAGGGCCTAACAATGTTCTCTAATTGTAGTGTGTTTGATGCAAATCACACCAGGTAGCATAATGGTGTTTCCATCTGCACACATAAGTCTGCACAGAACTTCCAGTAGGGCAGACAGTTGTGTAAAGCAGACTGATGTGACTCATAATTTAAAAGTAAATACATGACAGACCAGCTGAAAAAAAATCTTGTAAGCTATTGTTTACTCAGCTCTCAACACGTACCACTAACTTAGATTTTTTAAAAATATTACTTAACAGCATAAAAATCCTATATACATACATGGACACACATGAGAACACACCGTCTCCGCTGGAGACGGTGTTCTATCAGTATCAACATAATATGACGTAGTGTTGATGAACCACAGCACAGAAGCAGGACATGTGGTGTGCTAACATGTGATTCATCAATCTGGACTTCGGCAGCTGTTCGCAAAGACAACTGCTCTTAAATAACACACACTAAATTAAAGCAAAGACATCTTTTGATCTATGGAAAAACTCCAATGCTTCAATAAATAATGATGAAGCATAATCTAATGAATTATAAATATGAACAGAGAAATTGTGATCTATTTGTATTTCAGTTCCAAAATAATCTATGTCTATCAAAGCATTGCAAGGTGGTTTGATATAATGATGGCAGACGTCCACATGCATGACACATGATTGCATCTAAACATTTAGCTCATTATTATCTGATATAAAGGTCTTTAATAATTTAAAACGACTGAGAGAAGACGTAATTACTTTTCATTATACAGAACTCTGAAATCTGATGTATATGAAAACACAGTGTGTGGGGTGGGCAAACATATAAAGCAAGATGAGCTAAACTGATGACATCAAACTAAGAGGGATCAGTGCTCTGGAGAGTGGGCCCTCGTCCACATGACAGGATCGAGCGGAGTGACTATGCCTCTGCCTCACAAGAGGAATCTGAGCCAGATAGAGTTGTGATTACAGTGTGGATGAGAGGGTTTACATTTAGCCGGCGCTCTCCATCCGTGCTTTCACTCTTACCGCGGCCAGTCCAGGCCCGCGGGAAATTCATTATAAGGTCGGCCCACTGATTTCTGTCCTTCCCCCTCCCCATGACACAGGTATCAACAAATTTAGTGGGGCAAATGCAAGATGACAGAATAATCTCTCCACCCAGACATACACACACACACACACACACACACACACACACACACACACACACACACACACACACACACACACACACACACACACACACACACACACACACACACACACTTATGTAACATTACTGCAATGCAGTTTTCTATACAGTTTACTGTTGTTCCCTTCTCAGCCCACCATAGTGTTGCACAAAAGACATGCAATTTTTCTAATGCCTCAAAGAAGAAATACAACATGATGCACAATCAAACTTCAAATTTATAAAGTTAGGTATGCAGTTAAAGAGCAAATAAAGAAAATGGCAGTTAGTTAAAATTGTCATTTTCCATTTTTAAATTTTAATCTGTTGTCTGGTTGAGGATAGAAATAATCTTCCAACAGTCAAAGCCACAAAGCAGATTGAAAAGTGCAGCGTGTGAGGAGGGCTTATTTCCCCGAAGGAGAATCATTTATTTGGCAGTTTATCTCATACATATGTATTCATTGGTAGTACACACTACAATATTGTGTGATATTAGGCAGCTGGTTCATGACACTTCACTAATGAATTTGGAACCAATCAGATGGCATTCTTTTCAGCTTTTCTCAGTTTGATTTGGGGTTTAGCAAAGCAATTTTCAGACATTAGCTTGCTATCTACCAGCCCCTTTGGCTCATCGGCCGCTGTACTTACAATAATCTTTATTTGTCCAGCTAATCATATCCTCCAGTGCTAATAAACCCCCCCCCCCAAGATCTCTCAAGCTCCATGTCACATGAGTTAAACCTGTTTTAGACTCATACCAAAATATTGGTTAAATTTTTATGTAGAAATAATGTTCACAATATGTCTACATTTCAAAATGTATCAGGTTTTAAGTTGGAATGAAGTGAGTATAATGCCGGCATACCAGTAGTATTGCATTATAGCCAAGAAAGTGCTAACAAGACAAATTGGGTAGCATCCTCAGCAACCAAATAGGCCACATCCATAATATAAAGGCTCCTGTAAACAGCTGTACACCAGAGTTAAAGTATAAGCATGCTGGAAGTGTTGGTAAAATTTCTCTCGCAGTGAGGAAGTGGAGCACACAGTTTCATACAAAAACTTAAAATAATTGTCTCCTCACATGTCTGATTGATCGATATGGTCTGCTACCATCGGTTTCTGTTATCATTCCTCTCAAGCTTTAAGTGCTTCCTTGGAATTTAAAATTTACAATGATTTGTCAAAAGATTATGGTTTACCGACAGATATTCTTCATAACCTTTGACAAAAAGTCTGTTTAAAGAGGTAGACAAAGCAGGCCTCTTGTTTCAAGCTGCTGACTGATTACAGTATTATTGGCGAATTTTATCTGCTGCAGCAGCTACAACCAAGTACAGTACATAAACTCTGTGTGGGTTGAAAACATGTCTGACTTGTTTTAAAATGAGAATGCTGTAGTTTATACACTTGATTTTTGCCATGCAAAAACAGACTAACACCAACAGGCCTTGGGCATCAATCCGCAAACAATATAATGATTTGTTTCAACATGCAAATAAACACATTAGCAAACTCTACTTTTAACAACTAGTAAAGGAAAAAAAGTAATTCTTACACAAGTATGTTTTTTTACTCTACAGTTGTTCTTTTAAATACTTAATTCACTGATGTCATGATGGTTCTCATACTTCTCTTGAAAAGACCTGCCAAACTCTGCCTCTGATTAGATTACCTTCTTGATTCTTACACTTGGCCTTTAATCACTGTTTATCAAATTGTTGGGTTTCAAAAAAGCATTGATTCTGTGCACCCACTATGAGTGAAGTTTGCTTGATTGCTTGACAAGCCAAAAACAGCTAGCAGTGTTGTTGATCAAGTGGACGGTAAACTGTAGTTTCACAGTAAACACACTAACTACTTTGACTTTCAGAACAGTATCTGTGGGCTTTGCAGCAAGTCAGCAAGGAAGGATTTGCTGCTGGGCTGAGGAAAGGAAAGGTGTCCTATAGTAAAGACATTTGGCCTGTAAATGGTATATGAACTGTACTGATATAGCATTTTTCTCATGTGACTGACCACTCAAAGACAGTGACAACACCAGTCAATTCACACAAATTCATACAGTGGTGGAAAAGCTACCAGGAAATCCAATACATCAAGAGCAATTTGATCACCCGCACTGATAGATCAGTCACTTGGAGCAAGGAGTGCCCAAGGAAACCAACATGTGGACTGCAGGAACAGCAGATCAAACCACCAACCTCTCAATAAGTGGACAGCCGCTGTACCACTGAGTCACTGCCACTCTCCCTAGACTCCCTGTCAGTGAGGAGCAGCTCTAGAAAAGTAGTATAGAGTGAGGAGCAGCAGCAAGCGAGGCAGAAAGGCCTGGTACAACCAAAGACATCAGTCTGTTTAGCAAGGAAGCCAACTCATAATCCACCCCAGGCTGTTTTCTTATAAACTAATGACAAGAAAAATATAGCCTGGGGGAAATACAGCAAAAGGTCTTATTGACTCCCACTATTAAATCATTGCCATGCCTAATAAGAAGGACAGAATTCATATAGTAAATCTGATACAGCAGTATCCAGGGTCAGCTGGCATACCATAGGGAGTAATTATGTTATTTGTTTTGGAAGAAAGCTGACATTCATTTTATTTACGTAAGCTAGTTGGCCAGACATATATTTGTCATTGATTAACAATTCATCGCTTTCTGTCTGTTTTTTTTTTTTTTCTCCAAAAAAGTAGTCAGGAATCTCCTGTTTGTCTTATGTGATACTGATGTATAAATCTAGCTCTGAATTTCAAATTGGCCAGACAGCTAGAGGCTCGAGAGATAATGACCGAGAACACAACAGCTAGACAGTAATTGCTTACCTCCTGACTTCAGCTCTGCAAACACGCCGGCGTGTGTTTCATAAGCATTAAAAGATTACCTGGGAGAACCCTTCAAACGAAGTTGTGTGACCGGGTGTGACAACTAAGTATTTCATCACTTTGTCACGTCCAGAGTGAATGCAAGTTTAATATGAATTATAATACAGGCCACTGTCCAATGACATGCATGTGAGCAGATTTTATGACCACAGATGGAGTGTTGACCAATGTTCAACGCCACTTTGACCAACACAAACTCATTGATGCAGCAACTGTGACATTTTGCATCCATCTTTGGAGCACCAACAGCAGGTGTTTTGAATGATCTCAGGAGATTATCCAGCTGTGTTTGTGGAAACTTAAATGGATGTTTTAAGGGAACACTTCATTTTTTTCATTACCCCAACTAAAATTATCAAAACCATTCTAGACAACTGCAATGACATAAAGATGCAAAGTTTCAACAAGATTACTCACTTACATACATATATATATATATATATATATATATATATATATATATATGTATGTATATATGTGTATATATATATGTATATACATATAGTGCCAGAATTTACTCTGGTGACGGGATTAAAATTACATACAATCAGTTTATGAAAAGTTAATGTATCCAAGTATTAATTTGACATCTTAGATCATATCTCAATATTTGGTAAATGGGTGAAAACATTTTTCTAGAATGCTAAAACTGCCTTGAGGCGCTTGATGGCAAAGTTTAACAGAGTTGAATACTTCACTACTTTGCTTAAAAAATCAACTACTTACAAGGGCATCTGTTAAGTGGCCGACTGCTTGAAGCTTTTTCGAGAAGTTCAATAGTTAACATTCAGCTGCTCCATTCTGTCACTTAGCCTTTCCATCATTCCTTCCACCCTTCAAGCACTCTCTCAATAAAGCATCAACCCACACTTATGTCTTACAATAGACAGACAAAAATTTTGACTTTCTTACACCCATGGATTTTTGAAGTGCCACTGTTCTAACCTGCCTTGCCATCCCATGTTGACTTTGGTGATGACGCTCAAAACAAGAGTCATTTCATGAAACTCTATCCTTGTGAAAGAATCTTAACAGTCCCATAAATGCATAATAAACAGAATAGAAATTGAATGCAATGCCCTGACCATCATTTTAGAGAAAAACTGCATGAAGACTGATGTTATTTTTATTATCACATTAAACATACAACAGCAGCACTGGAAAAAGCACCTACTTTAAAACAGCAAACAACAAAACACAGGCAGTGCTAATCTTTTGCAAAAGGCCAACACATTCAGATTCAATAAGGAGTTATTAACAACCATGTATTCCTTCTAGTTTTGGAACCTAGTGTTTGATTGTCTAAAAGATGGTGTCTTCCAATCATAATTCTGAAGAAAAATGAGGCTGAAAGACTGAAATGTTTAGACTGAATAAAATCAAAACCTGGACATTGTGCTGTTAGTCTGACACCATAACAACTACATAACAACAAGTTATTTTGTCTGTTGTCTGAGACCATTTAATTTTAATACTGCCCTCTGCTTACAACAGACTAATATTTAAGAGTGCATGGCCTTGTGGCCATGCACTCTTAAAGATATCAGTACTTTTTTTACCATACCAAAGGCTATGGGTGTGATTGTGATGATGCAGCTCACTGAAATGACAGCTGTCAGTTATGCTCATGAAGGCCGATAAAATAGGCTCCATTCCCAGTATTCAGTTGTAGCCAACTGAATAAAAAAAAATTGCATTACATCTTCTGTGTCTAAGCCACCCTCTAATGATTCTTTCTCTGCTGTCCTTGGTGTTTTCCAATCTTCTCTTCCATCGCTCATTGCTCTAACTTGTCGTATAACCTAATTTCTATCTGAGTTATATCATCTACATACAGCCTCATCTCATCTCCGCCGAATGTTTTGTGCGTCCCAAATTTCTCTCCTGACATCCATCTTTCTCCCTCCAGCTAGCTCTGCTGGTGTCCTGTCTGTTTAGAGATGAAAGATTTTGATCCTGCTGCCTGACGGCATGAAAGAGGCAGCTAATGTGAAAACACAATGCACCACACTGCGAGATCGAAGTTGCTCTGGCTTCTATGTATTGATTCATTATTATGTGTGTATGGTAACTCTTTTCGTTTTAATTATTCCTACACCTTGTAAATAAATAGCCTTTAATACTGAGGCTGTACAATATGTGGGTGGATGTAATGGAGAATAGACAGATGCGCCTGCTCATTTTCTACTTCCCTTGTTCAACAACACACAGATATGCATGCGCATCTATGTGGATTTTCCTTTTTGCCCATCTGCGCTTTAAAGGCCCCATACTGTCACATTCAGAAAGCCTACTTTGCTGAGCTTTATGTGTGCACAAAAACAGTTTTTCCCCTGAACCACAGAAAGTCACACTCTGTTTCTACCATGTAGGCAGCAAGAGAATAACAATCAAAATGTTTCCACGTCCAGAATAGCAAAAAAAAAAAAAAAAAAAGTCACACTGTGGGACTTCAACACCTCCACACGCTTCCTTGAAAACAATGAAGCCAAAGGGTTATACGGTGGGAAAATGAGGGGGAGGATGCCTCCTCCTCATGTGATTTACAGTTATTGTCTTTATGCTGTTAATGACACTAGTTGATTCGGACCAGAGCCAAAGTCTTGACAGGGCTGCAATATTAGCATTTCTTTAATTGCCTCTGTGGACGTCTTTGATTGTTCCAATCTACTTTGTTAATTTTTCTTCCTCACAGTTTTAATATGGCAGAATGTCAAGTGGAAATGACTCAACAATCACAGGGAAAAATTCTAGTTGCTCATTTCATAGAATGTGTAGCACACAGACCCAGAAAACCATTGTATCATTTAAGGAATTATTGTGATGCTGTTTTAATTTGTAGAATGGACCTCATTCACCTGTTAACATTTCGAAACAACCCTGTTTCCTGAACTACAGTATCTGCCCATCAGTAGCCTATATTAATGAAACATGATTGGTTGTACTTATGGGCTGTGTCACCTACCTGTACTCTGAAAAGCTACAGAGTATACAGAAATGTACCCAAGCTTTGACAGATGCACAGACATTGACAAAAAAGCTGTTACCCCTTTAGCCAAAATTGTAGTCCCTCACATATGCACGTCTATATAAAATGCCACACAATGGCCACGAAATGTACACACTCTGAATGAAGAAGTACTTTAATGTGTGTGTTAAAAACTAAGTTCACAAATCCACTGGGGTAGTAAATGTTAAAAAGCTTGAGGCTAAATCTAATATTTCCTCACTGCTCCACACACAGCAACCGTTTAATGCAGTCTCCTGCTTCCCCAGTGTCTTCATTACACACAGTATACAGTAATAAAATTAGATAAAAGCAAAGATACTGTGTCCAGCATACTTTGTGTGATATCGGCCCAACTAAGACTCTCTCATATGAAAAGCTCACACCGCCTGATACCATAACAACTCCATCACTTCACAACCACAGAATTATACATAAGTACAAAAGAGAGTTCAGTTTCCTTCTCAGATATCTCAACTGTCTGGACAATTGCTCACTGCTTTCTTCCTTTCATGCCACATCCGCATCACAAGCCTCATGGCTCAACACGGACTTTGTGTCGCATCAGATGGAGTTATCCTGACAGTTCCCATTCATAATTCCAAGTAACTTGTATCAAGCTTGCATTTGAACATATCTGTCCTCCAAAATCATAGCTGCGTGTACATTCATATTGGTATTAGAAATTATTTGTGAGACAACTCAAGTTTTGAAGTTGAAAAGGATGCACTAGTTGGAAATATATCCATGAAATTTGGCTATTAGGAAACAATTTATCAGCTGTACTTTAGCACAGGGTGAACAGTTGATGATATGCATAACTGTATTACCCTCTATTTAGTCATTTTACCATACTGTTGGGTGAGATCATTTTAAGATTGAATCATGAAAATAAAAATCTCCAAATCTGATGAAAAGTAAGACACAACCATTCATTGGAGGCAGAAGAAGACATGCAGAGCAGCTGAAGAGTAGACCGTCAGCAGAATAGGAAAAGGTATTGTGAAAGATTATCGTGTTCTTATTTAGGTGTTGACGAATGAAATGTGACAGTCGTCTTTTGATGTTACACAAGGACATAGAGCTAAACAGACAGTTCAAGCTCACCAGCTAGACATGTTATCTGCCTACAATTTATCCACAGACTCGAAAAAACACATGTTCGTCCATTAATGCCCATTGCACACTTTAAAATGTGGCCACGTGTGAGGTCATGTCAGATCATCCCATCTTGACTGAGACGGAGATTTTTCCTCACCAGATGAAAGAGTAGGAACATCTATTCTGCCTGATGGCAAAAATGTTGTTACATAACATGATGACTGATAGTTTGTGACATAAGGAGACATTTAATTGTGACCCTTTATACCTCATATTTAGGAAAGCCTGGTGGCATTGCTGCTAAAATCTCCTCTGTGGTCATGCAAGGGCTTATCCACTTCATTGGACTAGCCCAGTCACATGGTTAAGATGCAAAGTGAAAAGACTTTTAGGAAACAACTTTCTCTCCACTCTGCCCTCCCCCATCACATTGCACTACATCATGCTAGCAGAGCCTGATGGACAGATTCATGGCCATTTTGTACAAGTGCAACATGTCGACAGTAGAATTATTAGTCTAATTGATGTGATTTGCAATATGTAGAATAAGCCCTTCAATCAGCAAAGAAAAATCATCACAGGTCACATTCTCTATAAATTTCATTATCATGCTACAAGGTTGAAATGAAGTCACACAGCTCTAATGAAATAATATAAATGGTGAAATGGACAAATTATCAAGTCTCAAAGAATGAAGATAAGGTCAATATGGCTGGACTGTGGCTAGATAATGCAATCCAAAAGATGTACTTGAGAGTTCTTATTCGTTCTGAAAGCACAATAGCCAATCTAGAAACCCCACTTAATACAAAACCCTTAGATCAATGGTTTAACGTAATCTCTCACTCCGTAAATAAGTCATTTATAAGGCTGCTGTGCTTTTTTATGGTCCAGCGAAAAAGTGATGAAAAGGAGAAAGCTGTGTCAGGAAGCCAACCATATTTTCGTTCTTCAAAGCTGTTGGCAATGCACCCACCTCTAAGGGACTGTTCTGCTTCACGGTGAGGCAGCATTCAACCTTTTCCTCCCTATAACCTCAGGTATACGCATGATACAAATAAGCTTTGGGGAGATCTTAGTAATGGTCCTTAAATAAGTTTGATTTTCAATTACGAAGACACTCCCTGTGAGCATGGCTAAGCATAACTGTGCTGTCTGTGCCATTTAAGTATGAAACATTGTAACTTGACAGCATTAATTATTCAAATCACCTCCCCACAGCATAGGTCAGGATCTAATGTTAATGAATATTCCTGTCTTACTCTACACTTCCAAAAGGTCACACATAGAATAGCAGTCATCCATCTGATTAACCCCTAAGACACTACACTGCCAGAGGGAGACTGAAATAAATGGCAGTAGGTCAGGCTCTTGGATAAAATAAAAAAAAATTGCTCTTGGACAGGCAGGATGGATATGTATATGTAGATTTGGATTATATTAGAGATAATTTGTCCATCACCCCCAAGATACACAAAATAATTAGAGCTGTTTGTACATACCATCAATCTATCTAGTTTTATATTGCCTGCATGCATTGCTATTATAACCAAGTCTTATACACAGTGTCTAGAACTAATACAGTAGTTGAAAACATGTCTCAGCACAATTTGTCTCATCTTCATCTCTGAGACCTCATGCACCCTACTGTCAAAATTGTATTTGTCATCTCAGTTTTTGCAACAAGAAGTTATTGTTCTGGTGCAAATAATGGAGATTCGGCCTTTGGGTTGGTGTTCAAATGAAGAAAACAATCTTCAATCTGAGGAAGAAAAATGGTGAAAATTGACTTGTAAAAGAAAACTAAAAACATGAGACCCTGGTAGACAGGAAAACGATGCTACACAGATCAGCAGCAATTCCGAATCTTTAGTCTGATATAACATAAACTTGTACGATTAGGTTTTTAAGTGATATACTTAAAAACCTAAACATCAATAACTTTGAATCAATAACATTGAATCTGGGGACTATAGCTTTCTATTTAGGGATAAAGGAGAGCTTTAACTTGACATGCTGGAGGCTTTTTCAGTTCTGAATGAATTGGGAAGAGGATATTTAAACGCTACTGAGGACACCATCAAATTGACAGTCAATAAGGTTACACCTAAACAGTTGAATCAACACAACTATTATGGGTTATTATAGTCACTGAGGACATAAATGGTTGGGTTGCCTAATGGGGGATCATGTAAGTCATTAGCATTAATGTCAGTATCATTGGATTTAAAGTTTAAGCAGTTTTCAAATTTCTGGGAAGATTCTAAGACTGCATTGTATGTGGGTGAGGGGTGGTGGTGTAGAACTCCCCACCTCTGTTTAGAGTTTGTGTTTCAATTTAACAAAATAGGTTTTTCCTTCCATCTCAAACCGTCCATCTACTCTCCAAACACATTGATGCTTTTGGTCATTTTCCCTGAGAATGGAAGGCACTTATAATGTGATATGTTCCTCCACACATCAACTGCAATGTGCATCAAAGGTCCCCCAATGTTTGGACCAGGCTGAAGGTAGGATGGGTTATAATGCAGCATTTGGGGACTGAGTTCTACCACAGAAAACCAACTTTGCACACTCTTGCATCCTTTCACCAAACACGTGAAAATGTTTCAGCAGGATTTGAGGCAACGTCTTTTTTCAGCAATTCTGCTGCTAGAAGCAAAAGGCTGCATGAACTATGGAAAAACCAACCAACTGAAGGTTAGTCACAAGTATTGTGGTGGCTGTCAATTCTCAATGCTGTGTCAGTGATGCACTTAGCTCATTTTTGCCTTGAACACCCAAGAGTCACACAAAGAAAAGATCCTCTGACAAGCGTCAAATGTTTGCAACTCCAAGGATCAATGAGACATTCCATTTTGGTATTCTGGTTTTTCACTTCAACAAACAAAAACCAGCCACTGATAAAATGAAAGCACAAAGGATTCCCAATAAGTAGACGTAGGATTATCTGCCATGATTTTTGCATTAAAACAAAAATGAAAAAGTCAACTGAGAATTTCTACCTCTAATTTGGACAAAACCTCTGATACCCTTGTGGAAAATAAATGGAGAAGAAGCTCAGTCACAGTTTGTGATGGTGAATTAAGTCGTGGTCATAGTCACTCCCGTGTGTCAGTCTAGGCAGATACAGAAAGCAATGCAAGATATTGATCCTATATCACAGTCCAGTGTCATTACAGCATTACCATATGTAGTTCCTAATTGACTTTAAAAGCTCCCCATTGACCTTTAGTGTTCACTTCAGATATAAACTCCTGAATATCAATCAATTTATTCACAGTGAATTAATCACATAGCATCATGGTCTAACATGAATTCTTATGTGCGCCCCTCTCTTTCTCTCTAGCGCTATTATATATGGTGAGTACTCAGGATAAACACTCACTGCGTTCATAGCTGTTCACTAGATGATGGCAACACTGTTGGCAGCTTTAGTCTCAGTGGCACACATGTACAGTAGGTCTCACTGATGGACTGCTGGCTGCTGTGTTGTGCAAACCCTGTCCAGCAGTGAGACCTCATCCGGGTTAAATTCTCTCCCCAGCAGTGCATAAACACAGGCTACAGACCATCTCCCTGGATACTTTGGCTCCTATACAAAACTAATGTTATGCCTCATTGAAAGGTCCTCTCATTTGTCCTGCACTGACTCTGTCCAATTGGCAATTTCCCCTTGTGTTCCACTTGAAATACTAGAGAGCAAGATCTTCAGGGCCTAATGAGTAGAAATCAAATAACTGACTAACAATGATGTTAATACATAAATTCCTTTCCAGGTCAATCTTAGATGTATTAAGAGCTTTAATGCAATCAATGTCATTTTGAAATGAGTTTTAGCAATATTCACAGAAAGATAATTCGGTAATTTGTTGAGAAGTTGACACATAGGGGGTGACTCAAGATTTCTGCAATATTCACACTAACTTGGAAAATGTGATGAAGAAAGGCAGCTACAACCTTGAGTTGAGGAGGTGATGTTTTATCTCCTTGGTATCATAGTTATTCCTTTTTAAATATTGTAAGTGTTCTCAAAGGACCTTGCCAAGGAACCATAACCTCATCATGGTGGAGAGGTTTGTGTGCCCTAAGGATCCTGGGAGCTGTGTTGTCAGGAGTCTTGTATTCCTTGTAGGGTCACTCAAGGCAAACAGGTCCCACGTGAAGGGCCAGACAAAGAATAGTTTAGAAAAACTGAAAAGGGAAAAATGTGACCCTGCCCAGAGGAAGGCCGGGGCCCAGGTCCGGAGCCAGGCCTGGACGGAGGGCCCGTCAGTGAGCGTCTGGTGGCCGGGTCTGCCAAGGGGCCCGGCTGGGCTCAGCCCGAAAAGGCAACATGGATTTTTCCCACTCCTGTGGACCTACCACCCGCAGGGCAGATCGATGGGGTCACTGCCATATGGGTGGCAGTGATGACAAGGGGTCTCGACAGACCAGACCCAGGCTGCATAAGCTGGCTTTGGGGACGTGGAAGGTCACCTCACTGGCGGGGAAGGAGCCGGAGCTTGTGTTGGAGATGGAGCATTACCAGTTGGATTTGGTAGTGCTTACCTCTATGCACAGCCTCGGTTCTGGAACCAAACTCCTGGATAGGGGTTGGACCTTGTTTTACTCTGGAGTTGCGTCAGGCGTGAGGTGCAGGGCAGGTGTGGGGATACTCACCAGGCCCTGGGCTGTGCACCGCTGTGTTGGACCTTTCCCTGGTGGACAAGAGGGTCGCCTCCCTACGCCTTAAGAATGTGGGAGGGAAAACTCACAAACTGTTGTTTGTGCATATGCACCAAATAGCAGCTCGGAGTATTTGACCTTCTTGGGGTCCCTAAATGAAGTCCTTACGGGATCCCTGTATGGAACTCCATTGTTCTTTTGGGGGACCTAATTGCACACATCAGCAATGATGGAGACACCTGGAAGGGCGTGGTTGAGAGGAATGGCCTCCCTGATCTAAACCCGAGTGGTGTTATGTTGTTGGACTTCTGTGCTAGTCATGAATTGTTCATAACTAACACCATGTTTGAACACAAAGATGCTCATAAGTGTACCTGGAACCAAAGCACCCTGGGTCAGGGGTCAATGATCGACCTTGTGATCGTATCATCTGACCTTTGACTGTGTGTTTTGGACACTCGAGTGAAGAGTGGGGTAGAGCTGTCAACTGATCACCATCCGTTGGCAGGGCAAACCTTTGGATAGACCTGGTAAGCCCAAACAAGTAGTGTGGGTGAACTGGGAACGTCTGGAGGAGGACTCTGTCTGCGAGGGTTTCAATTCACACTTCCGAAGGAGCTTCTCGTGCATCCCTGTGGAGGCTGAGGACATCAAACCTGAATGGTCAATGTTCAAAGCTTCCATTGCTAAAGCTGCAGCCGAGAGCTGTGGTCTCAAGGTCTTAGGTGCCTCAACGGGCGGTAACCCTTGAACACCATGGTGGACCCTGGTGATCAGGGAAGCAGTCTGACTGAAAAGGAGGCTCTCAGGAGCATGTTGTCCTTGGGACTCATGAGGCAGTTGCAGGGTACCAACAGGCCAGAAGGACTTCAGCCTCGGTTGTGATGGAGGCAAAACAGAATGTGGGAGGAGTCTGGAGAGGCCTTGGAGAAGGACTTTTGGACGGCACCAAAGTTGTTCTGGTGGACTGTCTGACATCTCAGGAGGGGAAAGAGGGGACCATCGAAGCTGTATACAGCAAGGATGGGACACTGTTGACCTCAACTGAGAAGGCTGTCGGTCGGTGGAAGGAACACTGAGGATCTCCTGAATCCAACTTCCCCAATTGACCCGTCCTCTGTTGCAGAGGCAGAGCTGGGATTCGAATCAATCTCTCGGGGCCAAGTCACAGAGGTAGTTAAACAACTTCACGGTGGCAAAGCCCTGGGTGTTGATGAGATTCGCCCAGAAATGCTGAAGGCTCTGGGTGTTGAAGGGCTGTTATGGCTGACACACCTCTTTAACATTGCTAGGAAGTCTGGATCAGTGTTGAAAGAGTGGGAGACTGGGATGGTGGGTTCCTCTTTTCAAAAAAGCCCCTGTAGTGTGCCAACTACAGGGGCATCACACTCCTCAAATCTGAGGCATGGTCCTTAGCAGGATTGCCTTCTCCGAGTGAGCAATGAGGTCCTTCCACAAGTGAAGGAGTTTAAGTATCCTGGGGTCTTGTTCACGAATGAGGGAACAATGGAGCGTTAGATTGGATGGAGAATTGGGGCAGCAGGAGTGGTATTGCAGTCACTTTACCGCACTGTTGTCATAAAGAGGGAGCTAAGCTGAGAGGCAAAGCTCTCCATCTACCGTTCAATCTTTGTTCCTACTCTCACTTATGGGCATGAGCGATGGGTCATGACCGAAAGATCAAGATCGCGGATACAAGCAGCAGAAATGGGCTTTCTCAGGTGGATAACTGGTGTCTCCCTTAGAGATATGGTGAGAAACACTGCTATTCATGAGGGGCTCAGAGAAGAACCGCTGCTCCTTCACGTCGAAAGCATTCAGCTGAGGTGGTTTGGGCATTTGGTGTGTATGCCTCTGGGCATCTCCATAGAGAGGTGTTCCGGGCATGTCCAGCTGGGAGGAGACCTCGGGGCAGACCCAGGACCAGGTGGAGGGATAATATCTCAACACTGGCCTGGGAATGCCTTGGGATCCCCCAGTAGGAACTGGTGGTTGTGGCCGGGGACAGGGAAATTTGGGGCTCCCTGTTGAAGCTGCTGACCCCGCGACCCAACTCCATATAAGTGGTGGAAGATGGATGGATGGTTCCAAAAGGACATCATTGAGGCAGACTCCCTACAGCGCCCAAGGGTCAAACTGGGTTTCAGTATCTTCCGCAAGGATAGTCTGACATGTAGGCTGCAGGGCCAGAGGATCAAAACCACCTACCTTCTAATCAGTAAATCAGTTTCTAATCCAACCTGAACACCTCACTACAGGTCACAGCCCAGTATTGTAAACATGCTGTTCAAACAAGCATTTGTTTTTAAAGGATATGCCTTCATTTATGCTGTTTTTGTCAAGCCAAATGGACCAGAAAAGATTATTCTTGTCCATCTGCCCTTCCTTTCACTTTTCTGGAATAGAGAAATACAAGCACATTAAGCATACACACATTCAACACTGCTACATGCTGTCAGCTCGGTCTACTTCATGAACTCATGCATGCCATGAACATTCAAATTTTGTCTCAGACTTGCATGAAGTAAAATGTCTGCTACACTATAATCTACAAAACACACTCACACTGACAATATTCTGCATACTCACTCAATTTATAGTCTAGCAGGCTGCAGGTGGTGGCATATTACCAATTTCCCCACTGGTGAGTTGCTGGTAACGCACTGTTACACACGACATGCTTGTTCATTCAACTTACAAAACTCTGACAAATCTCATTTGCATTACAGATATCCCTTTGTTCTAACACATTCATCATGCACCTGTTTTGCTATTTTCATACATGTTCTGACAACTTTTACTCAAGTGAAAATGGAGTAACAAAATCACATCAACCGAAGAACACTTGGTACTGCTACACACTTTAATTTTTTGGGATTTTGGTTCACTGTTCCCGAAGTGAAATGGTCTTACATCAGTGTGTTCAATATAGTACACTCCACTTGCTGTCAAATACTTGGCATCCAGGTACAAAGGATGAGTCTCTGCCAAGAATTAATCCTCCAAAAATATGATATCTTGGCCTTTCATTTTTATGTGCAGGTTTCACCACTTTTAGAAAATTATACAGACTAAATAAATCAAAAAAAGTGAGAGGAGAACAAAACTGAAAGTAGGCATTGGTTTTGAAAAATGAAATAAGTTACACCAAATACAATTTGGTAATCTACATAATGTATAGCATTAATGATCTCAATTGTATGGTATATGGGTAAAGTGTTTTCTATACCTAATAATATGGACAACATGATTGGAGGACATTCTTTTCTTTCTGTAGCTACAAGCGATTAAATTAACTACTGTCTGTGCTGTTGATATAGTACATCTCTAGTTAACTTGTAGAATTGATTTGAATTAAAATGATGACTGGGAGGAAGCTTCCAGTTGTAGATTTAATGGTGCTTAAGTAAGTGAAAATAGGAAATGAAGCCCTTTGCATATGTTTTTTTTTGAAGTGACAAGACATTGGAAGCTCTATTATCCTTACTATACAGTGGTACCTGTACTTACGAAATTAATTGGTTCCGGAAGAAATTACGTAAGTAGAAAATTACGTAAGTAGAGAGATTTGCATTTCCATGCAAATGCCCTAATCCGTTCCAAGCCCCCAAAAATTCCGCGTAAATGTTTTATACAGCATAAAAATGCATCAAAACATGTAACGAATATATGTTACGATTAGATTATTACAAAATAAATGAGAATTGTGCATAACATAAAAAACAAAGAATAAAGAATAAAAAATGATGGTCATTTACCTTTTAGCTGCTGTCCCCATTGTTTCATGCCCTCTTTGGTTCATGTGCTCCTGCCTCACGATGCCGAAAAACAGAGAGAATTCCAGTCCTCCTTTTGAACTTCTCCAACCACCCACGCGATGCCTTAAACTCCTAAAACTTCCTTTTGTTTTAATTAAGTGTCGATTGTAGATGCATTACGGCCATATTCTTTGGCGAGATCAACCAAACCCATCCCTTTTTCATGCTTTTCTATGATCTCTTTGTTTGTATGGACAAAAACACGCTTGTCTTCATCTTTTTCTCTTTTCTCCGTCACTTTCTTGGGGTCCATAGCGAATACGTACTCAAAAAGTTATTATATTTGCGCAAAAGTATCAGAGTACCTCACGGGTCGAGTGCCAAATGCCGAAGACACTACATAAGCACCGATCTAGCTCCACAGAGGTGAAGTGGCATCCCTCTTAGCCAATGGGATGTCAGGAAGATACTTGGTAATAGCCAATGGCAGAGCAGCTTTGAGAATGCTGCGTTCAGGAACCCGTGGGAGATTCGGCTATCAGGCGATACTGTGTTTTTACATTACATAAGTCGAAATTTCTTTCGTAAGTAGAGGCAATATTTTCCTGCTGAGAAATTTCGTAAGTAGAAAATTTTGTAAGTAGAGACTTTCGTAAGCAGAGGTATCACTGTACTTAAATTCATTTTTGACAGCAACCACTGGAAAAAGAGCAAGTCTTAAAGAGTAAGTACATTTACCTGAGCATTACCAATCCCAAAATGACAATCAAGTTCAATAACAATTGGAGGGTGAAATGCCAAAATTGTAGACAAGGGAGAACATCATTATGTAAATTTGTCATTATTGGGGTTACAGGTTATGCATAAAAATCCCAGTTAATGATTTTTAGTCAATGAATTGCAAATATATTTTACCTGCAGACCTTAGCACACACTTAATTTTACATTAGGATGCTCCCTCTAGCTTGGAGTCTGGTCTGCAGGAAACAACATATGATCATCTGGAGTGAGGTCACATTTCACTGACTATAAAACTGCTCCCTAGTTGTTTGCTACAAATTCAGAAAGGTGGAAAAGAGCCTCACTACATAGCTAGCCTTTGACATTCTGACTACACTGTATGTAAATGTGCTGTGAGTTTCAAATATAAGACTTTATTTGGATGCACTTCTAAAAAAAGAAAAATAATCTGAAATATAGCAATTTTTACTTTAACCATGTTTAGATTTGAAAACTATAAATGAAACATACATACAACAACACCTTAGCTCTTGATAGACCAGACAAAAATCAAGCTTAATGTAATTTGATTGTTGCTGACTTCTCTGAGACAGTGGTGCAGTTTATAAATGTTTCAGAATTACTATGCAAATAGATTGCAGGGATTACTTCATTTTAATGAAATTTACTGCATACAACAGGTCATTTTGGAGACAGTGAGAACTTTAGACTAGTGTCCGTTACTGTTCTTTTAAAGGCCCAGAATCCCATGGTCATCTTATAAAAAAAATTTTGTCGATACATATTTCCACAAAGAAATTGGAATCATTTGTTTGTGAATCTGATGACAGGAAGAGAGGTTAATGATGTAAGTCTCACAGGATTAAAGAAAATGAAGGGCAAGAAGCATCAATAAACCAATCCATCTCATCAGCTTAGTTTTCCTCCATCTGTATGATTATTGAGAAAAACAAACATGTGCTGAAGACAGAGCTTCAAGAATAGACATTTTAGTGACAATACTGAGCAATCTCTTTTATTTTACCATGGTGGCACAGAGACACAGAAATTTATCAAGTCAAAACCCAACTTTTTCAAGTGACCATCAAACCAGTCGTGCACAGAAATTATGCCAGAACTTTGGTTTTGCAATCTTGTGTTGGACCAGGTCATTTTGGCCAGGCTTTTTGAACTTCATATAAAAGTTAATGTTATTTCCCTGCTCCAAGTGTCTCTGACAAGACTTAAAAAGTCAGAGAAATCATACTAGTATGATCTTGGTTTATCGTGAGCTTAAATCTCATTTTAAAATATATCCATTGCAGAGATATTTACCTAACCTGATTTATTTACTTGTGCATCTTTTGTATTGAATATAAGTGGCTGAATCATGTTTAACAAATTCAATTTTCTTGGTTTATGTTTTGCAATACATTGCAATACTGATATTTTAAACACAAAAGCAAAAGTAGTGTGATCATTATAATACAACTAAACGACCTTGGCAAGCTATGCCAAATGTTTGGAACGAAAGTTGTATCATCATAGTACTTATGCAACAATATTTCACATTCGGTGGTTTTCTTGATTTCTTCCATAGGTCATGCCTCACCTTTCAACCCAGTCTCATGACAATTGACCAAGTGGTCTACCTATAATTGATGTAACTAAAACTATTACCTTGAAATATTTAAAATAAAGTCAAAATGTCCTTTACCCAGATCCACTTCAAATTTTAACTGAAATCCAACCAATAAATCATGAAAATCCTCCTTGTAGTTCTGGTCTAATCCTCCTGACCGACATACAAAGAGACCGAAAAACTGATGCGGGTGAAAGCCTCAGCTCCTTTGTGGAGTAAATAATTTAGAAAAGTGAGAGAAGGAAACACACAAAGGAACACAAGCAACAGTGTACAGAAAGCAAAATATAGTACAGACAAGAATTTTTTGACAAATTTGGTAAGCCCGTCTTTGTGGGGGAAAGGAAATAGTTATCAATAGAAGTCGAGACAGTGACAGAGAGTAAAAATTGAAGCCTGCCAGACATACAGTTTCATAAGGACAACAATAGTAGCATGTTTCCAAAACATAGAACAGCAGCAGATCCTCTCATGTGAAAATCTTAGCTGATGATGCAGACTGATCTAATTTCCCTGATCTGATTAGAGAAGAGACAGTGCATTTACTTAATGAAACCTCTAACCTGGTGAAGCATTTAACTAATGAAATGTCCTAAATAGGGACGGGAATGTCCCTATTTCAGACAAATCAAAAAACATTGCCACGTTTCTTGCTCTGCTTTGGAAATCCTCCAACAGGTTTAGCCTTTTCTGATCTAAATAGTGCTGCGATTGATTGGCTGTGATAATAATTGGTGTCAGGCTGGCTTAGAGTCCTTATATGACAGCAGGTGCTTGTGGTACAGGAAAGACTTTAGTTTGTTCATGGTGCTCAAAGATTCTCGAGATTGCAAAAATCCTGTTCAGAAACACTAGAACTTGAGCTCTGAATTCAAAGCTCAGTGCGTGTGTGTTAGAAAAACAAGGCCTGAAGCCGATTCCCAAGAGAAAACAGTGGACCTCATGCAAGAACCTCATGTGTCAACACATCATATATAGCAGATCTGATGGAGAATAATCAACAAATGTTTATTCTGGAATTTTAGTAATATCCGTAGCCTGACCTCTCTTATAGACATATAGTACGTCCTACTATTAAACAGAACAGAGGCATTTGAAATGTTTCGAAACAGTATTCCAATGAGTTTATGCTAAAGTACCGGTAACTGAATGTACTGTACATAGTAAAAGGGAACTTGTGATACTGCATTTCAATGTGCTCTACTTAAAGGTCCCATATTATGCTTTTTTAAATTCATGTCATTCAGCTGCCAGATGTCCAACTACACCGTATTTGAAATGTCTTGCCCCAAAGTGATCCATGGTCCTCAATATCTTTGATTGAATATGGTTAAAATCACTTCCGCTCTGAAACGCTTGGTGTTAATGGGGCATGCCTGCGAGCTCTCTGTCGCCACCCCCCTCTCCTTTCTGAGCTGCCTCTATCAACATCTCCCTACCTGTCGCGTTGACATGCGTTTTGTTTATGTGTGCCACGTGAACGTGTGCGCTCTAGCGTCGGACTGACGCTAGAGCGTCGGTATAGATCAAGTCAGTATAACATCAAGTTTGAATCTCTAAAAAATATGTCGGTATCTGTTGATAACGTAATGGAAGTGTTTGTGAAAAAAGGTAAAAATATTGTTGTAAGTTGTGTCTACAGAACACTTGATTCTAAAATAGAATATTTTTCTGAATGTGTGGGAAATTTACTCTCGAAAATCAATCACAAACATGTGTTTTTATGTGGTGATATCAACATTAATCTGCTAAACCCCAACAAAATGCACAAACACATAGCTTCATTAATACTATGTACACATTTGGTTTACAGCCATTAATCACTAGACCAAGTAGAATAACTACTCATAGTGCCACCCTGATTGATAATATTTTCACTAATGTTATGCTTAATGAGACTATGAGCGGTCTACTGATCAATGACATAAGTGATCACCTCCCAATATTTACCAACTATGATTGGAAACAAACTGTGTGTCAGGAACAGGTCCAAACATTCTACAAGAGAGTCAAGACTGAAGAAAGAATTAATGCATTAAGAAATGATCTATTAGCTCAAAACTGGTCTGATGTTTAGACTGCTGAGGATGTTAACACTGCATATGACTATCTCACTGATAAAATAGAAGAATTGTACAATTTGCATTGTCCAGTGAAGAAAATTTATCTAAAAAAAAAAGGTGTTAAGAAAACATGGATGACTTTGTCACTGATCAATGCCTGTCAAAAAAAGAATATATAAAAGGCTTATTAAGCAAAGAACAGAACAAGCAGAAGCTAAATACAAAAAATATAGAAATAAATTAAATGTTATAATACGAAAATGTAAGAAAGAATATTATAGTAATCTGCTTGCAGAAAATAAAAATTACACTAGAAAAATATGGGATATAATCAACAATGTTATAAAACAAAGTAAGGCCAAATAATCCTATTCAGAATACTTTAATATTAAAAATACAAAAGTAGAGGACATGGATGAAGTAGCTAATAAAATTAATTAATTCTTTGTGTGTGTCAGGCCTGAGCTGGCAGAAAACATCCCTGTCTCACACTTGCACTGGGATTATTTTGACGACACTGGAGGAAGGAACCCAAAGTCAATGTTTGTGGCACCAGTGAAGGACACAGAGATAAGACACCTGAGGCCTGTACCATAAAGCTTGATTAACCTCTTACTTATCTGGCTTCACTTACCGAGACATCCGCCTTTCGGATTTTCGGTACCATAAAGCCGGCTATCAACTCACTAATTCAATTCAGGCATGTTCACTCAAGATCTGTGCGCGTTCACATAAAAAGGGCGGAGTTTGCTGCATGCGACCAATCGCAAACATACAACAAACTGGCCCAAGCCGCATATTTCACAACGGAGGAGTAAACAATAATAATTAATAAATACGAGCAATACAAATCAATAATTCAGGCAAAAAGCAACACAGTTGCAGCTGCCAAACGGCGCAAGGATCTCTGGATAAAAAATGGCTGACTGTGTCAATGCGGAAGTTAGTGCCATTATAATATTACTTCCCCACTATGACTGCACTTGTATATATGACTACAGTAACATTTGTCTGTTACATAAATGTATGTGTGTATGACATATTTCGTTATGGCATACTGTGTTCTTCCCGAAGTTTTCGGCATCGCCAACAGAATACATAAAAGTACCTATGAATGAATGAATCAATCCATGATTTACTTAAACAAATAATTGATTAATGGCATTTTATCTGTGGCTTGCTTATAACCCATCCAATGAGGGATTTAAGGACATCATAATAATTACGAACATAGAGTTGTCATTGGTGCAGACTTCAATGGACAAGAGTTGTCATTGGTGCAGACTTCGATGGACATGTTGGTGCAGGTAACAGAGGTGATGAGGAAGTGATGGGCAGGTTTGGTATCCAGGAGAGGAACGCAGAAGGACAGATGGTAGTTGACTTTGCAAAAAGGATGGAAATGGCTGTAGTGAATACTTTCTTCCAGAAGAGGCAGGAACATAGGGTGACCTATAAGAGTGGTGGTAGGAGCACACAGGTAGACTACATCTTGTGTAGACGATGTAACCTGAAGGAGATCAGTGACTGCAAAGTAGTGGTAGGCGAGAGTGTAGCCAAACAGCATAGAATGGTGGTGTGTAGGATGACTCTGGTGGTGAGGAAGATGAAGAGGACAAAGACAGAGCAGAAGACGAAATGGTGGAAGCTAAAAAAGGAAGAGTGTTGCATGACCTTTAGGAAGGAGTTAAGACAGGCTCTGGGTGGTCAGGAGGTGCTTCCAGATGACTGGACAACTACAGCTAATGTGATCAGGGAGACAGGTAGGAGAGTATTTGGTGTGTCATCTGGAAGGAAAGTAGATAAGGAGACTTGGTGGTGGAATGAGGAGGTACAGGAGTGTATACAAAGAAAGAGGTTAGCTAAGAAGAAGTGGGACACTGAGAGGACTGAGGAGAGTAGACAGGAGTACAGGGAGATACAGCGTAAGGTGAAGGTAGAGGTAGCAAAGGCCAAACAAGAAGCTTATGATGACTTGTATGCTTGGTTGGACAGTAAGGAGGGAGAGACTGATCTATACAGGCTGGCAAGACAGAGAGACAGCGATGGGAAGGACATGCAGCAGGTTAGGGTGATTAAGGATAGGGATGGAAGTCTATTGACAGGTGCCAGTAGTGTGATGGGAAGATGGAAAGAGTACTTTGAAGAGTTGATGAACGTGGAAAATGAGAGAGAACAAAGACTAGAAGAGGTGACTGTTGTGGACCAGGATGTAGCAAAGATTAGCCAGGATGAAGTGAGGAGAGCACTGAAGAGGATGAAGAGTGGAAAGGCAGTCGGTCCTGATGATATACCTGTAGAGGTTTGGAAGTGTCTAGGAGAGGTAGCAGTAGAGTTTCTGACTGGGTTGTTCAACAGGATCTTAGATAGTGAGAAGATGCCTGAGGAGTGGAGGAGAAGTGTGCTGGTGCCCACTTTTAAGAACAAGGGAGATGTGCAGAGTTGTGGCAACTACAGAGGAATAAAGCTGATGAGCCATACAATGAAGTTATGGGAAAGAGTAGTGGAAGCTAGACTAAGGGCAGAAGTGAGCATTTGTGAGCAGCAGTATGGTTTCATGCCAAAAAAGAGTACTACAGATGCAGTATTTGCTTTGAGGATGTTGATAGAGAAGTACAGAGAAGGCCAGACGGAGCTGCATTGTCTTTTTGTAGATCTGGAGAAAGCTTATGACAGGGTGCCCAGAGAGGAACTGTGGTATTGTATGAGGAAGTCTGGAGTGGCAGAGAAGTATGTTAGAGCGGTGCAGGACATGTATGAGGACTGTAAGACAGTGGTGAGGTGTGCTGTAGGTGTGACAGAGGAGTTCAAGGTGGAGGTGGGACTGCATCAGGGATCAGCTCTGAGCCCCTTCTTGTTCGCTATGGTGATGGACAGGCTGACAGACGAGGTTAGACAGGAATCTCCATGGACTATGATGTTTGCAGATGACATTGTGATCTGCAGTGAGAGTAGGGAAGATGTGGGGGAGAAGCTAGAGAGGTGGAGGTTTGTCCTGGAAAGGAGAGGGATGAAGGTTAGCCGCAGTAAGACAGAGTACATGTGTGTGAATGAGAGGGACCCAAGTGGAAGAGTGAGGTTACAGGGAGAAGAGATCAAGAAAGTGGAGGATTTTAAGTACTTGGGGTCAACAGTCCAGAGCAACGGAGAGTGTGGAAAAGAGGTGAAGAAACGTGTGCAGGCAGGATGGAATGGGTGGAGAAAAGTGTCAGGTGTGATGTGTGATAGAAGAGTTTCAGCTAAAATGAAAGGAAAGGTGTACAAAACTGTGGTGAGACCAGCGATGTTGTTTGGTCTAGAGACAGTGTCACTGAGGAAAAGACAGGAGGCAGAGCTGGAGGTAGCAGAGATGAAGATGCTGAGGTTCTCTCTGGGAGTGACCAGGAAGGATAGGATCAGGAATGAGTACATCAGAGGGACAGCACATGTTAGAGGTTTTGGAGATAAAGTCAGAGAGGCCAGACTGAGATGGTTTGGACATGTCCAGAGGAGAGATAGTGAATATATTGGTAGAAGGATGCTGAGTTTTGAACTGCCAGGCAGGAGGCCTAGAGGAAGACCAAAGAGGAGGTTTATGGATGTAGTGAAAGAGGACATGAAGGTAGTTGGTGTGAGAGAAGAGGATGCAAAGGACAGGGTTAGATGGAGGCGGTTGATTCGCTGTGGCGACCCCTGAAGGGAAAGGCCGAAAGGAAAAGAAGAAGATAATAATTACGAACATCACTAAGAAATACAGTATATCAACTGTGGCAAAGCACCTTAGTGCAATGCACATTGTCTGCCGGACTGTCAGCGCGTGTTTGGGGTGCGTTACATTACTGATGTAAGGCTCCAGCAGCTGACAGATGTAATGTAACCCCTCTCCCCAAAACCTGTACATTTCGTACAGTGATTGTTCAGGCAATTTAAACGGATTACAGCAATCTCTAAATATTCTCTCGCGCTGAGAGAGAGCGCTCTTCGCACAAGCTGTGCACCAGGATCCAACGGGTTCTCATAAAACGGACAACCCATTTTCCAAAATAACTGATTGGTCAGTAGGTGGGGCTGTTATACCTGCTGAGCTCTGATTGGTCAGTAGGTGGGGCTGTTATACCTGCTGAGCTCTTATCCTGAACTTATCCTGCTCCGGAGCAGGTTAGGTGTTCAGCATAGGTTACCGCGACAACGTAGCCCGATAGAAAGTCAGCCACCTTTATGGTACCGAAAAGCCAGGGTTAAGCCTGAAGTTATCTCGCTAAGCCGTAATCCAGCTTTATGGTACAGGCCTCTGGTCAGCCAAAGCGTAGCAAAAACTTCTACTGATGTGAATGGATTTGATATGAAGCTAATTAAGGACATACTGGATGGAATTCTGCAACCATTTACACACATATGTAATCTGTCATTCCAAACTGGGGTGTTTCCTGACAAAATGAAAATTGCAAAAGTGGTTCAGATATACGTATAAAAATGGGGATGTTTGTGAATTTGCAAATTACAGACCTGTTTCATACTACCACAGCCGCCAAAAATCCTAGAGAAGCTGTTCAATAATAGACTGGATAAATTCATAACAAAGCACAATCTCCTTGACTGTAGTCAGTACGGCTTCAGGAAGGATCATTCGACTGCATTAGCGCTGACAGAAACAATAGAACTCATTACTGATGCCATGGATCAAAAGATGTACTCCATTGGAATGGTTATTGACCTTAAAAAAGCTTTTGACACAATTGATCATAAAATTTTAACTGAGAAACTGGAACGATTTGGCTTTAGGGGTACAGTACTAAACTGGATAAAGAGTAATTTACATGAGAGATCTCAATATGTCACTCTGGGCGGGAGGACATCAAAAACATTAGACATTGTGTGTGGGGTGCCACAGGGGTCAGTGTTGGGTCCAAAATTATTTATACTTTACATTAATGATTTATGTGAGGATTCAAAGGTACTTAAAATGATACTTTTTAAGGATGATACAACTATCCTTTTCACAGGACGTGATATAAACAAACTAACTCAAACAGTAAATGAGGAATTAGCCAAGATGCAATTATGGTTTAATATAAACAAATTATCCTTGAACCTAACAAAAACTAAATATATGTTATGTGGGAAGAAAAGCTGCAAACACAAAATTAATGTTAAGGTGAATGAAGTAAATATTGAATGAATTTAAAATGCTAGGAGTGATTATTGATGAGATGCTAAATTGGAAACCTCATTTAAGACACCTGCAAATAAAATTAGCCAGAAGTGTATCCATACTCTGGAAAACTCAAAAATTATTAAATCAGAAGGCACTCCATATAATATATTGTGCACTAATCTTGCCCTATCTGAAGTACTGTGCTGAAGTATGGGGAAACACATATAAAAGTGGCGTGCAACCTTTATTTCTGACCCAGAAAAGAGCCTTGAGAATTATTCACAATGTACATTATAGAGCTCATACAAACTACTTATTTATTAAATCTAAACTATTGAAAATACATGACATCATAAGCAATAAAACTGTACAACTGATGCATAAAGCAGCCAATAACTATTTACCTCAAAATATACTATCACAAATACAGATTAATGAATCCAATTGCCAACTAAGAGAAAACACAGCATTTGTACAGAAGAAAGCAAGAACAACATTAAAAACATTTTCATTATCGTTCACTGACGTAAAACAATGGAATAAACTGGACAATGAAATTAGGAGTATGGGAACTCTAACTGCTTTTAAAAAAGCATTTAAAAACATGATTTTGCAAGGTTATATTTCTGACGTGAATGATGGTTAAAGGACTGCACTGTTATGGCAAATTAAACTTCATGTTGTCAATCCTGTGAAACAAATGTCACTGTAACCTTTGTGCAGTAAATGAGCACATGCAAGATGTTATGACTGCTACGAAAGTGGAAAGGAAAGGAATGCTGAGTAAAATCATAAAATTGTCCAGAAACAACCCTTGAAATGGATAACAAAATGAACATTAAAAAAATTTGGACTCTTCTCAAGAACTGACAAAGACGTGTGCAAAGATGCATGCCTATTGGACTGAATGTATGGATTAAAAACAACAATGTACCAGAATAAAAAAAAAAAAAATTGAAATTGATTTGTGACATGCAGTGTATGAATTGGTTGACAATGTGCTGCAATGAGAGAGATGTTGTTGATCTAGGGGACGGGAACCTTATAAGCCAATGGCTTTTTTTCTTTTCGGATGTTCTGATGATGTTCCAACACTGATGAAAGTGAAATCTGTTGTAATAACATGTCTGGAAAGAAGAAATAAACTGAATGAACTTTTTTAACTTTCAGTAACTTCGCTACTATGTTTTTCGCTCTAATTCTCGTGTTTTGCACTCTTGTTTTCCATGAGATAACGGTTGATTTTTCAACACTGGAGCTTCTTTCGCAGTATGCTGAACAAAGACTCATGGCTCATTTTGTAAACACGATAAGACCGGCTAGTGAGATAATAAAAGCTGTGTTTTCTGACAAAGTCACAGACAATTAAAGATTATGGCGATCATCGGGAGCTAAAATAACGCAACCTAATGAAACATGGGATTTTACTGATATGACCAAGTTTTTCTCTTGTATTCTCATGTGTGTGGATGCACACAGCACTGCGATCACTTATACGAGCTAAAGCTGCTTTTATTCACCAAAAAACAGACTATTATTCTGAATTAGTGATTAATGTGTAACTGGTGTAACTGTAGACCCAAGACTTTTGTATTTATTCTACTTCCAAGCTGGACTAGGTGCTTGTCGCAGTTTTTCATGTATGCACACCTGCGGGAAATTTAGCAGGTTGGCAACAAGCTCAGAAAGAAAGAAAGAGAGAGCAAACCCACCATTAAGCATTATAACACATGGATATGTGAGAATAATCTTTTTTGGTGAGGAACTCATTCTCAGTGATTTATAAAGTGCTCCAAAAGGTTCACCACAAGAGCTTAAGGGCTTCCTGTGATAAAACATCAGTTCATAAAACATTATTGTAAGTCATAATACCCTGACACTAGAGCAGACAACCACCAAGCACTTATAGACCTGCTACAGACATGGTTTGGTGCATATGTAGAAACCAGATGGACATATGAACCTCACCACCAATCTAACTGCTAAACTAATCGATAAGTCAACGGCACACACTCCGTGCTCCTTGCTAGTAAAGTAGTGTCCTTGGTTGAAAGTATTCCTCCGGGCTGCTTTTACAATGCTTTTTGCACATTTCTGATTAGTTTAAATAGAGCACAAATAACTGCACACACAGGTGTGGCTGTCACTGCTGATTACCGTGTGCATGCATATCACATAGATCACTGTAACAGAAGAGGCAAGATTCATCAAAATTGCTGGTGCTGAGACCACACCAAGACTGGACCAAAGCCACTGAAGAGGTACAAGTCATAAATCTGTATTCAGGTACAGACGCAGAAAGTCTGTATTTACCATTAGACCAAGAACTTCCCTCACAATTGCCAAAAACGTAATATACAGGCATGTGGACACACATGAAAATTGCGTACCTACAGATCCAACTGGGATCTAGCGGTGTCCGTTGGACCTGAAGAGGAAAAAAATGGTTTATAGACCTGATGCAGATGTCCAAGGCATTGTGGTTTTGATTTAAGCTGGCCCTGTGGCCAGATTGTGATGTATTGCAGAGGCACAGCATCTTATATTGTGAAAAATACTGAGGGGTGCAGCTCCAGATAAATTCGGATGACAATTTAGGTGGTGTTGCATGCCAGGTGCTCAGCCTCGAAGGTTACCAAAGAGAAACCACGCCATTACTCATAGCAATTTCAGCAAGACGATTTTTTATTCTTAAAAAAAAAAAAAAAGTGGAGCGCAGGAGGTGAGCGGGACATGTTACAATGGTGCCATGAAAAGATAGAAAATATCAGGCCCACCTGGAACACACAGATACTTCACATTAAAACATAGATCACAATGGATTTCTCATAGGATTTAGTCTAAATATATGTGGCAACTTTTCAGAACATGGACACAAAGACACTAAAAACTAAAATGCCTGAAACTTCCTTTCTGTATTACTTTGATTTCACTTTACACTTTCTCACATTCACACTCCTCTTTAATCTCCCCCATTTCCCTCTGCCTATGTCAGTTTTATGGAGATAGGCAAACAAATGTATTTTAAGCAAGATGCTTTGACCAAGCATACAATAAGATCTGATGGAAGAGCCTTGTGTGCTCGGCACCGAAGATACCCAGCAGTGGATGCATCTCATAAATCTCAACAATGCAGCCCTATTGAAAGTACGCATGCATACAAAATGTGAAGTAAATGACGGACACTGGTTGCACAGCACATATATGTTCATGTTACATCATAAATCAAACATCACAGGTTAGGCTGCAGTGAAGTGTAAACACATATTCCTGATATATGTGCTTGATAATGCATGGCTGGTTGCGGTCCACTTAAGGCGTGCAGGCTTTGCCATCAGAGGGAGATGATAACTCCACTTCCAGTTTAATGTCATAACATGTGGTAATCCGCTTAAAGCTGGGATAGTAGATCTCCAGACAAAAGTAGCCTTGCAACAGACGAACAACCCCCAAGCATAATCTACCTCAAAGAAAAATCCCATGAATGTACAGTATATTCCTTTCGGCGTAGATGCTGAGATCCTCAACTTCTATATTCCAGCGTAGTTCTCACTTCCGGCTGAATGCTTGCCACCTTTAGCATCCAATCTCAATGACATGGAGGTTATTTTAGATATTCCATATCAAGCAGCCTTCTAGTTATGGAATTTTTGTGGAATAAATGTAGAATTTACACTGGATGTTTATGTGCTTATGTTGAATTACATGAAATAAAATGGAAAAAAAAATCCAATCGCCGACAGATATTTAAAACTGATCTATGCTGTCTGTGCATTCCACAATCTGTCCTCAACTATAACTCGAAATAGCTATAGGCTGCATAGCCCTTCAGGCATGTCCAGACAAAACTAGCAAGTAAAAGTGTTGCTGCAGGATCATTCATCCTACCTAAGCAGCAGATGGAAACCAACAGCCAAAAATGCAGTGTGTACGCAGGAGGGTGACTGTTTCTGTAAGAATTCAGCCTCTGACTGACTAGTGATTTTTATAAAAGCACACATTTAGAAGGCAGATTCATATAATCTGTGTAGGCATGACTTTTCCAACGAAGTTTAAATACTATTTTATGCAAATGAGTCTTTGCATCATTTTCTCTTCGAGGTGAATTTGCATCTAAATGTGCTTTTCCATTGAGTTTGTGTAACTCCACAGACTCCAGATGTATTCTTGCAATTTTTTAAACAGTTTAAGCATACCATAACTGCTGTACCCATATGAACAGCAAGAACTAAAAACATGTGTGCACTGGATAAAAACATAACATCCTTTCTGAATGTTATCCGGGGTTTTGCAGAATCATCAAATATGAATGTGGTGTATGAGAGGTCTGACGAGTTTTAGAACAATAAATACTGATATGGAGATTTTGGGGCGACTAATTCGTCTGCTCAGCCAAACAAACACAAACAGCAACCAGGTCAGCCTCCTCTCATCACAGACTTTGCTTCTGAGGTGAAAGGTCGTCCCTGATCCCTTTTGATCCTGGTATTAGTGGCAATATTTAACAGCATCACTAAAAAGGACCCATCTGTCTGTCTGCATGATCTGCACATAGACCTGAGGGTCAGCGTTTGATTGCTTCAGATGTATGAGGTCCCCACCTATATCCCCCCACCACACACACACACACACACTCACACTCACGCCCAGTGAGAAATTAAATCAGCTTCAGACCTACATAACTACATTATCTTCATTATCAAAAAAACTTTCAATAGTTGAAATACCGATAGTGTCAGCATCACTATCAGAATGGCATTTACTGAATGGAATCAACGTTATTATATTAGTTAATATGCTGCTCAGAACATGATTAGATATAAAATGGTGATAGAGGCAAGAACCAGCAAGAAAATGTGTAGACTGTCTCTATTGCCAGAGGATTACTGTAGAGGTGAGGGTAGATTCACTGTGAAGATTAAAGGAACATTGAATTAAGCTTTAGATATAAACATCTTGAAGCCGACAGCTGTAAATACAAGTAAACCAGATTGGAAAATCTTGGGTTTTAAAGGGAAGCAGTAAATATTCTGACTAAAATGTTGTGTTCAGATATAAACCAGGAGTCATAGACAGACCCAACACCACAAACATGAGCCATTAGAACTCGACAGAAAAGATACCCTGGATCATTGTAGTCTCACATTAATCCATACTAAGCCTTCCGGGCCGCCACATTCAACACTGCTCTGCAAAAATCACAAATAAAAACAGCACAGGTGACTCCATGGCAGCTGTTCTATCACCTCATCACGTGCTAACAAAGCACCCCCCCCCCTTGCAAAGACTGTCGGACTGACACAGACATTTTTAATACAACAAAAGTAATTTTTAAACCAGATTTTTGTATTACTTTGTTATTTAAGCTAACATACATTTGTAATCGTGTTTTACAGTTAATGTCATTGACAGCAGCAAACTATATTTATCTATTCACACACCGGAAATACTTCAGAAGAGAAAAAAGCAGTGAGTTTGGGTTGAATTAATCCCTTCTCTAGCAAGTTTTTGTTTCCTCTGGTTCGATCGTTGGATTTTAGACATGCTACTGGCAAAAAATCTTCCAACAATGCACCGACATCGCCTGAGGTTGGGTGAGTGAAATGGAATGATCCATTGTTGATTTTTAACAATGAGAATGCTACTTTGATCCTGAAATGCCACATCAACTTTTGAATTTCTTGGGCTTAACTGTGGTAACTTTATCCCCAGAAGATGAATCACAATGACTCCCTTTTTACCCTCTAGCACCTTTCTCCAGTTAAACTCAGGGATGACTATGATGACATTTAAACACAGCAGCACAAACTCTTTACTTTGAACAAGCTACAAAATCATCTAGTGCAACATTTTAAACAGTAAAGCAAATGGATTTTCTTCATCTACTTTTTGCCATTAATTTAGTCCACATGAGGGAAACACTGGAAACAATGACTATGTTTGGACTTCTTAACTGAAGTGTATGTTTTATCCTGTTTAAGAAAAACAGGGGTAAAGCTTTGACAGTGATAGCAGTATTAACATTACATGCTTGTCTGCTGACACAATAAATTCATTGTTTTTGCTCACCGGACCCTAAACTGACCTGCACCCAGGTGGACCTTGACCCACTGATACAGCTGTTCTCAAGCTAGAGGACTGTTCATCATCTATTTCATGTCCTTGCCTTCTTGTTTTGAGTCTGTATAAATTATGGAATGCTTTATGGGCTGCCTTCGTTTCCTTTATGTGTTCTTTTTTTCTCATGTCTGCCTTCTTCTTGTAGCATGTGATCCCTTTCAAATAAACAGGTTTGTGTTAGTCATACAAAACCTGCCTGTTCCCAACCCCATAAGAATTAGATAGACTTGCATGTTTCGTTATATTTGAAAGGTCATCTTAAGACAATTATGAAAGAAAAACAAACAGCTGAAAAATTTTGTCTTGTGAAAAAGTCTTCATGCTATAATTGGTGAACGAGCATAAATTCAGTTCTGAGAAGCAAGTACAAAGAATGTTCATTGTTTCTCTTGTTTACTGATGGTAATTTTACCATTAATGTGACTGAACAGTGTCAACTTAGATTTACATAACTTTGTTCAACCAAAAACCCTAGCTTTGATTCCTATATGATTTGTTGCAGTTGCAATTAATAAATGCTGTTTGTTCTGATGCATTGCTGTTGGTGCCTTTCATATTGGAATTTTACTGTATTTTTTTCTAGATTAAATATAGATCTGTTCACTCTGTTTACTCTCAGTGAACAAGTTAAAAAATACACACACGCCCTAACTGCACTACACTTTTAATGTATTGGCAACTACAGTGTCTTCAACAACTTTGCTTGAAAATGGTATTTCTGAATCAAATGAGAATGAAGACCAAGGTCAGTGGACATGTGTACTTCAGATGGAGGAGAGACTATCACAGCGAGTTCTGCAAACAGCCAGCAGCAAACATAGGAGATGTTTTCATTTGGAGGATCAGAGGGCTTCATTTATTAGATCTGTAGCTCAGCTCCTTTTGCAAAGGTGTTGAGGGGTCCTCCTGTTCCGGCTTCAGTCACTGTTAGAATCTCAGCCCTCCGGCTTGACAAAACAACAAGAAATACTTGACTTACCTTACTTTAAGTTACATCATATGTCTTTAATGCTTTGCCCCAATAAGAAAGGGTTGAGTTTCCCAACTGAATAAAACGTTTTTATTTTTCGAAAACTGGAAAAAGTTCTGATGTTTGGATTTTATCATCAGCATTTGTGAGAAAAAAAATATCATAATAAGTTTATTCCATCCAAACCTGGCAGTGGATTTAGAAACTGGGAGACTGGGATGAGAAATTACACATACATAATTTTTCTAAACTAAATAAATCAGTTCAGAGGAAAAACTGTATATGTTTGCATTTATGCTTAATTAATCATTAGTTTAATTTCTTCTGTGACATAAATATCTGAGATCATCTGACTTTTCAAATGTAATTTTAAATGTTATTCAACACTAGCATCTTTTTCCTTCCCTTTTTCTTGTCTACTAAATTTTAGCAAATCAAAGTTTCCCACTTCCTGAACATCCAATCCCCAATTATGTTGTCACTGAACAAGGACAATACTATCAATTTCTCATCTAATAGGATCAAGTAGTTCCATGGGCATGACCAATGCCGATATGACTCAAAAACTAAAAAAATAATTCTGGTAAATTTGGCCCACTATTGATCTTAATTGTAAATATCAAATGATTTATTATTTTAAAAAAATAGATGTCGTCTGACCTTCAGAATGTCATTCCACATCAATTTGGATACTACAGCATTTAAACCCATTTAAATAGCATGTGGGATTAAGATTTGAGCTATTGCTGATTTAAAGTTGCTCATCTAACATCAGATGTAGCCACAGTTATCTTAGTAACAGATGTTTTACAAATGACTGTTGTGAATTTGTTGTATTAGATAGAACCTTAGATTTCCCTTGGGAAACAAAATGAAAATTACCACTGTGTCCAATGCCTTCATTGAATGACAAATTTCATATTATTTAGCTGTATTGTACACTTCTGACTGTTTTTGTTTTCATTTACAAATCATGTCATTCATTTTTTTTATTGCAATGTTTTGCTGTGTCATGTGCAGTCAGGTTGGGGAGTGCAGGAATGCACTGCACTGTTTTTAGTCAATAGAAACATGCAAGAAATTACACTGCCTGGCCAAAAAAACCTTTGTCAGCTGGATTTAACTAAGCAAATTGGTACGAGTCTACTGCATGGACGATCACCTTTCATTAACCCCAACTGGTGCAATGAGTTGCTTCTCATTTTTAAAACATCCATGTCAGAAGACACATCCCGTGGTGGTGGAAAAGATGCTAGTTTGTTTAAGAAGGAAATTGCAGAAACTACTAAAATAGGGTTAAGAATTGGCCAACATATTTCTAAAAACTAGTCCCTGATAGTAAGGACCCATTGTCTTCGCAGAAGAAATGTGGCCGGAAAAAAATCCTGAATGACCATAATCAGCAATCACTTAAACGTTTGATGTAATCAAATCGAAGAAAAATTAGAATACATCAGCGCTTTGAAGCAGGATGTAACAACAGTAGAACTCAGGGTTGTTTGATAATGAAAGTACAAGTACATAAGAGCATTTCCACACGCACAATGTGAAGGAAACTCGAGGGATTGGGACTGAACAGCTGTGAAGCTTTAAGAAATCCAGTGATCAGTGAGGCTAACTGGAAAAAAGGGCTTCAGTTTGCTAGGAAGCATAAAGATTGGACTCTGGAGCAATGGAAGAAGTTCAAGTGGTCTGAGTCCAGATCTACCCTGTTCCAGAGCAATGGGCACATCAGGGTAAGAAGAAAGGCAGATGAAGTGATGGATCCATCATGCCAGTTGTCTGTACAAGCCTGTGGAGGCTTGAGTTATGAAATGGGATTGCTGCAGTTCATCACGTCTATGTTAAAACCTGTATGTGCTCAAAAAAGACGGTAACCTGACTACATGAATATACTGTATAACCAGGTTCTTCATCGGGCTAAAATTGTGAAGGAGTGCTTAGGTGAGAACGACATAATTTTCACACGTGGATTGACCACCACAGACTCTAGATCTTGATCCCATTGAGAATCTTTGGGATGTGCTTGAGAGGGGTTTGTGCAGTGGTCAGACTCGACTATCATCAATGGCAGATTTTGGTGAAAAATTCATGCAACACTGGATCGAAATAACTCGAGTGACATTGCAGAAGCTTATCAAAGGAATGCCAAAATTAATGAGTAATAATAAGAGTGTGTGACTTTTTTTTTTGGTGGTGGTGATGGTGACTTTTCATTGGGCCAGGCAGTGTATATTGATTCAGTAACCTGATGTGTAAACTGTGTTATCCTGTCTCCGCAGGCAGTGGCCTCTTGTTATCAGTCTACACTTCTCTACCATCTCCTGTATTGGTAGCAGACACATTTTTTGTAGATGATTTGCGAAAACCATGTACAACCTGAATATAACCACTGGTTTTGTTGATACAAAGGTGGGATGAAGTAGGGTGAAATATAAAGATACAGAAGTGTAAAGAACATGTGATTAAAAGGCTAATATTCAATATGCATAGTGTTATTAAGGTGGAAGGTGATTGGGCAACAACCACATCCATTAGAGAATGTACTTCATTAATCTATTTTAGAGAAGGGAATGATTCACAAGGAACATTTTTAGTTTCCAAAACCACTGGAGGTAAACTGAATCTAAGCTTCAATACAAAATCCATTCATACATAAGCCCTAATTTACAATACAGTGATAGCAAAGCATTAAAAAGAAGAATGGTACATCGATATGAGAAACCTTGAGTGATGGTCTGCAAATCCAAACAGATGACTGAATGTGTGATAAGTCAAGGAAATCTATCACATGAAACTAAAGAGCAGTAAAAATCAAATTAAGATGTATGTTTGTGCCAAATTCAGTAGGCTTTGAGAACAAGATTTTATTTTTTCTGAGTGTTTAGTGTTAGAGGACTACCTAAGTCACATAAGGCCTTTGAGTACAAACACAGCAGCATACTTCATTTAAACGGTACTTAGCTTTTATAAGCATGGTTTGCGAAGATGAGCACAAGAGCCTCGTGTGTCTGGGCACAAACCCCTCATTCATCCACTCACAGGAAGAAAAAGGTAAATACAAACAGACCTTTATCTATTATCGACAGCCTCACGTTGTGGTCAGCATTGTTAAAAACCCCAAATGGACCCACACAGACACTTTAGTGTGTTAAGGAAGAGATCAGGCGATGAAATAATCACAGAGGAACAAAGTCACGCAAAACCAGCTGTGTCGACCTTAGTTCTCAGAAAATCAATTTGCTGTATCTGTGTCTACAGATTACACAACAGGGCTTGTCCCTGCTCAGACACCTTAAAATCAAATGCTATTCAAGTTATTTATCACGAGAGGCCTGGGAGTGATGAAAATAACAAGAGGCTTAATGTAGAGTTAAGATAAAGATCAAAAAGAAGGGGTGACAAAAGGATATTGGAAATAAAATTGGTTTTGAAAATCAGCTCAATTCATACTTTTTATTTCTTAGCAACTGGATTTATAACCTCTGAAGTAATTTTACCACCATTATGATGACAGGCGCAACATGTGCCACACATGATTCTATTTAACATCAGTCATCACGAATCGGGGCATGAGTGAATAGAGCGCACATTTATTTGTGTAATTTAGTTGATGTGTATTAGTGTTAGTGCTGTATGAGTGATATGTAACTGTGCTGTCTCCAAGGTGTGGAGTTAGCTGCCAGGAAAGACAACAGATACAGCCAGAATTTGGGTGGATGAAAACGTGTGGGTGGCCGTGGAGGTGAAAAAGTTCGATGCTGAGTGCTGTTTTCACCCACGGGTCTTAAAGAAAAAAATGTGTGTCTCAATCTGCAATGTCCCTGGAGGAATGAATGGACAGCAGATTAATAACTCCAAGGCGGTGCACAGACACAAACATACGTGCATGCTCACTGTGTTAAAGCAGCATTTTTCTATCTTTCCTACTCTCTGACACACTCAACTCCTCCCTCTGTAAGTCTCTCTGAGTGGGATTTGTGATCTAAGATCAGTGCGGCTGTAATGCCCTTCTCAGTAGACTGACAGATGATACAGCCTGCCCTTTGGGCTCCAGCCGGAATGGCTACAGATCAATACCCCAGCTGGCAGCCTATCAGCATTAGCACAAACAAGAGCACATGCTCGCAAACAGCACACACACACACACACACACACACACACACACACACACACACACACACACACACACACACACACACACAGACGGAATTCATGTATGAACTAGCATCAAAGCCCCTCTGAGCTGACTGGCATTTGCCAGAACAGGACCTGGATGTATGCATCACAGCAGGAGGGGGGACATTCCCGAGATAGTTCCCAGCCTAGAGGAGCAGCATGGCTGGGGGATGACGGAGCTGAGGAGTCCTGTTTGCAAATTCCTCTGGCTGTGACGAACAAAATGGCCAACTGACTGAACAAAGCCACAGGTTGAAAAAATAATCATGAAGTTTAAGTGTCCGAAGTGTCTGCAATTTCTGTGAGGTGTGTGTGTGTGTGTGTGTGTGTGTGTGTGTGTGTGTGTGTGTGTGTGTGTGTGTGTGTGTGTGTGTGTGTGTGTCTGTGTGTGGCCATTTAACCTTTATGGGAGAATTTGTGTGTAATCATTTGTGAGTGGTGCCGCTCTGTCCTCCGACACTTTGTGTGAATTTGATGAGGTGTCATGACATGAGTTGTAGCCAAAGCCAACACAGACCTTTTTTTTTTTTTTATGTAACTGGCAAAATGCTGAAAACATTTGATTACACTGATTATACGTTCCGTTCCTTGATGGATTGAATAGGAGGTTGCTTTTAGAAAATAATTATCAGGGATTTATTTTCAAAACTGACCTAAAGGCTAGGACGGGTTTCTTTTGAAACAAAGCTCTGTTGACTAAATTAAGCTGTAACCCAAGCACAAAGAGACAGAATAATAATTGGTCCAGGAAAATGGAAATCTCTCGCTTTCACCATTTTTGTGTCATTTATACACAACCTAAAGAAAAGGTCATTATATTATGTTTTCTTACATTTATAGAATTTCAGAGAAGCATATCATTATTTTGCAGCAAAAGAAAAAAACGAATTTTGCCTATTTCTGAGTTGCACATACAGAAAAAGTGGCATTACCTCTATGTTACTGAGGACTGCAGAGGAAGCAATTTCTCAAATGAAGGCTCTCACACACAAAGTGAACTGCTCATCCATTCAAAATATACAATGCTTCTCTCTGCGCACTTGTATTTACAAGCTGAAAAATGAACACTGACCTATGCAAATAAACTGTGTCCAAGAGGGAACCTGAAATGCCATCGCTCTATCATTTCATTGCAGATTTGTGCTACATAAATAAAAATGAAATGTATAAATAATTCAAACACAGATCCTACACTCTGTAAATAAAACAGACGCCCCCACACTCGACTTGCTAGCCAACTTGTCCTCTCAAGCAATTTATTTTGTCCCATTGCCATACCAGAGTCAATCAATTGCCAATTAATGATAGGCATATTTTCTCTCCATTGGTCACCAGTGCATGTGATACCATTTGGCTGGGGAAATAAATATGTAAATGGTTCTGTGGGAGCAGAAACAGTCTAACTGCAAGAACAGCAGGGGGGATATCAATAACCCTTCCCACACACATAGCCTACACACCCTGACATCTCCCACTGTGTTAACCTCACTGTACTGTGTCTTCTTCTAGTCGGCAAGTCCAGAAGAGGAAGTTACACCAGGCAGAAAGGTTTTGTGTGTGCCACATGTTGTAAAGACAATCCACAGCTTATCTTAGTTTGGGCTTGTCTTAATGATATTTAATACTTCAGATTGATCAACCCATGCATGTTTTGTTTTGGGTTTTTTTTACAATGAAATGCAATCAAACCGTATTACACAGAGATCCTCCTTACTTTCCCTGCTTACTGGTACCCCAAAGACAAGACCGAAGGTTGTTGGTTATTTTCTGAATCTCCTATTTTAACATCATCTGACCTTCTGACAGGCTGGACTAACTTTTCACCAGGCCACATGAAGTAGACAGGTTATAAAATTTTCTAACATTTCTACAAGTGAACTGAAATTTCATATTAAATTCCCTTAAAACACACTTGATGTCATTGTTGATGTCATTGCCATTTTTTTCCATATTCCCCAGGAGACACACCACCTCCAAGAAAGACTGTATTGATGGACATTGAATAGGGTAAACTCTACCTTCCTATCCTCAAGGGTTGATACGGTAGTATTAATTATTTTAACTTTTTTACAGCTATTTCAGTCATATGGTTCAAGCGATTTCATAAAAAAAATGTTTAGTAACTTACTTCATTTAGAACCTGCCTTGTCTGCTCCTTGTCTGATACATAAACAAGTCAATGCAAATAATTAGACTATATTAGAATATTAGCCTGAATAAACATTTATTTCAAATGAATCTTGCCTCAATTAAATGGGAACAAGCATCTCAGCTTACATGTGTGCATCCTTGCCTGGAAGGAGAGATTGCTTAGTTACACACATACACCTTAGTATGTGTGTATTAGCAGTAATTGTGCATTTAAAGCAACTAAAACTGCCAACCCAGCTTGTTTCTAAATAGTCTTTAGCAGTTTGTGCCTAATTGCTAAATCTCCTTATCCCAATCTTATTCTTGCAGTCTCTATTTTTTAATTGAGAGAAAAGGAAAACAACTGGATTCAGAGATGCAGATTCAATTTAGAAAAAGCTGCAGTACAGCTGAAGATGTCAAAATCAAGGCAAAGCTGTAGACAATAGACAAAAGAAATACAACTGTGGACCTGCTGAAAATGATGCAAAAATGAGAAACATTCTATGTGTGATTAATGCTCTATCAATCATTTTGAAACTTTGACTTGACAGAGGTTGAAATACCTCTCCACTTAAACAGAAATAATCTTGAAAATTATTTCTTGAACCTATGACAACGCAATTATATAAGCATAGACCAGTAAAAATCTTGTGTTCTCACCATTATATTTAAACCATTCAGCAGACTAAATAAGAGTGAGATCAATCTACTGATGATTCCTCAATGGAACAGAAAATCAATAAGAATATGACATGATTATGTGGACGAATATTGCGCAATGAAATAAAACGGTTATAGTCAGCCATGATGCATCATTCTGTTGAGTAAAGGAAGAAGAAAGAAATCAACTTTATTTGTAAAGCTGAACTATATTTATTCAGCTTATGTAGGACTATTTGAGTTACAATAATTTTTGTATACAATATGTCTGGTAATAAATACATCTGCATTTATGCATATATGAATGCTGGACAAACTGTTTTTGCATTGTGATAGTGAATTTTTAAATTAATGCAGTGTTTTGCAATCAGGGATTCTTGCAAACAAGGACTATACAACTCCCACTTTCAGGGTTAAATGGAAAGATCATACAGGAGCTAAACTTATTCATGAAAATAGAATCATGATTGACTATACAGCAGTTACAGTTGGTGGTAATCTCTTAACAACTTATGTGATTAGTAGAATGTGAATATTAATGGTAAAAGGAGAAGTAATTGGTATAGGGGTGTGAAAAAGTGTCCAGATCTTGATTTCTTCTATCTTGGTAAGCACCTTAATCACCACTGTGAAAAGCCCTTTGCACCTCTAATCTTAATAGCTCATCATCCCACCTTCATTGGCAGCAACTGCAACCAAATACTTCCAATAACTGGAGTTCAGTCTGTGTCCCATTTTGGTGTCAGGTTGATCAATCCTCTTTTCAGAAATACTTTTTCTTTTTTTTACAGTTCCATTGGAGAGTTTGGATGAACTCTCATGTCAAGTCCTGACACAACATCTTAATGGGAGTCAGGCCCTGACTTTGACTTAGGTACTTTTAAATTAATTTCATTAATTTCACGAGCCCCTCCAGTGGGTCTACCATCATTTGAGCTCCTCACAAACTGGTGACCTGACATTTGCCATTCGCAGAATTCAACTTTCCATCATTTATCACAGGTCATCCTGACCCTGAAGCAGCATTACACTGCCACCTCCACGCTTGACTGTAGATAGCGTTCTTTCTGCAGAATGCCGTGTTTGGTTTACACCAGATATAATCGGAGCAATGTCTTTCAAATAGTTCAACTTTCAGCTTTCGAAAGAATATTAGGGGACGGGAACCTTACAAACCAATGGCTTCTACCCGTCAACCCTTTTTTTTTTCTTTTCGGATGTAACGTGTCTGAAAAGAAGAAAAATAAACTGAATTGATAAATATTCACCCAAAAGCCATTTTTACATTTGAGGTATCATTGTTAACCAGTGTCTGCAGAAAACCGATCATTAAGGTAAAAGAGTTCCACCTCAGGGTGTTTTGTTCCTCAATTTTGTGAATTTTGGATGGTTGGCCAATTGTGGGAAGGTTCACTATCTTCTCTGTTTGAAATGAATGCGTGATCTGTAGAATCTGTAGAAAAAGCTTTACATTCCTTTTGAGGCTGATGAATTCCAAACACCTTCATCCCCATCTTTTCGGGTGCATGAATTATGACATAAAAAAGTGGCTTTTACAAATATAAATAAGAATAGTTTAATATGAATAATTACAAAATGATGCTTTCACATGTAGGACCCATGAAAACTAACTCAATGACTGGAAGATCAAACAGTTTGAACTGATTCTTCTTCAAAACTCTGACTTTTGAAGAAAAATTGCATTTTCTACTCTTTGTGGGAATGAAGGCTCTTCCACAGTTTTAGGGAAAAATCCTGAAAATAATTACACTGAAAATAAGCACCCTCATTTAAATGCACACAAAGTTACCCGACACTGATTGTATGCCCTGTTATAGAATGCTTAGGGTCATGGTAAATAGAGATGTACCATAGGAGTGAGCGTGCGCTGTGTATAATATAAAACCCTTCCCCCTTCAATTCAAAGCTGTTGGCAATAAAGTCACACAGTGGAACTTTACACCTCTTATAAGGGGTCTCTTGAATAGTCATCCCTTTGCATGAATAGAATTGTGGCCTTGCTTTCTCTCTGTCCATCTCTGCACCTCCCTCACCCCACATTCCTGCCTCTACTGCCACCACAGGCGCCATTGAAGAGCCTGTCAGTTCTGCCGTGCTTTGATCTCAATGCACAGGTTATCTTTTACCCGTCTAATTTTAGTTAGACCCCTTAAGCTCTGCTTCTCTTTGAAGCACAGGCAACATGCAGCAGCAGAGGGTTGTGGTTTGTTATAAGTGTGACCCCTACACTTTCAAGGAGATGGATCTATATTCACATCTAAGAAGTCTGACTGTAATATGGACAAGATTATTCACCTTGTTGCATCTATGTCCTATCAACTCTGTGCACAGAGCAGTAGTAGTCAGGGTGATACCACTGGGCTTTCCCATCCAAGGGAGTTTGTTAAGTAAACAGAGAAATACACTGGAGATGTTGCATCGAATCCTCCAGAGTAATCACAGGTTCAGAATTTTCATTTTACTGATTTCAAATTCATCCACAGTGTTAAGGGTCAACAGATTGTTGTAGCAGATGGATCAGAAGAATGGCAGGGAGAAGTCAAGATCTTACCTTTTCGAGAGGGATGAGATGTATGCAGAGATGCGGTCGGTACCTCGGGCTCACTGGGTCAAAAATCTGCCAAGAAAAGTAATTTTATTTTGTGACTTGTAATGAAACCTGGTTCTTCAAATACAATTTTTAAGGCTCATGTGTTTCTATCAATCCCAATGTATTCATTACATTATTAAATCCTTGCAATATTTCTTTTAAGCTTGTATTCCTTTCCTCTATTACACTGAGTTCCATTAATTACAATGTAAACTCATAATGGAACTGCCTTGAGTTGATTATAATCTGAAGAACATCCACATCATAGCTTCAGGCTGTTTACAGCAGGCTACACAGCAATACAATAAAAGTTCCTTCCAATGATTTCACAGATCGGGCGACTAGCTGATTTGAGACTCACTCAAAATGACGCCCTTATAGTAGCAACCTTGACACAGCAGGAGCATCTTTGGGTGAGTGGGTGAATTCAAAAAGTAGAAGCTTTGACATCTTTGTCACCCATGTAGCAGCACACACACGCAAGGACATTTATCGTGAGCATCTCAGAGATCAAACACACAAGAAGGTAAAAACACACAGACAAAAAGAGGTGCACACTCAAGGCAAAGTACACAGGAAATCAAAGCTCTGCATTCATCTAAAGCATGAATGATGGTTCTACAGAAACACCTTCAAGCTGGGAGAAAAGCAGGACATGCCTGAAGGCTGATTTAGCACCTCAATCTCATACAAAAGGGTCATTTTTCTTAACACAAGATGACTTATGAGGGCACAGTGGCTGCTTTCATTTCCATTTCACTGTGAGGAATGGTTGCTTAAGTTTCTTTCTGTCATAGAAGCTGTTGTGTAAGATCACCGAAGGTCTGTCATCACTGCCTGTGCCAAAATGGTTATTTTCCCAATGGCAATGATATATTCTGCTTCAGTACAGTGATTGTTTAATGGGTCTTCAATTTTCATCTTATAATGTACTAGATTTATTATTCAGAGAATTCAGAATAAATGAAATGATGTTTCTATACACTGAGGATGAGTTTTGGGCTGGGGGGGGTCGCAAAGACAATGTCTATTTAAAAACAGAAGTGAGGGATGAGCGAACAAACCAATCTACTACTCAGGTGAAACATTACCATGCTGGTTAGACTCAGACTCAGTGTTTTCATCATTTTTTCAGACTCCCTGTTCATTATAATCCGATTTATCATCTAAAAAGCTGGAAGGGGAAAGAAATGGCGTTAAGACTTTCACTTTCCTTCAATCGTCTGCTCAAAAAGAGTGGCTAGATCAGCATGCCCAGAGGGGAGAGACACAGAAAAGAAGAAGCTGAATGAGAGCTGATGGATAATTAGGAAACAGACCAATAAGCAGGCAGAGAAAAACACCGATACATCGATCGCGATGCAGAACAAAAGCAGAACATACTAAAGAGTGACACAGCAGGTAAAAACAAGAAAATGTGCGCCTCCCATTATTAGGAAAAATTCATTAGGACTCAGCTGACACTTTTTATAACAAGACAAACATAATTACATCACAACATTTTTAGGGTGGCTCCATCCTGTTCCCAAAGGATTACTGACTGGACAGCCAGCATTACACAGTGGCCATGAAAAAACAAAATAAGATGGCTGTCAGTATTCATTTGCATGCTGGAACAGCTTTTTCACAATAAGTCACGCTCAGGAAGAAGATATTTTCTGGTCTGCCGTCCAACAGTGGAGATTGTAACGTTTCTAAGGCTATAAAAAAAGGCTGTAATTTGGTTGATGTGATAACTCACTTTCTGTTAGCTCTATTTACCATCTGTATTCATTTGCCTTGTTTGTGTCAACAGCATGGGTAGCACGTGTGTAGAAGTGCCTGTGCTTAGATGTGCACATCAAACATGATGATAGCTACATAACCTCATAGTCATGTATGAAATTATTTTTTACAATGTGGAGGGAGTCTTTTCACGGCTTGTGGCTTTTTCTCATGTTGCCATTCAAAAACAATAAGGATCTGACAAGAAGAAAACGTTGACCTTCGATATTCAAGACCAAGAGGCATCAAGAAATAATCAAAACAATATTTTTTTTTAAACTCAAAGGAACACATATGCCTCTTAGATTTTGTTTTCAACAAAGTGGAAGTACAATATGTGACATTGTGAGTGGTGTGAGACACAGACTAGTGTTAATAAGAAAGCAAGGGGATAGACACTGAAAAGTCACTGTTGTGCTGTGTTTGGTAATGAGGTATCATTTATCTCATGGGAGGGAGTGCAGCACTGCAGCAGTGGCGCATACAGAGTTCAAACAACTGTGAATGAGTCGGCTGCGGCCAGAGCTGGCTTACATCAACAACTAAGAGGAAAACAGCTGGCTTTCCAGAAAATTCAGCCAAGCCCGGAGATAAAATATATTGTGTAAAATGGCTTCAATAACAATTACATCCTAAATGAAATGTTAGTGCAAAAGTTATCTTTTCAAAGAACACAAACAAAATCAAATCTAATGCTAATGATTTGCTTTATTTAATTAGGATGGGATTTTAATTGTTCTTGTGCTGAAATCAGGGTGAACTAAACTATTTAGGCCTTTTTTGTCAGCTTTAATGTGCAGCCATTAATCACAACATCCCAGGTCTAGTAAACTGCAGGGATTAACAGTAACAGCATGCTACCAAAACTGTTCCACCCATTCCACACTCAATGTGGTTTTGTTGCACAAATGAATAAATTGAGACACCACTATGTTAATCTCTATTGCTTGTGCAGGCAAGAGTGAAATTGAAATGACAGAATGTGAAACGGAGCACATACAAGTAAAATTAAGGTATCACCATTTAATTACGAAGGTGACAGATTATTGATTCTTTTTCGGCTCAGCCTTAGGGTTCAAGTATATGTCTCAGAGACCGCATGTGTCTGTGTCTAAAGGTAGATGTATATAGATCTTAGACATCCACTGTACACTGCAGTAGCCACAGGGCTGACTCTGCTGTTAGGATAGCCCTGAAAGTTGTCCAAACCACCATGAGCCAGGTAAAAGTCTGTGCGTCCCTTGTATCCATTGGAACAAATACTTCTCTCCACCTCTGTCTTTTTCCAGATAATAGCTCATTGAGAGAACAAAGTCAATTTCTGAACCACAGACCATCTGGTCTTTAGTATCCTCCGATTTTCCTTTTGGTTTAGTCATTTTGCAGAGAATAAGTTTGAGCAGGATGTTGTCATTTAACACCTTCTGTCTTACTGTGCTTCTTGCATTCATTTGAAATGTATGGGGCATAATCATTATCAGTGGTGTTTATAACTTTGCTTTCATTAGACAGCATAGCTTCACAATCAATTCTTCTCTCAAAATGACCAACTGAGCAAACACAAATTTGAGTTCTGTTGCATCCTTCTGTCTTTTGACAAACTGTCTATGAGATGTCTCAATGTGCAGGTTGGTAGAGAAGAAAGATAAAGTTCATCTCCTGACACCATTGTTGTCTTTGTCTCTCCCAGCTTTGTCTCTTCTCTCCATAGGTCACAGATGCAGTATGAGGGTCATGAATCTACTTCCCAAGAATCCTGGAAGGGAGCCAAAACAGATCCCCTTTCATGGCGCATAGTAGCAGTGTACATCTGGCCCAGGAAAGCACACACATACATACACAAATGCAAATTGTTTTCCTGGCACCATGGGAAAATGTCATTTTTGGGTGAAGTAGATGGAGTATCTTTTGTGAGGCTCCACTGTACTTTTATTCCAGGAAGCTACAGGATTAAGGTGCAGTACTTGGAATAAATGGACGTAGAATTCTACAAAGAGCATCAACACCTTCACCACACTTAGACTTCAGGAAGATGTGTGCAGAAGTAACTGCTACTGAGTGACTGTAGGTCCTGTCGAAGAGCCAGTCTTTGTGGCATTGTTGAGTGATGAGATTCATGCCCGGAGGTTCCTGTAGAGACTGAATTAGAAGAGGCTGGATGGAAGTCATTGGAAAGCTTTAACGCACAATTACTTTCCACACGGAGAGTGAAAACAGCTGTCAGCAAACCTCCAGTAGAGAGCACAATTTTAATTGAGTAAGAGAACAGAGAGGAAATAGAGTTTTTGCTGTGTTTGTTAAGGTGATTGTCATAACGGGCTTGTTTTCATTTAGGTTGTTATTTTTCATCATGCACTATAAAAGAAGCATTACTTTATATTGTGCCACAATTCATTCTACCTTCATCACTACACATATACACATACAGTATGACACATATGCAGTCACTATAAGAAAGTATTCAGGGGTCACTTGAAGGCCAAGGTTCATTGTGTTCTGGCATGGAAGAGAAATGACTCCATCTCATCGGCCAGCCTGTCAATTCACTCAGCATCATTTATCTGTTAAAGCCCCACAGTTGAACACTCAAAACCATGGGTGGGCAAATCCCCACTAAAGCCGAGCTACTTTACCACTCATGCTCCAGGACACATGTTGGGCTGATATGAAGTACGGACATTGACAACTGTTCATAATACTGCTGGTAAGAAAAGTTTACTTGGCGTGCGCATGTGAGGGAGCGACGATGTTTGCTTGTGCCACATTAAAAATACGAGCAAATAAAAGACTTCCATATATGAATCACAAGATGAAGAAGAATAGGAAATAGAACTCAACTGGACAAAGATTTTTATGACTAACATGCTCAAAAACTAACTACACACATTTCACTGCTTTGAGTACCACATATCTCCTCTGTGAAGAGCAAACTCTTATATCAAAATGTGCAACCTTTAGATTAGCCCTTTAGGTTTCCAGAGGATTAAGCAGCTCCCTAAGCAACAGATTGTTACCTGTTTGGGAAACGTGGCAAAATGTGCATCACGTTAGAAGACTGAGGAGCTACAGTACGAAGGCCCTCAGGCGAGATTAGCGTCTCATTGGGACAGAAAGAAAAACAAATCTCCAAACATTAAGACCAGCCTGCACACCCTGCAGCAAGGCTTTGATTTGTCATTAGAACAGACAGAGCTGCGTAAGTGGTATATGTGTTCCACTCTTCCTTTGTTGACACCCAAGGTGTGGAGGAAAATACAATACAATTAAATTGCCCTGTAATGTCACATTGTTCCGAAGCTTATTTGTGTGGAAACAATCAGAGATCTTCTGACAGTTTTTTTTGGTTTTTCATTTGTCTAAGTTAAAGAAGTGAATTATTAGGTGCAGATTATAACTTCAAAGCCAATCCATTTCGTGGTTGGTATGATGTGCTGTAAACTGTGATGCATTTGTGAAGGGTGGTGACAAAAAATTATTTGGGGTGTACAAGTCCAAAGTCACTGCAATTATGGTCCAGTATATGAGTGAAGACGGTTTTCATAATATTTCCCATTATCAAATTGATTTATACTGAAGTGCTGCAGTGGATTTTCTTGTATACCGATTTTAAATGAGAGAAGTACCACATTGAGGAGCTGCTACTATAAGTTATATTTAAAAAAAACTCAAAAAGAAACAAAAATAAAAGAAAGTTTTTGTTCCGTTGTCACATCATCCGTCCTCTCGTTTCTCAACAATCTCAGTGTATGAGATGTTTGCATGTGGGAGTTAAACAGATGGACACCGAGGAGGAATGCAGAATGCAAAATAGAATTACAGTACAATCCAGCACACAAACAAGACATTGGGTTATGACAAGAGAAGCATAAAATATCACTGAAAAGCACTGTTTAATGAGGTGATTTCAAATATTCATAAATCACGTCCTCTGAAAATATCATGTATGAAAAACATAAATCACATATGGTTTGCTTCATTGACTATGAGCCATTTAAGCCACCGATCAATTAGTCAAATGCAACAGTATAAATGCAAGTCCTTCAACATGCTTACCATTCATGCTAGTTCATGTACAGCAGGATGTTATTCAAAGCATCCCTTATCTGGCCTGCTGGGTCCTATCCACGACCATTAGTTGAAAATTCCCACATGCCCTGCACTGAAAGCACATAATCTGTGTAGAAAAGGCAAACATTTGGATCACTCTAGTTCTACTCTGGTCCTCTGCTCCATTTGCTCAGATCAGGTCTCAGGTCCTAAGGTAGGTCAAAAACATTTAAGAAGTTTATAGAAGAAAATACCATCAGGATTTTCTGAAAAACAACTATTGATCCTCACATTCACAGATAGCTTGAGATGGAGAGCTGTAGATATTTTGCATTCTGAACAAATTCCTGGGAGCTCAACTTTCCTCACGAAGCTGTGCCTTGACAACTATGCTCTCTGCTAAGAAAATCCCCATTGGCCTTGTACAAGAAAAGGTTTCCAGTCTACAGGGAGTCATGAGAGCGGATTATCACCTTGGACAGTAGATAAACTGAGGCCAAGGTGTGCGTGTGTGTGTGTGTGTGTGTGTGTGTGTGTGTGTGTGTGTGTGTGTGTGTGTGTGTGTGTGTGTGTGTGTGTGTGTGTGTGTGTAATAGTGAGAGAGAGACTACAATATGTGCTTCCATTTCCATCAGGGATATGGTTTGCCTCTGTTCAGTGCAGACACCATGCCAAGTTGGCTCAATAGTCTCTGTTGATCCTCTGTCCTCGTCCTGGAGGAATTTCCTTCCTGATCCAGCATGCAATCAGAGGCATCTGCAGTGCCAATGTTGCCAGAATTCTTCCATCTACCCCAAACATAAGCAGACATGCTATGGCATCAGTTTGGAAACACTCTGCCAGAGAAAGGTGCAGGCAGCTGTGCATCCAACCAACACACACAGTACATTTAAACATCACAAAGCACAGGTGGTAGGGATGTTAGCAAAGGCTCCAGAGCTACTGTGACTTTTCATCACATATAACCTGATAGGTCAGTCCCAAACTCCATCATATCACTGACTTAGTCAAATCATCAACTGGTGGCAGATTTCACATGCCTCTGCTCGGGGTTTCAAAGGCTCTCTGACATTCGATAGAATCAAAGACCTTTGAGGATAGTCACTTTAATTGGCTTCAGTAAAAGAGCACTTAGATTTTGAATGAGCGTCTTAACTTACCAATTGGATATTTGACATATTGTTTTAAAGTGAATCCAAAAGAATAAAAGGGCATTTTTTTTCCACTACAGGTAAAAATTTAAAGCCTCAACAAATAGATGAATGGTGGGAAACTGTCGCGAGAATACGGCTCATATCCTTTGAAAATAAGTTGAATTATAAAGTAGAAACTGTAATGTAGCCGCAAGAGGGCACAAGCCAGTGTCTTATTGTGCCGGTCCCAAGCCCGGATAAATACAGAGGGTTGCGTCAGGAAGGGCATCCGGCGTAAAACTTTTGCCAAATCAAAGATGCGAATCAAACATATGACTTCCATACCGGATCGGTCGAGGCCCAGGTTAACAACGACCGCCATCGGCGCTGTTGACCTACAGGGCGCCGGTGGAAATTGGATTACTGTTGGTCGAAGAAGGAGAGGAGGAAAGTGCGTTCGCACGAAGAAACAGAAGAGGAGCGCCAAGAGTATAGGACTAAGAGTAGGGACGTTGAATGTTGGAACTATGACAGGAAAAGGTAGAGAGTTGGTCGACATGATGCAGAGGAGGAAGGTAGACATACTGTGTGTCCAGGAGACCAGGTGGAAAGGTAGCAAGGCTAGAAGTTTAGGAGCAGGGTTCAAGTTGTTCTATCATGGTGTAGATAGAAAGAGAAATGGAGTAGGAGTTATCTTGAAGGAGGAGTTTGTTAGGAATGTCCTGGAGGTAAAAAGAGTGTCGGATAGAGTGATGAGTCTGAAGCTAGAAATAGAAGGTGTGATGTTCAATGTTGTTAGTGGGTATGCCCCACAGGTAGGATGTGAGCTGGAGGAGAAGGAGAAATTCTGGTTGGACTTTGATGAAGTGATGCAGAGCATACCTAGAAGTGAGAGAGTTGTCATCGGTGCAGACTTCAATGGACATGTTGGTGCAGGTAACAGAGGCGATGAGGAAGTGATGGGCAGGTTTGGTATCCAGGAGAGGAACGCAGAAGGACAGATGGTAGTTGACTTTGCAAAAAGGATGGAAATGGCTGTAGTGAATACTTTCTTCCAGAAGAGGCAGGAACATAGGGTGACCTATAAGAGTGGTGGTAGGAGCACACAGGTAGACTACATCTTGTGTAGACGATGTAACCTGAAGGAGATCAGTGACTGCAAAGTAGTGGTAGGCGAGAGTGTAGCCAAACAGCATAGAATGGTGGTGTGTAGGATGACTCTGGTGGTGAGGAAGATGAAGAGGACAAAGACAGAGCAGAAGACGAAATGGTGGAAGCTAAAAAAGGAAGAGTGTTGCATGACCTTTAGGAAGGAGTTAAGACAGGCTCTGGGTGGTCAGGAGGTGCTTCCAGATGACTGGACAACTACAGCTAATGTGATCAGGGAGACAGGTAGGAGAGTATTTGGTGTGTCATCTGGAAGGAAAGTAGATAAGGAGACTTGGTGGTGGAATGAGGAGGTACAGGAGTGTATACAAAGAAAGAGGTTAGCTAAGAAGAAGTGGGACACTGAGAGGACTGAGGAGAGTAGACAGGAGTACAGGGAGATACAGCGTAAGGTGAAGGTAGAGGTAGCAAAGGCCAAACAAGAAGCTTATGATGACTTGTATGCTAGATTGGACAGTAAGGAGGGAGAGACTGATCTATACAGGCTGGCAAGACAGAGAGATAGAGATGGGAAGGACGTGCAGCAGATTAGGGTGATTAAGGATAGGGATGGAAGTCTATTGACAGGTGCCAGCAGTGTGATGGGAAGATGGAAAGAGTACTTTGAGGAGTTGATGAACGTGGAAAATGAGAGAGAACAAAGACTAGAAGAGGTGACTGTTGTGGACCAGGATGTAGCAAAGATTAGCCAGGATGAAGTGAGGAGAGCACTGAAGAGGATGAAGAGTGGAAAGGCAGTGGGTCCTGATGATATACCTGTAGAGGTTTGGAAGTGTCTAGGAGAGGTGGCAGTAGAGTTTCTGACTGGGTTGTTCAACAGGATCTTAGATAGTGAGAAGATGCCTGAGGAGTGGAGGAGAAGTGTGCTGGTGCCCATTTTTAAGAACAAGGGAGATGTGCAGAGTTGTGGCAACTACAGAGGAATAAAGCTGATGAGCCATACAATGAAGTTATGGGAAAGAGTAGTGGAAGCTAGACTAAGGGCAGAAGTGAGCATTTGTGAGCAGCAGTATGGTTTCATGCCAAAAAAGAGTACTACAGATGCAGTATTTGCTTTGAGGATGTTGATAGAGAAGTACAGAGAAGGCCAGAGGGAGCTGCATTGTGTTTTTGTAGATCTGGAGAAAGCTTATGACAGGGTGCCCAGAGAGGAACTGTGGTATTGTATGAGGAAGTCTGGAGTGGCAGAGAAGTATGTTAGAGCGGTGCAGGACATGTATGAGGACTGTAAGACAGTGGTGAGGTGTGCTGTAGGTGTGACAGAGGAGTTCAAGGTGGAGGTGGGACTGCATCAGGGATCAGCTCTGAGCCCCTTCTTGTTCGCTATGGTGATGGACAGGCTGACAGACGAGGTTAGACAGGAATCTCCATGGACTATGATGTTTGCAGATGACATTGTGATCTGCAGTGAGAGTAGGGAAGAGGTGGAGGAGAAGCTAGAGAGGTGGAGGTTTGTCCTGGAAAGGAGAGGGATGAAGGTTAGCCGCAGTAAGACAGAGTACATGTGTGTGAATGAGAGGGACCCAAGTGGAAGAGTGAGGTTACAGGGAGAAGAGATCAAGAAGGTGGAGGATTTTAAGTACTTGGGGTCAACAGTCCAGAGCAATGGAGAGTGGGGAAAAGAGGTGAAGAAGCGTGTCCAGGCAGGATGGAATGGGTGGAGAAAAGTGTCAGGTGTGATGTGTGATAGAAGAGTTTCAGCTAAAATGAAAGGAAAGGTGTACAAAACTGTGGTGAGACCAGCGATGTTGTTTGGTCTAGAGACAGTGTCACTGAGGAAAAGACAGGAGGCAGAGCTGGAGGTAGCAGAGATGAAGATGCTGAGGTTCTCTCTGGGAGTGACCAGGAAGGATAGGATCAGGAATGAGTACATCAGAGGGACAGCACATGTTAGAGGTTTTGGAGATAAAGTCAGAGAGGCCAGACTGAGATGGTTTGGACATGTCCAGAGGAGAGATAGTGAATATATTGGTAGAAGGATGCTGAGTTTTGAACTGCCAGGCAGGAGGCCTAGAGGAAGACCAAAGAGGAGGTTTATGGATGTAGTGAAAGAGGACATGAAGGTGGTTGGTGTGAGGGAGGAGGATGCAGAAGACAGGGTTAGATGGAGGCGGTTGATTCGCTGTGGCGACCCCTGAAGGGAAAAGCCAAAAGGAAAAGAAGAAGAAGAAGAAGAAGAAACTGTCTACAAAAAGTAATTCCATACTTGGTTCAGACATGGCAGACATACTTTACAATTTCATTTCTTTAAACTTTTTAAGCGATGGTGAAAAAAACTTGTGGTACAGAGACAATTAAAGAGAGAGACAAAGAAAAAAGAAAGAGTAAAATAACTGCTGACGGAAAACAGTAAACAGCTCATAAAATATGTGTTTTGAAAACACAATAGCAAAAATGATCATCCACTCCTGTCCATCTGTGGTTGACAAAAGATACACAAAGGAAATTCAACCATATCTCATCTTGATTCTCTCTACATCATGAGAGAGCTTCATGTGCCCAAATGAGTTATAAGATATCCTTTCACACAGTGTTGCAGTAGCACAACGGGGTATAGACAAAGTAGTGAAGGAAAATGATGCCTCGCACGGATCTCTGTTTTGCCCACACATTGTTATGATGTAGTTGTTTCACTGTGCAAATGAAGTCTGTGTGGTCCAAATGAACTCCGCTACTGCCTTTATTTCAGCCCTTTCTGCACCAGCAGTTTCAGAACCATTACAAGCCATAGCTTGATTGCTTCCTCTAATGCATAATAACTTTTCACATAAATATCTCTGAACTAAAATTGAAGATGACATGCCCACTGTTAAATGTGTAAACAAGCAGTGAACCTACTGAAAAATGAAATAAAAATGTCTGTAACAATTTATATTTCCGCTTTCAAATAATATGGTACGAGTGGGGGAAATTATTAAAAGGGCATAAATGACATATTAGGAGGGAAAAAAGTAGGGAAAAAGGACAAGTGAAACAGTCATGGAGAAAAACCTAACAACCAGCCACCATGAAAATGGCATCTTACAGCACACAATGAAACCTGTGGTATAAAATTATTTAATGCAGAGCTGGTCAGTTTACTTGATACTAAAAGCTACAGTAATTCAAAATAGCGTAGCTCCAGTTTTTGGCCTAGGTACTAATTGCTGATAACATTGGAAAGTCATTCTTAAAGCCCGGACAAAATATGATAAATGCAAAGACATAATTGCAGCAACATAAGTCGGTGAAAACAAGCCAACAAGCTGACATATTAGAATGAATCTGCAAGTCAAATGGAAATGCTACTCTGGAAGGAGAGGAAAGGATGATTAAAAGATGGGTAGGAACCCATCATGACAAATCTTAGTTAATGGTAAACAGAGTTCTCACAGAATTCAATTCCAATAATTTCTCTGAGGACAGAAAAAAGTAATTCTGTAATGAACACTGCCAATGAATAAAATGGCCATTTAATTAAGCAGTGTAAGGGAAGACATTGGCTGAAGGCTGAGAGGTCTGTAACAGAAACAGATAATGTATAACACTCATGTTGGATTGAAGAAGTTATTTCTTTCAATAAAGTGAAAAAAGAAGGAAAAGTCACGGTTAGCTAAAAGGGCTCATAATTCTGATGGTATGGCCATGTGTACATGTGCAGGCACACTGGGAAGTCAATGGGTGACGATGTGTGATTGTGTCAGGTCGTCATGTTCTTAAATGTTTGTGTGTATGTGAATGGCTTAGCAAAGTTCTCAAGCTCTCAGCAGGTGTTTGGATCTTCACATATTCCAACTGGCCCAAATCCGCAGAGGACGGGAGGGGGGGGGGGTGTCACCATGCCCCTCCTTTACTTTCCCCTTTCATTATCCAGGACATGCTAGAAAAAAAAAGAAATCACTGTCAACCCCAGGTGTCAGGCATCCGATCGACAATGATGTCAGCAGACACGAGGATGTGAGAGGGAAGATAAAGTGTGTGGAGACAAGAAATAAGGTTTTAAGAGGGAGAAGATTTATAGGTGGGTGAAAACAGAACTAAAAATGGCATAAAGCAGGCAGAGGTATGATGATCTTGATGAGTGTTCCAAGGACATAGAGCACACCCCAAAAGGAAAAAACTCAATATGTGCTAGTGTGGACATTAAACTTGTCACCAGTGACAGTCAGAAAACAGAGAAAGAGAGAAAGATAGAATACATGGCCACAACTTTAGCCAGCACTTGAATGAGCCTACAAAATGGGACGGCCTTGTTGCGCCGCTGTGTCACACTGGGTGTTCAATTAAAGTCTTCGAAGGATGAGGCCCCTGAAGTTACAAACGGCATGTGATTCATTGCACAAGATAGAGGGCAAGGAGATACAGGACAAGATGGGAATTTGCTGCAGTATATTGGTAGATAAAAGCAAATTGGAGAGTATTGCATGTACAAGGTCAGATGATTGAGAGCTATAGCATAAAGATGAGTGTTGTGTAGGAGGCACTCAGAGAGCAAGAAGAGATTCATTTTCTTTTGCAGTTGCCTTTGAATGAAGGAAATCCAGTGTTGACATCACACAAATTCTAGTGACTTTCTCACTGATACTCAGCCTGCACCTTTTCTTAATCCATTCACTAAGAAGTAACAAACAACGACAATTGTAGAGATACATGACAGAAACTATTTTCTTAACACCTGTCATCTTATTTCTCAACTCAATGACAGACACAGCTTGGAACAGATTTCTCCATTTCATGGTTAAATCACATTGTGGTTGGAACAGGTCATTCCAGAAGGGTTCGATCACCCCTTAAGGACTGACAGAATGATGGATGGACCATGTCAATCCTCAGTTGTTATCTCCCAAAGAGAGGAAGGCAGGACAGACAGAAAAAAACAAACTGAAAAACAAGGGATTTCAGTGACTCCATCACAGATAGAGAGCAGCACAGCAGAAACTTTTAAATTTGCATGTAAGAGCCTCGAAGGATGGAGGTGGTTAGCAGCAGTGGATTTTTAATGACATTCTTCATGGTTCAGATTTTAATGCACCTCTGTAATTATGATGTTTCAGTGTTAACCTTTCAAGCTATTCCATGTAATGAAAGGGAGAAATGGAGATAGAGGAAGAGAGAGGCTTTGGGTATAGCTCACTATGTGTGAGTGTCATTCCACTCTGCCGCACAGCAAGGGGTAATGATGAATTAGGCGCCTTGCTGTCTCCCTGGCACCTGGCCACTATTTGTCCTTTGGGTGTCCTGGTGACCAAAATGTATCTTTGGGCTCCATAGTGCCCCCTCAGGGGGGATCTGGACACACTGTGCAGTTCAGTACTGTAACATACGCCATATGTGTAGTGTAATAATTTCTCCAGATGCATGTTTTGTGTATTTGTGTCATGTCATTTTAAGGACGTACTGTATGTATGGATAAGAGAACTCAGGAATTTCATTGTTTTTGAAAACATTTAACATAATTACACCCTGCTTCAAAGCGGTGATGTATTGTAATTGTCTGTGTTCGTGCGTCCGTCCGTCTGTTTGTCCGTCCATCCGTTTGTCCACCAAATATCTTCGCAACCAGCCAAGATGAAACAAAAAGCACATTACTCGGGCAGCAAAGGGGATAAAAATGAGATGATGACCTTGTCCTTGAGAAAACTACGTGAAGGTCAGATTTCACCTTTTTGTACGTTCAGGAACCGGATCAGATAGAAAGACAGGGAGGCCAGTGTGAGTAAGACCATAGATCAAAGCACTAGCTTTGATATTTGACCTATGCAATTATGTCAGGGTAAAATTTTGAATTCAGGGGTGTTGCGGGATGTTGCAGTCTGTGACTGCCTTGGTTCTAGTCTCAGACTGTAAGCCACTACTTTTTTGAAATGCTTTGACTCTGTGGCTTAAACAACAACAATGTGGCTAATCCATAGATCTTTATGTACTAATGGCAGAACCTGGAGGGGTTCACGCTCAAGAACAATACCGAAAGGTAGAGGAGATGATGCACCAAAAAAGATGCTACTAGAGCTTTTGTTTAGAACAGACATTTTGCACATCATGCACACCCCCCTTCTGATGGGAAACACGCCAAGAAAGCCATATGATGCAACGCTTAAGTTAAAGGCAATCAGGAAATAGAGCTGATGCTCATAAGCTTGGCATCAATGAATCGAGACAGACAGGTGAGATAGAAGATATGGCATCATGAAGAACTGACCCAATCAAAACATCTCATGTTACAACACTTGGACACCCCCGGTTTATAGAGAGGTGTGGCCTATATATGTATATACCGTATTTTGTCTCTTCAAATTTGGTTGGTGCAGCTTATATTCGGTCATCTTCTTCATCTTCTGCTGCTTCATCCGCGGGTCACGAGGAGCTGGAGCCTAACTCAGCTGGCATGGGGCATGAGGCGGGGGACGCTCCGGACATGACGCCAGTGCACCGCGGAGCCACACACAAAGACAGATAACCGTGCACACACACACACTCACTCCTACGGGCAATTTGGAACCGGCCAATCAAGCTGAAGCGCATGCTTTTGGAGGTGGGAGGAAGCCGGACAACCCGGAGAGAACCCACGCAGACACGGGGAGAGCATGCAAACTCCGCACAAAGCGGGACTCGAACCCGGACCCGCCATGCTGTGAGGCGACAGCGCTACCCACTGCGCCACCGTGCCACCTTATGTTCAGTCAATTGTCCGGAAATTATATAAGATTTGTTCACACCTTTCATACCTTTTTTTGTCCCTCGAAGGAAAATTTGATCTGCGAAAGTGGTAAAGACATGCAGAATCCAAACGTACAGTTAAACATGCATGATAAGGCAAAACCATAAAACAGCCTAAAGAGAAATAACTACATATGTGCATTTAGAAATTGGAATGACAACTGTGATAGTAAAAACAATGGACAGATGAGTAGTGCAGTTAGTCAAGGTTACGGTGCCAGTTCAGTGCACTGATTGTAATTGAGACAGAGGAGAATTTAACAAAATTGCTCTCCATCTCCAACCACATGGAAGAAAAACAAATTTCTCCAAGAGTGAAAGGTGGGAGCTGGTTTCAATTGACTGTCCGTGATAAATATCATTCAGAGAAAGCTGCACCGTGTCAATTATTTTAATGGCTCTTTTAATAATTTTGGACGGTTTTTGATGTGCACTAGAAGATTACAATGCCAAGTGAACAAAAAAAGGTCAAAATGAACTTGATAAAATGTGTGTAAAGCAAAATATCCGATGTCTTGTCCACATTAACAGGGTTTTATCCGTGTGGACTCTGACAGCCTTTCTTACTGATTACAGTTAACTGTGGTTCTCATTGAGGTTCTTATTGGCCATTGGCCCCAGGTATCAGCCTACCTTCTGCACAAGACTGCCATCAATTATGGTTGGAGAGGATGAAATTGGTTTTCTTTTGGAAATCTCTTATTAATCGTACTTTTAACTTTAGAAAGTGGTTGTCACACTCATGCACAAACCCCTCCACAGATGGCCAATAACTGCTAAATCCCGGAGAAACAATTTAAGCATCATAAAGGTAAAACTGCATAGAATTGAAGGATTTCAGGGTCTATAGTCATAATACCATTGAAAGGTTTCAGAATCTGGGCTCAGGAACATTTCCAAACGCCGGTGAGTTTCAGTTGGTTGCAGAATGACACATGGAGGTCCACTGTGCAAAAAGTAAATGGTACATAAATAAGAACCAGAAACGCTGCCTTCACATTGCCTGAGCTCATTTAGGATGAAGTGAGGTGACTGGACGGTTCATGTGGTCTGATGAGTCAAAACTTGAAATTCTTTTTGTGAATCATGGACATCATAAGAAGAGAGAGTCCATCCACCTTGTGATCAGCACAAAGTGAAAAATCCAGCACTCTTGATGGTATGGGAGTTCATTAGTGCATATTTATGCTGAATGATATAAACAGGTTTTGGAGCAACTGCCAAATAGACATATTTTTTTCAGTGAAGGCCTTACTTATTCCAGCATGCATTCAGTGATACTGTAGTAATAGAGTCCACATGCTCCACTGGCCTTTCTACAGTCCTGAGTTGTCAGCCATCGAAAATGTTTGGGTCATGAAATGCAAAATATGTACGGAGACCTTGAAATGTACAGAATGGGAAAACACTCCAAATTAAATTGCTAGCAGTGGGTCTCTTCAAATTCCAAACATTCACAAAGGGTAGTTCGAAGTATAGGTTATGCAATGCAGCATAAAAAGGATGACCCTGTTCCAATTCATTTTGTTATGTCTTGCTAGGAATCAAATTTAAAATAACAGTTTAATGTTCAAAAACATTTAAAACTTTCTATTTCATCATCCAAAATGTCGTATTTGTGCTAAAAAAGTTTTTGGAAGTAATTACAGACTGTTTATATTAGCAATTCACAGAGTGTCAAATTTTTTTGGAAAAAGTTATCCAGTATTTATGCATGATGTGCATGATAGTTATTTATAAGCAGCGAAGATACATGCATGTATAGAAAGTCAAGAGAGGTAGGGCATCTCTCACAAATAAAACCCAAGTTCTCATTATGATGGAGTTAGTGTGAGCCAGGTTAAATGTGGATGCGGTGGTGAAAGTTTGGTGGTGATGGTTGATTGTTCTGAAAGTCAGGTTGACAATTTCAGACCCTGTACAATTATTTTAGCAATTCAATATCAGAATGATTACAGGACTAATACAAATTGCATACATGGGAAAGGTTATCTGTCAGATAGGTTTGAAGAATTGTCAGCACTGAAAACCTGGTACATGACCAGAGAAAAAAGAAATTCCATTTTGCTCAAATTGAGGAACACACTATACCATAACGGGATAAAAAACAAAACAAAACTGTGGGTGGCTGATGACAAAATGCAAGAGTTGTGGTGCTTAGTTCTCACTCGTCCATTTTTAAATAAAGTAATTCAGCAGCTATCTGTTAATACAGCACACTGCATTTAATCTAAACCATTCACTAAGCAGCGCTATATTAGAAAGTGTGAATGCAGTTTGTTGAGACCCTCCTTATTTGTCTTGACGGGTGCTCACTCTCTGTGATGGCTTCTTTCCTTGCGTCCATGGATATTGGCATACAAAAAACTGCAGTTATACAAGTTAGTTAAACAACATGCAATGTTAACAATATCACTTTAGAAACAAAACCCATCTGAATTATGAAGAGTGCATCAATTAGACTGGCTTTTGGATGGGGATGTCTAGAGGTGAAAAACTGACGTCCTTTTTAGCCTTGTGGCCATTGTCATCACTCCATCTTGGAACCTACTTATTCTCTAGGGTGCCGCATTAAAAAAAAATTGAGACAAATATCTAGGTGTTTTAAAGAAATACAAGTAATGGAAATGGGAATATGATCTACGGAGGTGAGAAATGTCTTCAATGTCTACGGTTTGGTCAGAAACAACCTATATAATGACCTTGTCAGAAGTACCGTAATTGGGTACAGAACTCAGTGAAAGAATCACACAATCAAAAGGTGGGACCAGATGGGAGTTAACTGTATTAATATCTACACAGCATAGAATAGGCATTTTTTTGAGAGGTGCACCAACCTGTATTTGTAGTGAGTTTTGTTAGCTCAGTTATGGAATTCTTTGTTTGACAGAGATAAAAAGAAAAGGAGGCAGGTTCATGATGATAAAAGGCGCGCAATGAGTGAAGTCCACGTGTCAGTATCTGTCCCATCCCTCATCACTCACAGCTTGCTTTCTCCGCACTGCAAGATGTGAGATCTCATCTACAGCACCTGAGCACTTAGCTTGGATATATATTAATATACTGCCTGAATGACGCATGCAGAAATTCTGAGCCGAACTGTTAAAAATGAAAGGGATGACTTCTGCATGGAAAGCTACATTCTCATGTAAAACAAGCTCATTTTTGGTTATTTGTTGGATAGGTTTGGATACACCATCTGCACATGCTCACATACTACCTTCTTCTTTTCCTTTTGGCTTTTCCCTTCAGGGGTCGCCACAGCGAATCAACCGCCTCCATCTAACCCTGTCCTTTGCATCCTCTTCTCTCACACCAACTACCTTCATGTCCTCTTTCACTACATCCATAAACCTCCTCTTTGGTCTTCCTCTAGGCCTCCTGCCTGGCAGTTCAAAACTCAGCATCCTTCTACCAATATATTCACTATCTCTCCTCTGGACATGTCCAAACCATCTCAGTCTGGCCTCTCTGACTTTATCTCCAAAACCTCTGTCATGTGCTGTCCCTCTGATGTACTCATTCCTGATCCTATCCTTCCTGGTCACTCCCAGAGAGAACCTCAGCATCTTCATCTCTGCTACCTCCAGCTCTGCCTCCTGTCTTTTCCTCAGTGACACTGTCTCTAGACCAAACAACATCGCTGGTCTCACCACATACTACCTATACAATTTAATTCTTCAGTAGTGAGCATGAAAACATTTCAAAAATTAGATTCCGACCAATGATTAATACAGTCTAAGCATTCATCACTCACCACAAAGACTTGTGTGATATGGCGTTTGAGGGGACCAAGTCATCTAATAAAGTAAGAATACATGCTGTGTCTGGGTGAGATAGTCTATACACACATTTAAAGGAATTGTCTGTTTCATGCAGTGATGGGAGGAACAAAAGCAGCTGAAGATGTTGTTGCTACAGATTCGAAGATGATCCCCTAACTAGTTTAGGGATCAATAAATCACATGAAAGCATCCACACCTGCAAGTCTGGCCTAATCTAATGTTGTTCCATTGTCACCTAAACACTTAATGAGATATGATTAATGATAACAAATACCACTGATCATTATCCGTGATATTTGTCCTAGTTGGCTAGGACATGCATGAAAACCACAAAACAGAACAGTAAAAATTGATTATATTCAATAGAAAGTTCGATGTCTATGTACAGATGCCAAAGGTCTGAACAATGTTTTATACAAGCTTGACATTAATATGACTTGAAGTAAATTGCTAACACATGGATGTAATTATGGATTTTCAACAAACTAAAACACATCTCCTGTTCTCTACAAACCCAAACTCTGATTCTGCCTTGACTCAAGATGGATACCAGGTCTGCTAGTTCTGTTACTTGCCCTAAATGTAATCTGTCATGCGTTATTAGTGTAATGGCTTAAGAGTCTTTCAAGCATGTTTGATATTCCTTGTGGATGTTTCCTGTTAAGCCATATTTTAAGAAAAAATTATATATATATATATATATATATATATATATATATATATATATATATATATATATAATATACAATTAATTGACCACTAATTGTCTATATATATATATACATATATATGTATATATATATATATATATATATATATATATGAATACATTATCTGTTGATCTCAAATTGTCAATATAAACCACTCAGCCAAAGCTTTGAAACCACTGATAGGTTAAGTGAACGCGAATTTTCTTTAAGTTTCTATAGAGTGTGTGAGATATATTGGTCACTCAGAAAAACATTGTGTTGTGAAATTTGAAGTGAGAAGAAAGGAAAATGGGCTAGTCCCAAATCTGAACAAGGCCAACATGTGATGGATAAACAACAGTCAGAGCATCTCCAAAAGTGCGGCTCTTGTGGTTTCCCATGGTTTGCAGGGATCAGTATCTATCACAAGCGGTCCAGGGAAGGAAAAGTGGTCAACGGGTTAAGGGCAAATGCCACATGTGGTGAGTGAAGTTTGCCCGTGTGGTCCAACAGATTGAGTAACAGTAGCTTTTCCTCAAACTACTGAAGATGCAAATTCTGATTGAAAGATGTCAGAATACATCGGAAATTGTCGTTTGTAGTGTATGCGGCTACATAGCCACAAACCAGCTGAAACCTGTCCACTGCCGAAAGAGCAAACAATTGGATGGTGAGCATCAGAACTGGACCACAGAAGAATGGAAGAAGGGAATGTGGGCTGATGAATCACCTTTTCTTTTCCATCTGTGAATGGCTACGTACATGTGCCTTACTTATTTGGGAAATACATAATACCAGGATGCACTGTGGGAAAAAGGCAAGCTAACAGAAGCAGTCTGATGCTTTGAGCATTTTTATGCTGGGCAACCTGGGGTCCTGCTATTCATGCAGATGTTAATTCGACATGTACCACCTACGCAGTCACTGTTGCCGTCCATGCTCATCTTTTCACATTCCCTGATGGCACTGGCCTCTTTTAGAAGGATTTTGCCCCATGTCACATAGCAAAACTGGTTCAGGAGTGTTTTGTGGAACACAACGGGTCACAAGTATTGAGTTGGCCTTCAATTCCCCAAATCTCAATCCAGCAGAGCAACTGTGGGATGTGCTGAACAAACAAGTCTGATCCATGAAGATCCAACCCAGCAATTCACAGGACGTAAAGGATTTGCTACTGACGTCTTGTTAACAGACAGCCCAGCACACCAGTGCAGTAGTCTAATGGAATCTTCTCCTTAATGGGTCAGAGCGGTTTTGGCAGGGAACATACACAATATCGGGGAGGTGTTCATAATGTCTAAGTGAACAGCATGTATTTATCTTTCATTAACTATTCCCTAAAATGAACTCAACAAGAATTTGTCAATATTAATATAGAAATCTGAATGCCAACAGCTTGCTCCACAATTGTTCAAGGCTGTCAAAAAGACCTAACATTATTATTCAGGCCAAGAAGGCAAATATTCACCACTGCCAAACACAAATAAGAAACAAGGAAAAGAAATAAATCCTGTATTCACTCACACATCATACACTGCCTGTGATCCAAACCCCCAGCCATTGTTAGTCTGTATTATTTGCTTTTCAAACCTAGGAAAAATAGGGAACATTTGGTGCCCAGTGATTTATTTGTTATGACCAAAGTGCCATTTCCTTCATAAGGGTTAATAATTTGTGTCACACACTGCACAGATGGTCTGCGCAGTTGTTGTTATGCAGCCCTCAATGGAGAAAATACAGCTATACCATAAACCTGTAAGCATTACAGTTAATACAGTTAATAGTTACTGACAAAAAATACCATGTGGATGACTGACCACTAATTGAAACAAGTTTAACTCATCTCTGAGAATTCCATAACGCTATGCCATTTTGTATATTCTGACATAATGTCTTTTGTGGAGCAAATTACAAAAAAAAAAAAAAAGATAAATGTTAGGTTGTTCAGATGCCAGTTTTATGTGATAACAACTATCAGCGAGGGAAATATTATAATCTACAGGGTTACTTTATCTTCTGAAAAGCAATTACAGTTAAATTGCCACAATATATGATCATAAAAATATGAACTGGTGAGGAGCTGATCTCTGAGCCGATTATGATATCTTTCATACATTTAATGCATCAGCGAAGAACATTTTTTGACTTTAGGGTATGAAAAAACACATGGTTAAATTCGCTTGCATTGGAAATGAAGAAAAAAGATTACAGAAACAATTATATGTGTGATATTTACAAGTGCACCTTATGACACATTATGAATGACAGCAGGCTTTCATTGTCACATCTTTAAAACAGCTGCTGCATGATAACAGTTCTTTCACATTTGTCTTCTATTCACATTAGTACCAAACAGGTCTTTAACAAAATAATGATGGACAGAGAATTCCTGCTGACAAACTTCAAAAACACATCAATTGTCAACCTACTAGATGGTTTTGAAAAGAGAAAAGAACCATTGTAAAAGGCCACAGCAACTGATTTGCATGGACTTAAACACAAGCACTTCAAAGTCATGACGTCCTCCTCTGAACCTCACCTGATATTGCTTAAGAAGGCATTAATAATAAAGCGGGATAAATGTATCATATGATAATATGTGATCTAAGGACAAAACCACCAACAGTGAGGGACATTGTGTCCTTCTGCATTTTGGACAGCTAAAAATAACTTTATTGTAGTTCAACTGAATGTATGATTGACACCAGGGAAACAACCACAGTATGTCTCATAATCATGAAGATTGTCATCTATCATAAAACGTCAGTTTATGATGTGCACTATTGAGTTTTGAAATCCAATAGGTGTACAAGGCAACAGATGGTCCCTAACAGAGCCTGGAAATAAAGTGTGGTTGACTTATCTCCCATCCTACCCTCGCTGCATCACATTGCAATGAGATACATCTCACCATTTGGCCATTACGCTTGCTCAGGTATGGAAAGGAGATTATTCATGCTGTGATTGCAGCAGTGCCCTCCATGCCCCTTGCAGAAGGGTAGGAATGGGTAGGAGGAGAGGACGGGAGAGCTGCAAACCCCCCACCTCCACCCCTACATCCCACACACCACAGTTCAGATGAGACTGTGGCTAAATTTACCCCCCGCTCCCCAAGCATCCCGGCACATCACGTTGGGATTCTATTACTCTCCCGCGTCCCAGCATACAGATAGTCATGTGAAAGCCGGCCACAAGCCTCCGGGGCTGGCAATGCCCTTCCTGCTCCTGCATCCAGTCCAGTTAATACCATTCGTCTCTGCTCAGCTGCTCCCCTGCTCTCTCTGTCTGTGTCTCTTTATCTATGATCGTCCTCTCTCTTTCTCACCCCCTTCTAAAGCTTCAATCCCCCCCATCTCAACCTCATTCCCCTCAAATTACAGTTCCTCTCATCACAAGAGCAGGGGTCAGCGGTAGACAAGCTTAGGACTTGAGACTGATGGCACGTAATGGAGAGGGGCGACTGAACACAAGCCAAACAGGGATCAATAAGGAGACAGGGCTGAAGGATGACTCCTGTTATGGGCTGAGAGGCAGTGAAGAAATGCCTTTGCTGCTACATCAGGTCAGATCACATGTTTGATACCCCACTAGGTCTTCTCCATCAGTGGAGTGCTTTAAGCGGAGTGACATGAGGCAAGAATATCCACTTCAGTGATGGTCCACAGACATGAGGAGAAGGTGCCCTGCCCTGTTGAGACATCCTTCTTCTGACTAACAGAGCGGTAGGATGATGTCGCAGGGTCACTTCAGCATACAGCTGATCAGGTCCTACTTGGCCATGTATGCAAGTGTTAGTGGCTGAGCCTGAAATAGACTGACACGTGTCTATGAAGGCAATGCAGTCATTAGCTATTCCTTTTGAACAGCCAGCTCACTCTGACTGAGCAATACACAGGGGTGAGAACATATTTCCAAAGAGAGCTTATGCAAATTTCATAAACAGGTTCAACCCCTCCCAGGTTAGAATTTGCAAGGGAGGGAACAAATAAAGAAAACCAAGAAAAGGGAAAAAAATGAGATTGTGTTTGGAAGAGAAAAGCTGCCTAAGCTTTGCACCATGCATTCTGCTGACATGACCATAAAGCATGCTGCAAACTCCCCTCCTACCCTTTAACGCAGCCCTTGACGTCTTCACTCCCTCCCCTGTGCGACACACTTCAGCGTCACACTGACCTCTAGTGGTGTCAACAAGAACACAGGGATTACAACAGCAGGTCAAGACGTTTTTTTCAGAGGTTATAAAGTCATGTGATCTACACTCTCCACAAACCCTGCTTTCCAATTATCCATTAGTAAACAATCACCTTCTCTTCCTCCCTCATCTTTCCATTTTCTCTCCTTCCCATTTTCCAATGTGTGTCTTTTGCCTAAAATGCATTTGGAAATTTGAACACTATTGATTTTGTGGGTCAAAACAAACTACAAAACCCTGACAGAACCACAGACCACTCTGTTGGGTAGGGGCATCAATAAGTGACATCTCCTTGGTGTCGCTGTGATAGTTTAAGGGTGCGACTGTAAATTAAAAAAGAAAAAAAGGAACTTTATTCCTTTTTAAATGTTGGGTAGAATCTTTAATCCTAAGAAATTGCTATTAAATGCTGTATTGTTCAGCTTTCACTAGATGGCGCACACTGCAAGGAAACATGTTAATCAGCATTGTTCCATCAACATTAACATGCCTAAATATTCCATTAATTAAACACATAGTTCATGTGTTGACATTTAATGGAGTGGAACAACAATACTAACAATGTAGTGGGTGCGGCATATTATTGATTCTCTCTACTGTATATCATGAACAGAATGTCAACAAATCATATTTATTAATGTTATCAGTCTTTATAAATTGTGTTTTGATTGGTACACGGCAACATGGCTGCCACAAAGCATGTATTTTGTTGTCATGGTATTCTGGAGGAAGAATAGTCACTTCAACAGAGCTGCAGCCCTATTACCGCCAAAGCTGACAGAAAATGTGGGTGTAATTACTGTGTATTGGAATGGGAGCGAGGATCTGAGGTTAAGAAATGGTGATTTGTTGGATGATTTAAAGCAGTAACATCCACTGTCAGGGCAGCATGACTATGACTGTCACTGATTTAGCGGCTTCTTCAGCATCCACATGCAATTTCAGTGGGACTGTTATTCATAAGTTGGCTTCCCGTCTTGCTTGAGTGAAGCCAGCAACATTATGTAAACAGCATGGGGACCTTTGAACAAGTGCTTCCTGCTGTATTCTTTCCTTCCAATATCAGTTTAGTTCAATTTCAATCCACTGGTGTATAAATGTATGCACCTTTTAGCATTATACAATGTTATACTACCCACTCAATACTTACATGTTGACTTCAACATGGATTACTTCAAGTAAAATAAAGTTGAGACACAGTACAAACAGTGGAGCCATTGACTCATTCTTAGCTTAACTCATAAAAAGCACGAGTGAATCAGTGATCATGAATATCAGTCCTCTCTATATTTTCCACTACAGAAAAATAGAAAGAGTAAAGACAAGCTTTTAGTATCGTCAACAATTCTCCGCTAACAGCTAAAAAGTCACTCACCTGCAAGTCTGGGAGCTTTTGTATGATATTTAGGTCCTCTCAGCCAAAGCGTAAATGTTGAACAACTACAATTAAAACACGGGCAGCGAGAAAAGGTTTGAGAGGTAGAGTTTGAATGAGGTATCGCTTTTAACGGAATCCTCGATTCTAAAGAGAGTAAAAGAAAGCCGTCATTAATGTGGGAGTTAGCGAGTGCTGACTCGAAGGTTAGAGAAAATAATTTCAGTTAAGGTTTTAAAGAATGAAATGTATAAGATAGGTTTAGTAGCTAAATTTCATGCATTCAATTTAAAATCACATCTTCAACGATGAATCACACGGACATGAACATGTAGCAGTAATTCAAGGACTTTCAATTATCAAACCGTAATAACTGATATACGAACAACTTTGTCATTCTTTTAATAACATAACAATCACTGTCATACATCCTTTTCTAGCTTGATTAAAAACCAGGATATTGTTTGAACGCATTTGACCCTGTCAAAGTTGTGCTGTGGTTTGTTAACCCAGCCATCAAAAGCAAAGGCTGGATGGAGAACCCACAGTGAAGCAAAACCTTGACGATTTCACAGAAAGAAGGTGACTGCAGCTGTGAAATACAGCACATTTCCGCTTCTCTGTAGCTCCACTTTCTATTCAGTTTCTGTATATTGAGGAATGCTGATTGAAATATACATCAAAACAATTCAACTCAAATGAACCGGTTTCTCCTCAAACTGACAGATGTGTCAGAAACTGAAAAGACATCTTAACATCTACAGCTCATGTAAAAATGAAAAGGAAAAAAAAAATTAATAAAACTAACAATCCAGCTAAAAAATCTTTACAAGCTTCTCATAAAAAGGAATTGCAATCACAAGCAGCAGGTTGGCTTTCTTAAAGTCAGCCATAATACACCTTTGCTAACCTCCCTCTTTTGCAGTAAAATAACTTTTTAGTAGTTCCATCTGCATGTCAGTCTCTTGTTTTTGTCTGACTTTAGTACAGTTTGACAAGGAGTTGCACACATCCAGTTAAGGTTTAATGGAGATGTAGAAACTTAGGAGGCCTATCCATGTGTATCATTGGAGGTAATGCCTTTCTTCTCCCACTGTAAGCTCACACTCTGAGTGTTTCTGGGCGGGAGCGGGACTCAAACCGTCGATCTTGAATCACAGGACGACCTGCTCTACCTTGCTCTAACACTGACCCACTGCTGCCCCTGTGGGTTTACTGTTTGAAAAAAAAAAATCATACTGTAAATATAGAATCATAGATGTTGAAAGTTACACTTGCAAATGATACCAAATTAATTTAGATTGCAAACAACAAGACATCAGTAGATACTCTTGCTCTTGCAGGAAGGAATACACTATCAAACATAAAATTTTGAACACATAGAGAACCATTCAAAATGTGCACTTTAGACTCCAGCTAGAGAAGTTTCACTGAAGCAGCAAATTGGTAGAAAAGATAGAAATCCATCCTATTAGGCCAATTAAGAAGACAATTGAAACAGCAGAGTGAAGAAATTCAGTCTGAATGTGAAGACTAGAATATTAAATCTTGCCCTGGTAGGACCCCTCAAGAAAGCGTGTTGGGCAGATTGAAAAGCAAAGGATTTAGTGCCACAAAAAAAGCCTTCTCCCGACACTAACAGGGATCTGCAGAGACAACCTTGGGCTATTCAATTCCCTCTTTGTCCTTCAAAAAAGGTCCATCCAGACAAACCAGTTTCCATGGATGACCTTATTTATACCTCAGACCTAACCAAACACCCCAGACGTCCTTGCCACTGAATCGCAAGAGTAAAATTAATGTTCTACTGTTGCAGCTGCCAAAGATGCTTTTCTCTGCATGGTGGATTGCTGATCATACCTGTCTTTCTGATTCCAACAGAAACAGCTACAAACTTTTTCCTTCTGCAACAATACCAGTTACAAAGAAGAAAAAATCTCATTGGCATGCATCATGCTTCTGACTGCAAAACCCGCAGTGCCTGCTAGAGGTCACTGCATCACTACACAGTCCACCAACATCACTGACCAGGTGAAGCTGAAGTTGCTGAGGCCGATTGTTCTCCATGTGTTTGACCTGACAAAACTAATAATCTGTCATCTATTGTGATGGGCAACAGATGGTTGTCGGCATGAACTGAGATTATCATTTCATATTCAGTTTTCTCTATCACTAAAGTTTTAGTTGTGAATCTGATCTGTGCAGCTGTCTTTATTTCAAAGAACCAAATAAAATTAATTCACAAACTCTGACCCTTGAACCTCAGTATTATGAAAGTGTCTAAATGTGAAAAACTCCATCATGTATAGCAAGCAGGAGTATTTTGCAATCCTGACCAATAAACTATGTCAAACAGGAAAGGTTTATTACTATCATCCCTACATTTTTAGCAGCATACTCTTTGTTGTAGTTTTTACATGTGTGTTTTTCCAAAATAATTTATGCCAAGAATCAATAACCGGTTAAATCAATGGTGGAGCCATATAGGTTGTGTCCCTAAAGGAAATTTGAGGCGAGCTTGTGCATGGATAAAAGCTTATTTCCTGTATTCACTAGCTTGAAGGATTGGGCATGGTCATACAGGAAGCACACCCATAACAGAGCAGCAAATTAGCTCAGAACAATCTGTAATTTAGTCTCAGGAGCATGTTTCCTGAAAGGTCTATTGTAAAATGCTCGCAATACCCACTGTAGTGACCAAAGCTGTCTGGCTTGACCCGTTCAGTCCGATCTCACGTATAAATTTCCTGAAAGCCCTGACTTTGACTTCATTTACGAGCCAAATGAGAAAAAGGTTAATCAAAATCACTTGAGCGAAATCAATCACATAGCGGTAATTGCAGTATGACAAGGAACAGAGAAGGCCGGGAATATTGTAAAAAGTGAGCTGCGCAAAAATTTCTCACCCATTCAAATATGATTATAAATAGAGGCAGTGGTCTCTGTCTCGCCTGTGACAGCCTGTCAAACAGCGGAGGAAATCATCCCTCACCAAAAAGCAAATGCCAGTTGTTGACATGCATATTCGTACAAGCTTGTGTACGCTTTCACTCCCTTTAAAAGCATTCCAGTTCAACATAAGTCTGAAATGCTACTCAGATATAACAAAGCCAGATGACCATGCACATCCTCCTTCCTGCAGAGGCAGGGTCACTCACTGCTCACACAATTTTCACATCCAGACAAGTCTTTGACTTTGAAGATGCAGTCATGCAATTAAAATAATGAATCGGGGAAATTATAGATCATGCCGTAGCACTTCCCAAGCATCCCAATGGTACTATTTCTGGAAATAACTGTCACAAGATCAAATAGTCCAACTGCAGAGCAATAATAGTCTGACAAATATTTCAGGCATGATGCATGAGGAAATCACTGTTTTTGTACATTAAACGAAGTACAATGAGCAAAGCTTTGCGCTGCGCTCATGAATTAGTGCCCGATTGGAAACTGGTGGTTGCCATGACACACAAGACCGAAGTCTGCCCTGTGAATTCACATTAATCCACAGGCCAGAGGACCACTGTCTGCTTTGTAAGGCTCTGCAATGTACAGTCATTCAGTCAGCTTGCTTGTGAAACCCTCATCTACAGTGTCAGCTAGTCCAAAAACCAGAGCCACTGACCTCTGAAGCTGTCGAGAGTGTCAACAACCAGCAGGCTTTCCACATGTGGTCATTGAATTTCTGGTCATGCTGAGATGCAACCACAAAGCCTGGACGGATGTTCCATTTAAACATCTTGCTAGCTTAGTTTTAAAGACTGAAAAGAGTTATGGAAAGACAAGAATTTACTACAGGAAGAAAATAGCACATGCAAATAGCTTGTTGCAAAATACAGAGAAAACAAGTCAATAGTTTTAACTTTCCTGTTGTGGCTTTAAAATGATATGCTTTTGTTGTCAGAGACATTTCCTTCCTGCTTTCTTCAATCTTCAATGTGTGATAAAAAAAAAGGTTTTCCTTTCCTTAAGGAACAAAGACAGGATCAATATCCACTGCTCATGTTCTCAGAGCCAGTAGTTGGCAGACCAATGATAGAATTCCAGAGCAGATTCATTAGGGACAAAAACAGTTTTAAGATCGGCACTATAGATAGTGATTAAACAATAAAGTCCACCACGCAATGATTTGATTTAGCAAACAAATTAATGCACTCCCTTTGATATCTGTCATTGAGGACTGACGTATCAAAGGAATGCATATCAAAAGTCAAAGATTTGAAAGAGTTGCTTCAGATGACAAGAAAAAGGAGAAAAATTTGCCCCTAGGCCATTTTGTAAGTGTTCTCCTGATGCCAGTTTGGCATTCACATTTAAAAATGTGAGGTATTGAGGAAAAGGCTGACAGAGAACATCTTAATTCACAAATAGCAATGCCCAACCTTCAACTCCAGGATTACTAATATCTGCTGAATATTTCACAGCTTCAAATGGAGGTGCACATTCAGCTGGATCAATTTCATAACACTAACAGCAGCTTGTATTGTTCCCATTTTTTGACAGGAAATGGTTAAAGTGGGCCTGTTTGAGAGATATACCCTAAGGATACAGCTGTTTCGATAGAGGTGAGAGTATGAGAAGCTCCTTCAGTGTATTCTCAGTACAGCCTCTCCCTTCTTGACTTTCCTGAGCTCTTTCTTTAGATCACAGTCTCCTAGCTTTCCTTTTTATTTCTCAAACAGTCATTTTATTCAACAATGATGCAACAATGGAACTAAAGCTTTCCTTTCTGTTACATTATATTCACATATGTAGGTCTCCTTCTTCTTCTTTCGGCTTTTCCCTTCAGGGGTCGCCACAGCAAATCAGTTGCCTCCATCTAACCCTGTCTTCTGCATCCTCTTCTCTCACACCAACTGCCTTCATGTCCTCTTTCACTACATCAATAGTCCTCCTGGTCTTCCTCTAGGCCTCCAGGCTGGCAGTTCAAAACTCAGCATCCGTCTACCAATATATTCACTATCTTTCCTCTGGACATGTCCAAACCATCTCAGTCTGGCCTCTCTGACTGTATCGCCAAAACCTCTAACATGTGCCATCCCTCAGATGGACCCATTTCTGATCCTATCCATCCTGGTCACTCCCGAAGAGAAACTCAGCATCTCCATCTCTGCTACCTCCAGCTCTGTCTCCTGTCTTTTCCTCAGTGACACTGTCTATAGACCAAACAACATCGCTGGTCTCACCAGTTTTGTACACCTTTCTTTAACTGAAACTCTTCTATCACACATCACACCTGACACTTCTCTCCACCAGTTCCATCCTGACTGTACACACTTCTTCACCTCTTTTCCACATTGTCCATTGCTCTGGACTGTTCACCTTAAGTACTTAAAATCCTCCACCTTCTTGATCTCTTCTCCCTGTAACCTCACTCTTCCACTAGGGTCCCTCTCATTCACACACAAATACTGTCTTACTGCGGCCAAACATTCATTCCTCTCCTTTCATGGACAAAACTCCACCTCTCTAGGTTCTCCTCCACCTGTTCCCTGCTCTCACAACAGATCACAATATCATCTGCAAACATCATAGTCCATGGAGATTCCTGTCTAACCTTGTCTGTCAGCCTGTCTATCACCATAGCGAACAAGAAGGTGCTCAGAGCTGATCCCCGATGCAGTCCCACCTCCACCTTGAACTCCTCTGTCACACCTACAGCACACCTCACCACTGTCTTACAGTCCTCATACATGTCTTGCACTGCTCTAACATACTTCTCTGCCACTCCAGACTTCCTCACACAATATCACAGTTCCTTTCTGGGCATCCTGTCATAAGCTTTCTCCAGATCTACAAAAAACATAATGCAGCTCCCTCTGGCCTTATCTTTTCTTCTCTATCAACATCCTCAAAGTAAATACTGCATCTGTAGCACTCTTTTTTGGCATGAAACCATACTGCTGCTCACAAATGCTCACTTCTGCCCTTAGTCTAGCTTCAACTACTCTTTCCCATAACTTCGTTGTATGGTTCATCAGCTTTATTCCTCTGTAGTTGCCACAACTCTGCACATCTCCCTTGTTTTTAAAAATGGGCACCAGAACACTTCTGCACCATTCCTCAGGCATCTCACTATCTAAGATCCTGTTGAACAATCCAGTCAGAAACTCTACTGCCAAATCTACCAGACACTTCCATACATCCACAGGTATATTATCAGGACCGAGTTTCCACTCTTCATCCTCTTTGATTCCCTCCTCACTTCATCCTGACTAATCGTTGCAACTTCCTGGTCCACAACAGCCACCTCTTCTAGTCTTTGTTCTCTCTCATTTTCTTCGCTCATCAACTCTTCGAAGTACTCTATCCATCTTTCCATCACACTACTGGCACCTGTAAATACACTTCTATCCCTATCCTTAGTCACCCTAACCTGCTGCACGTCTTTCCCATCTCTGTCTCTCTGTCTTGCCAACCTGTATAGATAGGTCTCTCCCTCCTTACTGTCCAACCTAACATACAAGTCATCATAAGCCCCTTGTCTGGCCTTTGCTACCTCTACCTTCACCTTACGCTGCATCTCTCTGTACTCCTGTCTACTCTCCTCAGTCCTCTCATTGTCCCACTTCTTCTTAGCTAACCTATTTCTCTGTATACACTCCTGTATCTCCTCATTCCACCACCAAGTCTCTTTATCTACTTTCCTTCCAGATGACACACCAAGTACTCTACTACTTGCCTCCCTGATCACATTAGCTGTAGTTGTCCATTCATCTGGAAGCACCTCCTGACCACCCACTCTGTCTTAACTCCTTCCTAATAGTCCTGCAACACTCTTCTTTCTCAGCTTCCACCATTTCGTCCTCTGCTCTGCCTTTGCCCTCTTCATCTTCCGCACCACCAAAGTCATCCTACACACCAACCTATGCTGTTTTGCTACACTCTCGCCTACCACTACTTTGCAGTCACTGATCTCCTTCAGATTACACCGTCTACATAAGATGTAGTCCACCTGTGTGCTCCTACCTCCTCTTATAGGTCACCCAATGTTCCTGCCTCTTCTGGAAGAAAGTATTCACTATAGCTGTTTCCATCTTTTCTGCCAAGTCAACCACCACCTGTCCTCCTGCATTCTTCTCCTAGATACCAAACCTGAGCATCACCTCCTCATCACCTCTGTTTCCTCTACCAACAGGTCCATTGAAGTCTGCACCAATGACAACTCTCTCACTTCTGGGTATGCTCTAACCAGAATTTCTCCTTCTCCTCCAGCTCACATCCTGTCTGTAGACCATACCTGCTAACAATGAACATCACACCTTCCATTTCTAGCTTCAGACTCATCACTCTATCTGACACTCTTTTTACCTCCAGGACATTCCTAACAAACTCCTCCTTCAAGATAACTCCTACTCCACTTCTCTTCCTATCTACAACATGATAGAACAACATGAGCCCTGCTCCTAGACTTTTAACCTTGCTACCTTTCCACCTGGTCTCCTGGACAGACAGTATATCTACCTTCCTCCTCTGCATCATGTCAGCCAACACTACCTTTTCCTGTAATAGTTCCAAAATTCAACATCCCTACTCTCAGTCCTATACTCAGTTCCTCTTCTCTCAGCACAGATGGCAGTTGTTGTTAACCCAGCCCTCGACCGATCCGGTATGGAAGTCATAGATTTGAAAAAAATCAAACATGTAAATCAAACATGCGAACCAAAGGGTTGTGTCGGATGCGAACCAAAGGGTTGTGTCGGATGCCCTTCCTGACACAACCCTTTGTATTTATCCGGGAGTGGGACCGGCACAATAAGACACTGGCTTGTGCCCTCTTCCGGCTATACTGTGCCCTCTTGCGGCTACAATCACCCACATATAAGTAGATGATTTTTTTACTATGCTACTGTATAGTGTATGTGTTGTATTTTTCTGGCAGATTTGGTTTGGTCTAGCATGGACGAAAAGTATGCAGTATTCACCTCCTGAGCACTGCTGAGATTCCCTTGAACCTCAGCAAAAACCCCACAAGTCGCTTATTGGGTGCTATGTGGCTGCCCACCACTCTACCATCATTCTCTCCAAATTTGTAAGATTACAGGCCCCTTGTGTGCGTGTGTATGTGTGCGTGTGTGTGTGTGTGTGTGTGTGTGTGTGTGTGTGTGTGTGTGTGTGTGTGTGTGTGTGTGTGTGTGTGTGTGTGTGTGTGTGTGAGAGAGTTTGTATATATGTGTGTGTTATATAAGAGTGGAAAAAAAATTTCCCTCCAGTGATCAGTATAGAATTTAAATAAAGTCTTACATTTCAATTAGGTTGACATGTGTATTTCATGGTGTATAACATTGTAACATACTGAGAGATATAGTGTTGAGGACCGTGATTAGAGCAATAGTTAAATCTAATTACAGTCCTTTCCTAAATTTAGCTCGTCACAGGTACAAAGAGTAAATCTGTTTCGGCCTTAAGGTGATCCAATGGTAACAACATCAATTAAAGATTTCTGCTTTTCTTTTCCTGCTATTTTTCTGTGGGAATGTGTGAAACCATCTGCATTTCAGCCTACCAGAATCCGTACCCCTTGCTCTGGTTGTCTATCAGAAGTGATTTGGACTGAAATGTTAACTTGAGAAAGTACTGTAGAACGCCAGCTGGAGCAAGACAACTCAGTGGCCTCAGGGGTAGTCCATGTTCCAAACAGGAAAGCTGACTCGGGGGAGATTCAATTCTCTACTACTGTTTGCATTCTTCTATGCAAGAACCGTGATCCAGGTCGACAAACATTATCCCTAATTGAGCTACTACATGGGTGATGTGATGTCGAGCATCATAGCTAAGTGTAATGTGTGACATAACAATAGTCATTAATACTCAAAAATATCAGTCATGGAAGGTGCTGTATAAGAGTCAAGGAAGCATGAAATATATTAATATTGATTGACAGTCAAGCAGCAGTCAGAGCTTTTGCTCCCTCCAGCTACTCAGGAATTCCATTTCAATGACAAGCCGTCACTGTTTGGACACACAGAGGTTTGGACACACGTCTGTCTGAGCTCACACCAACTCCAATAACTTAAAAAATCTTTAACCTCAAACATGAGTAGCATAAAACTAAAATCTGTCATGGGAATTTCCATAAATGATTGCCCTTGATGCCAAGACTGCATCCATTAACTACTACCTTGAGAAAATGGACTAATGGTCATGACTTGCATCCAATGTACCCAGAGACATGAGAAGATAGAGAGAGGAGTCGAGACTGTTGAACAAAAAATTCCTAATTGATGCTTGAAGCCACCAATAACGTTTTTAAAAAGTAACAAAAAGACAGCCTCAAGACAAACTGTGACAACCCAGTGGGATGCTGGTTGGTCCATCTGTGCTCTTCGCTACAATATCATCATCGCAGCCTTCAAAAGTGACTTTTTCATGTGCAGGAGCACGTAAAAGGAAACTTTTGTGCAACTTTTCCTGACCAACACAAGACATATATAACTTACAATAAAGTGTAAACATTCATTTTGTACAATACTATTAATTTAAAACCCTCTAGGCTGATTTGAAATGAAATGATTTGAGTTGTGTGGTATGATTACTTTAAATTATGCATATTTTACATTTTTTCATGTCACATTATTATAATATTGAATTGTAAGGTATGATTGTTTTTAGAAGAAGAAGCATACTTTATTGATCCCGCAAGGGGAAATTACATAATCACTCAGGTTAGTATTTTTAACAGTATACAGGCCCCCTGAACACAGCACACAAGGGGGCCTGTAAGCATGCAGTTAATACATACACATCAAACTACACACATTGGGAGGCAGAGTGACGGGCAGTGGCTTGTGGGGGGGGGGGTGGCGCCTTGCTCAGAGGCGCCTTGGCAGTGGCTGGGAAGTGGGCTGACGCCTCCCACCGTCAGCTCACACTCCTGGTGGCATCATGGCAGTGGCTACCGCTGAGCCACTGCCGCCCCAAATGATTAAATGATGAAGAATTAAGATTTAGCACTAGCTATAAACTCTATATGCATCATATCAGCTGATGGTAACCATGCTTGACTACATCGTCCTTATCAAATAAATAAACAAATTAAAAAAATAAATAAATAGAATGACAAGCTTGTTGAACATTATTGAAAATTGATCAAATTTAATTTATGTGGTACAAAATCACAAAAGTTATCATACGTGAAACTTAAACAGGACTAGACGGTTCTCTGTTGAGGAAGAAAGCGTTCAAACCTAACCACTGCAATCAAAGGACTATACGTATTCAAGGCAACTAAATAGTTCTGTTGCATTGATCCAACATGAGATGCAGATGGTAGAATGATCTTATGACTGATTGTCCTGATTCTGACAATCAGTCAGAATCAGGACATAACTCCCTCCACTCCAGTGACTCAAATGAGAACAGTTCTAATGAAAATAGACCTCACCATGCAGATTTGATGCAGAGCTCAGGTAACAATCTGCACAACCCTATGTGAACTGTCATGGCTGTGACTCCATTCTCTCCCCCAAAAAGATCATAAAAATCTCATCTAAACTTCAGTTTTATCAAAAATTCCCCCCAAATCAGTCTGCTGGTGTTCCGTTTGAGGCCCCAGTGGTGACCCTCAAAACTATTTTCTGAGTGAGGAGATAATCCATCTATTCAGCATGCATACTAGGACTGCATCTGATTTACATGTAAACAGGATCTTTCACAATATGTGAAAGCAGGGCTGAGTTCAGTATGCAATACTTCAGGAAAAAACTACAAACCGTTCTCATAATGTATTCCAAGCAATATGAATTTTTTTAAAACCTTTCCATTACACATGGTTTATTGAATACAGCCCAGGTGTCTAACAAGCGCCAAGACAGAGCCAAGATCCCTACAATAGTTTTAGAAGAGAAGGAAAACAACAACAGGATATCTATTCACTCAATATTGTTTTTGTTTGGACTGTCAAAGCACATTGAAATGCGAGTCCTTTGTGTGATGTTGAAAGGTTAAACTGTCACTTACTTTTTGCACATCTTACTGTCAACCTCACTGACATGAGGTTACTCGAAGTACGACATTAGGAAAAATTTCAGCATTGGATCTGCTTGAAGCCCTCTACTGGGTAAATAAACACACGTCACTCATCAGATTCTCACTTTTTCCTGGTTCTCATCTTGTGCTTCATAATTGCAACCCATTTCTATTTCTTCATGAAAGCCTGAGACAAGACAATCTGAGTCCACCTACTTACTAATTTGAAAAAACAGGGATTGTCACATTACTGAAGAAAGTTTGCTTCTGACAAATAGGATTTATTTGTCAAATTAATCCTTCTGATATCCCTAAAACTATGCTGTTTCCATGGAACAAAAACACATCATCACAAGCCTGACAAATATAACAACTTAAGAAAATAATATAACAGCATAGTATAATATAGCATAACATAGCATAACATAGCAAGGTATAAGATAGCAAAGAAGACTGAGGTCTGCTCTGGAAACAGATCCAAAATGATCACCAAAATGAACTCAAGTCCAAATTGTAACCATGGAAACCAAAAAAAAAAGAGAGAGACAAAAATCCCTAAATAGAAAAAGGAACCACTTTGTGCTATGATTCATATGTCAACAAAGATTTGTAAAAAAAAAAAATGAACCAGGGACAGAAATAATAAGATGCAGTCAGGGGATGGTGTCTCAGATTTAGACACAGCCACACACTCACCAAGGGTCATAAGATATGATAGAGAGGGTTTATTGCATTCCATTACTTTGTACCTGTGACATGGGCAATGACAAAGTTCATTGTAATGTAACGTAATGTAATCTGCATAATCATAAAGAGTCTTTTACAACAAGACTCAATGATTTGTGGTAATGGACAAGTACCACCTTTACAGGAATATACAGTAATGTATGTTTAAGAATAAATAAAATTGTGATTAATTACAGGCAGCTGATTGCCGTCTGCCTTCACTCAGAATAATTCCGTCCTGCAAAACCTAAAATAATCTTTAAAAAAAAAGAAACACAAGATGACAGATGAAATTTAAAAATTGATATTTATAGTTGGGTTTGGAATATGAGCTCCAGCCTCAGACATTGCTTACCATTTGTAGAAATGCATCACCAGTCATGACAAAATGTGTGTTTTTTCCCAAATCACTTATTCTGGGGGCACAAATGACTTTGTGCGATAAGACAAGCAGTAAAACTTTACCAAATAGACATTCAACACAATACCCAAGCAGCCGTTTTCATTCAGAGAGGCACAAATATTACTTGCTGCTGTATGTTGGGGTTTAATGTTGGTAACATTCTCTGACATAGTCTTCTGTTTGGGTAAGGAATAATTGTATTAAATTTGCATCTGTAACACGACCATACAGTAACATTTCTGGGGATTTTTGGATGATGTGGAAATTTAGATTTCAATATTATTATCATTTGTCAATGTCAATGTCATAATTAGGTATTTAATTAAAATGAATATCATCTGCATCAGCTTCAAATGCACAGTGTTTCCCGAAGACAGTGAGCATTCTGCACAGGACAGCATAACTGCTTCACATCAGAATGCTATTATTGTCATTGTGAGCATGTTAGCATTAACATTAGCTGTAGTCTCCCCTACTACTAATGGATTTGCTTCAACAAGTAATTTATTTAGGCTTGACATTCAGCTCATGCTGCTGCTCATATATAGCTTTACAAAAAAATGACCCTGTTTGTATTGTATTACTTACATGGTTCAGTAATGAATGCAACTTTTCGACACTACTGGATTTTACATTTTTTTTGCTATGGGATGTTTTTTTTTTTTTTTTTTTTAAATAAATAACTTCATTCCTTTTTACTGCTACACGTAACATGTAAAAACTACACACAATATTAAAACAGCATTTTTGTTAATATCAACTTAGTTGGCTACACCATCTTTAAAAAATGTGAAGCTCTTCACTTCTCCGCTATGGGTGACTCCTCACTTACAGATTAGAGCTTTTTTTTTAAAATCACACACATCAACAGACAAAGGCAACTGACACAAGCTATAACAACACAGGCTGTCAGGGAAAGGAAGTCCCGCTGGCTTAAGTCAACAAATCTGATGCTACAAATCCCTTTCTGTGCTGACACAAAACGGTTTCATACAGTGTGAAAGTAGAGCAGACAACAGCAGACAAGACGTCACTATTGATGTCCATTTACTGCCAGAATGATATGTATGGAGGGCATACACTCTAGCATTCACACAGAGTTCATGGCAGTGACATTTAATACCTACACAAGGCATGGCACAATTCATTCAAATTAAACCAGAAGACCTAAACTTCTGTGTAAGAGGCTTTAGACCTGAATGGGATTTACAGATCAATAAAGACAGGTTTCAGCTAACAAAACAAATCAGCCACGCTGCCAAGAACATAGGTCATCCAGAAAAAATTAATTTGAAACACGACACATTCTCAGGCATGGTAAGAAGAGTCTGCATCTTCAGCTCAAGGAGGCAGGATCCTGGCTCGGGAATTTATTTTTGACTACAAACAGCCGCCTGCCAATCTTATAGCAAGGTCAAAATATAGGCACAGACCATGCTGCTTGCAATAAATACTGCTGGGAGTTATGTGATCTCCATGTCATGAATGCACAGCTTGAGTAAGGCACACGAAACATGGGTGGACTCGCTTAAAAGCATGAAATACGCACTATAGTAAAAGGCAGACTGTGCAAAGCAGGAGTGAGTCACTGCAGACACTGATTACCAGCACAGAAGCAGTGATATCTCACTCTAACAAAGACACCAATGCACAGCCTTGCTCTTCCTGTTGCCGATTGGGCCAGAGGAAAGCGACATAAGTGGTAGAAAGCGGGGGGCAAGAGAGAAACAAATGTTGATAAAGCAGGACAGTTCATTCTATGAGGCCTGTCGGAGTCAGGCAGTCCTGCCCAACCACCCCCCTACACCCCCGACACAGAGAATAGGAACTTTCATGAAGGGACAGAACAGAGAGCTGAGCACTGTGGTGACTGAGGGCACAGAAAGCTGAGGAAGTAAACACAGTTGGAAGCTAACATCGCTGCTTTTGTTTGGCACAGAACAAAATCCGCCAGTGGGTCCTGTTATTATTACTGAGTCATTCAAAGACATAGTTAGCTGTTGAGGACAACCTTTTAGTGACTATTTGTTGCTGTCTGTGTACAAACAGGCCTCTCTGAGGAAATGAACACAATCAGTGCTCTACTCCTATTAGAGCAGCCTTTCCTGAAGGTATTGCATGTCTGTATGACTAAGGGCTGAATTTAACATTCATAAATGTAATCCAAGCAAATCCTCACTTTTAATTAAATCTATTATGGTAGATTTATTTTAAATAATATATTAAGTTTCTGTAACCACTTACAGGTCCAATCCCAGGTGGTATAGGGTGAGAGGTTCAGTTTCATCCTGCCCATCACATGGCCAATAGGCTAATAATTTGCACTGTTAATTATATTAAAATTTAAATGAAGAACCAAAGAGACACCTAACCCCTTTACATTTGCTGATGATTAAAAGGGACAGAGGCGCATGAGCCAGTTCAAACTGCGGTGCTGTAAACACAAACGTACAGTACATGACATGCAGTCTCTTCAGTGCTCAAACACACACGCGCGTACACACACACACACACACACAATTTGGTGGTCAATTTAAGCTGCAACTATTTCCCATCTCTGTCTCTGCATTCTTATTGCGGCCTGTGCCATCACCCCAGCATCCACCTGTACGCTCCAATTCAGGGGTCAATAGAAATTTGCTCATCACTTGTTAAGTTGGAACATACAGTACACAGTAGGTGGGGAATGATTTCAGAGCTGAAATGGAACAATCTTCTGTTGCGTCAGTAACAAACATCTCTATGAGAAATACAAATATGGACTCAAGCCTATCACTTTTTTTTTTTTTTGATATGGGTCCTTTAATGGAATCCACATTCACTTCTCTCTAACAATAGCACTCAGCTTTATAGGAACTCTTGAACACAGAGGTCAACTCGTAGGAACTTAAACTCAGAACTAAATTGGAAACAGAAAGCGCAAACCGCCACCAAGGCAGCTCTGTTTCTCTATTAAAAAAATAAAACCTAAAAGCAGGAGTTCCATTAAAGTTATATTGACTTCCATAATATGTGATCCCCCTGGTGCACTGGCGTCACGCCTGGAGTGTCCCCTGCCTCACACCCTCAGTCGGCTGGGATCGCTCCAGCACCCTGCGATGGCGGAAGAAGCAGGCTTGTAGATGAATGCATACGAATACATGGTCCTTCAGCATACAAGCGTAATGGTAGATTTAAGAATGGCATGATTTTTAGTTTGTCAGTAAGGAAAAAGTATTTATTCTTGGTGGTTTTTGATAGGATCATGTATTGTAGGAATATTCCATGAAGTCAGGAGCAAAAAGCTTATCACACTCGCTTTCTGACACTGAAAGAAAACAATGAATCATTTTAAAAATACTGGATCCAGATGATGAATCGAATTATCACCAAAAATCAATGAAATGTTTCTTGGACCTCTCTAAAAGCTTTTATCAACTGTTCAGAAGCTTTTGATTTACCTCCGCTGACAAAAACAATCAAACAAATCTCAGAAAAATGGTTTTAACCTTGACAGAGTTGACAAGAAATAATAAAACCAGCACTGTGGTCTCCAAAAGGGAAACTGGGCGTTACTTCTCAGGGGTCAGCTGTAATTTTCCATTTCCAGTCACTTTAAGTGATGGTAAGTCACAAATTGTGAATCAGCTCACCAGAATGCCTGTACCCAAACATAGGCTGTAAAATGTTGAAAGGAAAAGAAAACCAGCAAGGCGTAATTTTGGATGAAACAAGTTGTACACATTGATGAGAGCAGCATCTCATTCAGCTGTTGTCTCTGAAAGGATGGTTTGATTCTTGACATTCCGTCATGCTTACATGACAAACTGATAAACTCATATCTAAATACGTGTCAGCTCATAATGCAGGATGTTAAATTCCTACCATAAAAGGCAAAGAAAGAATGATTCTTAGGTTTTTTTTTTAGAAGACAAAACCTTGTCAAAATACAAATAAGAAAATCACACAGTATAATTGACACATTTGGCAACTAAAACTCATATATCTTAAATAAGGCCTGATTTTTTTGGGACAGGACTCAAGCTCCCATCCAAAAAAAAAAAAGTTGTGGTCATAAATTAATACTAAGAATAATATGACAAGTCGTAGGAGTTCGAAAGGTGTTTAAAAGACTTTAAAAACTGTACTTTCACAGACACCTACTGTCAAAAGAATGTTCCCACGGGTGTTATAACGGTTTGACACACAAAAACATTAATTGGTCTGCTTATTAACGACTTGATATGGTTTTTTCTCCCAGTAACGCCAGAAACCATGGCACCGTGCCATCGTTTGACACACTAGTTGTATGAAATGTCCGGTTACCTCGATTAACAAACAGCATTGTAAAAACACGGGCTCAAAGATATGTTTTACCTGCTCAACGTGGTCGTCTTGTTAGACTTCACTGCAACCTGCCAGCAGAGAGCGAATCCCGACGGAAGTGAATCACGACCACGCAACTTCAGCGCACCAGCTCCAGAGCAAACTTTACCAGACGGAGACGGTAACGTGACGCAGATTGCGCTTCTTACGCTCAAAAATTAGTTTCTGAAAACCTCATAAATTTCGCAGCCCTTTAAGTTGTCTAAGTTTACGATGATAGAGGAACTGAGTTTTCCGGTTGATCTGGGAACAAATGAAGTTTGTGGAAGAAGGAGGTGATCTTACTGACTCCTACAGGCGCGTTGGAGCCCCGGTCCTTCATGAGAGAGCAACAGGGCAAGGAGAAGCGCATACAATTATTAGGATCCAATTGACGGTTTTTATTATTATTATTATTATTATTGTTGTTGTTGTTGTTGTTGTTGGTGTTGTTGTTGTTGTTGTTATTGTTATTGTTATTATCATTATTATTATTATTATACAATAATGAGTCACAATGCTTTCGTTTTTTGTGTAGTTAAAATAAAAATATAAGACCCTGATATAATTTCTTTTTCTTTTTTTTCTTTTTTTTTTTTTTTGCTTGTTTGAAAACACCATGGGATGTATGGCAGGAAAATGTGAATTCTCCCACTCTCAAACAAATTAAAAAGACATAATCATTAGGCTGCTCATGCTGGTCCCATAATAGATGGGAACATTTGGGCAGATAGCAGACCTGATGAGCTTAAACATTATAATAAATTGAATACTTATCTTGTACATGTCTATTAAATACACAGTGTGTAATTTATGCCACTATGGGGTCTCTTAGTCAAAATAATGACAACAAAAGACAGATGACTAAGTGAAGAAACTTCGTTCATTGCTGTATTCTTATTCTGAAACAGCCCCCAGGAATAGAATTGACAGCCTGGTTTTGGTCAGTAATAGTTATGAGTTGGGGAAGACAAGTTCCGGAGTTATGAATCATGTTTTCCTTAGTCATTTCCTACACTATGTGTAGGGGAAATGAGAGGAATTACTGAAATACTCTTGGAGGGTCACATGGTAGTGTCTCAGCCAGCTTCAAACAAACAAACAAACAAATAACTGTACATCTTGATATGACCACTAATTCAACCACAACAGAGGCGCGAATATGAATCAAACTTCTTTATTTCCCCTTTCAGTGGCAGTACAGTAATACTGTTGGTTGAGATTGTTTTTTAAGTTGATAAGTTACTGTCAGTCTCTTTCCAAGTCCTCATGGACATTTCACCAGATCGAGGGATTCCCCTCAGTCACTGCCCCCTTTCTTGACTTCATGACATCACAACATCCCATCATCGTTTTAAGCTTTTCATCTTTGGCCTGCCTCATCGGCCAGCCGGATGAGTAAAAGCTGCCACTGGACCACGCAGCAGCAGCTGTGGTTTAATTTGAGTCTTTGTGCCTCTGGTCATGTTTAAAATTAATTTGTTTTGGATTTTCATGTGTATTTAAAGCACTCTGTTTTGATGCTAAGGCAGCCTTTTTGTCCTCTAACTTGTGTCTGAGGCACTCAAGATGATTTTCCATTTTGGCTTAGTGTTTTTAACACTGTTTTTAATTGTGAATACTTGTAGTTTCATGAGTGACTGCGGGGCAATATTTTGTGAGTAGACAGAGAGGAGTCCAGCTGCTTTGGGGTTTGCAGTGTATTTTTTGTTTTATTTTAGTTTGCAGGTTGTTATTTTTTTTATATTACTTGACGTATGTAATGATTTCCCTTCGCCCGCAGTTGTTATCCTTTTGTTTTAAGCATCTCTTGTGCTTTTCTTTGTGCTCAATCTTCTCAGTCATAATTAAAAACAGTATTTTTTTTGAGCATCTTGTTTATTATTTGCTTCCTTCATGCCTAGATGAATACAGCAGTCTAACAAATACATACATGAAACACATACATGGGAGAACAGCAGCAGGTGGAGCCTGCTGGGTTAATGGTCAGCATATGAGCCAGACCTGCATTAATATGAATACCTACATGCCTAGGATAATCAATAGAGCCTGCTGGAAATGTAGCTCTCACCAAATACAAAGATGAACCTGCAGAGTAGTCCATGCTGGTTGAAAAATCTCCTTCTGAGAAAATAGTTTGTGCTGCTCGTCTTTGTCATTTCTCTAAGCGTTATGAAAATTTTGGCATACAGGCTTGATCAATCTAGCATATTAAAAGTCAGCTTTCTGTGGAACGATAGCATGCAGTGTTCATTTGTCTGGCCTCAAATGAAGCAGCTGCCAAAGCCTTGGATGTCATTGTCTTCTTTTGGTTTACATCTTGCTAACATCTGTTCATGATACCAGCATGTGGTGAATTACTAGTCCCTCAGAAATGTTACAGCATTTCAACCATGTATTGGGTTTTTCAGATTTGTATTTTTAATGTTATTCTATGCAAAAGAGAAGCAAAAGTGGTTACTCAGAATTGCAGTTTATATATTCGCTTTGGTTCATCAGTAGCAACAATAATAAACAGAATGAGTTCATGCGCAGACATCAGATATACCGTATTGGCCCGAATATAAGACGATCCTGATTATAAGACGACCCCCTCTTTTTCGAGACTCAAGTTTGAAAAAAGACTTTTTGAACAACAAATTTAATTTTTATACAGAAAATAATTACAGTACATCTGAAACAAATGATGATAACAATATATTTAAGAGAAAAAGCATGTTATTTTGCCTCATTCAAATAATGCAAAAACTGTCTATCACATCTTAATATCTGAACATTTAAATATGTAAACTAAAGTGCAATCACATTTGTAAAGGAATGGCTTCTGGTTTTTGAAATGTAAATAAACCAATCTACTGTGATAAAACAACGAAATTGCAATAACTGCATTAACCATCAAAGTGAAGTCTAACTGTAACTGTAGTCTTGAAACGAATCTGAATAAGGAAAAACATTGTTTGCATCACAAAATGTAGCCGCAAGTGGACACAAGCCAGTGTCTTATTGTGCCAGTCCCAAGCCTGGATAAATACAGAGGGTTGCGTCAGGAATGGCATCCGGCGTAAAACTTTTGCCAAATCAAACATGCGAATCAAATCTATGACTTCCATACCGGATCGGTCGAGGCCCGCGGGTTAACAACGACCGCCATCGGTGCTGTTGACCTACAGGGTGCTGGTGGAAATTGGACTACTGCTGGTCAAAGAAGGAGAGGAGGAAAGTGTGCTCGTAAGAACAGAGAGGAGAGGAACGCCAAGTATATAGGACTGAGAGTAGGGACATCAGGGGGACAGCACATTAGAGGTTTTGGGGATAAAGTCAGAGAAACCAGAATGAGATGGTTTGGACATGTCCAAAGGAGAGATAGTGAATATGTTGGTAGAAGGATGCTGAGTTTTGAATTGCCAGGCAGGAGGCCTAGAGGAAGACCAAAGAGGAGGTTTATGGATGTATGAAAGAGGACATGAAGGTAGTTGGTGTTTGAGAAGAGGATGCAGAAGACAGGGTTAGATGGAGGCAACTGATTCGCTGTGGCGATCCATGAAGGGAAAATCCGAAAGGAAAAGAAGAAGATTGTTTGCATCATAACTTTTCTTCAGCTGCCGGTTAACCTGGCTGATCTTCGACCCACTTTTCTCCAGATTGTCGCTACGTTTCTCCATTTCCTGTTACCTCTTTTCTTATTTTCTTCTCTTTTCTTTCTTACCGCTGTTTTTTATTTTTCTTCTTCGTGACAAGGCCAATACGGTACATAGTAAGATTTTTTTCTATTTATGTGTTTTTATTGTCAAACATAACAGGCTTTTCATGCCCAAGGCTGCAGTCATTAGGACAATTACAAAATATTTTCTTCCTTTCCAGACCATTGCATCTTCTTGTTATTTTGGAAGTTCTGTAGTGGGAAACTTAGTTTCGGCATATCTGATATTTTTTACAAACTTTGAGTCTTCCTGTAACTCACAATACAAATCACATGGTGACAAACTCTGGATTTAATAATGCTAAATAAAAATAAATATTTCATGCTCTTTTTGGTTGCCAGCTTCAGCCAAGCAAAAAAACATATTTAATCCAAATAAATGTGAGAAACCACATTCATCTAATACTGGACGAATAAATGTAATATAGTAATCCCTCGTGCATTTGCGCATCAACACGCGCAGCTTCACCTCATTGCGGGTCTTTAGTACGTAGTCACGTGATACCGTACGAGCATTCTATTGGCTGACAGCATCTGGAAATGCGCTGCCTTCCGTGAGTCTCGGAACGCAGGGACTTCCGTGAGAAACAAAAGTGCTTTAAGCAGTCGATAAGAGTGTGGGAAAAGGTAATACAGATCGAAGATGGCTTAATATCAGTATGGGGAAGGTTCATTAATGTATAAAATACAGTAAATAATAAAATACACACTTTGTCGCTATATTGCAGAACTTTGTTTTTGTGGGTGGTTCCTTGAACGCATTAACTGCGAGTAATGAGGGATCACTGTACACAAAAAGAAGCAGGTTTCTGTAATATACAAATAAAATAAACAGTTGTACAATAATTACAGTAACCAATTCCTCAACTGCATTTTAATGGTTAGAATCTGACTCAGTTATGTGCAGCTCATTCATTTGAAGTACAGTATATCTTTTTCCAATCAGACTGTTTTTGTAGCTCCTGGGGCCTCTGTGTGGACTGGTGGCAGGCACAGGTGTATGATGTTCCTACTTCTAGCTTTTTTAGAGTAAAGACTAGAACCTACCGGAGCACTCAGAACTCTGTTCAACTTTATTTAAAAGAACTTTAGGCCCAAAGGCTGATAAGTGTTTCAGTCTTGTAGAGATTAGCTGTGAGGGTCTGATGTAAATGATGACTGTAGCCTCAGGCAAGGTCTGGATAACTGATGACTTTACAAGTCTTTGTAGAAGTCATTATTGAATACTGTATAATCGTGTAGATAGTGGTAAATGTAACTGCTATATCTAAAGTGCAGTGTAATTAATGGTATCTATTGAACATTATGAGATTAATTTTATGTCTATTTCTGAAGAACAGTTTTGCACTTCAATGAATGAATTGTAATGATCATTCCAATTTTGAATGTTTCTGGAGTGATGCACTGCTTTGAAGAAACATTGTAATTCATGCAGCAGAAACAGAGATATCCTTACTCACAAAGCAAAGCCACGGAAGCTCCATCAAAGATTCAAATGCGTCATGCTCAGAGTGGCTGATGACACCTCAAGCTGCTAGCCTAATACAGAAATGAGAATTGGCATACACCAGTCTAGCATTGCTCCCATCGTTCTATCCCCAACCCTCATACCACTTCTTTTTCAGTTTTTTTGTGAGAACATATTGTCCCGATTTTCCTCTCGTCAACTCTCTCGCTCCAACCTGTCAAAGCAGAAGGCTGCCCACTTTGAGTCTTGGATCTGCTCCAGGCATCTGCCATTTAACCACTAACTGTATTTTGACAGGTGCTATATAAATTAATTGAATCCTTTTATTCTGAATAAAAATGCTTATAAACCAAATTCATAATCAGTCAGATAAGCCACCCTGTTGGATCTCTGTTGTAAGTCAACTGAGCCATGGTAGACATGTCTGGAGGAAGAACTGCTTTGTAGAACCTGTGCATGAAGTTTCATCAAGAGTCACTTTTTTCAACCAATCATCAAAGTGAATGCGACTCAGTAAATAAACATCAAGGACATTCATTGTATTTATATGAAGGTGAACAGCTTGATCCATTTCCTGTTTACTAAATTACATATTTATTTTTAGGCACATGTGGATCATGGGGCAATAGCAGCTCTATGTCCCAAAAGATTCATAATGGATATCACTGGGTTTCCCTAGTGATATCCATTCATTCATTCATTTTCTTACCCGCTGCATCCGCTTGCATGGGTCATGGGAAGTGGAGCCTATCCCAGCTGGCATAGGGCATGAGGCGGGGCAAACCCTGATAATCATGATCATCTTGTATCTATTCACTTATCTGCCTTGCGGGTCAAGGCTTATGCTGGAGCCTATCCCAGCTGACCGTAGGCAAGAGGCGGGTTGCCCCCCACACGTGTCGCCCATGCATCGCGGGGTCACAAGACAGACAACCACACTCACACATATGGGCAGCTTCAGACAGAAAGACATTGAACCCGGAATCCTCTTGCTATGAGGTGACAACAATGCCCACTGCACCACTCGGCTGGCTTTATGCACTTGTATAAATTGACAGAAAAACAAATTCTTAAATATCACTTTTTTTTTTTTCATTTTATTATATATTTAGATCATGTTTCGTCCTGGCCATGCTTTTTATGGTCACCTCATTATCTCCATCAACAAGTTATGCAGCATTTATTTGAAGCAACCGGAGGGATTTCAACAATACCTGGTGCAATAAAGGTCTTTTGTAAGCAAAATAATTTTCCATGCAGACAGGGGCAAAATTGCGGATCCAAAATTTTTTTTGTTGTTGTAATGTTCCTTTTCATTTTGATAAAAACAAACTTGCTAACTGTCGAAATACTGTCAAAAGTAGTTACAGTTTAAACCTTTACAGTTTAAACCTTGACATTTAAAACAAATTTTAATCTTGAAAGTTAACACTTACCATTTCCAATGATTCAAAAACAATACAATGAAAAAAAAATTGCTGCAAACTATTGATTTATCATTTAGTTTCAGTTTCACTTGAACGTCTAAAAGTAGGCAGGAGAAACAAATTGGCGCTCAAGTGAGGGGCTTGGCAACAAATGTACATAAAATTTAATATGTAGTATTTGTGTACTTTCTCTTAAAGTGTCTAAAGTTTGGAGCAATATACACTCATAAAAACACATTTCCAAATTGTCATGATAAGAAATGAGTGGAAGAGCATAAAATCGCTGGGAGCATACACTCCTGCCCCACACATGAAAGAGTCGACCAAAGGAGCTATCAGACCTCTCTGATCACTGCAGGGTAGCGTGCAAATCAATGGCTGATAATTAAAGTTTCCTGCAGTGACTTAGAGGAGATGGACAGTCATATTTGGGCTCAGGACATATTGAGGTATCCAGCACAGTGTGTGGTAATGAGCACACCAGCGGGACTGTTGTCTGTAATAACACGATATACATCACTTTCTAAACTAACCTTTCAGATTTCACACAGAGGACTACAAAAGGTCAGTTCACAAAAACAGCAGATCTTTTTTCTCATTGATTTTTATTCGTAAATTATTTTCTTCTATGTACATATGTCAGCGCTCCTTTCTCTAGGAACGTCATGAGGACCAAAGGATCAAGGTGTTCCTTCAAAACTTAAACCTTTACATTGACTGTTGACTGCAGGGTGGATAAAGAATCTATCTTTATGACTCAAAGTCTCAACAGGGCCTCTCTGTGGTAGTCCATACAGTGTTGGAAATAGCTCAGTCATATTATGTTACATACAATTCCCTGGTTTTAACATTCATCACTTTGTGAAAAGAGAGGCTCCATGTGCAGTACAGCTGACACTCGCTCTGTGGGAAGCTATTTTAAAGCCTATTACAGTGATGCACATCATTCATCTTGATCAGAAATGAACCATGAGGAAAGTGAAGTGTGGGGTCCAATTTTCTTGAATAGCTTCAAAACGTGGATTTGGCACCCCTCAGAATGTTTTAAATACAGATAGCTGACATTTAGCAGCTGACATCTTAACACCAAATCAGCAAGTAGAACAATAAAGTAATAGGCAGCCATGCATGACTGCCTATTAGTGCTGCATGCAGCCCAGCTGAGGGGTCAAAGACTTGGAAACCAATGCTTGCTGATCTGCTGCTGCTCCTCTGCCATCAACCCATTCCACCCGATGTTAGGTTTTTATAATCACATCAGTCACCTGCTCCAATTCCACATCAGGATGCCCTCTTAGCCAAAACGACAACTCCAAGCATTTGAGCAGTCGTCATCATGTATGTTTGTTTACATTAATTGGTATCCATTAATAGATTAACTTACTTCTTGTGGCATTCCACATTAGCTCAGGCCCATTAAACAGTAGAATGAATACTGCATGAGTGTAATAAGAACAGCTTTTTACAGTAACCAAGACAAGAAAATGGGAAAATAGCAGACAATCTCACATAGTTTTCACTTCATGAAGCATAGTAAAGTACAAGTGTAAAGCTGTGCTACCTGCACTCTATGGTTTTTGGTTCACTTAAGTAATTGATTCCTGTCTTCAAGACGGATCCAACCACAATTATTCAGTCAACATAGAAAACTAAATTCAGTCCTACTGACTTAATCATTCTGAATAGAATATGTTCCTGTGTTTTTGGAGTACCACTAGACAAATATAATGTATTTCTACCTGGTCCCTGAATTATATAAACTCAAAGAAAAGAGAAAAACAAACTTCTCATAAAATTGCATGCTTATGATTGAGACAAAGAAGTCAATATTGCCGTTATTTCACTAGATATTTCAATCAATTGAATTATTTGAAAACAATTCCCGCAAAGTTTTCGGCAAACTGGAATAATAAAGTTTGCAAATCACCACGATGGCTTATTTTGCAATTTTCTGATCCTCCAATGTGGATACGTAATATTTTTTCTCCTCTGTGTGCTCTGATCAACATGCCAATTATTCTATGAGAAATTCTGTATATGTGTATACACACATGATCAGATACACACACACACACACACACACACACACACACACACACACACACACACACACACACACACACACACACTCACACACACACACACACACACACACACACACACACACACACACACACACACACACACACAGGGTGACCAGTCTTTATACAATGAGATTTTATACAATGTGAAGGCTCCCAGAAATTAAGTTACTATGGGAACTAGGACTCCATGCTCATTCCAGTTGCCAGTGGAGCAGTAAGTAGTTGTCAAGACACAGAAATTAAAGGAGAGAACGAGTGGTGACAGGAAGTGAGCAGTCTGGTGCATATGTGTTCATGTGTTGGAACAATTATGGCTCACGGTCAGACAAGGGTGATCCCTCCTCTTTCTCTGTGGGGCTAATTAGCAGTCATGGCAGATTGTTACCGTTTACATTCCAGGGTTCATTTACTGCGCTCTCATGACTCACTTGATCACCCCAACCCTCTCTTTTGTAAAGCTGCCAATAGGCAGATCAGGGAGAGATGAGAATGGAGAGCTTCATGTTTGGGTCTGTTTCAATAAGACTTTATGGTTTATTGACAAACAACGTTTATTTTATGTATGAATTATTTACCAACATATTGATCAAATATTAACACGACAATGTGTGACACTAAATTCCCTTTGGGGATCAATTCAGTATATAAAATTTTTTTTCAAAAAACGTCATCTCTTCGTGCTGCACATCTCTCAAGAATAGTGGAAATTGTAGCACGGAGGGTTGCTTTGCAGTGGACATTAAGGTGCTGCCTAGGCTTCTGTATGTTGGGCTGCTATGATAAGCCTCAGTGCGCACAATAAAGAGCATCTAAAATTCTGTCATCTGGAAAATGGGAATGTACCTTGGCATCCGTGCTCTACTGATCACCTTCAGTAGAGCACGGATAAACATACAGAGGTGTACTGTATGTGAAAGCTGTAATGAGTGTGTTGCTACAGCCTAAGGATGGAGGTGTACTTCCTGGTCTTTGAACCAGATGGCGTGGATAGGTAATAAGCTGCCAAAGCTTGCTCGAGGGATACCTGGATTCAAGTCTCAGATAGTATCAACATATTCATGTTGTCAAAGTACCAGAACCATCAAGTGAAAAAGTTAGTGGAATAAAGACTCTTCTTTCTGGGAAGAGTTATATAATATCATGACTACTTCTGGTCAGTATTTACAAACTTTAATATAATGCAGAGGTTTACAGGATACAATTAATCACTTACTTATTCATAGGACTAGGTGAGCTGGTGTATCCCACATTGAGTCACTGGGCAGCCAGACAGACAGACGGATGGACAGACAGACTGAAGTGTGGACGGACGGGCAGGCGGGCGGTTTAGGCAGGCAGAAAATACAGACTGACAGGCAGGCGGGCAGGCAGACACAAACAGCTATCAGCGTTATAAAGGCAGAAGTATATAATCTTCCACCTATAGTTACACATGACCAGGAATATTGGTTTCAAATATTAAAATAGTACTTCATTAAATCTTAAGTCATTATGTCATGTAAATACTGTATATCAATCTGATAATAATAATAATAAATCTGGTTTTAAATCTGATTTAAATCCCTGTAGAGAAATTCCATGTCAGCTTTTCTAGGGTAGTAACAGATTCTTTAGGAAGGCACCCTTGTCATTAATCATTCCTGGTATGTTTGTCCTGATACTGAAGTCAGTATTAAAGCTATTGACATTACATTACTGCTTAACATTGCACTGTCCATCAAAATAAACTGAAAAAATAAAAGTCTATTTAAATGCAAAAACATGTGGAGAAGAGTTTAGAGTCTTATCAGCTTTGTAGTTGAATATACTGTAACTCTCATTTATCTCTAAACTGTATGTCTTCAAATCTCCACCATATTTGAACAGATAGCTAACGGGATCAGCGTCATTATAAACACAGATTTGTACATGTGAAATGAGGAACAGAGCCTAATTTAACATCATAGATAGATAGATAGATGGATGGATGGATGGATGGATGGATGGATGGATGGATGGATGGATGGATGGATGGATGGATGGATGGATGGATGGATGGATGGATGGATGGATGGATGGATGGATGGATGGATGGACGGACGGACGGACGGACGGACGGACGGACGGACGGACTTTATTTATCCCAAACTGGAAAATTTAGAAATCTTCCTAATTCTAAACTGAGCCCACATGATAGCAGCCTGATTAAAGTAGACCCAACAGTTATAAGACATCAGACTGGGTAGAACAATGTGTGCCAGTACTGTAATTTGTATTTTGTACATGTATAAGAGTTTTGTATTTGTATATATGATAACCTTTAGTCGTAGCTGATTATTGCAGAACTGAACAAGGAGAAATACTGTAATTTTAGCTAAAGCCATTTTCCCCTCAGGCTTTAACAGATGTCAGCTGGATTCGGACCTGCGAGCAGAACTGGATTCATGGAGGCAAGATTATGATGTAATTTTACTTTATGACGGCATGCAGAAGACAACACTGTGCCTCTGAACAGTTGGCATACAATCATGTAAACATCTAACATCAGCTTGGCTTTAACTACCAGAATTAGTAAACAGTATGCTAAACGGGCAGTTATGTAATAAATAAATAATTAAAAAACTAAATAAACATGCATATTGTCTTAATTAAACTGTATTTTGCACATTTGTGTTTGTGTTTCTCACACAGTGTTTTTCTTTCTGTAGTGTTGTCGGGACTATAAATATCTGAAATAATTATGGGAAAATACAAAATACATAACAGACATTAATTTTTACTGTTACTATGTCTGAATCACATTTTCATAGGTGGCTTTTGAACTGAACTAATACAAGAAGAAATACACATGTAGTCCTGAGAAAAAACCCAATGAAGACACTGTTAGACTTCTGTATTTTAGTTTCTATTTCCTGTTTTATTTTCTTGCGTTGATTATTTCCATGCAGCCTCGATACCCTGCTGTTCCCTGTGCCACCTATCCATCACTGTCTCATCATTCTAGGTATTTTATTTCAGCATTTCCTCACGCTCATTGTCGGTTCTTCTGTTAGACGTATGGATTGTCCCAGATTTTTCTTGTGAATTATTTTCCCCTGTGGTTTCTGTTTTTTTTCTGTTGTTTTTGTAACTGGCTGTGTGAATTTATGATTTAAATTTTTAAAGTGAACTTCAATGATTTTTTTGTTTTTGTTTTTCATTTGCTCCTCATTAGATTATTAAAGTATTTTGTTTACCTCATCTTTTTTTTTTGCTGTCACACCATCTTGTGATTGATTTTTTATGACATCGTTATAACAGACATTCATCATAGTAATCCCGTTCAAGTGATTTATTTGGAAATTTTCACTTATTTTTTCAATATAAGTATCATACCCTTTTAATGGAAAAGGATATGCAAGAGACAATTGCCAAAAGAGAAGTGATTCCTGAGGTAGAGCGACATGACAGGAATGTGGGTCTCTGTTCTTCACTGTCTAACTCTGGACCGTTTACATGTCGTATTGTATGACAGTGTCATCAATCAAAGTTGTGAGTAAATGGATTTCATTAATCACAAAGTCACAAATGCATAAAAAATATCACAAATTCTAGCTTGATATTGATATTCAATATATATGCCAGTTTATCACTGACCACACACATAGTTGACGATGAAATTTATACCACTGAGTAGAAACCATCATTATGCATGAACTAGACAATCTCTGCTATTCCTTCTTTTATTTGGTCTGTTTAATATATTTTCCAGTTAATGGTTTTATTTGCAGAGTGACTGTGATATTTTCAGAACAGAATGGGGTCACATGCTAGTACATTAAAGGGCAGTAGCTTCCTGACACATAGAGCCCACAGTGTTTTATCCCCTGCATTAAAATCTGCCTACAGGGAAGAAACTTTAATGAGCACTGGGAGTTCTCTGGTTGCCTATTAACTTCTATTTCTTGATTGTTTCTATCTCTGCTCTAGTGCATATAAGAACAAAACCAGAGGTGATGTTGCATTTTTTCACTCATTAGTAAAGACTACAATGCCCTTGTTGGCAATACGTGGAGCCAGGCCAAATTAGACTTCGGAGTACATACACCCATGACAAAAATGAATCCAATTAAACTCAGCTTAATCTCAAGACTATTTTTTCCCCTAGAATTGCTTACAATGGAGAAGAGAAATTCCATCAGAAATGAAACACGACACAGAAACCACAACAATCCTCTCATGATTCAGTGCACAAATGGAACAGATATTGAGAACATGAAGTGGGAGGCTAAAAATGATTTAAATATCAAAGTGTCTAAACTTCAACTAATTATCCGATCCCTCTGGAGTCGAATTAATGGAGCCACTCGGCTTCCATCTACTCGTGACACTGACGGTATCACTATGCCTATGTGAGCAAGTAGAATGGAAAGAAAAGCAGACAGTTTTGAGTAATTTAAAAGTATCAAAAACAGTCTACAAACCTACAAGCTAAAATCTTGAACCAGATCGCAGACATAATAATATAATTTATAATGTCATTCTCACTGGTGATTTGTTTGACAATTGCTTCCACGTCCACAGGGTAACTTTAAACAGTTAAAAATTTTGGATAATTATATTTGTTTTGTATTTTAATCAAATCCATGTGAGCTGAAGAGTTCTGATAACACACAGCCAGAGCACAGACGCCACATCGTCTTGAAGAGACACTGTGAATAGAGCCATATGGGAATGATTTCCTTCCAATAACTGTCCTGTAGTCTTTTTTACCCATAAAAAGGACATGCTGGGAATCTTGCAGAAATAAAATAATTTAATGTCAATTTAAAATAATTAACATTAATTAATTTTAAATAATTTCTCCTTCCAAATGAGGAGGGGGAAAATTTAAACATATAAATATGAAAATATTAATGAAAGTTGTTGTTACATAGTTATACAGACAAACACAAAAACACACACACACACACACACACACACACACACACACACACACACACACACACACACACACACATACATACAGTGAAGAAAAGAGCAACCTAATTAAATAATACTCAAAACCGTAACTCAACGAAGGTGATTGAAGCTACTTATTGAAAGTATCTTCATTTACTTGGATCTTCTCATGTGAACTGTACCTTAAATCAAAAACAATCACGCCTGCAATGATAGGGAGAGCAGCTGTTTCTCCAGCAATGGTAAATTATAACAAAATAAATGAATAAAACAAAAAATGTTTCCATATCAGGGAGAAATGGTCAACAACACGTGGTGAGTAAAAGGGCCTCTCCAACAATGTCACTGTGACCCAAGACAGAGAAGAAAACACAGCTCCATCCATCACAGGCTGGCGTCGTTATGAAGTTTGTCACTTCGTCCACAGACTCCATGATGTTAGAGCTGAATTAGAACATATCTTGTTTAACATCATTGTCTTTCCTGCAGTGTCGGCTCTGAGGGGTAGCTCAAGCCCTGATCTCTCTCATCACTTGAGCTAGCGGGACCATCCTCAGTATTCCAATATAATGATGGTGTCACTGTGACCTGTCTTACAACACTGTGGACACAACACAACTCATCTTAAATAGAGAACAACACTGATCCTAACAGGGATGTGCAAAACAACATATCAGAAATCAAACCTTTCAAATTAGATCTGAAAGATTTGCATGCATCAGATGCATGCAGTCAAAATACATGAGAATATTCAGATCGCTAGTAGCGTGGTTTTTCTTATTAATGCATTAGCTACTTTTTTTTCTGGCACAGCACCAATGGGAAAAAAATAGCCAGAGATAAAAGGAGGGCCTCTTGCATTCAGTGACATCACTGGCTGATGTATTTAGATGTGAAAAAGAGAATATCTGACCACACCCAGTCACACACCTACACCTGTCAATGGTTCTGGGTGTGGAGAGAGGTATATTGGCACTAAAAACTTTCAAATAAAGAGGGAGTCAACTATTAAACAAGTTGAGATTTGCTGAAATTTAGAAAGTGATATTTACAACAGCAATCTTCTTATAACTAAATATAAAATAATGTATTACCAAGAATTCATTTGCGAATACAGTAGGGCAATAATTTAATCATGTAACAATGTCTGCTGTTATATTTTGAAATGTTGAAGTGAAATTCATCTCTTAAAATAATCTGATCTTACTAAAACTTTTCTGAGAGGTGATTTTCAAAATGCTCTTGAAATCATGAGGTCCTCTAGTGTCTGACTGGACTCTGTTGAGATGTGTGGATCAGAGAAGAAATGTGTATCCTGAGACATTTCTGTTTTCAATTTGTCTGTCAGGACTGTCATCAATTTTTTATTACTTGCAACATCTGTGAAGTTCAAGCTGAACTGAATGCTAATGTTACCCTACCCCATACGATTAACAGCTACAAACCTTCAGAAGCATCCTACATGAGACTTTACTTTGGGCAGTTATGTCTGCAATTAAAGTCATCTATTGATTTGTGTGGAAGCATCCTTATATATGTGATATAAGTTCTTTTGAATTTCAGATTGTTTTGAGAGGAAAACCAGTTTCTTCTGTTGAATTTTATAGAATAAGACAAAAACAGTTGTGTTTCGTCCTGGCCTTATGAAAAGCCTTCAGTAAACATGAATAGGGTCAAGAGATCAAACCAGTTAAAGTACCATCAAAGTCACCCATACTATTAACTCCCAAGGCTCCAATAAAACTCGATAGTTTGCTCCAAGGTCAAGCAAAAATCCACATTGATTGAGCCATGGCACTTTTTTTAGACTGAATCCCAAAACAAATCTTGATCTTTAATAAACTGGCAATAAAATGAACTTTTAAAACACTAAAATTAAATGAATTCCCTATTAAAGTTAATTTGTTTCATGTTATTTTTCTGTAAGCAGAATAGTTTGTTAAATTTTGACACCATTGTTGTAGAATTGAAAAAAAAAATGAAGAAGAAGAGCGTGTGGCAGTTACAATTTATGATTCCAAGATAGACATGATAAGACTGAGCAGTTCATCCTTTTTCATAGCCACATTTGATTCTACTACAAATTCCTTTCTCTGTATATTATTAGTAGATCGTAATAACATTTTTGATACAGAAGATTGGTCATTTTTGTGAGTTGCTTTTGTTAACTAAAAGTCTGTGGTATCCAGCAGTGTAATGTGCTGGACTCTACCCACCTGTGACGGCTCCTTGGTAAAACCAGGAGGTAGCCCCACAGCTGAAAGGCTGAAGTCCAGATGACTGAGAGCATTGTTTCATCGAAGGGGGGAGAAAAAGAACCCATTAAATAATAACATTTTCTCTTAGATTCTCCAGTCATGGACTACGAAGCTATGATGTTTTTGTTATGGTCAGAACGTCCCTTCACTGCCTTACTATCTTCAATCACAAGGCTCACAAACAAACCTTTCACTAGGATCTTTCACTTTTCTTCACAGAGTTTTCCTAGTGTGCCTCAAAGACAGCATCCGTTCTGCTATTCTGACTCCCTTCAGAAACATAACAAGAACTGTTGTGTCAACATCCCAGAAAATAACTCTCCTTTCACTCTGTGGATGTACTTCTTTCCATCAACTGGCAGCGTAGTGAAAGCTGTGAATAGACTAGTCTTATTTTCCTTCCTTGGCAGTCTCTCTGATGTGGGGAGGCTCAAGGCAATACTCCAAAGTGCTGCCAGTAATATATAATAACTTCAGAGATGCTTATTTTCACATAATTTGTGAGAAGATGTAGGCAAAGCTATATTTACATTTGTTCTCAAATGGAAACAGTTAATGATAAGAGTGGAGCATCATTTGAAGTAGAATGTTTATTATGAGTAGCACATATTTTTAAGAAGCATGTTTTGGCTTGGGGATAAAACAAGCAGCCAGTTGGCCTTGGTTACTACCAGTTTGTTGACCGCATAATCTTAAAAATACTAAGAATATTTGTTGGGATTGAAATAGGTGTCCATTACTGACATGATATTAGTTGTGCAGCACAAAAAATGACTTAATTTTATAGGCACTATGTAAATACAAAATTTCAGATCAGGTCTTTAACCTGTGACAGAAAAGGAAAAGAGTGGATGAAATCAGTCATGGATTCACTGATGAAAGACATTTCTTTTTAAATATTTAAAACATGGTATACAAACCCTAGGAATGTTTCTTTCTAAGTAAGTGGCAGTAAAACCTGGTTGTGCTGATGACCACCACCCCTGTGTAGCCTGAAACTGCTGGTGGGCCCACAGGTCTGAGGTCTGTGTTGACAGCTCTACAGATCCTAGAGTCTGTCATATCAAAGATTTCTTCACCAAAAGCTTCTTTTTTTTGCCTTGTCTAAACTCTAATCCATGCTTGCTTTATTGTGTCTCACTCTGCTATCTTCCTAACAACAGCCATCATCCCCCTCCCCCCATTCCGTGCACTGTAATCCAAACTCTGTGAAGCGTAGTTTGCAGCTATTTTCTCTCTTTCTGTTTCTCTGTTTTTCTTCCTCGAAACATTTGCGGTTCCCTATCAGCCTTACCGAGAAATCTGCACTCTCTCAGTTATGATGCTTCAAGGCAGTCTCAATTTACTAATTTCTTGACATGAATGCTGATGATTGTTGTGTGCAGAAGCTTACCAGGCTGCAGGAAAACAACTTTGAAACGGTGCTTGTTTCCAAAAATCACATCAAATTCTATTGTGAGACCTGAAAAAACTTGAAAAAGTTTTACTGGCAGTGATTCACATTTGCCACACAAAGACTTAGGAAGTTAAGTGACCTCAGTTTCAAGTGGACTGGCTCATTTCACCTGGGTATAAAAGGCTAGAGACTTCAATGTTTGTGAAAGCAGGGGCCTTGTCCCTGTTGCATTAAGCCGTCTTACAAACTCCTGCTAGCAAGTTGACCATGAAACTCTTAAAATTTTGATGTGTTTCAAAGGAATATTCTGCAGATTTGTGCAAAAGTATAACCATGGCAGTGCGAATGAAAAAAAGAGGAATTTACAGTAACACACAATCTGTCCCAAATTTCAGGCACTGGATATGACTCTTTGAAGACATCCTGACAGATAAATACATTCACAGTTAAGTCGCCCCCTAGTGGCAACAGGAACTGAAATAATTTATACTGTACTTTCATTTGGTCAGAAAACAACAACACTTCATCATGATCATGTAAGTGAAACATTTGTATGCATATTCTGTTCTTTTCTGGTGGATCACCTCTTTGACACTTGTATTATGGATCCTATTTATCTTCTTTCTGCTCTAACTTGCCATCTTGATTGTATCTGATCTCCTACCCTTCCTGAGAGATGGATCCGTCTGCTATAACATTTTCTGAGAATCCTTTCTGATTTGCCTACAGTCTTATCCTTGTGCTTGAATTCAAGTCCGAGTTGTGTGGCCACATCATCGTCTCTTGTGGCTGTCTGGACTGAGGCAATGGATAAACATCAGTTTTCTGGATACCCTTCAAGTGTGGATGACTACTTTATATCAGTTAAATGAAACAATGAAGGTTACAGTGAGATCAAGGCAGAGCTGTGAGTAAAAACAGAACCTTTGAAATCCATAAGTAATTGTAAGTTGTTTCAATAATATGCAATTTAGAAACAATAAAGGTACTGCAAGGGAAAGGTCATTCAAGGCCTGGTGAGGGCTGAGCAGAAGTTTAAGTCTGTTAGAAAACAAAATAGTGTTATAGCCTTTCTAAGCCTATTTTCAAACAGAAAACAGAATGTCAGGAGTCTCCTGGGGACACATGTGACACTGTGTTGCTACCACAGCTGTAGTTTTACCAAGCATTAGTTTGTGTCTTTAATTGTGAATATTTCTGTATGCGTATACTGAACAGCTCTCCCTTCAGTATGTATTTTATCTTTTATTATTCCATATGTGCAGCCTTGCAAACAATATACCAGAGGCTTGTAATTAGACCAGATTTCCTGCTGCAAAGTTTTGTGCACACAGTGAGTCCTCAGGGTGCAGAATTCTCCCACAACCTAACAAGAATCATCGCAAAAAATGGCCCATCTCCTTTCAAGCTGCTGAACAAGCCCATACCTAACTAGTCTGGATAAAGTTTGGAAAAATATCTTTAAAATGAGTAAAACATTTGAACTTTCTTTTGTTCTCCACATATTTCTCTTTCAGTAATAGGAAGACCTTTGGGTGCAATTTACTGGCCCTCCTGGTGCTCCAGGTCTTCTGAAAATAAAACGGAAAGTTTCCTGTTTCGCCCCAATCCCACCATGTCGTCACAATTTAATAGCCGATGGAATAGGAACAAGGAATGATATGCAAAAATCTCAAATAGCCTCTCACCAATCCTGAAGTTTGACTGAAGTTTTCAGCAAAAAAATATGAAAGCACAGAATAAATTGATGAAAAACTGTAAATGAAGGATTTTTAAAGCATCACCCTGGTGCTTGATTGATGTGTTCACATTTCTTGAAAAACATTTTTTGAATTATGGCTGCTTTAAAAAGGTTTATAGACACATGATCAGATGGACAGAGCCCTACCCACAACCCTCAGCATTAGAACAAGAACAATAAATCATATTGGCAGCTATGTAAGACAGCACAGTTGCATCTAAATACTGACCCCAGTTTGCTCAGTTACACTGTCTTAGCTTACAATACTTAACACTATAATTCATCCGAAAGCACAAATGTTATTGGGGACAGACTGAGTTTCCACGCACTCATGAATAACTGTTAAAACATGCAAGATTTTCTCTAGTACAAATTCCATGTGATAACAGTGCATTATTAGGAGCTGAACAGATGAAGCAGTGACAGCCATGGTGTGTAATAAAGAAAAGAGTACTGTAAGTGGATTTAAAAATATGAAACAGCTGAAACTAGTTTCTTCACGGTCAGCGCTCCTCAGTTTTACCCTCCTTCTCCTTAATGAAAACAATTCTATTTAATTTGTGAACCTTTCTTCAGGCTAAATGGGAATGTCTGTGGACTACATTCAAGGATTGTATTTTCTTAGATTAAAATGCAGCCTCTAGTGATGGAGATGTTTATGGCTGATCATTGTGCTGATAAATATTTCACTCATTCATTGCATTCTTGCTTTTGGAGCACATGAATGGATTCATAATGACTCTTTATCTTACCCATGATAGATAATGCTTGTCATGTTTGTATATTTACAGTTTCATACTAAATTAAAAATGAAGTCAGGCTTTGTTACTTCCTGGCTTGGGCAAAAAGCTGTTAAACAGTTCTGTTGTACTAGTATACATTAAAAGAAAACTGTTTTGCATATAATGTTAATTATTGTTTGGGGGAGAAGCTGAAAAAATAAATATTTATGAATAATATAAAAAAAACCATCCTTTTTATCTGGCTTTTATTGAGCAATTTATAATGTTATTGCCTACGTATTTATTTTTTCCCACTAACATATTTTTGCATCATTCAGAACATTTTTGTTATTTATTTGATTTGATTTTATCATTAGTATTCTAAAATCTACTCTGTATTCTTTGCTATGTCTCACTAATTCATTATTCCCCTTTCTTCTGTTCTTGTTCAGCTGTTCTTATCTCTTGGTATTTATCTTTTTTAAAAACTTTTATGTCAAAAGTGTCTGCATTCTCTCAAAATAATTTATTTCATCAACCACTCACAAAGCACTGTTTGTTGAATGATAATCGTACTATTACTCATAAATACCATAAATTTTCAGATTTGTAGTTCAAAAGTATGAAAAACTGAATGTATATAAAAATGTCAAACAAATATCCTGAAACCAGAAATGGAAACAATCTTATATGCATGCATACTGATGGGTGTATACAAATTAATGTAGGAGTAATAAATCATATTACTTATTATACTTACATTGCGACCACAATGCAATACATTTTTTTGTTCAAATCAGAGGTTACTCATTAACAAAGCGTTGTTATTTTAGAGTCTTTTTATTGTTCCCTTATTCAAAACTATAGAGTCTTAAACATAATGGACTATCATTACAAAGGGTTCTTTGCAACAGTTGGCAGATTGTCTTCAGTGTTGATTCTGTATGATCTTGAACCACTTCTGCATTTTATGAGGGGGGGGCTGACAAATAAAAAAAAAAGACCAAGAAATTATTTTCATCTGGATTTGCATGGTGGTTGTCTTGAAACTCAAACGTTCAGATGGCAGACTTCTCCAATGTCAGCTGCTCCACTGTCTGAGCAAATTATTCTGCAAATCATTTGTTCTGTAAGATTCCCTAAAACTGAACATGAGCATCGTTAACTCTTATAACATGCAATCTAGTTAGAGTGAAAACACCTTTGGCCATAAAGTAGTGCACTCATTGAATATGTTCTTTGTAATGAATTCACTGTAACCTCAAATGTGGGAAAAATTGAATGTCAGATAAATCATTAATATTTCAAATTCAGTTTCACTGAGTTGCCAGCATAGCTCCAGAATTCTATCTACACAATTATTTTCCATGCAGTTCATGTACTTGAGAAATTTCCGACTGTTACTGTTGTACCAAATATTAATGAATCCATTGTTCCTGATTGAACTTTCTTGTCTTCATGTTATGATGCTCTTCTCCTGTTTGATTTAAAATTCATTCATATCATTGTCAAAATATTCACAGACATTATGGTGACATTACAGACATTATGGTGTCTCTTTTGTCATTGTTAGAACAGTGCTGTTATTAATGAAGCTCTTCTCAATAGGGAAGACATTTCATCTATGGGTGACATACAGCTATAAATATTCTAGCTTTTCCATTGGCATCAGAGGAAGCCATCACAATAAAAAGTACAGTGCCTTGCGAAAGTATTGGCCCCCCAAGAACTTTCTGACATTTTGCTACATTTCAGGCTTCAAACTTAAAGATAACAAACTGAAAATATTTTTCAAGAATCAACAAATGTGAGACACAATCGTGAAGTGGAACCAAATTTATTCAACATTTTATATTGTGTTTACAGATAAAAAACTGAAAAGTAGGATGTGCAAAAATATTGGCCCCCTGTTCACTCAGCTCAGCTAACTGACTCCAGAAGTTCCCTGATGACTCCTGAATGATCCAATGTTGACCTAAACGACTAACAATGACAAACAGAGTGCACCTATGTGTCATTTGGTCTCAGTTTAAATGCACCTGCTCTGTGATGGTCTCAGACGTCTGTAAAAGGAACACTGGAGAACAAACAGCATCATGAAAACCAAAGAACACACCAGGCAGGTCCGAGATAAAGTTGTGGAAATGTTCAAAGCAGGAATGGGATACAAGAAGATTTTACAATATATAAACTTCTCCCGGAGCACTGTGCGAGCAATAATATCAAAATGGAGAGAGCATAAAACTACCACATACGTACCAAGACCTGGCCGTCCCTCTGAACTTTCAGCCCAAACAAGGAGGAAACTAATCAGGGAAGCAACCAATAGGCCCATGATCACGCTGGATGACCCGTAGACATACACAGCTGAGGTGGGACAGTCTGTCCATAAGACAACTATTAATTGTACTCTGCATAAATCTGGCCTTTATGGAAGAATGGCAGGAGAAAGCCATTTCTGGAAGAAAACCATAAAAAGGCCTGTCTGGAGTTTGAAAGAAGCCACATGGGAGACAAAGATGACATGTGGAACAAGGTGCTCTGGTTAGATGAGATCAAAATTGAACTTTTTGGGCTGAATGCGAAATGTTACGTTTGGCTTAAGAGTAACACTGCACATCACCCTGAAAACACCATCCCCACCGTCAAACATGGTGGTGGCAGCATCGTGCTCTGGGGTTGCTTTTCTTCAGCAGGGACTGGGAAGATCGTTAGAGTTGATGGGACGATGGATGGAGCCAAATACAGGGCGATTCTGGCAGAAAATCTGTTGGGGTCAGCAAAAGACCTAAGGATGGGGCGGAGGTTCACCTTCCAAAAGGACAATAATCCTAACCATAAATTCAAATCTACAATGAAATGGTTCAAAACTAACCATATAAAGGTGTTAGGATGGCCAAGCAAAAGTCCAGACCTCAATCCAATAGAGCATCTGTGGAAAGATCTGAAAATTGCTGTGCACAAACGGTCTCTATCTAACCTTAAGGAACTTGAGCTGTTTGGTAAGGAGGAATGGGCAAATATTTTTGTCTCAAGATGTGCAAAATTTATAGAAACATACCCAGCAGAAGGAGGTTGTACAAAGTATTAACTCAAAGGGGGGCAATACTTTTGCACGTCCTACTTTTCAGTTTTTTATTTGTAAACACAATATAAAATGTTGAATAAATTTGGTTCTACTTCATGATTGTGTCTCACATGTTGTTGATTCTTTAAAAAAATTTTCAGTTTTTTATCTTTAAGTTTAAAGCCTGAAATGTAGCAAAATGTCAGAAAGTTCTTGGGGGGCCAATACTTTCACAAGGTACTGTACAAAGGAATTTCAAACATGGTTGCACTGCTGCACTCTTGATTATAGCAGATTTTATTGGTTTGAATTGTTTGACCTGTGATTTTAGAGCAGGGGTGTCAAACTCAAACACACAAGGGACCGAAATTCAAGAAACAGTCTATGTTACAAGTCAAATTGTCGTTATTTATTGTTCCTGCAATATTTTGACCTGAAAAGGTCCATTTGAAAAGATTAGAACTTGTTTTTTATCAATAAAATAGATTGGTGATTCAGCTGGGCCACAAGTTTGACACATGTGTTTTAGAGGGAAACTGCTTTCGTCTGACTGCTTCAGTCATGACGTCATGTCTGGGCTGACAAACAGAGGGCGAGCAGGCGGTTGAGGGGAAGTAAGTGGCAGGAGCTGGAAAAGACTGAAAGCCTTTGGCTCAAGTGATGTGAGCTGGAAGAACAAGCACTGGTGGTGCACACTGGAAAAACATCAGCAGAAGGAAAAGGAAAAAGAATAAAAACCAAGACGGTAAAGAAGAGTTCTTAGACTACAGCTGAAAGCATGATCAAACTCAGTAAGCCGATGCATAGGTGCTGAAACTGGTGCAGAGAAGTTGCAAACGCACACACACACACACACACACACACACACACACACACACACACCTACACACACACACACACACACACACACACACACACACACACACACACACACACACACACACACACACACACACACACACACACACACACACACAATTTAACACATTAAAGATTAAATCCACTTTATTTGTCCACATGTGGGGAAATTATCTTTACACTCTTCACACTTTCTTTGCATGTGGTTACATGTTTTGGTTAGTCATACAAACATAGTTTTTTGAATACAGGCCCCTGGACACAACACACTAGGGGCCTGTAGGCATGCAATTAGTAACACATCACACAAGAAACTTGTGGGGGCATTTCTTCAGTCGAGACTCTGAATCACTTTTATCATTTTCTTTTTCGGCATAAACCCATGTTTAACACTACTGAGGTGTGAAACAGGACAGGACTTCTTTACTACCTTTTTTCTCAGTGAATGACCTTGTTCTTTATACAATGTGATCGTGATTTCAAATAAAGTCCATGTTTACACAAAATAAAGATAAAAAAGCCGTCATCAGGAATCTTAATCTGACACACATCAGAGTATCCACAGTGTTTCTTGGTGGGAGGAGGGAAAAGAGTGAATAAAGTGTGCTATTAACATTCTGCAAAAGAAGCAGTCTCTGAAATGTTTGTATAAACTAATCACAAGTTGAGAGCTAAAGTTTCATACCAACAGAAACAAAAAGAGCAGGCAGTTTTATATATTAACATGACAACTCTTCACTTCATAATGATCTTGCTGCATTATCTTACTATCATCTCATTGCTCTGGAGAAAGTCACCCTTAATTGCAGCCTGTCCACATGTTGAAGAGTAATTTAGTGAGTCAGCATCTTGCACGGCAGAATGAGTTGGATCATGTAAAGTGTTTCATGTAAAAAATTAAGAAAAAAAAAAATTATGTAAGGGCAGATCTACAAACACCAGCAAACAGGCAAGTACTGTACCTTTAACACTCATTCTAGGAATTGTCCATGAGGAATTATAGTCAATATTTTTATTGCTCAATGTTGTTTACAAACAAGTTGCTAATTTTGTGTGCGTGCTGTTGGCTAATGGACACATATGTAGCATACTGTTGTTTTAAAGTAGCTGCCTTTGTAAATGTAACAGCTAAAAACAAGGCTAATGAACAAACCAAAAGTAGTGAAGCTGCAGGTTGGATCAGAAAGCATAGCTGTTTTAAGCTGTTAGTGGTGTTCTGTGTTTGTTCTGCTTTGCCCCTGCAGGTAAAGCCTCCTCTCCTCTCCACATGATGAGGAGAGTGTCGCTAGAAGCCAGGCCTTTAAAAGCACTGACTGCCACTGATGTGGGCCAGATGGCATTTTGTTTGTTTGTGACAATCATCTGGTGGACTCTTCAACTCCGGTGATAGTTGTAGTCACTTTAGAGGGAAAGAGGGAAATCATTGTTTATTTTTGGTTCGCAATTTGTGTTACAGATTGACCTTTCTCTGAAGGAGTTTTTTGTATTACTTGCTAATATTTGTTAATCTATCAATAAAAACACATTGAATTCCTGATTATCAATATGTTTCTGTTTCGTTCTATATTGAAGCCCTTTAATTCAGTTTGCTGGGTGACTCTTCTTACCTGCTGTGCTCATCAGGGGTATAACATGGGAAGATGGGTAACAATATAAATGTGTCCTGAGAACACCATAGCGGATGTTTAAATAAGGTCCACACAGATTTGTTGGACTATATACAGAGCATACCTACTTATTGTTCAGACAGTTTTATGTTTACCCAATTAGGGTTGCAATATCAGTCTTAAAAAATGCTGTTATATTCACTGTTCTAGTTTCTGTTTCATTCTGATAGTTTTGTTCTCTGTGTTGTGTTATTGCTTTACTTTCTGTTGTCTGACATTGTGATGTGTTTTATCCACAGTCTAAGTTTTAGTCTTCTGTTTTCTGATCATTTTATTACTTATCTGTTGTGTCTTATTAGCTTATCACCCATGGTTCTTCACCTTTAACATTTTACCCTCCAGTGTGGGGTGTCCAATAGGATATCTTCCTCCCTGATTTTCTCCTCCTCCATGTGCCTCCTGTATGTCACTGTTTCATCACCCTCTTTCTATAGCCTAGATGTTTTCTAATTGTCAGATCATCTGTTTCTCCTTGTTCTCCTCTAGCATCCTATAAAGTGATGGAAAAACTCAACAAAAGTTTTTTACTGAGAGGTTTTTCAAACTCACAATAGAAAACTACAAATTTTGTTATTTAGCAGATGTTTTATTATCAATGCAGCTCCAGACTAAGCATATTGTTGCATATGCATTCATTTTCAATTGTTTTCACCCACCTACTATGCTCTATTCTTTAAAATAGGTTAACAATACAGTCCAGTAAATAAAATGTCCTTATAGTCCTGTAATAATGTTTTATCTATCCCAGATTACACAGAAGTTTATAGTCTTTTATATTAAAATAGAAGAACAGTGGAAAAGTACAAGTAAACATGGCACCAAATGTTATATCCTTGTCTCTGATCAATTATATCAAACAACTGTGGATGAACTATGTTTCTGGAAGGTGGAGGCCTGGCCAGCATACATCCCATCACTCAACTAGCATTATATAGGACAGGTTTCACTGGAGATAATAGACAGATGGGCAAATGATGATAATGAAGCCAGGTTAGGGAGGGCAGGGGCTTTTGTCAGCAGATTGAAGCTATCTCTTCTCACCATGAATAGGAAACTAGATTTTGTCTGAACTGTATTGTAAAAGCCTCTATGATAGATGGTGAACAAGCATTTAAGTTAATTTGATACCATTATAAATTTCTTCTGACCTCTCCCTTTCAATAAGAAACCCTTGTAAAGGGCTCCGTCTCCCATGTCTCTGAGTCCTAGACAAGGACCACTTGAATTTTAAGACTCCAGGAAGAAGGGTATGTCTGTTGCTAATGTGTCTGTGTTGGAGTGCCAGGAAATAGGCCACACATAGCAGACCCATGACAGACTGGGTCTCATTGCTCATTACGCTCTCATCAAGTGTTTTTGTTTGTGTGTTTGTTTGTTTCCTTGACTGATGTTAACAACCTTGCAAGAAATACAAACAAACGCTGTCTAGGCAGTCTTATCTCCTCATGTCCTGTCCAAAAGCTGAATAGTTGTCCCACCTCTGCCATTCAAACGTGCTGAAAATGAACAGAAACATTTAACGAAGCATTGTAGATTGGCATGCCTCCTTTAATTATCTGTCACAGTAGATAACAGACCTTATCTCTACTGTCAGAACTATTTAACGCTTCAGACACACATTAAGAGAAGCACAATGGTGGACAAAATTAGAGTTCAGCTTTAAGAGACGAGAAAAACAACAATGTTCAAATGGAATTATGAACAGCAGAGAGGCACTTAAATTTAAATTATCGAAAGCAAGCAGCATATTGGCCCTGTTTTCACCTGTCTTTAATTTATTTTCATGATATGCTCTGTATTAGTTTTATTGCCTTTCTCAAATTCTTTGCTCATTTCATTTCTGCACCATCCTCAGTCTTTTTTTGTCATGCTACCCCTCACCTTTTTTATCCTCTATCTTCAACTCAATCCCCCTCCACCACTATTTCCCCCTTAACACCCCTCAGCCCACATCTCCCTCTTGTGCCATCTCAAACTAATGGAGCACATTACATGCTTACTAAAAATAGCTCCACTGCAAAGTCAATTCATTTCTTTTTCTGTCTTTGTCCCTTCCTACCGCTTCTATTTTTTCTTGTTCCATTCCTCCCTTAGGAGGGAAATGAGTAACGAAGAGATGGCTTGTCAGCTCATTTATCAAGAGCCTGCCTGTATGCAGCTCTCTGAGTGGCTGAAGCTGCGGGACCAAAGGCCAGAGACTTGCAGTCTGTCTGTCAAGGTTCTTGTTGTATGGGGCTTGGGACACAGGTTAAAAATGGTCAGCATTTTGGGGGGAAGCTAGGACACACCAGTCAGGCTATGAGTCTTAAAACATTTACCAAAGCTCAGCTGCAGAATGAATAAAGAAGTATATAACAACATGGGAATAGAGCAGAGGAGAGAATTGTAAGGCAGATTTATGAGAACACAGATGCCACTATATCTTCTGTGGGAAATCAAAATAAAATAAGGAGAAAAGAAGAAGGGAATTCTATTTGATTTCAACTTTATCTGAATTTCAGAGATTTTGTTCATTGTGATCAATGAAAATTAATAGTATCCTAACCATAGAGCAGGGACCATGTTTGGGAGTGACACACCATCAAATTTTAGATTACATTTAGATGGAGGAAAGGAGACCCACGATGCATCCTCTCTAAGACTTAATAGTGATCATTAAGAATTTTGAATATATTTGAAAATACAATAAAAACTAGTAAGGTTCTTTAAGACCTATAGAAGAGATTAAAATGGAAGGAAATTGCTATTTTGAAGAGTCTGGGCCTACAATAACATTTTTGGAATTATCTGAGTTTGATTAGTAAATTGATATCATCAGGTTACTGATGTTTGCGAGACAAATGTAAAGTTTTCTTGCTTGATTGGTGTCTTGAATGTCAAAGAATATGTACCATTTCTACATCATCTGCATAGAAATGGTGGCTGATGTGCCAAAGAACTGATGTGTGTGGGACTCCAAATTCCAGTTTCTACATGGAATCAATTCCCTGATACCCAAAGTCAAGGATTTCTGGCCCAACAATTTAATCAAATGATCAACAAGGAAAAAAGCCACCGATAGAGTGAACAGTAGTGAGAATTTGTGTTGACCTCATCAGCTGGTGAAAATAGATATCTATAAACTCTAAGGAGTGCAAATTCTGTACTACAACCTGTCATAAAAAAACAAATTACATTTTTCAAAGATACAGCTACCATTCATAAAATAAGTTGCTTGCTGTACCACATTTTAGCAAGAATTATAGATAGAAATGACATTTTGAAATTGGTCATTAATCTATGAGGTGAAATGTTTGTTTTCTTTAAGAGGAAGCTGTACAATCTGTACAAACTATAATCTTAAAATAGTCAGAGAACATCATGACACTAGTGGATAATACATGAAATATTGTTTCTGATGATTGTGATTTTATTTCTTGGTGCTATTCATAGTTTTAGTGAATGGCTCAATAAAGGCAGGTTGCGAACAGTGTTCATTCATTCAATCATTCAGTCAGTCATTCATTCAATCATTCATTCATCATTTTAACCACAACATTCATTACTGAGAGTGTGAGAAATGTAATGAACGGAAGAAAAATCATGTAACAAACACATGTAAAAAGCTGTTTTTTTAAGGAACTTTATAGTACTACAGAAGACTGTAGACATGACAATAAAAGCAAATCTTTATTAAAATCACTAGGTGATGCATGACTCATTACGACAGCCATCCCAGGGTCTCTTATGAGGCTGTGAGTGTCTGAAACCCCTCATGTATTCACACACTGTGTCATCAGTTATGGTCGTGTGCACGCAAACCACACACCACTACACATATTTAATGACATTAAATTATGTTTTGAATCAGTGGGATAAAGATTTTTTGGTTTTTTTGCATAAACCATCGGTGACTAACAGTAGAGCATAACCAAATAATGCTACAAAGAGAGCATGTTGCCTATGGCAATGAACTATGGTTAAATACATCTGTTTATATTGAAAATTCAGTTAATTATAGGATTGGGAATTCCTTCAAATAACTGTATACATATTATGGACATTGGATTCCCCATCAAGTTAAATATTTAAAAGATAAAAGATTCTCGTTTTGTAAACCTGTATTTCTGAATTCCTGAATGGTTGTGAAAAGTATTTCTGTTCTTCTTTTCCTTTTGGCTTTTCCCTTCAGGGGTCGCCACAGCGAATCAACCGCCTCCATCTAACCCTGTCCTTTGCATCCTCTTCTCTCACACCAACTACCTTCATGTCCTCTTTCACGACATCCATAAACCTCCTCTTTGGTCTTCCTCTAGGCCTCCTGCCTGGCAATTCAAAACTCAGCATCCTTCTACCAATATATTCACTATCTCTCCTCTGGACATGTCCAAACCATCTCAGTCTGGCCTCTCTGACTTTATCTCCAAAACCTCTAACATGTGCTGTCCCTCTGATGTACTCATTCCTGATCCTATCCTTCCTGGTCACTCCCAGAGAGAACCTCAGCATCTTCATCTCTGCTACCTCCAGCTCTGCCTCCTGTCTTTTCCTCAGTGACACTGTCTCTAGACCAAACAACATCGCTGGTCTCACCACAGTTTTGTACACCTTTCCTTTCATTTTAGCTGAAACTCTTCTATCACACATCACACCTGACACTTTTCTCCACCCATTCCATCCTGCCTGGACACGCTTCTTCACCTCTTTTCCACACTCTCCATTGCTCTGGACTGTTGACCCCAAGTACTTAAAATCCTCCACCTTCTTGATCTCTTCTCCCTGTAACCTCACTCTTCCACTTGGGTCCCTCTCATTCACACACATGTACTCTGTCTTACTGCGGCTAACCTTCATTCCTCTCCTTTCCAGGACAAACCTCCACCTCTCTAGCTTCTCCTCCACCTGTTCCCTACTCTCACTACAGATCACAATGTCATCTGCAAACATCATAGTCTATGGAGATTCCTGTCTAACCTCGTCTGTCAGCCTGTCCATCACCATAGCGAACAAGAAGGGGCTCAGAGCTGATCCCTGATGCAGTCCCACCTCCACCTTGAACTCCTCTGTCACACCTACAGCACACCTCACCACTGTCTTACAGTCCTCATACATGTCCTGCACCGCTCTAACATACTTCTCTGCCACTCCAGACTTCCTCATACAATACCACAGTTCCTCTCTGGGCACCCTGTCATAAGCTTTCTCCAGATCTACAAAAACACAATGCAGCTCCCTCTGGCCTTCTCTGTACTTCTCTATCAACATCCTCAAAGCAAATACTGCATCTGTAGTACTCTTTTTTGGCATGAAACCATACTGCTGCTCACAAATGCTCACTTCTGCCCTTAGTCTAGCTTCCACTACTCTTTCCCATAACTTCATTGTATGGCTCATCAGCTTTATTCCTCTGTAGTTGCCACAACTCTGCACATCTCCCTTGTTCTTAAAAATGGGCACCAGCACACTTCTCCTCCACTCCTCAGGCATCTTCTCACTATCTAAGATCCTGTTGAACAACCCAGTCAGAAACTCTACTGCCACCTCTCCTAGACACTTCCAAACCTCTACAGGTATATCATCAGGACCGACTGCCTTTCCACTCTTCATCCTCTTCAGTGCTCTCCTCACTTCATCCTGACTAATCTTTGCTACATCCTGGTCCACAACAGTCACCTCTTCTAGTCTTTGTTCTCTCTCATTTTCCACGTTCATCAACTCCTCAAAGTACTCTTTCCATCTTCCCATCACACTGCTGGCACCTGTCAATAGACTTCCATCCCTATCCTTAATCAACCTAACCTGCTGCACGTCCTTCCCATCTCTATCTCTCTGTCTTGCCAGCCTGTATAGATCAGTCTCTCCCTCCTTACTGTCCAACCTAGCATACAAGTCATCATAAGCTTCTTGTTTGGCCTTTGCTACCTCTACCTTCACCTTACGCTGTATCTCCCTGTACTCCTGTCTACTCTCCTCAGTACTCTCAGTGTCCCACTTCTTCTTAGCTAACCTCTTTCTCTGAATACACTCCTGTACCTCCTCATTCCACCACCAAGTCTCCTTATCTACTTTCCTTCCAGATGACATACCAAATACTCTCCTACCTGTCTCCCTGATCACATTAGCTGTAGTTGTCCAGTCATCTGGAAGCACCTCCTGACCACCCAGAGCCTGTCTTAACTCCTTCCTAAAGGTCATGCAACACTCTTCCTTTTTTAGCTTCCACCATTTCGTCTTCTGCTCTGTTTTGTCCTCTTCATCTTCCTCACCACCAGAGTCATCCTACACACCACCATCCTATGCTGTTTGGCTACACTCTCGCCTAAATTTTTTGCTGTATTCCTTCATCTGCTTTTTAATAAGTTGTTCAGCTTAATGAGAATGATTGAAGCAGCAGCTATAAAAGCAAGAGTAAATTTTATGTTTATCAAAGTATCTGTGAGACATGATTATCATTACAGGACCTTAGCAAAAAGCTGCAGAGACAGAGAATGCATCCTGTGAAATGATGCATCAACATGGAGATGACACAGTGAACATTAGGTTGACCACCATGAGGCCTATTGTGCCACCTGCTTCCTTCTTACCCTGTGGCACCTAACAGATGCTGCAGTGCCCAAAATGCTTCAGAGCATGGGTCACAATGAGCAGATTTACAGTGACAAAAATATTTACTGACAAACCTTTTAGAGTTCAGCTTTTCGAACCAAGCACATTTAAAAAAATATTGAAAATATAATATATTCTCATTGAAATTTATGTGAGAAATTTGATCCTACTCTCAGTTACATGCAAGGGATTTAGCAAGGAATCAATTGGTAGTTACCTAGGTGCAAGGCAAATAAAAAAATCAACAACATGGTTATCAGTAAATAACTGCAATATTTTACAGAGGTGCTAAACTATGTGAGCTGTTTCCCTATAGTTTCTAACTTTTTTTTGCTTAAACCTAACTAAATCTTGAGTTTCTTTGATGTAGCTACATCAGGATATATAAAGTTTATAAAATCTTCAAGAAACAAAGGTACAGAAATGTTAGTAAAACAGTACTGTAACAAATTCTGTGCTGTCAATTAATGATAGCAAATTCCAAATGGAGCAAATATGTATTTTTCAACAAAACTATTTCTTTAACATGGTGACGTGTGTATTAAGTTTCATTCCAAAATTGCACTCCACTAGTGATTCATGATAGGAAGAAGAGATGAGGACAAACAATAATTAAAATGGTTTATACTGAAATTATAACCTTCTTAAGTACCCAAGTGGATGCCTTAGTATTATTATTCATATTAGTTTAAGGAATGAGCTCATTCAATTTGTGAAATATTCAATATCTGCTTTAACCAACAAATCACTGTACTTCACATGTGGTCCAGTTAGCTTGTTTCCTACAATCGTAGAATAACTTCTGTTACTACTTCCAAGCTTTTCCCTGAGTTTAATCATGTTACATAGTGAATGATACTCAGCAAGTAGCAGTGCAAGTGGAAGCACTCAGTCTGAGTGCTTTGACTGAGAAATCACGAGCTCACCATGCATCATCCCCTCCTTACAATCAGATGGAGTTAAACCTGATTAGAGATGATTGGTGAGATTGGTTGGGAAGCACCGATGAGAAAGAGCCTCCGAAGCTCCTCTCTTCCTTGTCAGCAATAGTTTCTAATTAACCCACGAGAACCTCTTCATGTGTGTGTGTGTGTGTGTGACAGGCCATCAGGGAGGGCTCTGAGGTTCGAGTTGAGACTTTACTGAACTCTTCATCGTGGCAGGGTAAATGCATTAAGCAGGATTTAGTTTGCATCTATTATTCTTCATGCATCGTGTCTATTCCAAGGAAAAACTTTGTTTGTTTGTTTCCCTTTTGTTTGACAGTAATTAAGGCTAAGCAGTCTATGTTCAGATGACAAAATTTGTAAATGAGCTCTGAGTATGTTCATGTGCAGGAACAACAGAGAGGACTGTCTGACTGGGTTTATTCATGGTTCAGCTTTTCCACTTCTGTGTCAAATATGTAGGCCAGAGTTGGTCTTCCAATATCTGGTATAAAGCTGACACCAAATGCTTCTGATAATGATAATCACGAAGTTGGCAGTGGATGGTTCCCTTTTCACTTTTACTCAAAGAATAATACTCATTATTCAAGACTATCTCTGGACAAGCTTTGAAGCACACAGCAATACTTTGATGTGCAAATTTACGTTGAAATCTGACATAGTCTTCTGCATTGTCAGACAGTGACATAATTGTCACTGTCTGACAGTGAAGCGGTGACAATACGTCAGTGCTTCAAAGCGGTGACGTATTGTGATTGTCAGTATTCGTGTGTTCTTTCGTCTGTTTGTTTGTTCGTTTGTTTGTTCGTTCGTTAGTCCACCAAATATCTTCACAACCGTTGCAGATAGAAAGATTAAATAAAAAACACATTACTTGGGCGGCAAAGGGGATGAAAGTGAGATGATACCCTTGACCTTGAGAAACGTAGGTCAAGGTCCATGAAAGTAGGTCAGAGCACTAGCTTTGATCGTTAACAAATGCAAGTAGGTCAAGGTAAAATTTTGAATTCAGGGGTGTCGCAGGATGTTGCAGTCTCTGACTGCCTTGTTTAAACTGCAATGCAACGCTAGATAAATAATTTCTGAGTACAGCCTGAATGTCAAGCATGCCATTATTTACAGAATGTGCTGTGTAGCAAATTTTAAACAGCAGAGCATCATGGGCAATGAAAGCACAGCAAAGGATCTCCAAGTGTAACATGAAACAGGCTTGCATTGATAAGGCAAACTCCATTGAGTTGTGTCACCATTTAGAAAGTATTGTGGGTGACCAAAAATGAACAGTATTTCTACACCTAAATCTAAAATACAGTTATAAACTGTAATAAAATAAAAAACAGTATGTTGAAGTGAAGCTGCTACCAAGTTTCCAGTGCAATCATGATAACAGTGCTCTTAGATCACCTGTTCCAGAAACAAAGTAGAATTAAGCATTATAGCTTAATGTGAGATAGTTTACTATAATACAGTACCAATCCTTAGTATTTTGCTCTAAAATAAGGCATGCATGGGTTCAGTTTACAAGACTTGCTATTTTTTTTGCCTTTTTTATTTTGTAAATAATATCGTTGCCCTGACATTTGCGTTAAATGTTAAATGGACTGTACTCATATAGCACTTTTCTAGTCTGACTGACTACCCCAAGTGCTTTGCAGTACTGCACTAGCAAGCATTCACCCTTTCAGACAAACATCCATACAGTGGTGGTGACAGGCACCACCTGCTCTTTAGGAGCAGTACTCATTCATACCTTCACTCACACACCAGTGGAACAGACACTGGAAGTAATTTAGGGTTCAGTATGTTGCCCAAGGATACTTCGACATGTGGGCTACAGGGCTGAGGGTTGAACCACCGACCATCTGATAAGCAGATGATGAGTCTACCACTGAACCACAGTCTGTATTACTCTTTCCACTTTGGTGAGTAAGATAGACAAACAAGACAGTATTTCCATGTTAAATTAGAATATCTAAACACATATTCAGCTTACTCACATCCTGATAAAAAATTACAAAATCAAGCTGCAGTGATAATTAAAGATATTGACTGTAGTGCATACTGTACATTCCATCGTTAACTGTCAATGAACTGACAATATCAAATGACAACTCCATATTACACTCGCAGAACTCAGGTATGAAGTCCCTGACGCTGTCCAGTCATAGGAAAAGATCTGTCCCGTTTAGCTGTAATTAGATTAATTACAATCAGCTTGTCTGACTTTTCCCAAACTTTAAATGCGAACATAAAAGCCTGAAGTTCAAATCAATCCTTTTATTAAACTATTAAACTATTAAACGGCATGTTAGACCTGCTCCGTAAACATAACCCATTCCCAATGTAATGAAGCCCAAGCCATAACCATCGAAACACCAAAATAAAAACAACAAAAATCCCTAAATAGCAAGAGGCACCATTTAATATGATTATTGTGTGCGCAGAATTTCCTGAAAAATATTTTAAACAGGTCAGATTAATTTAAACTTAATCTGTGGTGGGAAATGAAAAGCTAAAATACATTTTCTTTGCATTTAAAAGACTTCTGTTTCAGTTGGGCTATAAAGCAGGCTGTTATAACAAGCTTCTACATTGATGAATGTTAAAAATGAACTAGTTGCTTTAGATCTATAGCTACATTAAATGAATTTGTCTTTACCTTTATCACTAGCTTCTCAATTTGTGTAGTTTCACATAACTTACATAGGAAAGCATCTAAATAAGAATACGGAATTCCAACTGACAGTTAGGAAGGCAGCCAGCCTTCAACAATCCTCTCTTCCTTCTGTACCACTGATCCTCTTGATCTGAGTGTCAAATCCATAATAGGTTTGCTGTCCATCATTCTTTGTCATCTGCAGTCATCTAAGTCAGGAAGATAGCAACCAGGTAGCTGTTATCTTGCTGAACCACACCCGGGTCCAGATAGACGACCACCATCCTCTCCACTGGCAGACGAGGAGCCATCAATAAAAACATCTGTGGTGCTGTCGATCGCCGGGATTTTACAATCTCTTATGCCAAATAATGGGTTTTAGTTTGTAGTCAAATCACAAATTGTTAATTTAAACAATAAAAAATTTTGTCTGACTCAAAAGCAAACTAAGGAGACTGAGTAATAAAGATATCTTTGCATTTTCTGTCTTCAGTGGTGGACTCTAACTCATTACCAGGTTTGGTTGTACGGCATTGCTTCTTTTAGGAAGAATCGGTTTTGTATTTTAATTCAAAGACAGTCAATCTCTCATATACCACAGATGTGAAACTATAATGAATATGAAGTGGTGCTCTGGAATGAATGAGGTTTGTGCTTTCATATTGACAGAATGCCCTCGGGAGGACGTCACCTGTAATGAACCATTTTATAGTCCTCGTCATACTTGGAAACCAAGTATGTTCAGCTGGCTGTTTGATGAATGTCTTCTGCATAATGTTAGAATTTTTATACCACACTGATAATGTTATAATCTCACTCTAAAATTAAATATGATTAATTTATCTCCTTTATAACAACTGAGGCCCCAAGTGTTAAAACTCAAACATGACTTCCTTGAAGTATCCACTTATTGACTTCACAAGTCTCTCAGATAATTGTCCAGTCTGAATAATTTACAAACAAGAAACTTTCAAGATTTTTGGAATATATTGGTATTTGTTTGAGATGCATCCTAGCCAGATGTAGAAAAGCTTCGACGTGTCATTAAGTAAACAGCTACTCCTCAAATTTGTGTAACTATGTCAGTAAGCAGTTTTTAGAATCAGCCATTTCCTGTCTGATTTACTTAATAAATCTTCTTAATCTTTGTGATAACAGCAGCTAAAGTTTTACAGCAGCACTGAAGTTAACTATTGTTATCAGTCTCAAAAAAGGAAAATTGGCTGCTCTTGAGGAGCATGAACTGGTACACCAGAGGAAAGCTCTTGATAACAACTTCTATCTTCATAAATGTTTTTTTTATTGCATTTAAACTTAAAGTCAAATGACTTGGTGACATAATACCAGTGTGTAAATCTCAGCAGCCTGGTGCTAAATGACTTTACTTGGTGAAATAACAAACATGATGGCAACCTGCAGCCCCGTCAAGCTCTGATGAACGCATGAAATGGGTTTCATAGTCTGGCCTTTGGGTTTAAAGGGATTTATGCTTGCTTCTCTACAGATATAAATACAATTACGCTGACATTAAATACTACCACAACACACAGCATAAGGCCTAAAACCCTATATGTCAATACTTTGAAAGACTGTCGATGTATTTGTGGCACGAAAGTCAAGATATCGTGTCTGTTCATCCTCAGTGGTTTTTCTTTTTCTCTCCTCTCCTCTAAAATGTTGGTTCCATCAGCATCAGGCTTCCAGGGATTAGATCAAGAATGTTTTTTTAAGTCATACTGATTCATTCCAACAGACAAAAATCTTGTGGACAGTGTCCTGATACAGGATGTGGGCAACAGACCCAGGGTTTCTGGAAATGTACACCAAGTCCAACTGTCTACCAAGGCTAAATTGTCTGATAATCACAAATTTTGGGAAAATTTACGAGCTCAAACTTGGTTAACATTATCACTTGTTATCTATTAATCATTGCTAAATTTAAATCCTAATTATTCAGCATGGAGCTCCAATGTTTGCACACATCACTGGAGTAACATCCCTGACATTCCCAGATAATCTCTAGTGACCAGTATCCCAGACCAGTTTTCTCCTCCAGTTGTCAGGAGTGGTGCACCTGTCATTAGAGACAGTTGTTTGGGTCCATCCAGGACTTGTGAAAAGGAAATTTGTGGCTTGTCTAATCAGGAGAGGCAAGAGAATATAGGTAAAGAAAAACCAGTGTGATCATACATGCATGAATTATTTCAAGTTATTAAACCTCAACTTTGGAACAATGGATATGTTGTAAGAGTTTGTGGATGTTTTTGTTCATTTTATTTGTCTCATAAAGGAGTGAAGTGCAGAAATGTAAACCCCTTACCCAGACCTCCCCAGCCTTTACTCTGTCTGTCTCCCCATTTGTAAAAAAGTTTTAAGGAATTTATCTACATTTATTCCTCACTAGAACCACAGAATTTAAGCTGAAAATCTGCAAAATTCACTTTTTAATGGATATGAAGAAAATATTATAATGAGGTAAGGTTCATTAGAGGATAAATCATCCCATCATCTCCTACCTGTAGCCATCTTTACTTTCCACAGTTTAGTATTCCTATTCAGTGAACCATGAGGAAGTTTAACAAGCACCCTGTCATGGTTATTCCATTGGGGACTGGGTGTGTTTTCATTAGCACTATTTGGTTGTCTTCCTAAAATATCGGAGGAGCATTAAAATGAGACAGCAAGGCTGTTCCTCAAATCTTCTGTGGCCCATTTCCATGCAGCTACTGCTAGGTCATTAAAAATGTATCTTCTCCCCAGAGAGTGTCACAACTGCTGAAACTGTAGTAGACAGGAAAAAAAGGACTTAAGAAGAAAGTGAGCATTAGCTGAATGCATGACACCTGCAACACACCAGAAACATTTAACAATCTGTTCCATGGTAACATTTGATACAAGCTTTTTGAATATGATCACTATAGTTGTCTGTTTTCACCATTTATGAGCTTTTTAATTTAATTTATCACGCAAGTTGGGATTCTGTACTGGCTTTACCTATGTGTGCATAAAATATATGGTCTCAGAGCCGGACATCACAAAGTTTTAATCTTAGGTCTTTGATTTAATTCAGGACAGATTGGCTAATCTTGAGTGTATATTTTCTTGCACTGTCTTCACAATGCAATTTGCTTTTGTTTTTCCTCTTCATTTGAGCTACTGTCTAACTGATATGTCTTCTTCTTCTTCTTTTCCTTTCGGCTTTTCCCTTCAGGGGTCGCCACAGCGAATCAACCGCCTCCATCTAACCCTGTCCTTTGCATCCTCTTCTCTCACACCAACTACCTTCATGTCCTCTTTCACTACATCCATAAACCTCCTCTTTGGTCTTCCTGTAGGCCTCCTGCCTGGCAGTTCAAAACTCAGCATCCTTCTACCAATATATTCACTATCTCTCCTCTGGACATGTCCAAACCATCTCAGTCTGGCCTCTCTGACTTTATCTCCAAAACCTCTAACATGTGCTGTCCCTCTGATGTACTCATTCCTGATCCTATCCTTCCTGGTCACTCCCAGAGAGAACCTCAGCATCTTCATCTCTGCTACCTCCAGCTCTGCCTCCTGTCTTTTCCCCAGTGACACTGTCTCTAGACCAAACAACATCGCTGGTCTCACCACAGTTTTGTACACCTTTCCTTTCATTTTAGCTGAAACTCTTCTATCACACATCACACCTGACACTTTTCTCCACCCATTCCATCCTGCCTGGACACGCTTCTTCACCTCTTTTCCACACTCTCCATTGCTCTGGACTGTTGACCCCAAGTACTTAAAATCCTCCACCTTCTTGATCTCTTCTCCCTGTAACCTCACTCTTCCACTTGGGTCCCTCTCATTCACACACATGTACTCTGTCTTACTGCGGCTAACCTTCATCCCTCTCCTTTCCAGGACAAACCTCCACCTCTCTAGCTTCTCCTCCACCTGTTCCCTACTCTCACTACAGATCACAATGTCATCTGCAAACATCATAGTCCATGGAGATTCCTGTCTAACCTCGTCTGTCAGCCTGTCCATCACCATAGCGAACAAGAAGGGGCTCAGAGCTGATCCCTGATGCAGTCCCACCTCCACCTTGAACTCCTCTGTCACACCTACAGCACACCTCACCACTGTCTTACAGTCCTCATACATGTCCTGCACCGCTCTAACATACTTCTCTGCCACTCCAGACTTCCTCATACAATACCACAGTTCCTCTCTGGGCACCCTGTCATAAGCTTTCTCCAGATCTACAAAAACACAATGCAGCTCCCTCTGGCCTTCTCTGTACTTCTCTATCAACATCCTCAAAGCAAATACTGCATCTGTAGTACTCTTTTTTGGCATGAAACCATACTGCTGCTCACAAATGCTCACTTCTGCCCTTAGTCTAGCTTCCACTACTCTTTCCCATAACTTCATTGTATGGCTCATCAGCTTTATTCCTCTGTAGTTGCCACAACTCTGCACATCTCCCTTGTTCTTAAAAATGGGCACCAGCACACTTCTCCTCCACTCCTCAGGCATCTTCTCACTATCTAAGATCCTGTTGAACAACCCAGTCAGAAACTCTACTGCCACCTCTCCTAGACACTTCCAAACCTCTACAGGTATATCATCAGGACCGACTGTCTTTCCATTCTTCATCCTCTTCAGTGCCCTCCTCACTTCATCCTGGCTAATCTTTGCTACATCCTGGTCCACAACAGTCACCTCTTCTAGTCTTTGTTCTCTCTCATTTTCCATGTTCATCAACTCTTCAAAGTACTCTTTCCATCTTCCCATCACACTGCTGGCACCTGTCAATAGACTTCCATCCCTATCCTTAATCACCCTAACCTGCTGCACGTCCTTCCCATCTCTATCTCTCTGTCTTGCCAGCCTGTATAGATCAGTCTCTCCCTCCTTACTGTCCAACCTAGCATACAAGTCATCATAAGCTTCTTGTTTGGCCTTTGCTACCTCTACCTTCACCTTACGCTGCATCTCCCTGTACTCCTGTCTACTCTCCTCAGTCCTCTCAGTGTCCCACTTCTTCTTAGCTAACCTCTTTCTTTGTATACATTCCTGTACCTCCTCATTCCACCACCAAGTCTCCTTATCTACTTTCCTTCCAGATGACACACCAAATACTCTCCTACCTGTCTCCCTGATCACATTAGCTGTAGTTGTCCAGTCATCTGGAAGCACCTCCTGACCACCCAGAGCCTGTCTTAACTCCTTCCTAAAGGTCATGCAATACCCGTCTAACTGATATGTAAGACTTCCAATTGTGGTATGCAAACATGTCAAAATTTCACAACCCCATTCAACCTCATGTATGTATAGATGTCTGATTCTCATGTTTCTCCCTGTAATTTTGACTGAGAAGTGGGTCAACACAGACAATTTTGCAATTTTATTGCATTTTGCACTGTATATATGGGGCTACTTTGGGTAAAGTTCCTGACTCCCATCTGTGATTCCGACACCATGTGACTAACAGTAAATGTGGGAAAGGCAGAAGCAATGACTGCCAAAGTTCAACCAGAGTGTTTCTGCGTATCAGTCTATGACAGTTGGGTATGAAGCCCCCAGCCCAGTACAGTATGCAGCATAGTGTATTAGTTACAAATAATCAGATACCATGCTGTGTTGGCCCCTCAGTTCACTGTCTGTGGCATAGAGCTGTTTATTGTGCGCTTCATCTACATTCACAAAATGCAGCAACCTTCCTGCAGGGTTATGCAGAGAAGTGGGAGTATTTATTTGTGCTTTAGAATATAACCACTCCAAAACAAGCGTGAAATAACTGATTCACTGCTTTGTTGTACTTTGTAGCTCAGCTCCCTCTCTTCAACTTCTAGCACGGCCGCCCACCCCTGGATCTCTTGAGCCTGGCAAGGGCCTAACTCGCAACTAAATCCTGCTCATTTCAATTGAAATTAAACTGGAGAGGCTGACCTGTTATTTGGATCCACTCCAGAATTTAATGGGTTATTGTTTGACTTGTGCTCTACCCCTCTTTTATCAAAATCAGTTCGTTTTTACACAATCCTGCTAATAAACAAACAAAACAGAAACAAGCAGCAGAGGAAATTATCATCATTATCCTGTATTGTGAGGGAAGGACTTCCTGCAGTCAACACACTGTCAAGAAGGTTACGCATTTGCTGGGCTCAAGTCTAAACCTTAAAGCAAATACTAGTTCATTTTTGAAACATTTATTAATTAGCGCCATAATTACCACTTCCACTTCCGGTGTCTCCCTTACAACCCAAACCGCCACAATTACTGTATTTGAAATGGCACACACTCCTCTTGACAAAGTTAGATGTTGCAATTGTTGTGTCACTAAATTAAGAGATACTAATCTATATTAATTTAAATTTTCTAACCCACTTCTTTATTCTCCTGTGAGAACTAAATCAATTTATTTCTTTTTAAATTACTGGAATGATGCAACCTTTTTCAAAGAGTAATGTCATGTTTAATTGCTTATATTTATAAATAATTTGGCCAGTGCACTGTTGATCAATGATAATGCAGTTTGCATCACTTACATTTCAGGTCATTTGTTTGAATTTACATGAGAAAATTTATACTAGCTGGATTTGTGTGTTTCCAATACAATAAACTCACAACTTAGCCTCATAGAACTAAACATTGTTTTATTTTTCTGTAAATTTCTGCCTGCATTATGAGTCAGTGTTTTTTTTTTTTTTTCATTTTCATCTTTACTTTTGTTCGAGTGCTGAACAAACATTCAATGACCATAAAAGAAACAAGGTTGTATTAGAGGATAACAGCTGTGTTTGTAATGCAGCCATTATCAAATACACATTCTTATATCAACATCCTTATATTCTGGCATTTTACTAGGGCCAAATTACTTACTAAATCTCAAAATTAAATAAAGAGAAAAAGAACAAAGACCCTGTCAATTTATAATTTTCTTCCTATTTCTATGGAATAGGAAACAACAAAGGATAAACTGACAGATACCAAAAAACTTGTTGTGTGTGTGTGTGTGTGTGTGTGTGTGTGTGTGTGTGTGTGTGTGTGTGTGTGTGTGTGTGTGTTTGCGTGTGATTGTTTGCCTGACACATGTTGCTTCCATGTGACTTTCGTCAAACAACCACCTTTAGTCACCAAAACTAAAGCACAACAGTTACTTAATTAAGAAATCCAATCAATGGATTTCCAATGCAGAGACCTGTCAGTCATCTCATCAAACACTGTAGGGGGTTCGATGATGACTGCATCTATTCTCATCTTCTTTTTCATTTTACAGCACTGAGATCTAATCAGCACTGAAGAAAAAAGAGCCAAACAACAAAGCCACCAAACTAAAAACAGCAACAGCATTTGAATATGGCAGATGTGAGCAGTTTCCGTCTTGTAGTCTAACCACTCACTGTTCAGTATTTGATCTAAAAATGTCATAACTGACAACACAGATTGCATATGATTATTGTGATGCTCTTCCAGGAAGGCAAATCCCCCTTGCGTTCCTTCAAAAGTGCATTTGAAGGAAAGTAATGGGGAATACACAAGGCTGCTTCTGCAGACTCTGAGGAAGAGATTTATTAGATCGGTTTTTGGATGTCCTGGTTCAAAAACAACACAGATGACAAGCAGTAATGAGGTCCCAGGATGGCCGGTCTTACTAAAGCCAACGAGACGCCAGGGTACCTTTCTGGAGGTAAGCCTGCTTCTCAAACTCTGATTTAGACTTCACACAGACATGTCAGTACTGTACAACGTCTGCCAGGAGTTCAAGAATGAAAAGTGTGAAAGAAATTTTGCACAACGGGTTATGGACTGGATCATTTCCTGCAAAGAAAAACTTCCTGAAGTCTCCTCTGGTAACAGGAACCTCCTAGTGTGATAAATACTTCAGAAAGTGGTCTGTGACATATATAACAATTTGCTGAGCCTCAGAAGGGGGCAGCAAATTGGCATTGTGGGTAGTGTCATGGTTCCACAGAAAAATCCTAGGTGGATTTGAACTCTTCCTCGCCTCACATGTGTCTGTTACTTTCCTGTGTGGAGTTTTTACTGTATGTAGTCTCTGTGAGTTCCCTATGCCCACGGTGGCTGGCAGGCTTAATAATTTGCAATGTCAGTGGATACTGAGAATGTCAAATCATACACACAAAATGCTTCCATCAGTGAAGTAGAGATGGACGTGCTTTCTGTAGAAGATCAAAGGCACCAACGAGGCTCATTGTCTTGGTGGTTTTGTTTGTTGCTTTCTGCACCTACAGGAGTATAAGTATCTGGACTCTCCACCAGTCAGCTAGAGCTGAAGAAACCGCTTGGATGAGAGGTGAAATGTCTTCAACCAACCTAAAACAAATTCATGTAATTCTTTTTTTGCTCTTTTTATTTACCTCAACCTGAATAACTGGGAAATTCACAGAAATGTGAACTCCATTAGTTGAAAATTAAATGAAACCAAAATGGTGAAGCCTTGCACAATCTAATTTTTCCACAGAATACTAGTTCTCATTCAGAACTTCTTTTGAGAGACTAAAAACGTCAACTTGTACAGTAAATCTTCTTCACCTTATGTCAGCACCACAATACATCCCATATTGGCTCTCAGTGAACCGACAAGACAAGAAGCTTACATTAAAAAGCGGAAACAGGTCTTTCACTCGTCTGCTTATGACAGGCAGACAGTGAACTCTGAGGGAAAATCACACAAGGGCACAGGAGCTAGGGTTGGTACACAAATCCTGTACAGCATGAATATTTACTAAAATTGACTTTCTTTGAACTGAATGAACAAGTGAAGTCGAAAGTACCAAACTGTCAATCATTCTGGAGCTGCCTAAGCCGGATAATAAATGTTAGCACATAATTAAACAACATCTAACAGTTGTTACTGGAATCTCTACGTACATGACAGGCAATGAGGTTCAAGCCAGTTGCTGTTTTATGTGATTCTCTGTGTACAACTACAATTTAAACACACGCACACACACACACACACACACACACACACACACACACACACACACACACACACACACACACACACTCAAACCACATCACCTCGCTCCATTACGGGGAGGGAGTTAATTTTCTGTCGACAATGGACTGTTACTATTCATCTTTGCTCTGCTCTCTTTAATAGAAAAAAGTGACAAAGTACTGTATTTTCTGCATTATTGGCTACATAGTGATAAGGATCAGAAGATTACATATCAGACGGAGGAACAATGAGATAATTGATGTGATTTCAGTACATTTCTGATCGCGCTCTTCACACTGTTAGACTTTGGAGGAGCAGCAACACAGTGAAAAAGCCAAGTCATCCGCTATCATTGTCAGAAATAATACTGCACATAAAAGAGAGTAATTAGACCTGTATCAAAGAACTTCTTAATGGTCATTTGCTTGAATGCATGATAAATTGTCCATGTGGTCTAAAACTGATCCTCATGCTGTGGGACCAACCCTGATTTTGTGGCTATGAAAGTTTGTTTTTCTAGGGGTCACGATGTCAGTACACAGCAACTTTTTCTAAACTGATCGCAGCTTATATTTGGACTTCCTCTAGGCCTCCCGCCTGACAGTTCAAAAGTCAGCATCTTTCTACCAATATATTCACTATCTCTCCTCTGGACATGTCCAAACCATCTCAGTCTGGCCTCTCTGACTTTATATCCAAAACCTCTAACATGTGCTGTCCCTCTGATGTACTCATTCCTGATCCTATCCTTCCTGGTCACTCCCAGAGAGAACCTCAGCATCTTCATCTCTGCTTCCTCCAGCTCTGTCTTCTGTCTTGTCCTCAGCGATACTGTCGCACCACAGTTTTGTAAACCTTTCTTTTCATTTTAACAGTCCTCATACATGTCCTGCACTGCTCTAACATACTTCTCTGCCACTCCAGACTTCCTCATACAATACCACAGTTCCTGTCATAAGCTTTCTCCAGATCAACAAAAACACAATGCAGCTCCCCCTGGCCTTCTCTGTACTTCACTTTCAACATCCTCAAAGCAAATACTGCATCTGTAGTACTCTTTTTTGGCATGAAACCATACTGCTGCTCACAAATGCTCACTTCTGCCCTTGGTGTAGCTTCAACTACTCTTTCCCATAACTTCATTGTATGGCTCATCAGCTTTATTCCTCCGTAGTTGCCACAACTCTGCACATCTCCCTTGTTCTGTACCCGTGTACTCAATTTTGCCGCTATTATGCTCTGTAAGAATTAATTCTCTCTTCTAAATAACACTCTCACTGCCATCAAAATTATATCAAAAGTCATAAAAATGGAAATCTATCTCCCTGTAAGTTTTCCTCCCACATGATGTAAATGCAGCAGTTTCAACACTTGTTTGAGGCTGCACCATCACATTTCAGCTGGGGCCCATCTGGTTCCACCCATGAGACAAATACAATCAAATATTCAGAAGCATTCTCACAAATTGTGCGATAAATGAATAAAAATGGATCAAATTGCAAAAACACACTTGGTAAAAACTGTAAACACACAAAATAATTAAATAACTATACATACACCTCTCCCTTTGCTTGCAGGTACAGACATTATACCCCTTGCCCCGTGTTGACCCCCTACAGTAGCTCCAGATGGTGAGACATCCACCTTGATGTCATGTAGAGCTGGAGCACAGCATGAAACAAAGGAGGTCACATGGACACCACCTACGACCCTGCTGATTTGCTAGCTCTGTCAGATAAAGTGAGAAGAATGTTTGTTGTCAAAGATAAAAAAAAAATCTTTATTTGACTTAAAAAAGAGGACAAAAGAAGGTGTAAGCGCTGCACATGTCATAACCATTATGAGCAGTTGTGCTTTCTAATAATACATTTTACATGTTAACATAGATGTATGAGCTAAAAGTGGCTTTTAATGTTTTCATAACATCCATCCAAAAACATTAAACCCTTTTCAGGCCAATCGGCGGGAAGGAGGCTATGCCATCTTCAGAGCACTATTGCTTAAGGGCGGACAGGATTTCTATTAATTACTTGTCTTATTTTTCTTGTGGTGCTAAATTTTTGCTTGTGTGAAATACGTATAATTGGCCTCTAGACCCTTATTAGCTGACTTATATATATTTTTATCCTAAATAGGGACAAAAGATGTAGTTTGTAGATTTCATAACACTATGATGAACTGCAGCTTCTTTGCCCACTTGTGCAGCCACCATGTTCATTCATTTGAGTAAATATATGCACATGATCAGCACATCATGAGGTGAGGCCAACAAAAGGAACATTTGGCCAGGCTCTTGTTCTGGTGCATGCTTACTGCTGGTGAGTGTCTGCCTGTCTTCTCTGTTGAATAATGTAACAAGTGTTGAGTGGTGTGGGTGTTAGAGAGGGATGGCCTCTATTCAAAATAGCCTCCACTGCTAGAGCGGAAGATCTGCAGTAAGTTCATTTATTTCTGAAAAACTTGTGACAGAACTGGCAGTATGTAGTAATTCACAAAGTTAAAACTGCTGTTGCGGTTTAGACAGAATGGCGTTGCCGACTTGAAAGCACTCCTCCAATGCCATTGTCACTCAAACATGAAGAGCTAGAAAATGGTTTTCTCACGTAAGATGCTGTTCCCAATTTATGTCAAAAATGAGCACTCGCCGAATAATATTTAACGAAAGCTGCTTTATCCCAGAAACTTATACTAGTATTTGAATCAAGCATTTGAAATGGCAATTCTTTATCTAAACATCTAGTTTTACCTTTCCATAACATCCATTTGAATGACTCTGAATCTGCATTAACTCAGCTACTGGTAGCAGTCATTTGTCATATGACCCATATTCAGTCACCTGGATCAGGATTATGTTCCTAATCTGAATATAGTTGGTGGATCACAAGTTGTTCATGCCAGGATATATTTTTTTTATTTTGACTGGCATTTTTATTTTGGTCTGTATCATTTTTCATGATACAGACCAAATTACACAAAAACGGAAAGAAAGAAAAAAACAGCTGCAGTATTGATGAAAGATGATAATAAAGATTCAGTATGCATTTCAAATATTAATTGATTTTTCCTTGGCCCAAGATCATGAAATGAAATCAAATTCTCTAGTCAATTTATCGAGCTCTTGTTTTGTTTTGGTTTTTTTTATTTTGTTGTTTTTTTTAAGTATCACGTGACCTCATCCAATTCTCGCTGACGGGTGAATATTTCAAGAACTCACTCTGACTCATAGAGGGTGGCACGGCGGCTCCGGATTCGAGTCCCGCTCTGTGCAGAGTTTGCATGTTCTCCCCGTGTCTGCGTGGGTTCTGTCCGGGTTCTCTGGCCTCCTCCCACCTCCAAAAAACATGCGCTTCACCGGTCCCAAATTGCCCGTAGGAGTGAGTGTTGGTGTGCGTGGTTGTCTGTCTTTGAGTGTGGCTCCGCGGTGCACTGGCGTCGTGCCGGGAGTATCCCTCGCTCGCCTCACGCCCTATGCCAGCTGGGATAGGCTCCAGCTCCCCGTGACCCGCCACAGCGGATACAGCAGCAGAAAATGGATGGATAGATGATTCATAGAGAAAATAAATGACAGAAACAATAATAATGCACCAAGAACAGGACTTCAGAGTGGATTAGCAGAGTGTAATTTTTATTAGAGATGTAACAGCTGAAAAATCAAAGTGTGTGTGTGTGTGTGTGTGTGTGTGTGTGTGTGTGTGTGTGTGTGTGTGTGTGTGTGTGTGTGTGTGTGTGTGTGTGTGTGTGCGTGCGCGTGTAATTCTTCCCTGGAGTGAGCAGAGGAGGTGAACCATATAACAGGCGTGATAACAGCACCGAGTTCCAATGCGTCATCTCCGGCCGTGGAGGCAGGAGGGGTCACCACCCCACGCCAAGACACACACACACACACACGCACACACACACTGACAGTCTCTGTCTTTCTCGCTGTCTCTCTTTGTGTGTGTGTATGTGTTTTGGGGGGGGGGGGTGCGTGGGGTTCGTGGGAGTGTGCGTGTGCCATCTGAGCACACAGAGTCCCACTTGCTTTTCAACAGGGAGTGAACCAACTCCAACTTTCTCTGGGCGGGCGGCGTTCAGCACTTCGTGAGGACGGAGAGAGAATAAATAAATGGAAGAGGAGTTAGATTACCTGTCAGGAGCGGAGGGGCATTGACGATGGCACGTGTTAATAATAAATTCGCGGGTATGTTTTAAGACTCTTCACATTTCTGCGCGCAAGTCTTTCCACTCCGTGTGGCAGCAGCGGCGGTACTATTTTTAGACACAATGTTGCGGTAGAGGATTTTGTCAAACTGGGACTAAACCAGTGCGTGTTTGACAATCCGATGCTTTCAGTCCTTAAATCTACTGATATTCCCATCTTCGCTCAGCGGGTCATGAGATGGCACGATGCATTTCATGTCTTTCTGATCTTAGATGATGTAGAATGATGCCTTCTCCCCTGATGCTCAGGAAAGCACGCCGGCGGACTGCAAACTTTTGCACCATGGAATCACTTCACTTTATGACAACAGCGGCTGCGATCTTTTTGGCAATTCGTCTAGTTTAGCGTGTTTTTTTTTTTCCAGTTTCAGAATCTCTACAGATCGTCGCAGTTTGGAATGGGAATTAAAAAAAAATTTGAGTGATCAAACTCAGAAGTGTGTCTTTCGGGAGGGAGGTGCGTGTGTTTTCTCGTCCTCCGTACTTCTATCAAGTGTGAACACATTCCTGCCGGCTCTTATGGGAATCAGGCACTCTTCCCGCTGCATGCTCCTTAGGAGAAAAATGGCGGAGTCTGAAAGCAGTGAGGTAAGTGAAGGAAACATCTTTTGATTTCCCAAACTTAAGTGACACACATCAGCTTCTTTCTGTTCCGGGGGCCTAAATGCGTCTAGCAGCACGTCTCTATCTTTAGAAGTTGCGCTCCAGCGAAATTCAGGATGCTGACTGTCAGGCATTTTTGCAGCTCCCCAGGTAACGGCGGTATGCACGGAATATGACAGTGTTTCACTTTCAAGATGACAGAACCACGATAAGATTTTAGAAACTGTCTTCAAAAAAAAAAAAAAAAAAAAAAAGGACACAGTCAGTTTAAATATCTTGCGTAAATGGAACCGAATAGCGCGGGAAAAGAGGGATCCTTGCGCTGTCCAAGGTGCTGCAGCACCTTTGCAGAGGAAACTGAGAGCGCCTGGGAATTAATGTGTGGAGCTTTTTTTTTTTTTTTTTCTTGAGGACAGTGGGGTGAGCTAATCATTATGTGTCAGCTAAGTTGGAGTTTTTATTTTTGGTTCTTCAAGGGCCCTGAATGGTGATCTCCAGGATTCTGTAGGATCCTGGGTCACGTTATCACATCCTTTATAGCGGTAACAGAGACATGGCATCCGCTGCCAATACTAACACCAGTTCATCCCTTTTCAAGTAATGCTTTAAAAAGGAAGGCTGGAGATGAGACAGCATTATGTTGCTTAAATATTCACCAAATGAAGTTCCTTCTGAACCAAGGATGATCCTCTCTCTCTGTACTTTTATCATCCCTGTGCTCAGCTCTGATGACCTCGTGCACCGGATCCATTCTAATGAGAAGACACTGCCCAGATGAATGGGTCTCTGTCTCTCCTGTTCACTTTAGCAATACAGTACATGTATCCTCTGAAGCTAAGTGCCTGATTGGCAGAAAGCCAAAGTGTTTCACTTTCCTGACTTGAAGAAGTTTTTCCATAAATTGAACAGTTAAAATTCTGTTTTCCTCTGATCGTATCACAGTGCTTAAGGACTTTGATTCATCCATCTGGTATCATTTTCCTTCTCATATATGCATCTCTGACTCCACAAATGGAGCAAGGCCTTTGAGCCGCTCCTCATTCTCAATCATCACAAATGCACCCTCCATAACTGAAGGTCTATTTAAGCTGCTGAGGTTTCCCCATCTCTCCCTTTGTCTATCATTGTGTTTGCAGGGCTCATTTCTATCAACTTGTATCAAATATTATTAAGATATCTTGAAACTGAAATGAATGTTGAATCAGTCCATTCCCATGTAGACCTCCTCTTTATGCTTTCAAATGCATTGATTTTGTTTAAATCTACATAAAAAGCTTCATTAATACAGTTTGTAAAATAATAAACAGTTTGTGCAGTAAACTAGCCTGCTTGTTTTATGAAGATACATCCAAGGTTCACATGTCTGATTCACCCAGATATTTAGATGTTATTACTTTAGTTCTGTGTCAACTTTAACATATTCATATACCATTTAAGATTTAAATGCTGACATAGTTAGTCTAAACTGAACTGTGGCACCAACAACATTAAAACAAATGTTGTTAAAAGGTTGTTTAGGCTTTGCTTACCTCTGTGAGAGATTTCATGTGGTCATGATGTCACTTCTGTAAGAGCATGGCAATTATAATATTTTCTTTATCCATTTTATTTTATTTGCATTTTGCATTTCAGTTGATTGGCATTGAGACAGGATAAATCTATGGGGCATTAGTTGCTTGCTTTGTTGCTTCTTTGCATGGTTGTTCTTCATGAAAGAATCCCTGCCAACCTTGTAACATGCCACCAGAGGATGCTTCAGCCCATGAGGTTATAATAAAGTCAAATAAACATTTATTAACATGGTATTTATATCAATTTGTTAAAAATAATTCGCCAGATTATTCCACGGATTGGTTTTGCATTTCATTAATTTATCAATCAATCCATTTGTGCTGCTGTTGTGTGTGCTGTTATATGTGTGTGTAATGGTATAAGGGCCACCACTATGCTTGGTGTCATTGTAGTGTACAGTGTAAGAGGAAGATTCACAGAATGCTAGTACTGTTCTAAATTTAATGTATTGATCTTTTTTAGTCATGAACCATTAAGGCATCAGATCTGATGTATTTCTTAGTTTTCTTTTATCAATTCTGAATGTGTACATTGTAGATAATAGTATTTATTTAGTTTTTTGACTTTCTGCAGTCCTGTCATAATCAGCTTTTTTGAAACCGTAAACTGCTCAAAATGTGTAAGTTTGTATTTACCTAGCTTAGCCAAAATGCCAGCTCTTTTGAAGCATTTGTTACATTTCTCTCCAAAGTTTTATGCAAATGTTTTTTTGACAGTCGAATTTAACTAGCTAATTTATTAAACTAAAGAACAAAGCAATATTTTTGTACTTAACACGCCTTAATCTATCTCCCTCCAGAGCCCTTATGCATTTTCATGTTAAGTTTAGCTTTTAATCATGAATGTAAAATAATTAATTCCTTCCATTATTCATTCTTGGATTTTAATTTAGAGATAAAACTGTGAGTTTTTTAAAATAAATTGTTATTCAAAAAACATGAGGTTGAGTCTGTAGATAAGCACAACGGTGCTTTGAATGAAACGCTAATGTCAGCATGATGATATATGCTAATGATTAACATCTTTTAATGCTCATCCAGTTGATCATATATCAGCAGGCTAATTAGATATTAGCAAAACCCACATTACTGAATCTGTTTGGTCAATTGCTCATTAATCAAAACGATGGATAAATGAAATCCTTATGACAAGGACAAAGAGGAACAAATTAGAATTTATCCACCCTAAGGGGAATGTCTGGTACTGAAAACCAGCATGGTTTAAAATTCTGTCTGTCTGTCTGTGATGCTGTAAGACACACCAGTGTGACTCTATCTATCTGTATTTACTTTTTCCCTGACAATCTGAAATCTTCCAATCAATTTATCTGCCATCTATTTTGTTTGACCTTGAGAATAAGTTGTAATTATTTTCAGAAGCCTGAGAAACATCATGGGGTCTTAAATGCATCAGTATTTCTCCTGGTACAACTCAGATCACATCAAGACTAGTCCTTCCCAGTGGACATCAGTGGTGCTAATCTGACATTATGGCTCTACCTTCTGTTCAAAGCGGAGTATTTTTGCCGTCTGTGCCTTGTGATAGACTGCATGACTTAATATCAGAGAATTCTCTTGACTTAATTGGGCTTTCTGGACTCGATAAACACACCAAATTGCTTGTGACAGATGAGCTGAGAGGCATTTGAGTAGATGAAAATGGTAAGGTTAATGGCAGATAAGTCAAAGCCTATCCCTTGCCCTGCATACCAATGGCACCATTTGCTTTTGTTGATGCAGAGTTGCAGTTACATTCTTCTTTTTGTTCTTCTTGTTCCAAAAGTGATTTGACTAACAAGTATCCAAAGCTTTGATGAGCCATTTTCTTTCTCTCTCTTTTTTCTAGCAACCACAGACACAGCAGCCACAGCCGATCCGAATAATTCCATCCCAGTCGGTGCAGCCCACCTCATTGCCTAAGCCTGTGCCTTCCATCCAGCACGCGGCACGTCCACCTCTACCACCACACACACCCCATGCTGCCACCCTGCCCAGCTGTCCTGGGAGGGGCAAGATAGCCAAGTTCCTTAGTCCAGAAGAGATGACCTCACGAGACTACTACTTTGACTCTTATGCACACTTTGGGATTCACGAGGTGAACACAGGCTTGACGCAGATGACTAACCCTGTCTGGACTTCACAGAATGGTTGATATAGGCCTACTCTAAAACATTTTAATAATTGAATCTAGTCAGTCATGTGTAGCATATTATTTGTCTTTCCTTGACTTTGAACAGTCAAGTCAAACGATTACATTGCAATTCTCGTGCACAAGGTTAACTGATGACACTTTAAAGAGACCTAACTTTAAACCTTGTGCTAGCCACTGGATACAGTTGTGAAGAAAAAACTTTAATAAGCAGAAACTTTGAACATCCCATTTAAATGCTGCATGACCCGTGGAATTATTTCTTCTTATTTTTGATGTAGGGCAACAGTATTTTTGTCATTTCTCCACACTCACACAGGCATACACTCCATTAAAGAGTGAGAAAAGAGATTCAAGGAGACTCAGCCTGCAGGCTTTTTTTTTTTCAGGAACACAATCTTTTGACTTGAATATAAAACCATATGGCTGAGAAGCAATAGAGTGAGATTAGCTGAGCCTGTGTGATATTCGTCATTGCTCCATACAGCTACAACAACAAATCAAGGCCCCTATCAACTAGGCAATGTTTTCAATTCAAATAAACTGATTCTCGCTGTCTCCTGGGTTTGGTGCGCCAACATCTATCTGATATTATTTGTCACATGCTGAACCAGGAGATGCTAAAGGATGAAGTGAGGACGCTCACCTACAGGAATTCCATGTACCACAACAAGCACATCTTCAAAGACAAAATAGTGCTGGATGTTGGAAGCGGCACCGGGATCCTGTCCATGTTTGCAGCCAAAGCAGGGGCAAAGCATGTGTATGGGGTAAGACATGTTTCTATCTAGGCCTAATCACACATGTACTATGTTCATGTAACTGGTTCTCTGTGTTTGTCTCCATTTATTTTAACTTGTAGTTTCTCTTCATAAAGATTTTGGGAAACAATCTGGTCTGACAGGCAGGTGGCAAACGAATGATAATTTGAAAGCTCTGTCTGTTATTGTGCAGTGATGGATGAGTAATTGTCAGATAATGCAGTAATTACATGAGCATGTAATAATCAGTATTTTTTTCCAGCTTCAAATGCATCACTTTGATTAGTCAAATGTTGCTCTTCTCTTTGTTTGTGGTTCAGTGTTAAATCTGTTCTGTTTTACTCTCTACTTCTGAATGTCTCTGCAATATTTTCAAGCTAATCTCAGCCCAGGCAGATTCCTAAATAGCACCAAGTCAAGCATACTGTTAGTCTTTGAAGCCCTAGGCCAGGTAGCTGGGTTTAGTTGGGTCACACACTTTCACTACAGAAACCTTTGATCAAAGAGAGGATACCTGGTAGATAGTGGGAAAAAAATACCCAAAAAAGGAAATGTAAATGTAATATACTTTATTAATCCCTATAGGAAAATTGTTAGCAGACTCTAGCACACAGTTCGTTTAATGGCCTGCATATATAGTGTGTACAGGCCTATAACGCACACAAGGGTCATGTAGGCATACAGTGGGGGAGAGGGGGGTAGTGGCGGGCAGCTCCTTTTGGTGTGCCCCTAATGAGCAACTTATAAAGGTGACGCTGCCTTGCTCAAGGGCACCTCGGCAGTGCTTGCTTACACCTCCTACTGTCAGCTCACACTCCAAAGTGACTGGGCTGGAGCGGGAATCAAACCCGCGATCTCCCTCCAACTGAGCCACTGCCAACCCTTACATAAATAATTTTGCAAATAAAAATTGCAAATGACATCAAACGAGAAGCAGAGAAATGAAGACATGAAGAAGCAAACAAGGAACAAACGATTGTCCGCGTTCGTCCGTTCGTTCGTTCATCAGTTAGCATGTCCACCAAATATCTTCGCAACCGTTGCAGATAGAAAGATGAAACAAAAACAAATTACACGGGCAACAAAGGGGATGAAAATGAGATGATGACCTTGACCTTAAGAAAAATAGGTCAAATTTTAACTTTTGTACACTCAGGAACTGGATAGGATAGAAAGATGAGGGAGAATGCCAGTGTAAGACCATAGATCAAAGCTACTGCTTTGATCTATGAAAGTAGGTCAGAGCACCAACTTTGATCTTTGACCTATGCAAGTAGGTCAGGGTAAAATTTTGAATTCAGGGTGTCGCGGGATGTTGCAGTCTGTGACTGCATTGTTTCTTGTTTTTTTTGTGTTTGCTTTGAAATTTTGCCACATCAGATGTTAGCAAGTATTGACTTTTAGACAAAACGGTAGTAGCAGCAACCTGTGCTGTCCAGCTAAACCAAAACTATTGCTTTTCATGAACGGTTGAAGGTGGATAATATATTGAGCCCTTTTTTCATGAAATTTTTAAATATTTGTGTGGTGAATAATATGTGTGGAATTAAAAAGCACGACCAAAATAATAAGCTAATAAAATAATAAAACCTCAAGACAAATCAGCAGACAACACTTTCGTCCTCATGTAATCATAGAACTATAATATCTCATGGTGGTATGAACAGAGCATCAAACCACCTGTTCAAAATGCACCAAATACAGGAAATTACATCCACTGTGTTTAAAATGTTCTTGGAGAGTAACCTCAGACCGTTGAATTGTCCTTCCCGCATTTGCAACGCTCCCGTCTGTGAAAATAAATGCACACTGCAAATTTGACCGCAGGGAGCTTATTTCTGCATTGTGGCTTAAGCATAAGGGAAAAATTGTTACCATTTTGTTTATGCTGCTTTATTTATGTGAGTGTGACTTCATTTCAGGTCTCCTGTTTTGCTTTGACCTCACCTTGTTTCAGCTCACTCACTTTATCCATCATTCTCTATATTGAGTTTGCACTTTTCCTGACACTCATGAAACTGCCATCCGCCTGGTCTTGCTTTATCCATATAAATACAGTCAAGATTTCAGGGATAAAGGTCTTCTTATGTTCAGATGTTTTTGGGCTCTGCACTTAATCTTCAGCCCGAAACCTCTATCATACTCTGAGCTTCTGAAGCTCCATGTGAAAATGGGCTTATGAAGTGGAAGGACTGGGCACTGGGCCAACAGTAACACCACCCTTATTATCATAGGAACCTTGTTATAAAAATGAAGTGATAACATTTTCTGAATCCCATAAAAACTATGTCTATTATATTAAAGCCTAATTGGACAAAATCAAAATGAAATACAACTAAAAACATTCATTTTGTTTGTGTTTATATTAACCATGAAACCATACCCACTAATGACATTGTAAAAAATATCCATGAAATTAACCCACCAGATGAGAGAATAAAATTTGCGTTATTAGAGAGCAGTTTGAGAAGGGTATCAAACAGGCACATTTCAGAGTGGCCTTTTATTGTGGGCAGTATAAGGTACACCTGTGCACTACTCATGATGTCAGATCAGCATCTTGATGTGGTACACCTGTGAGGTGGGATGGATTATCTCAGCAAAGCAGAAGTGCTCACTATCACACATTTAGACAGATTTGTGAACAATGTTTGAGAGAAATGTTAATATTGTGTATCTGGAATGAATTATAGATCTTTAAGTCCATCTCGTGAAAAATGGGAGCAAAAACAAAAGTTTTGCTTTTATATTTTTGTTGAGTGTAGATAAAATGCTGCACACTGGTCAGTGTGACCACAAGTGAGAGGCCAGTCTGTATAAAGGAGTCCGGCTCGTGTTAATACCCGGGTCAGAAAATGCCCTCACTTTCTGGCAGGAACCAAAAACGAGAGCATACAACCATAAAGTTAACAGTAAATCTTTAAACCCAATATAAGAGTGAGACTAATAGGCTTTAATTGCTTTTCATATAATGCCAACAGAGAGAGCCTGTTTTATGGAATGTATCAGGAGCTGATACATTCCATAAAAGACTTGTATTGTATTGAGCTGACTGGAGCTCTGACTCATCTCCGAGGGGGATTCTCATGTTGTGTTGGGACTGCAGGAATTCACTTTGTAGAATTTTAATGCCTGTTTGCATTACAACGCTATCTTTATTTTCATCTTCTATTACTTATCAAAAAATCTCTAAAGGTGGCTTTCAATTTTAATAAAGTCTTACTTAACTACAAGCTTCTAGTACCATGACACCTGGGTGAGGTTGAGAATAGTACTTGAAGCATCACCAGAGAAGAGGACAGATCCTCCCCGTGGGCTCTCTCCAGGGATGTCCACAGTGACAGGAGCTCTTTGTGACAATAGTGAGAGGTGCAGAAAGCACCGCAAAAGGGTGTGTTGACTCAGAACACTCATCAGAATTTGGTACTCAAATTCTGATGAGTGCCTGGAGGCCTTACTATCGCCATGAGGCATGAATCCGATGGGCGTGTGTCTAATGATTCACGGACACGAGAACCCATTGCCAATTAGAAGGTCGTCATTGGTGACTATTTAGTCACAAGGCAGCAAACTTATGCATCATGCCTGATGCAATATGGGTCGTTCATGTTTATTTGTGCAGGTGACACAGCCCAGCTTTTAATGGCCGGTGCACCAGTGTGTGATTGCAATCTGTGGGCACTGCCAGCAGCCTGCAGGTTGGTCCTCCACTAATAGGTAGCAGAAAATAGGGCTGCTTCAGGGAGGGAATGCTAATGCCAGGTCTGGATGAACACTCAGCAGGGAAACTGAAGAACTCAGCTAGAAAAAGTGAAAGTATTCCAAATCATGTCTTGCAATTTATCCATCTCACAGTTGCTGCGTGGCTTATAGAGCATGAAAAGTCAGTTTCTGCATCTGAATGAGATTCTGCACAGACCGTCTATAGGGGTTTTCAAGCGGCCCAGACAAAGCTTTAGCCTGCTCTCTCCATGAGGCTCTGAGTCTGGATTTGCTTTTTTAATGATCCAGAGCACATAGAGTTCATTCAGGACTGCTTGATTGTGACCAGATGGGTCCATTCCAGCATGAATAAGTCTGCAGGGGAAGGTGGAAATAGAGTGCTCAGTCTCAGGTGAAAATCTATACTCTGAGACAGTCTGACACCATAGGAGGTTGTTACTGACAAATGCCTCCATCTGAATTATGCTCTTGTTTATTTGTGGGAGCTGCTTACAAGAAGTTTATTCTGATGAATGAAGGACCATTATTATGTTGTAGCTGGCACCTCATTTAATCATTCAGTGTTGCTGGACAGCAGAGTGAATGCAAAGTGTGTCAAGCAGCAGCTTAAGGTGCTGAAAAGGAGAAAAGATACAAAAGAGAGGCAATGCTGTGAATGTGACAGAGATACAGAACAGAGATGGGACCAAGAAAATGGGAGAGAGGTTATGGATAAGAACTTGATGTTCTAAAGAGTAATGAATCTAGATGTTGGACGTACCATCTGATATAAATGACTGGTTGCAGTTGAGCTGTGACTAATATTAACCCTAATTATAAACAGTGATCTATGTGCCTGGGAGAGGCGCAAAGGCTGATCACATTGAAATTTCTATCCTTAGATATTCCTAATTACCGTTCTCTAGTTTCATCTTGGTATGCTAAATTACTAATTGCTTTCTGCTGTCAGATGAGGTCATACTTATTGCTCTGGCATGCTGCAGTCGGAAAAAAGTTACCTTAGCAAAAGGCAAATTTGGATTTCAATACATTTTTTAAAGAAATAAACAATAAAAGAGTTGTGCATGAAGTCCAATAAACAATGCAGAAGGAGAAAGTAAAGATAACCTTGTTTCCCACAGGACATAGCACCTCATGATGGCAGGAGCATCTGACTTTTATTCAAGGAGAAAGAGCATGAAAATTAAGATTCCATTCTGGGAATTGTCTTTGTTCCAGATTAGATAATGAATATCAGTGCACTATCATAAGTCTCTGGTGAGTGAGAGGGCCCGCACGAAGATGAAAGAAAATATTGCTGTGGGACTCAGAAGGTTGTCATTCTTTAAAAATTTCTGTAATATTTCTTGGGACCTTTGCCACATCTTAGATGTCCATGAGTTAGTGGCTGTTTTATTGAAAGAGACATAACAGGTATTATTTGAATAAATCCTCCAAAAGCTAACTGTTAAACGCCAAAAAAAGATAGATTTATCTGTGATTTCCAAAAACAAGTAAAAATGACCTCCACTCAATGAATACAAATGTAGATAAAATGACTTTATTTTGTCTTTTCCTTTCCCATTAATCATTTTATGACGATGCAGATTGAATCCTAAACACTCACCGGGGGCATCTACAAACTAAAGCACACATTGATAAATCAGTGTTAGCAGTCCAATAATGTACATAATTATGTGAGTACCAAATTCTAATGATACACCAAAATTATTCTAATACTAATCTATCTGTTTCGTTGATTTTTTGCTGACAAATAATAAAGTTAGTAAAGTTAGGGTAAATGCATAACTGGACTTTAATCTACTCCAGGCTGTAACGTTTAAAGTCTTATGAATATGTATGAAAGACAAAGTCAGGAATTTATTTCAAATGGACATTTAATTATTAAAAGATATCCCACCACAACAGTCCATAATTTTTTTTCTAATTTTTTTCCCTCCACTAGATCGAATGTTCCAGCATATCGGAGTACTCGGAGAGGATCATCAAGTCAAACCACCTCGACAGTGGTAAGAGCTGCAGCTGTTTCTCTCTCCATTCTGATGACTGTGCATTTCATTCACAGAGAGAGGGAGCAACAAATCTGACTGTGGACATGTGGACAGACAAATGAATGAAGACGAGGGAGTGAGGGCTGCCAGATATGCATGAAGGGAGGAAGACGGCTGTCATGTGCATCTGCATGATGCCCATACTGCACTGCAGCTCATTTATATTCCTTTACACAAACATACTCTTTACACTTATGCAACTTCAAATGGCTTTCTCATAAAACCGACTCCAAACTTTGAAAACAAATTTACTGACTGTGCAGTCCCCCGAACTCTCCATGAAATACGCTGCTAACGATTGCTCTATCTATGAACGGGAGAAGAACAATATATCCCCTCTGAGATTTAGACAGTAAATAAGCAGGAAGCAATCATCAGTTGCACCTCTGTCACCATCAGTTACTTTTCCCCCAGACAGTACGAAGCTGAAGTCAGCTAATTTCAGGCAGGGCAAAGACACACTCCTTGCTTTCACACCCCAGCTGGTCTGAAGTAAAGGTAATTCTACATCTGCAGCCCGCAAATATTTTGATGAACCCCCTAATTTTACACTCAGATTTGCTTTTCAACACGTCCTACACTCTCATTTACTGGATGGTAAGCATCATTATTCCTGAAACATTGTGCTAGCAGGTTTAGAAAGATATCTTGCAGCCCACAATGCAAGGACCGATGAAGATTTGTTTGTTTCAGTGATCACCATCTTTAAAGGCAAGGTGGAAGAGGTGGAGCTTCCTATTGAGAGTGTTGACATCATAATATCGGAGTGGATGGGCTACTGCCTTTTCTATGAGTCCATGCTCAACACGGTCATCTTTGCCAGGGACAAGTGGCTGGTAATAACTTTGAGTGTGTGTGTGTGTGTGTGTATGTGTGTGTGTGTGTGTGTGTGTGTGTGCGTGCGTGTGTGTGTGTGTGTGTGTGTGTGTGTGTGCGTGCGTGTGTGTGTTTTGATTTTTCTGTAAGCCATCTGCTGATTTTCAGAGGAGTAATTTATTATAAATCAAAAAAGAAATAACTTCCAGTCTTCCCTCCAGGGGAATAGAACCTCCATAATTTATCCCTGTACTAGGCTGGGGAATGAAATATCACCAACACTGTAATGAAGGCTTTTTATAACACATTCTGGATTAATTGCTGAAATATTTCCTCACATCATTTGTTTAACAGAAACCCGGTGGGTTAATGTTTCCTGACCGTGCCTCTCTCTACGTGGTGGCCATAGAGGACAGGCAGTACAAAGACTTCAAAATACATTGTAAGTACAGTATGACAGTTTGATTGAAGGAAAGGATGTGTGTATTACAAGAATTTAGTTTCTCCCCACATCTGCCTTATACTCATGTTAGTGTGTATCCACTCACACTTTCACCATTCCAGCTCTGCAAATGATTTTGAACTTTTCCTCAGGCATAACACCGGGGGTAATTATTGATATTACAAGTCAACAGGCCTTTCCATCTCTGTAAAGCCGCCAGGAGGACAGAGGGAAATGTTTTGCCAGCGGACACAAAGCAATAAGCAGCTTCAAAGTTAGTGTGAAGTCAGTGCACAAATCAGATCACAAAAGACCTCCTGCTCATGCTTCTTTATACATCTGGGAAATTATACAACCACACTGCACCAGAAACTATCCTGAGAGCCACACCACATTGGTTCTGTGAATTGCAGCACTTTTCTTAAGGGTATGCACTCTCAGTCTGCCATTATTCTGAGTGGTGAGATGAGTGCATATATTGACAACATCTTTCTCTCAAGACAGATGGGCCACAATGACCTTTGACTCGGTTGGAATTGGCCCTCTGAAGCACTCCAGTCCTCTAAGAACATCCTGTGTTCATTAGCTGAACACTACCTTTGTCAAGGCAGCAGCAATAGTTACAAAAACAGTGCATTATATTGAGGGTTTGTGACCTGTTTATTATCACCTGGTCCCTGAATCGCTCGAGTAGCTCTTCTCTTTTGGGTCATGACAGAGATGTTTGCTGCAAACTACCTTAAGGAGCTGAATGAATAATGCATTGAATGTTTCTGCCTGAGCAGTAAGGATATGAGAGGAAAAAGCTGCATTCAAGGGTGCTCATGTTTACACATGAACGCTCCTGAACACAAGAGAGTCTTCATCTGCCGAAATAAAAGTTTATGTATGAAAAGCAGGAGGTTTGACTCCAGGCAGGCTTCATGCTCTTCTGGTCAGTTCACAGCGAGTACGAGACAAGAGATGTTTTACAGCTTCAGCCCACCTGTTTACATGTCCTCCAGCAAAATCCTAAATAAAAGAAACAGAACAGAAAACATGGTGGAAAAGTAACTCAAGGATGCTGAATTTCCTAGGGTGGGAGAATGTGTATGGCTTCGACATGACCTGCATCCGTAACGTGGCCATCAAGGAACCACTGGTGGATGTAGTGGACCCTAAGCAGGTGGTGACCAACTCCTGCCTCATCAAGGTTAGTAAAATGTTGGTAACATTTTTGCTGATGCCCAATGAGCAGTTCATCAGAAGGCCTGAGTGAATTTAGCTCAAATGCAGTGCAGATGATGCACTAAACTAACGTTAAGCTATGAATGAAACGATGGCTGCGTGACACGTGGTCATCGTGTGGTCCCGTATGGAGGCAGCAAAGTGTTAGAAACCACGTCGATACATTCAGCCTGCATGTTGTGTTGATGGCCAGCAGTTTAACAGCCTGTCAAAAATCATCATCTTCTTGACCTTGGGAACAGCCATTGAGAAGATATCCACAGAAGATATCCACAGCTTCATTCAAGTTGTTCTGGAGCTTTCAGTCATCAATATCAACCACAGCTGCTGGCAATGGGAGGGCTTTACTGGAGAGGTTGTAGTTTCCCATTTCATCCATTGTGACGTAAAAGCATCACAGAGTATAAAGTTTTTTCTTGATACTTCTTACCACAAAGTCCATTTACTAACACATACATTTTTATCCAAAGTATCCTCAAGTGCTTAAAGTTTTCCAGAAAACCTGGAAACATAGCATGTATCACCATGACAACAAGATAAACCTTACTGACTGAAGGTCATTCGATGTGATCAAAAGGACCAGTTACCTTCTCTACACTTCTGAGTATTACCAGTTTTTTAATGCCAGTCTAAAAATCCATGACAAAAATTCAATGTGTATATTTGCCTTTGCCAAGGAGGTAATAGTTTTTGCTTTTTTTTCTTGCTGGTGTTTTTTTCATCTTCTGTGTTCAGCTTTTCATTGTTTTTTCATGGACAGAATCTGCAGGTGCAGACAGTGGTATCAGGATTGAGGCCATGTTTCTCAGTCAAAGGAGAGTGTATTGCTTTCTCCAGGTTAGGCATGAGTTCCTGCCCCATGGGGAAGAGTTCAATCTGACGAATCAGCAATCGATCTGTTGTGTGGAGCGAGCTAAGCCACAAGGTGAAGCTCTCGATTTACTGCTTACTCTACATTCTTATAATCATCTTTGGTCAAGGACTGGGTGATGTCCAAAAGCACTAGATGGGTTACAAATGACTGAAATCGGCTTCTTCCAGTGTGTCTGGGCTCACCCTTAGCGATAGGGTGAGGAGTTCAGTCATCCTGGAGGGGATCAGAATCAAGCTGATGCTCCTCCACATAGAGAGGAGTCAGCTGAGGTGGATAGAATGGCCTCACAGACATATTTAAGGCACCTTCCACTGAGGGTGGACTTAGGGATACATGTTAAAGTCCTTTCAGATGCGTGGAGTATCTGTACTCTGTTCAGAACAGGTTCATTATTTTTGTAAATTATTTTTATATTGCAAAATTGGTTTCTTTCCCAACATCCAAACTGATTTCCACCCAAAAAACATATCGAAACAACAATCCTTTGTGTAGCCATCAGTACATGACACATACAACAAAAGTAACAAAATGTATACTGAAAAAAACAAGCCTGCTCTTCTGCTGTTGAATATTGATTATTGCTGTTGTTCCAATGAAAACGTCAAGCTGTCCACCTTTGTTTCCAATAACTCTGTCATGGAGATTCCTGAAACAGGTTGACTGGTGTCATATAAGTAGGAAGTTTCTAATACACTACTTTAAATGAGTGCTTTATGAGTAAAGTAACGTGTATATAAAATGTAATTATTGTACAGTGTCAGAACATTAGTGGTTGTTCCACTGAAAAGGTCAAGTAGTCTGGTTTCTAATAATTCGGGCACGTCAATTTGACAACACACACACACAGACAGATGGGGTCGGGTGCGCTGCCATATGGGTGGCAGTGATGACAGGGGGTCACGACAGACCAGACCCGGGCGGCAAAAGCTGGCCTTGGGGACGTGGAATGTCACCTCACTGGCAGGGAAGGAGCCGGAACTTGTGTTGGAGGTGGAGCATTACCAGTTGGATCTGGTGGGGCTTACCTCCACGCATAGTCTCAGTTCTAGATCCAAACTCCTGGATAGGGGTTGGACCTTGTTTCACTCCGGAGTTGCGTCAGGCGTGAGGTGCAGGGCGGGTGTGGGGATACTCACAAGCCCCCAGCTGAGCGCCGCTGTGTTGGAGTTTACCCCGGTGGATGAGAGGGTCGCCTCCCTACGCTTTAAGACTGTGGGAGGGAAAACTCTGACTGTTATCTGTGCATACGCACCAAATATCAGTTCAGAGTATTTTACCTTCTTGGGGTCCCTAAATGGGGTCCTTGATGGGATCCCTGCAGGGGACTCCATTGTTCTTCTGGGGGACTTCAATGCACACGTCGGCAATGATGGAGACACTTGGAGGGGCGTGATTGGGAGGAATGGCTTCCCTGATCTAAACCCGAGCGGTGTTGTTGGACTTCTGTGCTAGTCATGGATTGTTCATAACTGACACCATGTTTGAACACAAGGATGCTCATAAGTGTACCTGCTACCAGAGTACCTTGGGTCGGAGGTCAATGATTGATCTTGTGATCGTATCATCTGACCTTTGACCGTGTGTTTTGGATACTCGGGTGAAGAGAGGGGCAGAGCTGTCAACTGATCACCACCAGGATAGACCTTACCAAGATAGACCTGGTAAGCCAAACAAGTAGTGCGGGTGAACTGGGAACGTCTGGAGGAGGACTCGGTTCGTGAAGCCTTCAACTCCCACCTCCAAAGGAGCTTCTCATGCATCCCTGTGGAGGCTGGGGGCATTGAACCTGAATGGTCGATGCTCAAAGCTTCCATTGCTGAAGCTGCAGCTGAGAGCTGTGCTCTCAAGGTCTTGGGTGCCTCAAGGGGCAGTAACCATCGAACACCATGGTAGACCCTGGTGGTCAGGGAAGCCGTCCGACTGAAGAAGGAGGCCTTCAGGGGCATGTTGCGCCTGGGGACTCCTGAAGCAGTTGCAGGGTACCAACGGGCCAAAACTACAACCTCGACTGTCATGGAGGCAAAACAGAGGGTGTGGGAGGAGTTTGGGAGGCCATGGAGAAGGACTATCGGACGGCACCAAAGTTGTTCTGGAGGACTGTCCGACACCTCAGGAGGGGGAAACGGGGGACCATCCAAGCTGTATACCACAAGGATGGGACACTGTTGACCTCGACTGAGGAGGTTGTCGGTCAGTGGAAGGAACACTTTGAGGAACTCCTGAATCCAACTACCCCACCTGACCCATCCTCTGTTGCAGAGGCAGAGCTGGAGGATGATGGGGGATTCGAGTCAATCTCTCAGGGCAAAGTCACCGAGGTAGTTAAACAACTTCACGGTGGCAAAGCCCCGGGTGTTGATGAGATTCGCCCAGAAATGCTGAAGGCTCTGGGTGTTGAGGGGCTGTCATGGATGACACGCCTCTTTGAAATTGCGTGGAAGTCTGGGACGGTACTGAAAGAGTGGCAGACTGGGGTGGTAGTTCCTCTTTTTAAAAAGGGGGACCAGAGGGTGTGTGCCAACTACAGGGGCATCACCATCCTCAGCCTCCCTGGGAAAGTTTACTACAAGGTGCTGGAAAGGACAGTCCGGCCGATTGTCGAACCTCAGATTGAGGAGGAACAATGTGGGTTCCATCCTGATCGTGGAACAACGGACCAGCTCTTTATTCTTGCAGGGATCCTAGAGGGGGCTTGGGAGTATGCCCATCCAGTCTACATGTGTTTTGTGGACTTGGAGAAGGCGTACGATCGGGTCCCCATGGATATACTGTGGGAGGTACTGCGGGAGTATGGGGTGAGGGGGCCTCTCCTCAAGGCCATCCAATCCCTGTACGTCCAAAGTGAGAGCTGCGTTCGGGTTCTCGGCAGTAAGTCGGACTTGTTACGAGTAGCTGTTGGCCTTCGCCAGGGCTGCGCTTTATCACCAATTCTGTTCGTGATTTTCATGGACAGGATATCGAGGCGTAGTCGCGGTGACGAGGGGTTACAGTTTGGTGGCCTGAGATGAGGATTAGCACCTCCAAATCTGAGGCCATGGTCCTCAGCAGGAAACCGGTGGACTGCCTTCTCTGAGTGGGAGATGAGGTCCTTCCACAAGTGAAGGAGTTTAAGTATCTTGGGGTCCTGTTCACGAGTGAGGCAACAATGGAGCGTGAGATTGGACGGAGAATTGGGGCAGCAAGAGTGGTATTGCAGTCGCTTTACCGCACTGTTGTCACAAAGAGGGAGCTAAGCCGAGAGGCAAAGCGACCCGATTCTGGATAAGCAGTGGAAGATGGACACACACACACACACACACACACATACTACAACTACGGAGACTGATGCATAAACATATTGTGTGTAGTTATTTCTTGTATGGGTATGACCTTGATGTGTTGAAGTTGCCCTTCTCTGCCTCTCAGTGTGTAGACTGGAGGGCTCAGGCTGTACCATGCATGTCAATAGCAGCCCGTCTGGTCCTCCTGTCATGGTGACTGGCATTAATTACAAGGCTGTGCTCTTTCTCCCCTCTGTCCCGGGGTAATATTGCCTTTTGATCATTACGCTGTCTTTAGTATCACTTTTCTTCACGTTGCTGCTTTTCAAGCACCTACTCTTTTGACAGCCTTTCATTTAAAATGAAGAGAGACATAAAACAGGCAAAGAGAGCCATCATGAGTTTAATGAAAACAAAAAAAAAGAAGCCAAATTTTTCTCTCTTTAAATGGAAGATAGAATGCCCTCATTAAAGCTGAACAGATGAGTTGTGGTACAAGTATGTCCTAGTGCTGTTCAACTGAAGCACTGATAGAAATACCCAGGGAGCATTACACCAATCCTACAGAAAATAATTCAGTTAACATAAACAACCAGCATGATAGTGCTCTTAAGGTCTTCAATTTTTACTTTTTAGGGATAAACATTACGTTCATCATAATATTGTCTTCAACTTGTGAAATGTGACTTTCAGAAGTTTCATGACCAGTAAATTTGTGTTTGTAGCAGTGATTTTTTTTTTCTAACGACAGCAGGAGGAATCTGACATTAATGTCGTATAGTTTTTATTGCCAGCAAACATAAGGCTCATTCCTCCACAGCAAATGGGGCATCTGGTACCAAAGCCAGAAGCAAGCAGTCAATATTTATTGGCACCGATGGTACATAACAAGATTATAAGACTTCTGCCTACTGTTTGTCCCGCAGCGCACTGCAGATTTCAGGTGATATGCACTCCCATTTGTTACTCAGTGATCAAAGCAAACATGATATGCCTGTGCGGTGGCGTTGCCATCCGCATGACGGTAAACCAGGATCTGGAACAGCATGTTCTCCTATGAACGCGGCCTACAGAGGTGATGTAGTATCTGATAGCCTGTTAAACTGCCGCGGGAAAAATTTGGCATTACTAGCAGGATATATGAATAACACCTGGAGCCTGACAACAGTTACAACTCCCAGATGACTTCAGGTCCCCAATCCTTGTCCTACATATGCAAGGAAAACTGGCCTTATTCTAGGTAGTACTGGACGCCATGCTGGGGACCGCTATCCTTTACGGGTAAAAGCAAAAAGACTTCACAAAGGTCTCTCTGTCTATCTGTCTGTCTGTCTACCTGTCTGTTTCTCTCTCTCTCTCTCTGCCTCTAACGTTTTAGATCATTGTCAGATTGCAAGATCATTAGATGGTGGTTTGGATAAGTAAGGGTCTATTCACAATAGTACTAAGCACATTCTAAAGGGACATTCTGACATTTTTGGAAATTAATTTCTTGGCCAAAAGTTAAATGTAAAGAATGATACTGCATCATAAACAAACGGCAATACTGCTAGCAGAACTTGTGATTCTGGTTCAAGAAATAAAGCGCATTTCAATCTATTTTCTTTAAAAAATGGAATTAAATGTGAAAAGGGGGAACCTTTATGTATAGTGACTTGTTCAGTCATATTTTTGTCTACGTGGTTCAGAATAGGCCCTCTCTTTCTATTTCTTTAGGAGGTGGACATCTACACAGTGAAGGCTGAAGACCTCTCATTTACCTCAGCCTTCTGCCTGCAGATTCAGAGGAACGACTACATCCATGCACTGGTCACCTATTTCCACATTGAGTTCACCAAATGTCACAAAAAGACAGGTTTCTCCACCGGTAAGATGCCCTGTACCGCCACTTCCCTCACGTTCATTGCTATAGGTGATTACATGTGTGCATGAACATCACGACATGTTCATGTGCAACAGTTACACTACAGGACATGCATGGTTTTCCCATAACTAGGTGGGATAGGCTCCAGCAGGAAGATAAGTGAATCTAGACAAGATGATTGCAATCATATCATCTAAAAGAAGATGGATGGAAATATTGATCCATTTATCCATTAAACCTTTTTATATTTTCCACATTACATATACATTTTAACTTGACAAAAATTTGTCAGTTACACTTAAATTAATCAAAAGTCCATTAGGAAAGTATGGAGTAAATTTTGAAGGTTATGGTTCACTCTGGGCAGTGCAGTGAGTAGCACTGTCGCCTCACAGCAAGATGGTTCCAGGTTTGAGACCTTTCTGTATGGAGTTTGCATGTTCTCCCCCGTGTCTGCATGAGTTCTTTACAAGTTCTGTGGTTCCTTTCCACTTCCAAAAACATGCAATTTAGGTGAATTGAATGTACGTGAACAAACATTAACTCACAGAATCAATTCAAACCATCCTAAACATTATTGTTCGTCAAAATGTCCATAAGACAGGTACATAGCAGAAGGAAATTATCTTACATCTGTCCACACAAAAATTAAAGAATGAAAACAATTACACAACACTGAAAACACTGCACAAAATGATAACATTATTGCACAGAAAAGTTTGCAAAGCAGCGTTTTGTTATTATGCAACTCAAACCTGGAATGATCTTGCAGCTGAAATTAGACAAGCCCAGACTCAGAATTATCAAACCTAAAACAATCTTATTTGTACTACCAGCTTTACCCACTTAAGCAGATTAAAAAAGTAATCCTCTTACCTTTGCTTTTAAACTCCTTTAATTTTATTTGCTTTAAAATTGTTTAAATTCAATTCAAATCCTTTGCAATTTCATGTATTAAACTGTAATCTCGTGTATTAAACTGTAATACACTTCACATACAGTTTGCATGACTGTGAAGTTTTAAAATTTGAACCGTTTCATCTTGGTTTTGTTCTATTATCATATAAAACTACTAATAAAATGTGCTATATGAACAAAATTTCATATAAATGACACGGTGCACGCCTCAAGTCCAACATATATCAATCAACAAATATATTGCCTTGTGAGTTTCTGTCAAAACATATATAGCCCTTTATTATGTGTTATAGTATATTTAAACAGTTATAGTAATTATAATCTCAAAGATCACTTGTCTTCATTTTCCAGTGTTAGCAACGTTTCAGTAAAGAATTAGTGCCCCCCCATCAGTCCAATGGAGTTACCGTGCTGGGTTGCCCCAACAATTAACACCTAAAAGGAGTAAAACTAGGGGAAAGCAGTGACTTTTTATTTTGTTAAACAGCCCAGATAATATTCACCAACAAACTTTTATGTTGACCTGAAAGCTCCCAGGGGCCTGAAATCAAGATCCACAGTTTAAGGCCAGCTTTATTAGGCACTATTTTAATTTTCATTAAAAATTTCAACATGACTGCAGTAAAATTAAAAAAAAAAACAAAAAAAAAAAACAACTTCAAAACATTCCAGTTCAAACAGTTACTCAAAACTTTCAATTAAAATCCAAGTAGATTTGGGGATTTTTATGTTCCAAGTTGTTTTTAGAAATACCTCACTTCCCTGACAAGAGACCATTTCTGTCTTTTGTTTGTCTCTGAGAGTCTGAAGACATTCTTGACACTTTTTAGAGCAGTTTAGAAAAGACTGATCGACAATATCCAAGAAGTAATGAGTGGATTGAAGTGAATTAGCGTGGATGTGACTGCAAAAATCAGTGCTTGACTGCCATCTAGTGGTAAGGTTATGTATCGATAAATAGTAAGCAATCGAGGGTAAGCTAATACAGTCTTTTATATAACAAATGATTGTATCATCATTGAAATCATATTTTACTTACATGAATACGAGATTGTATTGTAAATGCAATTTTTAATGCCCTGCCAGCTTTCCTTAAATTGATTTTCTGTATATTTGTCAAGTAATTTTTCCAATGTCAAAGTCAGACTCAGCATCGATTCCCCAATATGCAGTCCTGACAGACACTCACATCAGACAAAGAAAGACTCTCATCCAAAATTAAAAAAAGACAAGCAGATGTCAAAAATTTCAATTCATGCCAGTCAGCTGAGAGGCATATAAACTAGCATTAGAGAGATGATATGAGGTGATAAATATTTGGCTCGAACAACAGAGGATTAGTCAAGAATACAGCTTTACATTTAATGTGTGTTATTTCATGTTGTCATCTTAGACTAAGGTTGACCTGCATGCTCTTCAGGCACCATTATGTTGCAAGTCACAAGACATGATTGTTGGCATTTCTGTGAGTTTAATCTCCACCTGATATTCACATTGAATCAATACGATGCTGTATTACTGTGTCTGTTTGCATCATTCACAATTATCATCCTGTCCACGGTGTGTATTTATCTTCTGCACAGTGTACGCTGTTATACACATCAAATTTGTGGTAATACTAGAGGTGATTAAATAAATAAGTTTAAACTTGTGTGTTAGATTATTATGTCCCTTATTTTTATACTCAACAAATATATAAATGCAACACTTTTGTTTTTGCTCCCATTTTTCATGAGATGGACTTAAAGATCTATAATTCATTCCAGATACACAATATTACCATTTCTCTCAAACATTGTTCACAAATCTGTCTAAATTTGTGATAGTGAGCACTTCTGCTTTGCTGAGATAATCCATCCCACCTCACAGGTGTACCACATCAAGATGCTGGTCTGACATCATGAGTAGTGCACAGGTGTACCTTATACTGCACACAATAAAAGGCCATTCTAATTTAACCAGTGGTTCCCAAAGTGGGGTTGAGGGTACTCTTTGGGGTTTTTAAAAAGATTCAAGGATTCCATTGATTAATGGGGAAATCATTTATATTCGCTGTGATTAGATTTGATTTGATCACTATTTTTTTTTCCGGATCTATAAATCTGTCAATGTTACTTACTGAAGACTTATAACTGATATAATATAAACATACATACTGTAAATGATTAATTAAGCATTGTTTAAGTTATTAGAACAAACCTGACATCAATCCAGTATAAGATTATACTGGCTAAGGCTAAGGCTAAGACTGATGTTCATTCATTCGTGTGGTGAGTGTGTGTGTGTGTGTGTGTGTGTGTGTGTGTGTGTGTGTGTGTGTGTGTGTGTGTGTGTGTGTGTGTGTGTGTGTGTGTGTGTCAGCACCAGATGCTCCGTACACCCATTGGAAGCAGACGGTGTTTTACCTGGAGGACTACCTGACGGTGCGTAGAGGGGAGGAGTTAACCGGAATCATTGCTATGAAGCCCAATGAGAAAAACACTGTGAGTGTTATTCTCCTGTCTGTTTCTTATTTCTTTTCTTTGAGTAGTGTTTGGAATTTGAACTCCATTGTGATGGAATCTACCTTTGGGTGATTTATTACATGTCAAGGTATGTGTAGTGGCCATACATTCTACTGATATAGAATAAAAATCCATGAAAGGTGTTTTGCTGAATGATTTTAGGTCTTATTTTTATATCTTCACTGAGAAATGATTTCATTCCTGAGCTGCCTGCCTACAGCAGATTGTTTTTTTCCCCTCAGTATTGGATGGTGTTCAAACTGGCAGCCGCGCTGCAGTGACTTTCAGACAAACAACAACAGATTGCACTGTTGACCTTATTAGAGTCCTCTCTTCCCGTTCTTGGATGGCCGAGCGGGTGGTCTAACACAAATAGTCTGTGCTTATTTAAAACAAAGTTTTGCTGCCATGTCAAATGGGGAAACCTCTCCTCTCTGAAAACCATCTCTCTTTTGTTCCCTTTTTGACCTGCAGCGTGATTTGGACTTTACCTTCGAGCTGGATTTCAAAGGGCAGCTGTGTGAAGCAGCCATAGCTCATGACTACAAGATGCGTTAAGTTTAACTGGGGGACTTTGGTGGCCCATTGCATACAACCCTATGCAACCGGAGGGAAACAGAGACACCCCAGTGACTCCAAATGATCAAATGATGAGAGGGGCATGGAATAAGAGACCAGACCACAGACCAGACAGAGGTGGCCATACTGACAATTTCTCTATTGTCACTGAGCTGTAGGACAAGAGCAGGACAATACAGGTGCTGACTGTTAAACAAAACTGAATGTAACTCTAAAAGAGACCACAAATACTTTTTATTGTTGATGAATGTTAATGGCTATTGATGTGCGTATATGTGAGATGGAGTAATATCCTGTGTGTTTTGTTCTGCATTTGTTTTCCACAGTAACCTGGAATAGAGCTCACTATTCAATTATTGCGCTTCCATATTTTCCCGCTGGCAACCAACCAACTTAAACTTTATTTCTTATGCCATATTTCTACTTGAAGGAATGCACTTTATTTAAACTTCATATAGAGTTTAGAAATGTTGGAAGGCTATCAGTCAAGGACGAACCTGTGTAGGTAAGTGTATGTGTAATTTGACAGGTGACACATGTTTGAATAGTCGGTGTAATCGTGGCTTCCTGTGAGTGTTCAATGGAAGGTGTCGAAGCTGACGATGTAAAACAGCTATGATGTGGAACCGGGCAGAGGTTACCTTCAAAATGTTAGTATTAAGGAAAACATCACAACCATGGTAACACACTATCTTTTTCAGATTGTAATTGTGTAATCTGTGATATCGCCACGTCCAGAGGCCACCAAGAATCTAAGGGCCCTGTTGCCCTTTTATATTGCACAGGGAATCCAATGTATTTTAAATAAAATGTATGAGCACTTGGGAAAAACTAGATGGATTATGACATGCAATCAACGCTGCTTCCTGAGACTGAACCGCTTCTTTGATGCTGAGTATGATGAGGTACAATGCTTGACACAGATATGCTATACAAAGCCAGGGTTCTTCATGCTTACAAATGATTGCCTTTGAAGAGAACTTATTCTTATGCCAGGGGGTTTGATCAAATGATGCTCAAGAGCAAACGTTTGTTGTGTAGTCTATAATTCATTAAAATGTCTGTTCCACATTACTTGACTATCCCCTGTACAAATATATTCTATTGATTCACATATCATGTCAACATCAAAACTTAATAAACAGTGTCCAAACTCATCCACTGGCTGATTGTAATGCTGACTTTAATGCTGACTCTTTTATTCATGTAGGGGTCTGAAATGTCTTCACACCACAGTCTAAGCATAAATTGGGATTTAATGGCTAAAACTGAGAACAGTAATGCCCTTTTTTTTTATAATGTGAACTTATGCATACACACATTTTGGAGATGTGGGATATTGGCAGTGTTTCCAGTACTGATGATAGTGAAATAGTGGTGTAAATGGAATTGACTGTAGCGCTACTGCTACCATCAGGTTGTAGCATTAACAGTACAGTTTGTACTGCTGGTAACAAAAGTAATTTGCAATGAAATGCGATTCAAAAACTGTGATGAAACATGTTCACCTTTTTTAACAAGTTCACCATCATTTCTCTTGTTTCATCCTTTCTTCATCATCTGCAAGAAAGTGACAAGCTGGATCAAATTCTGTTAGTGAAGATATTCCCATAGAAGTTGTCATTTATGGTCAACACCCCAGCGGCACATTCTGTCTAGAAAATCTGTGCTTTCTTTTTCAGAGAACATTGATGATGAGGTACTTTTGTTGTGAGTTTTTTTGCATGCATTATTGATCCCGTTTGGCAGTTCCTGTGAATCCTACTGCAGGAGCAGCAGGCAGCCCTTATGGTGCACCGGGAGCAAGTTGGCAATCCTTTTCAAGATGCTGGAGAATTAAAACAAATTAAAAAATAAATTCAAGCTCAATTTTGACCATCAAACCCATCCTCCCTCCAAATCTAATCTGAATCCATTCAGTAGTTTTCATGAAATCCTTCTGACACACAAACTGACACAGATGAAAACATAACCTCTAAGTTGTGCAATTAAATGTGTGACAGACATCATTATACCAGCCAGCATCTCGTCACCACTTCACTATCTGTGAAGTCTATGCTTATATGCATGTGTTTGTGTGCTCACATTATGATGCAATTTCTGACAACTCTTGCAGAGGAGAATACCAGCTCTGGCCATCATGAGTTTTGAAAGTCATAGAAAGCAAAACTGTGAAAAATAATTTTCAAGTGACATCCCAGTGTGGGATCACAGATTGTTGAGGTCATTCTGGCAAACAGTAAAGCAGTTGATCTGATGCTGTAAACAAATACATCCTGGTCTCAAAGATAAAGACTTTTCTTTTCCATAGGCAACATTTGTACTTCTACCCATGTTTGACATACATAGTTAAGAGTGTAAAGATAATTTCCCCATGGGAATGATTGAAGTGACTTTCTTTCTTTCTTCTTTCTTACATTTATCATATGAATTTCATGCAGTTTCATGAAAGAGAATCACATTCTTTACAAGTGATTTTAATATCAATAATCATTTGTTTTGTGAATTTTACACTAGCAGTAGTGACGCATTGACTAGTGCAATATGATACAGCAAAATACTTCTAAAACCTCAACTCTTAATTGTTCTGCAATATACAAATTAAATAACTCAAATATTTTCATTAGGTACATAGTTTACATACATAAAATGCACATCATCTGCATTAACTTAAATGTTAAGAAAAAGATCAAGATCTGCATTATAGTTCTACTAAAATAGAAAACACAGCTTGTGAAAAAACTTCATGTAACTAAACAAATGCCTCTACTATGACAGAAATAATAAGTAATAATAACAGAGGATAAATAACCCAAACACCTAGGAAATAAATATCAAACATGACAACCCTTGAACAAATTATATATTTTTAACTGATAACGTTCTGTTCAACACAAACACAGTTTGTGTTGAAACAAACAGCTCAGTACATCTGTACTGAGCTGTTTGTGCTGTTTTCCATGCAGTGGTTCACAACTGATTCACACAATGGTTCACACAATTTATCGCAGCACAAACTGGAAAGCTATATTTACTGCAAGGCTGTTTGATCATTCAATAGGCTGTATTTGTTCGTTACTGTGTCCATTGTCATGTATGCACACAGAAAAGAAAGAATCAAATGCACACACACACACACACACACACACACACACACACACACACACACACACACACACACACACAGACACACACACACACACACACACACACACACACACAAACAAGCACTGAATGAATACATTAATGCATCAGAAGCCTCAAATGTGAAGAAATATTTGAGAGCGCTGCTTAGACTTGAAAAATTCAACATTTCAATAGCTAAAATCACAGTTTGAGTCAGAATCGAATTAGATTTGTTCAGTTACATTTATTTACAACCAGCAATTTTTTACCATCATCTTTATCATCGTTGTTTTTACACTAATAACAGAGTTAAACACACAGCCGACTGTTTACAGCAGCACAACATTCATAGAAAGTGACAACTTTGCGTTAGGTTGAACCACAGCGCCGCAGTGAGATATGAGATATGCTCTCTTTCAAAATAACTGGTTAAGTCTGTGGCACGTTTGGCTCCATTATCACTTTGTGTACGTCAATAAAGGGTAGTGCTGCAGTTTTCATGCTGTTAGCAGCATGACTTCTTCTTATTGAGGGGGCTGTCCCCCAGCTGGACCGTCTTTTCCTTCTGTCTGTCCTCTTGCTCTTTCAAAATCCTAGAGGAAATATACAAATTAACCAGTCTTTAAAGGAAGCCCCCCACTGTAAGGATATTGAACATGGAACATCGGAGTATGGGTGTTGGACAGAGACGTGTCCATGACAGCTGAGCAACAGACAGCAGTGATATTGTGCTCATAACAAAACATTAAATAAGGCACAGTTGTTACTTTACAACATAAAATAATGTTGAGACAATAGAAGCTAAGAGAATGTTCTTGGATAATCCAACAAAAAAAAAGAACAAACAAACAAAAAATGACTGTGAATGGCCTTGTTATAGCCAACATTAAATCTACATAGAAACAGGTTGTTATTATATTATCAGTCTCATTACAGAGTCTTTTTGTTCTGTGTCAGAAACAGAGAAAAAACAATTTGCTCACCTGGCTAAATGAACCATGGATTCAACAACGCTGTGCCCAGAGAATGCACTGCACTCATAGAACGTCATCTGGCAATCCTAGAGGAGAGGTAGACGATGACAAGGATATTATTCCCTCATAAAGAAAGCCATCGTATAAAGTTGTTTCTACATTTTGCTTTTTTCTTTCAATTGTAGAAGCAATAATCAGTCTGTAAAAGCACAGAAAGTGAAAAAGAAATCTTGTTAGTATCTCAAATCAAGAAGAAACTACAGTTTACATTTGAGATTAGAAGTTTAACAGGTTTTACAGGATTCATTCAATATGCAAAGTTTTGTCCTTGATATGAAATCAGTCAGAAAACTGACAGTGATTTATTTGCTGAGAACCTTGATTTTAGCCGACACACACAAAAAAACACACTTTGGCGAGACTTTCTCCCATTCTTCTCTGAACTTGTCTGTCAATCTCCTTGTCTGTTTTGTTTCCCAGGAGCATGATAGGGATGTCGTCGCCTGCACTCTCCTGTGAAAGAGGAAAATAAAAGATTTGAGGTTCAAAGAAACTCAAGACTTGTTGTTCAAGGACTAGGTCCTCAGCTTGTCTGCTGCCACTTATTCTCCATTGAAAACACAACCGGCAATGTAGAGAAGTATTTATGACTACATAGTCTACATCTTTACAAAGATGCCAGTGTAAGAAATGCAATCAGGACAGCTACAGAAATGCTTTTGCAAAGTGCGTGCAGCGCAGCAAGTTGCCGCTATCGTACCTTTACACTAGTCAGCCACTGTCTGACGGCCATGAAGCTCTGCTCCGTTGTGATGTCATACATCACAACCACGCCATCAGCCTTACGAAAGAACTGTTTGGTGATGCTTCGATATCTGCAGGGAGAAGAGGAAGGTTTTGGATTTTTACTGAAGCTTAAAAAAATAACAATTGCCGATCAAGCCTCCTTGGGTTTGGTTTGGTGTGAGAAAACTCTAAGAGACAATAGAAACCTTTTCAATTGAGGACTTGCTTTAGTTCAAAGTGTTCAATTTTACTGCCAGCCTGTTTTGTAATGAAGAAACCAAAGTTAGAATGATACACAAGACTAGAATCTTATTTGATTTTTGTTTGAAAAATGTTTGTTAATGAAGAGCTGCGAATTTATCAGAGGGACAGCACATGTTAGAGGTTTTGGAGATAAAGTCAGAGAGGCCAGACTGAGATGGTTTGGACATGTCCAGAGGAGAGATAGTGAATATATTGGTAGAAGGATGCTGAATGTTGAACTGCCAGGCAGGAGGCTTAGAGCAAGACCAAAGATGAGGTTTATGGATGTAGTGAAAGAGGACATGAAGGTAGTTGGTGTGAGAGAAGAGGATGCAGAAGACAGGGTTAGATGGAGGCAACTGATTTGCTGTGGCAACCCCTGAAGGGAAAAGCCTAAAGGAGAATAAGAAGAATGAAGAGCTGTAAAAAAATTTTTTTTTAAAAGCTACCTTTACGTGCAGTCTGGTAACAGTGTTTTATCACCATGTGCTGATTCCTCACCTCTCCTGACCTGCTGTATCCCACATCTGCAGCGCCACATGACTGCCATCAACACTGATTGTCTTTACACTGTAATCTATACCTGTCAAAAAGAAAACAATATATGTCAACACATCTTATAATACAACCCATCATACAAAGCAGGAATCTCAAAATGTAAAAAAAAAACAAAAAACAAAAAAAAGACGTTTCTGAGATTCTTATTCACTTTTACAAACTTAGATGAATGATCTTGCTGGCTCTCGACTGTGTGTCATCGCTCAAAACACCTGAATACATTTCTCACACAGATATTTGCACAGTGTAAATCCACTAATACATTTCCCGTGACAGGACAGGATTTCCTAAAGTGTATGCACAGCAATTATCACGATTGATAATTATGCATATTGCTAAGTAAACACATGTCGAGCCTCAAGCTAAGGGACAGGGCTTAGTGTTATCTTACATTGCAAACATGTGCTGATGAGTATAAGCTACAGTACTCACCAACAGTGGCACAAGCGCCGGGGTAAAAGCAGTCATCGCAAAATCTTCGGAGGAGTGAGGTCTTCCCAACGCTTGAGTTTCCCACCACGACGATCTTAAAGAGGCGGTCAGGAGGTGAGAGACTGCCTTCCTCCTGAAAGAAAACCATGCAAATACTCACTGCTGCATTCCTGTAAATTCTCATTCCTCATGTGTTTTTCTTATGACGCCTATGGTCAAACGGTTGTTGAGCTTCACGGAGAAGAACGATGTGAGTCCAGGGTGAAATGCCATCAGGCTGTTCTGATATTCATTGGTACAGTGTGCATTTTCTGTACTCAAGTTTAAAAGTAAATCTACAGTTTGAAAGTGTGTATATGTGGATTGAACCAATTACATTTTAAGCATTTACAAATGTGACATGGAAATTTGAAGATTCCATTGCACAGAGATTTAATGTATGTAGATGACATCCGGTGTGAGTTAAACAGCATATCATGTTTGTATATCTGTACATTCTGGGAATTTTAAAGAATGAAATGAAATTTGTATTGTTTCCATTTTCATCTGGTAATAACCATCAGTTCTTTGAACTTGAATCTTTACATATGGACTAGTAAGTGTGGTTGGGATCTTTAGTCCATGTCAAACATGGTTTACATACAGTTGATAACTCAGTGTCCATACGCTTACATTAACGCTGGTCTCCTTGCCAACAGGTTGACCCCTTGGGGATGTAGGAGTTTCACTTTCCTCAACAGGTCCAGTTGACACCTGATGCAGGGCTGAGGATGAACACGGGCAAACACTGTTCATCACCAAATCTATATTTTCTTCATAGTCAGAGGCTTCCTCTTCCTCACTGCACTCCTGAAGCGGGCTTTGGGTTTCACAGTCATTCTGGAGAAAGTCGGGGAGGTGGTCCTCCTCAATGGAGATGAGTCTTGGAAGATGTCCTGTTGTCGTTGGTGACCCATTGACTTGGTTCTGCCTCACAGAGCAGATGGTCAGCTCCTCCTCATCCTCACTGCTGAAAGACCCAAATTCAACATAAATAATGATAACAGAGTCTTGACATAGACTAATAACTAATTTCATCACTAGGTGGTAGTTTACCTTTTGAAGACACTTGAGCTAATGTTTTTTGTATCACTGAATGAAGACCTCTGTTTCAGATCTAGTGTTCTTCTTGGTGTCTGTAAAAATAAAACATGTTTTTTACTTGTGTTGCAGCATGAGATCCAGGGTTTCATATAAACACTGGTAATCACTGTTCTGCTCATCTTCAAAAAGAAGACATACCTGATAACTCATGTCCTTCTCATCACGTAAATGTTTGTTCATTTCCCTACAAGAAATGAGGTTTTAATGACAACATTATCACACCTAAGAAACAAACGCTGGCATAGAAGTAAACAGAAACAAAAACGATTTGTGATTTCTTCGCAAAGAGTACTGACTGATGATTCAGTTGTCTGCTTGACAAGGTAGTAAGCGTGAACTCTGCACAAAGTTTAAATTCATTAGAAGCCTAATAATAACAAATCCCCCACAGTGAGCTGGCATAGATGAGACAATTGCGATGATCTTCTCTACAAACAGTTAGATGGATCGCCGGATAATATTTAATTTTAGATTTAGTGACTAATTTCATTGTAATTTCTTATTTGCTTCTGTCTCATTAGGCTAGACTGAGCTAAATATAATTTATTCTATGAATATTATTAATCAGATGTGGCTCTTACTTGTAGCCTAACCTGCTAAAAAAGAATTTGTCTTGTCACAATTAATGTTGCAGAACACAATCTTGCAGTGTTATTTTTTCCGGTATTGTGCATCCCTGTTAAATGCCCATGTCACGTTTGGGTATTGTAGTTACTCCTTTCTGAAACTGGGGACAGCACCGCTGTACCTGAGGGTCCATACCGTAAAAGGTCCAGTTGTTTCAGGAGACTCGCTCGCTCTCGATGCAGTCCTTCACTCACTCTGTATATTTCCCTGTATTAAAAAAACCCAATATTTTCAATGTTGCAAATGTCCGGTGAACCAACAGACAGAGTGTACTGTGGTTAGATTTTATTAGGAATTATTACTGCAGCAGAAAATGGACTGGTTACACAAGAATGAGCATACAGTAAATAATAAAGACACAATGAGTTTTCCTGTCTGTCTTGTCTCTCTCTCTCTCTTTTATAGCATCGCAATCATGCGGTGCATTGTATTGCTGAAATGGGAACACAGTGTGGTTTTTTCCTCAGAATAACTACAGTAGTACGTGCAGAGCATATATGAGACATATCCCTGAAATTAGCTTGAGGGAGAAGATAAAGACGCTAAAGCAGGTTAGAAAACTATGTAAATGATCTTTACAGCTTGATGAGAGACATATCCAAATTTGAGAGGCCAACTGATCCAGTTATAACCATGTCAGTGCTTACTCATTGAGCGCATCATTTGTTTATGGACTATGGATCATGTAACTGCTGCTCTTATTAAAAAGTCCAATCACCAAGAAAGACAAACAAGAGAGGCCAAACAATCAGAAATGGAGCTAGCGAGTTAATGTGAATAAAGAAGATTAGCTACGACTCACATCTCCTTCTCCTCGTGGAGCCGTGTGGATTGCTCCTGAAGCACACTTAACTGCTCCTGAGCTAACATCAGTTCCTGGCTGGTGTGCTCCAGCTCCCTTAATAATTCATCATTGGTCTGCTTCAGCTTCACATTCTCCACCTTGGTCTCATACTGTTCACTGTGGAGCTCCTTGTATTGATTCTCCAACTGGAGAGAAGCCAGTGATTATTATAAAATAAAGATGGGATTTCTTTAGTCAGTGACATATCGATCCTTCCCTTCCTCCATCCATCCATCCATCCACCCATTCATCCATCCACAAATAGACACACAAACACACATCTATGACTTTTACTTTATATTACTTTTATTGTGCGGGAATTATTTTATGTATGTAGCATGTTGCTGCTCTGACGATGTGTGCTTGTGTGTGTGTGTGTGTGTGTGTGTGTGTGTGTGTGTGTGTGTGTGTGTGTGTGTGTGTGTGTGTGTGTGTAGGCGCATGCACACATGCGTGTGTTAGATCTTGCTCCTGTACTATTGGCACCTCAGTGAACTTTGAAAGAAAATTGTTTGCTTGCTCTCACGCACCCCTCTCTGTTTTTGAAAGAGTAGTTCCAGCTCCTTCTCTTTACTGGACAGCTGTAGCGCCATGTCTTGACTGCGAGAAAGAAAGCGCTCATAGTCCTTCAGTGCAAGAATTGAAGAAACAGATGCAAGAACAATCATTAAAATCGTGGCCAACGAGAACATTTTAATTGATATCACATGTAGATTTTACCTGCATCTCAATCTTGTCTTTTTCATTCTTAATTTGCTGCTCCATTTCTTCGTAAAGATGCTGGATCTCATTATCATGTGTTGCTACTTTCCTTTACGGAGAAAATCAGAAGCATAGAATAGTATGGTGTGATGGTATGTGGTGTTATAGCATGATGTGACAGGGAATGCTGTGTTATTATTTGATAATGTGGAGACATTACAAGACGATGACATCACTTAAGAATTCAAGACACAACAATGACCCACAGACCTTTGCAGTGCGCTCTCCATCTCCCTCTTCTCCTGGTTTGCTTCTAGAATCTGGGCGGTCACTCTGGCCAGGAAGTCCTCAAAATTAGATAGAAGGTGTGGTTCCTCTCGACGCAACTGAACCCATAAACTGCGTACGTCAGCGGGACTGTTAAGATGAAGAATGGTGTAGACAAAAATACATTTGAAATGATGTGTAAGCACAAAAGTATAAAATAAAGCTTTGCAACAGCCCAAAACGTCCCAATCCTATCTTTAAAGGCAGCAGGTCAGGTAAAAAAAAAATCTTGTTTGTTCCAAGGTCCATAATGTATTGACAAGATAAACTAAATCAATACACTAAATGAACAATGATTTTTAGCATTGGGATTTGCACTAATCGGGTGTGAGACAATTAACGTTCCGCAATGAGGTTTAACAATGAATCCATACGTAACAATACTCAAGTAAAATGAAATGAGAATATCAAATGTATTCCTAGAATACTTTTTAGAGTTAACAAACATTCAGAAAGTTAAACTAATTAGAATCAGTTAATTATGCACAAACTAGTCTGATCTACAATGTCAACAAACCAGACAGACGGGAAACAAGAGGATGTGTGAATCTGCTATCCTCTTCAGTCCTGTTTACTCTCACTGACCTGGAGTTGTTTACTAAAGGTGAGTCTAGTTTTGCATTTCATAAGATCCTGCCATTAGACATCTGTCGAACAGAGCAATGGTTAAACAAACCTCAACTAGTGTTCCTAATGATAAACTTGTATGATATAAAAATTTAACAAAGTTTCAATTTATGATTCAGATAAGCTTGTTGAGACTATTTAAGTGTGACTTTGGCAGTCGCATTTAAAAACAGAAAGGTAGGACACACAGTGCAGGAACTTTGTGTAACAGAGCTGGAAACTTCCAACACTTGCTTAGTTTACTCAGCTGACTATGGTCTCAGGCTAAGTCGCTAAATGTACACTTACGATCAAGGGTGAGAAGATATGAAGGTAATGTAACAACACACTGTAATCAAAAACACACACACACACACACTCAGTACTCACTCTTCAAAAACACAGTTGGCTCCTAGACTCTCCATAAGCCGGCCAAAGTGTTTCCCCTCTTCATCCTCATCTAATCTTTCCAGGTTCTCTTCCCAGTGATTTTGGTACATGACCTCTTCTTGGATTTTGGACGGGGTTTCCTCTGTCATGCTTTTCTCCATATCGACTTTCTGGCCAAATAAGAAGTCACCTACAGAAATCAAGAGCTTAAGGGCAAAAACTGAAAAATCAAACTACACCTACTGGTGATACTGACAGGCTTTTAAATAAGACAAAACTGACTGAAAACATACTGAAACCAGAGGAGAACTCATCGAGGGTGAGGTATCCATTGCTGTCAGAGTCGAGGGTATCAAATACGTTCTCTAATTCTTCCACACTCAGAGGGAGCTTGCCATTTAGCCTCTGTTAAAGAAGACACAAAGCTTAGCTGATACTGCCAAGAATAAAGGACCATAATTCCAATCTAGCCTCTCATTGTTATATGGACAGTCAACTGTACAGTGGATATCAACCTCTAATTTCACAGATAAATCAGATTCTCACATCACACCGGGCAAATGACATTAACACGTGGGATCTTTCCAGCGCAGCCTCAACAGCTGACAACTGGGCAGCACCCTGCCTCCCTCAAAGTTATTGAGAAGCTTTTATCAGAGCCTTTTATGACGACTGAGAAAGGACAAGCACATGACAGAACGATAACCTCCCAAATAACCTTCTGAGAATGACAGTGGCTTCCAGACCATTCACATAAAAGACCAATGCAGCCACACCTCTATAACCAGCTTGGTTTTTATGTGTTTACACTGCTGTAAATGTTGACTGAGGCAACCCTTAAAGTCCAATGGACTGACAGGGAAAGACACAGCATCAGCCTGTCTTGTAAAATGTTATCGGAGCAAACCATATCCCCTATGTCAGCAATCAGCAGAATAGAAACATGTGTCTGTGTTGATGGTGTGAGATGTTCTCCGAAGCTGTCAGGATCCACCGCAACATTGTGACTCATGAGCGAGAATAAATGTGAGGAACTTATTTCTCATTACAGTTGTCATATGATCTACAACCCTTAAATGATGGAATATCATATGGAATTGGTGTAAAAAAAACAACAACGTATGCTTACAATTTAATCTGCTTTAAGGACTAATTGTTTAGTAAAGACATAGAACTGGATCACAGTACAGCAGAACATCTCATTTACATCCTATTAAGTAAGTCTAGATCAAACCTTCCATTATTGTATTTATACTCCTCTGAACAAGAGCCCAGAAGTGCTTTATCAAAGGATTGGACATGGCAGGGATGAATAACTGAAGGGCAAGTGAATCTGCACAATAATATGAGTGGAGGAGTCGCATGACAAAGCTCCTACATGGCTCTCTATATCTCAATCTCTTTGATACCTCCATGAATGAGGAGCGCGTCCTTTTCATGTCCTGTTCTGCATCATTAATGACAGGAGACAACACTGCCTGTATTTTATACCTATTCCTAATGAATGCAGAATTATCTCAACAAAAATTAAAAAGATGCATTTGTAGTATTTTTTATGGCTTCATACTGCCCATAAATCCCTAAATTTCTTTTAAAACCATTACTTTTAAGAAACAGAAGTCTTTGCATTAGTCATAAAGTTCAGTGATGGTCATCAGCAAACTCACCTGCATTTCATGTCGGGTGATGAAACCCTTGTTCTTGATGTCACACATCTGGAAGAACTCACGTGTTTTCTCAGAGATAGTTTTCTGTCCCACATCATCCACATTCTCACATTTGCACGCCTCTGTGACGATCCCTTGCCTTTGCTGTGCAGTTTTAGACGGCGTGCTGGTCATGATGTTGGTGGTGGCACAAGGGGCAGTAAAAGCTGCCATAGCGTTTGAGAGTTTGTCACTACAAGAGAGTTTGGTGTGTCCTTCGCATGTGCAGACAGAGGTTTGGTGCAAAAAGATCCTGGAGAAACTGCGTTTCAGGGCGTTCTACATCAGTGGCTCTTACCAGTGTCACTGGTTGTCATCTCTAAGCAACCACCTCTTTAATAAACCGATGATACCTGGGAGGGAGGACAGCTCCTTGCCTGGTGAAAAGAGTTAAAAATGTTATCATAAGTGTATGAACTGCATTAAACCTGTTACGGTAAAGTATATTAAATTTATGAAAATAATTGTTTGATTTTAATTAATAGAAATACTCATAAAAAAAGAAAAAATAATAGTCCATTGTCTGCACAGCAATACCAATTTCATTACATTACACCTTTGTTAAAAAAAAAGCAGTCAAGTTGGTAACTTTAAATTAAATTAATAATTAATATTTTTTCCTCCTGAAATTTTAGGTAGTGGGCCTAAAAGCTTTATTATAACTTCTGGTTGAATATCTGAGTTTGATGTCAAACATTTTGCATCCAATGCACGTAAATGTTATAGTGATAGATTTCTGTTCAACAGATAATTAAGTGAAGAAAAATAAGTTTACATTCACACTGTCATTTTTCGTGAGAGTAAAGGTCTGTAGAAGTGATTTTAGATTTTACCAGAAAAATTCAATTTTTTTGTCAGTAAAAAAAAAAGAATAATACAAATCATAATTCACAGTTGGTATTAACATGTCTGGAGGGGAACTGTAAACTATGCCCATTGCCCAAAACACACTTATAACAACTGCTGCTCCTTTTGGCCATGTGCACCTCCTTTATATGGTGCACATGGCCATCGCTGAAACTAACTTCATCTGACAGAAAACTGTAAACTGAGTAGAAAGTTATGAGATGGAAAGAAGGCTCTTATCTTCCTGGAAATATCGACAGATATTACTCATCTACTGGTGGGTTTTGTGCAGACCACACTTTCATGTGTGCTGGTTTGGAAGACTGCCTTCTGGAAACTGTTGTGTTAGCTCAGTGTATTGATGACTATGAGCAACAGGCAGTTTGGTTCTTTGTGTGTGCAAATGCAGCTATGTGAGGCTGACACGTATGAAAGCAGGTAAAAAGACTACAGACAACACACCAACAAGTGGTATATTCCTTATGAATCTTTTACTACTTATGAACATGATGTGCTTGGAAATAAGAGCCTAAATATTGTGCAACGTATTACAGGCATGACAAAAGGAAAGTGAACCCACAGTGAGCAACAGACAAAGCTGCAGCATGAAGGAGGAAATAAGAAAAGGAACTAAAGTGACTTAACATATGGAAAGAGTGATGTACTGTTTCTGTCCAAAAGCTTGAGACAATTCATTTATGTAATTGTTAAAAATGATCCTTTCGGCCGGAAGCCATGGATCGGTCCTTTGTTAAAACAGATGGCCACATATGACACGTGATTTAACGCTAAATTGTTTTGGTACAGAAACTCTCTTAGCCTGAGATCTAACTTCTGAATGTGGGAGCTCACTGCTCTGCATTCAGCTGCCTTATCTGTTTCAGGCTTCGGTATGTAACAGCTGTTAGAGCCGCATTTACTACCAACAAAGAAAACATCAATCAGGCAGGAAACTAAAACTTGTTTGTAAAGCAGCACAAATGAGAGAAAAACCATAACAATTAGAAAAACAGTCCATCTTTGAAATAAATGATCAGGCTGACAGAAGACTGTGAAACAACACGAGTTAAAAAGAATAGGTGCAAAAGAAGCGTGGGCGTTTTTCTTCTGTAGCCACAATAGTAAAGATGCACAGTGATCAGGAGATAAATTCAAGCGTATTTTGTGTATGGGACCATAAAGAGACTTGTTCAGTTTGTGGTCAACAATTAGGACCACAAGAGGGAACTATATAATATGTTTTGCATTTTTTTGCATTGACTGAAACTAATAATAACTACACAATTCGAAAAACTCAGTTATAGTTGATTTTCTATGACATAACGAAGGCCAGCACAGTTCTAAAAAGAGATCAAATAAGGATATATTTTCTACAGCAGCATATAATAAAGTTGCTTTTTAGTGCACATGAAAAAAATACAAAACTAGTAAATGTCCAAACAGTATGCATTGTGTAGATAGATCAAAATGAAACAAAACTTTATGATGACAAAAGTCAGCCAACAGCCACCAACAGCTACCTTTAAAAAATAGATTGAAAATCAAACTTATAACCCTATAATTACAATTCAAGAGTACTGGATAAGTAACAGCGATCAAATTTTAATCTGTCGGATCCAGATCTTTGCCACAGATGAAAACATAACCTCCCTAAACCTGAGCTGGTTTGACACGTCTCTTGAAAGCATCATCTTGATGCCTGGTGATGATTTCAGCTTAAAGATTCATGCTGAATCTTTAAGCTGTTGTTGTTGTTTTTATCAGACACCTGATCATGATGTATTATTTCTCCTCCAAAGCCTACTGTTAAATCAATCAAAGCAATGTTTTCAGATCACTGTAGTTCTGCAACAGAATGTGCATCGTTGGAGTTGCCCCTTCATCTGAATCAGGACCTAAAGGTAAAGTGTTCTTTATTAATGACAAGAAGTTGTGAAGTAATCCATCCAGTAGAATTTGTGTTAAACGTTCCGATCAACCAACTAACACAAAGCCTCCTTGGTGGAGGTCACGTCAAGTTAAATTTCACTCCACTTCCTGAAGAAAGGTCACTTAACACCGTTCAACACCAAACACGTTCCTCCACACAAAAACACGTGTTGCAGGACAAAAACACCCACGTCCTTCCCTCTTCAGGTCACGTCACAATTTCTTTTTCAAACTTTCTGGAACGGTTACGTCACGCTGCCGTGTGAAGTAGCGTTTAACATAACTCTTAACACTTTCCAATGGGATGCCGTATTAAGTTGGTCGTAATGCCGGCGGTTAAACACAGAGCAGGTAAATTAAGCTAAAACTTGTTAGCAAACGGGTTGGAACAAAAATGCGTTACGTACCAGTAAACAATAAGTGACATCCAGGATGGAGGAATTCGTTGACTCAGTCGTGTCAACCTGAAGCACCGTTCACAGAGCCCTGACGGGGCAAACTTGGGGGGCGGGACTTCGAGACATCGTGGTAACCATAGCAACAATAACACGGAAGTCCGCACGCAACAGCCCCTCCCTTTCTCTCTATGGCTTTTCTTTTGGACAAACTAGTTAAAAACACGTATTAAATACACAGACGACACATGAAAATCATATCTTTTTTCAATTTAATTTCAAGTTGGATACGTTTTTAGAATAGAACTATGAGGAAAACATGAGGAAATTAAAATAAATTAAAAGTAATTATAACCAAAGCTACATTATAGCAATGACTTTACACTGGGACTTATTTCTCACTGGAACCTCCGGATGACACTCCATTTGTGGGTGACCAGATCCCTAAAACTGAATCGACTGAAATGATAAGGATTGCAATCAAATCCATTCAATCATTTTTTTTTTTATTTTTTTTTTACAGAAGCACCATTCTGCAATCGAATGTTAAGATTTCTGCCAAGACATTTGGCTATGAAAATATTGCATAACAGGTACAAGCCTATCTTTTAAAATAAGTCAGTAAACATTTACAGAAGAGGAATATGATATTTAGGCAGGGACCTCATAACTGAATTGATGGCTTACTTCATTCACCTGCAAGTTTAGATCTATGACAAGTTCACGTCTGCTGTAAGAAAAAGTCAACTATGCAGAGAGAATGTCACAATTAGTTCTTGTTACATACTAAGATTCTTATCTACTCCAAGGACTGGACTGTTTTCTGTTATTCTTTTTGTAAAGTACATCGTTTTTTTCTGCTGTGACTGTCCAAATGTCTGACGTGCAACCAGTCTTAAATTGCACCTTAATTTTAACTAACTTAACTTTAATCACATGCTTCATTTGTAAAATCTTAAATTATAAGTAAATCAGTGGTGGTATGTCATGTGGTGCTTTTACTCCACCACTACAGTTATATCACATTTTATAGTTACACTTTTACACTTTTTAGTTTTTTTTACAGTCATTTGCATTTTTATTGTGTGCTTTACATTTCTTCACATTTAATGTTATTTCTGTATCAGGATCCTTTCATCCATTTTTCTGGATGAATGGAAATATACTAATTTCTTACTCTTCTAGTTTCTTAGTTTACCGTTGAGTAACATCTAAGTATTTTAGTTTAAATGTCCGGTCAGTGTGTGTTTTATTACGAGACATTACAGTGATGTGGAGTTGCAATACCAATGCACCTCAGGTGATGGCAGTGTAGGATGGCAGCATCTCAATATCTGACGTTCCACGACGATCCAGTAAATTAGTACTAAATCAGTTGGAGATATTATACTTATTGATTTTCCAACATACCTTAGTATGTTTTATGCAGTCCATATGGACAGATATATTTAAACAAATGATACACATGAGCTCAGACTTGTCCTTGTAACAAATAGACCACATCTACAGGACAAACTTCTCAAAACGAACCATAAAAATGTGTCTGCTTCATTGCACCACAGCCAAACAGTTGTAAAAACTGTCCCAGGATGTCTGTTCCAGCTTACTACTTCACGAACTGAAACTACGTGGATCTTCCACATGAGTAGACCCTTGAGCATGAGTTATCTCCTCTTTTAGTTCTTTTGAAAGGCTGCAGCAAACAGATGCATGTGGAGCAATGCCCAGGTTGAGCTCTCAGATCTAGATGTGTTTACACTTTGAAATAGTGAATAGTGATTGAATAGTGCATTTCTTTCTTGTATAAGTGAAACCAGGCAAATAAATAGTTGTTAGAATTCTTCATTTGGTTTTATAGGTTTTTAATTCTATATTCAGTGACTGTGGCATCGCAGACACTGCATTTATTTTCATTATATCTACAATATCTACAAAATTACGGTCAATAGTTTTTCATTATATCTGCACAATTTAAAAAAATACAATAAAGGAGTTGTGATTATTTGCTTTCTAGAATTTTATTGATCATCTTCACAATGTTTCTCATGGGGTTAGAATTCTTGCAACGGTCATTCCTTAAACGTATGAGGATAGAAGAAGGTACAGAAGCCAAATAGATGTGTAATACTACAATACTACTGGCCTCTGGGGACCATTTCAACCAACAGAAATGCAAACCAGAGCGAAGCGGTGAAAAGAAGAGGAGAAGGAAAGACATCACATTGTAGGCAGTGTCACCATACTGCTCTGGTTTAAGACCTTTGGAAGGACTGACATCACATTTGGAGAAATTCATTCTGTTCTGCAGCTGGATCACAGGAGGAGTGTGTGGTTGGGGGGCTTGGAGATATTTGTGCCACTGCTTTTTTTTTTTTTTGCTATGTGGCTGTGATCAGAGATACACCAGTTGATGTGGATGCAGCTATATGTGTCACAGTTCTTTCACTCAACATCTTAGCTTTTTCTGGATCACTGTTTATCATTGTGGCTATGGGTTTGGGTTAGGGTTGTCTGTAAGTGATTTTTTTGTGCATTCAGCTTAAGATTTTGTGCCAGGGAAAACTGAAGAACTCATTCACATTTTTGGGCCGCAACGGAAAGCCTGTAAAACTTTATGAAGAATACTCGGTCCTTTGTCTTTGTGTCTCAGCAGTCTGGATAAACAATTGAAAACTTTCATATAGGTCAGACCTACTTTAAAGAGTTGCTGTCAACTCCGTGGTTTCCAAATTTAGACCATCCTGACAGATATGGCACAGAGTGTCTTACTTTCTGCTGGAGACCCCTAACTAGCAGCCTGGCTTCATCATTGTTATTGTTCTATTGTTCACTGGCGATTGCTCTGCAAACAGCCTCAAGGCAACTTTTTAAATGACTTTTCTGTACTTAGACTTCCATTTGTGCACGGATCATAAATTATTCAAATGGTAATTTCAACCAAACAAACTCAAAACATTTTCTGTATTCTCTACTTTTTAATAGCCTTGAAAGTCTTCTTTTTTTTTTTCCTCCAGATTCTCGATTCAGCTAGGCACCTGTGGACTTAATGAACTGATTGCACAATGGACATTTTGACTTGTCATAGCAGGAAAAAACAAATCTTCAGCAATGACAGCAAAAGAACTAAATAACAGCAAAAGACCTCAGTCCCGTTGAACATGCCAGTGACATTGAAAGTGAACCACCTTGTAAAATGGCAGAACCTCCTCTGAATGGAATACGGCACTTCATTTCGAACTCTTGGAATATTATGTGTGATGTGAGTCCTGGCTTACTCAAAAAGTCTTCTTTGCAACAAGTTAATTAGCAGCTATGGTGCACACACTAATGAGCTCTGGATATGGATCAAGTGTCAGGGTTAACTTATTGCTGCTAAGGAGTTGAAATTACTTTATAGAATATGTCAGTTCTTCCACATTATTCCTACCTATTTCTGCAGAAGAAAGAAAACACTTCATCTCACATGAAAATGCATTATTTTTGACAGTAATATCACATGAAAAAGTTTATTTGTTTTGAAGATTTTGTCTAGGAGTTATGGTTAATTTCTTTTATAGAAAAATACCACATGTGGCATACTTGTGTCACAAACAACTCCATACCTCATGCTCTCCTCCTGTATTGTTATTTTTTAAGCATTTCTACATTGCAGCAATGAAAAGCCTCACCAAGTTGACGTTTTTCCCCAAGAATGTGGTGAGGGTTGGTGCACAATGATGTGGCAACCTGCCCCTGAAAGTTGAAAGCGTGGGTCTGTGTGCAAAGCATACATGCTGCTGCTATTGATTCTTCAGACAAAGTCTTATTGTGTAAGACAAGCCAGTGCGTGCTCCATTTAAAGGATGGCTGCTAAAACAGTGGGAGCCAGATTATTTAGTCTGATGTGTGACATCATGGAAAGTTTTCAAAGCAGTTGTTTCACACAGTTGTACCATCCAGCTTTGGTGGATTTTAATAAAGTGAACAATTATTTACCATTGATTAGGGAAGGTGTTATGGTGATCGGGGTTGAATATCTGTACTAACCTTTCTGTCCAGTTGCATTCGGGATTTCTTTTCTCCCCTTAAAACTGAATTCATGCCACTAGGCATGAGTACATGTATAGTAAGCACCACTTGCCTCAGGTCCCTGCCTTCGGGAATATAGGAACATGTGTTTCCCATTGTTTCATGGGTTGTGTCATATTCTCACACTGACCGCAAGGACTCTCCAGCTATCTCACGGCACTTGTGTACCTAAACCAACTGTCTCGCTCTGTCCGCAGATTGCCTTCAGATTATCATCATCTGATGAAGGTACAACACAAATGCAAACAAGTAAATAAGATTCATTTACTGCCTACAGATTAAACTATTCTCATATGCACATTTTAACATATAGCATGCTTGCAGAATGACAAGGATGGAATTGTATGCTTTCATACCATCTACCTGGACACATATTGAAATAAATTTTACTTCAGGCTGGATCACATTACACATACCTACGGTTTCTATTTGTTTCTACTCCCTATGCCAAGTTAAACTAACCACTTGCTAGAACTAGATTCAATTTTTCTGTATAAAAAAGAGTGCCATCAATCTTGGTTAAAAGTATATTGGGCAGAATTTGCCCAGAAAAAATAGGCGTAAGAAAACAATCATATTCCGACTAAGTTATCTCATACCACTCACTGTCAGTGACTGGCTGTGTATGTTTGTACAGACTCTACCCTCTGTCTGTATTTATTTACCTAACTCAAAGTGCTCAGATAGTTTCTGCACATCAATATTTGAGAAGTGGATGTGTTCATTCGACCATACAGAGAGGCCAGGGAGCCTGAAATGAAGGGAAAAGTAACAAAGTAAGAATGAAATCGAAAATATTGGACACAAACTGACTGAACTACTCAGTATCAGCAATGTTGTGCTGGGGCGTGGGGAAAATTATTTTTCCCTAAAATGTAAGTGCTGTGAAAACATTTTTTGATTGATTCTCAGACCCATTGTGAAGGAGGGGTCAATTTTAAATGGTGTGTTTCAAACAGCAACTGACATGACATGTGGACTGAATTTTGTGAAGTATTCTTCATATTTTCATGTTTAAAGTATTCCTTTAACTTAAAGGTCTTGCTACCCTCAGATGACGATGGTTTTAGCCTATAAAGGCCAGTATGGTGACCTTTAACCTGTATAATTAAATAAACCTTGGCCTTTGTAGAACCATTTCTCTTGAGTTACTTCAGAAATTGGAGGTTTTACCCAGTAGCTTTATTTCCAAATAAATACACAATGACTTATTTTATTGTTATATTTTTTCTCAACTCAGGCCAAAAAAAGTTGGCTTTTGAAATCCACAGGAGTCAAAATTCTGCACATAATTTTTTTTTTGCATTTTATCAGTCTTCACTGATTCTTCTGCTTTAATTACTTCCAACCAGTGTGTTTCCAGTTATTTTCTTCTCATTTCTGGTCTGTTTGATTGGAAAGATGATGATTTTGTGCCAGAGAGTAACATAACATCAGGGGTTTTCATTTGTAAAATGGACGTTTTACAAGTCCATTTACTGTTGTTTGTGACTTTTGTTCAGTGCTAAAATAAACCAGGCAGTGGATGGATAAGCGAAATGAAACCTTCTCTGGTAGCACTAAGAGCACACTACATTTTATTAGTTAATCTGAAAACAATGTTATACGAAAGCAATTAAACACATGCATTCTGGCCCTTGGCTTTATGTGTATCCTGTAATGAAAAGTAATTCAATGTTTTACACCACTTTAACTACCAGTTTCTTTTTTTAAACGTGACTTCAACCTATGACTTCTGACAATAACATCATGCTTCTACATGTTCAACTGTGTCAGAGCAATACACAATGTGGCAAAAACACATTCTAACTCTATCATGCTTGTTCCAAACTTCACTATAAATACACAACTGATTCATGAGAGTGCAGCATTTTAGTGTGTCATTTCATAGCCTATATACCCTAAGCCCATTCCTCTATTTAAAACTGTTCTTTCCGTACTGTATACATTCACTTTTTACTTTGTTTGACCATATTTTGTTTTTCAATATATTATCTAACTTCTATAAGGACCACATAGAGTATGATATTGCCTTGTATATGTCCAGATCAAATTCACATGCTTGAAAGGTCATGGAAACAAAGTTAAATACATGTCAATATAGCATGCAGAGCATACCTCAGACTGCATTGCACATCTTGAAATGGTTGTGTGGTTCCCTATAGTCAGCAGTGTGTCAGATTTGTCTGGGTGTAGCAGCACATGTTATCTGGTCAGCCAAACCCTGGTTGTGACAGTCCTCTCTTTGAAATAAAGTATGTAAGTACAGAGTCATTTTTCTGTATCTACAAAAGAAAAATGAATATGACTTCTCGGAAGTTGTGTGTATGTGTTTTCTTTATACATTGTGTAGCCTCTTTTGGAAAAAATAAAAGTTTTGTAAGATTCTCCATCACTGTGAGATACACCTGTTTAAATTCATGTCCTTCTAAGATCATATACGAAGAAATGTTGCAAATTTGTTACCCAACTCCAAATATGTCAGCTGGCTAAATATGTATTTACTGAGACACTGCCAAGGTAAAGAAGAAGTGAGTTATGAAATGTCTCTTTATATTTAATTTTTCAACATTTTACCCAATTACACGAAAACTGCAGAATTTACTTTCTACAAACTTGCTTGGGAAGAGTTGGGGAGAGAGACATGAACCAGGCTGGCAAAACATGCATGTAGGATAAGTTTGTCTTTTGAGACGTTGGAGCTTTATTGTGTGCCATTCCAGTTGAGTTAGATTTTGATGTCATGGTGTAAAATGTATTTTACATTGTATAATTTCAATTTCTCCTGGATTACACTGAATAGGATTGTGTGTTTGCGTTCTTCTTTTAAAAAGAAAATTTTATCAATTAGACGTTTAAGGAGGTGTTTTTCCATCATCTACAGTATATTTTGTAGCAGCAATATCATTACTTTCTCAAATAAAAAATGTCATAACGTAACTGTCTTCAAAGCTCTATTTAAACCTATTTAAATGGGTTTAATATTGCCCTGAAGCTCTGCATTGTAAGAGTGTGATGAGAACTGTATCCTTCTCCAGGGATCAGGAGGCTTTCGTTTAGGGCTGCAGCTTCTTTTCTGCAGCCAGACACATGCTGATACTTTCCATCCTGGCCCTCTGTCAGCACTCCTGGCATTAAAACCTTGCTCTTATAGTCTGTGCTGCAGAGAGCAGAAATGGCTCAGTAGCCTCAGACACTTCAGCTATATGCAGGAGGAAATTGATTTTAAGGTGTGTATTGCATTCGTATGGACATTTAGACTGGTTACCCTGATCTCAAGGCTGCTGTTCTCATTGCCATCAGTACATGTGAATTTCAATATTGAGTCATAAAGATACATCTTCAGAAAGACGAGTAGACAGAGAGGGAGGGAGACACTCGACCTCCTATAATAATCACTGTGATGAATGGGCATTGCCTTCTCACTGGGTGGCACATCTCGTAAATGTCTGATCCGACCAGAAGGCAAATACCGCATAAGTACCAGGCACATGTTTGGCCAGGTCTGCTGAAGGCTATGGCATCAGTCAGACTCTGGGGTAGGCCAGATAACAAAGTTTTCACGACCTTTTCCAAGGCTGAGCACAGCTGCTGATGAGGCTGTTATTCTGAGCAGCCTGTAGGAGGATCGAATGCTTGGATTTCTGGGCACAGAATGACTTAAATAGGTCTGTCAGACCTCATTAATAGAGGAATCACATTAAGTTTTAGGTAATATTAATCTGGATGTGATTAAATGGATTGCTCTAAATTTTAATTCTTTTAATTGTGTTGTATTTTCGTATGTTTCCCATTCCTTCCTTACTCGTTTATTTATCATAAATCACAGTATTCTATGACACCAGTCTACTTTCCAGAGGGATATTTTACACCAGAAAAATGCTGTTTTCCAGGAAAGTCATGATTCAAGATAGTGTTCTTTGGTCCAACTCGTAACCTTGAAGATAAATTAAAACAATTGGTCATATATAACGTTTTGGCTCAGGATGATAACAGTCAAAGATGGCCAGAGGGTGATTTAAAGATATTTTCTGTAAGCTGGAATGTACAGTATGTGGTAGGTGAGCGAGCATTGCTATTAATCATTGTTAACGTATCTGTTTTTTTCTCACAATCAGGAGATTGTGTTATTGTCCTGTTAAATACTTTCCAAATGTTTATGTTTAAATAGATCATTAATTTTGTTTGGACCTATTGCAGATTTCTTACTGGAATTGAAACAATAGGAATCTATTTATTTAACTTCTTATTTCTCACCTCCATTGTTGAACAAGCTATTTATGTTATCCACAATCAAACAATGTATTACATTGCCTAATTACTTTACTAGTTTGTACTTTAATTAAGAGATAATACCCAACAATTTCAATTCATCAGCCTATAAACTGACAATCAGTCATTGCATAGAAATCAAAATGTGTCAGAATTTATTTATTTACTATTTCATTAGTTAGACCATTAGAAATAAATAATCCATATTTCGTAGCATAACATATAAAAGTACCTTTAAACAAATTAAGAGCAACACACTAGATTTAAATGAGAGAAAGAAGACATCGGTAGATGATCTGGGATAACAAGTAAACTCCTGAACAGACAAGACCATTAGCAGTCTACTTGTTATCCCAGAACATCTACCAATTACTTCTCTCTTTCTAGGTTAACATTAGCTGTGCTGTCGCTTTCTCTAGCTGTGGTTTGACACGTGATAAAATGTAGTCTAATTATAATTTAAAAGCCATAGTTCTCATCTGTACACACCTCAGTGTAAATATGTATGACATCTTTATTTTTTACAACTTGCATCTAAGTTGACGTAACATCAGGGATCCTCGGTAGCTAGGTAGAAATAACACTAGGCATCCTTTGGGGAAGTGTTGAAACATTGCTGTTGGCTACATCTGTTGCATGGACAAAATATTCTTAGAATAAAAATGTCATCATTCACGCTGTAAGAGAAAACTATCCTTGTACCAATTTTTACACATAATACTTACATGGTTAGAGCATTTAGCCTTGGGAGTAAGGAGCCTTTTAGAGTTTCATACTCCTAATGAGACATATCACAAATGATAAAGTCTAACTCTAGCTGTCTGTGCTTGACACTTCAAAATATGAAGTGAATCAAATCTATTTCAAAACCAAGCCACTTAGCTAAAATTCCATTCTCCCATGAAATAAATCTAACTATAGTACTATTTTCTAGCCCACATATTAGAGCATTTGCAGATGTTCCCCTGAATAGACTGCTTGTGAAGTTTTCTGGTGCTTGTATTATTTCAATAGATTACCATGTCAATGTTAGCAGAGATTTATAGGTATGCAGGTTTTACGCAAGTTTCTGATTGCTTCTTGTAGTTTCCTGATGTGAATGTCCACCTGACAAAGTTCTGGGTGAGTCATGAATGTGAACTCTTTCATATTGCAGGGATGTATTAAACAAAGAGGCGTTCTGTGCGCAATTACTAAGCCATTCTCATAACAAAAACGAAACACCCATGACCATGATGTAATGTCAAGAGAAATGCACCCGCTCGCCAAACAATGAGCCTTTCTATCAATTGACTGTCAGTTCAAAAATTGCATAGGTTGTTGTCTTGCATTGCAGAGTGTAATGCAATCAAGTTTGCAGCTAAGAGAAAGAAAAATAATTAAGTGTTTTCTACAAATGTATAGATCCTTGATAATATATCTGCCACAAGTTTGCAATGTGGTTTTTTTTTTCTTCATGAAATGATTTGATTTCTGGTGACGCCACGATTCAATCTGTAAAGTAACAACAATATTCAGCAAAAAAACAAAACAAAAAAGAATGGATATCCAGATGTCATTACTTATAATTCAATCTATTGCAAACCAAATCTTGTGGCATGATGATGTAAGTCTGTTTTTTCTGTCTGTGCTCCAGCAGTACTACAGTTAGTCCACAAAGTGCAAGACAACCTTAAATGAATAGGGTTGATGTACAACCGACAGGACAGAAATCACCTGTACCTCATCATGATTTTGCAGATTTCAACCTCTGCAACCGCTGACATTCCTTTTCTCTTGCTTTTAACTCTGGTCCAATCTATCAAGCAGCATATTCCAAGCATACTGTACTTCTGACCGTAAAAGAAAACAATGAGGATGCATGTAATAAATGGTGGGGGGAAATATGTCCAGCCATCCAGAGCACACACACGACATCCATCCATGTAATCACCTAAAATGAAGTCATTTTTAATCCTTGATGGATGACATATTCTGGGATTCTGTTCTTTTAGATTTTTTAATAACAAAACTATTCTGGCCACCCTCCATATTATCTTTTTGAGTGTTGTGAATACCAGGAATACCAACTTTAAACAATCTCTTTGTCAGGATGAAGAAATCAGAAGCACTGTCAGGAAATAAACTATGAGGAATGCTAATCTCAATGAATGTGTTTTGATTTCAGTTGGCAGAATTCATTGATTTAACTAAGATGTTGAGTTCAGGAGTAAGCACTAAATGGCTGATGATCGATTACGTCACATTGGGCTGTCAGGGGTTGAAACACATCATGAATCGAAACCACTACCACATTTCTTTACATGAAAACAGTCTTTTTTAAAAAAAAAAATCAGTACGGTGCTTTTTGAAAATCAATATAGTATTGCTTATTTTTTCAGTGCAATTTCCTCTCTCCGTCACTTTGCTGCATTGCTATTATCTGTCTCTTATGGTGGCCCTGAAGTACAAGTCATAACGACATAACTCCAAAACAAATCGCTTTGTGTATACGTACTGCATTCAATTAAAAAAGGAGAGATTACAACAAATCAGAAATTGCAATGCAGAAAACACAACATAGATGACAAAATGTAAGTAAGTACCTGCTGTTGACTAAAATGTTGAGGCACTGCTCATCTTTTTAACAACTGGGAACATACTGAAACTTTATTTCATGATAATGTGGCAGCGTGGCTTTAGTCACTGCAGCATGGGATAGAGAGTTGGACTATAGGGGTTCAGAGAAATTGTTCCAGGGAGAGAGATATAATATTTCCAGGCGCTTGGTGTGGAACTGATTGCTCCCTTTTTCTCTTGCTCCATCATCTTTCCCTTGTGCTGCAGCATGCCGGATGTGGACGACTCTCCTTGATAAACTCTGGAGAGGCAGGCTGCCTGTGTGAGGCGAGAGAGACACGTCTTGAGCTGGAAAGCATCTGAAGGAAGAAGCTGAAAAGAATTAATGTTTTGAAGCCTGCTATTGTTTTTGAGTTTAAGTTTATTATTTATTTGTTAAAAATATCGACTATAATAAAAACGCCAGCATGGAGCCATCACCGAGAGAACCCACACGGCGTGGTAGCAGAGAGTTCACAGCTGCGAATGAGTTTTAAATTATTTTCAGCAGCCTTTCTAGGGCCCTCATCCAGGTTCCTTTAAAGGGTACATCTCCTTCCTTTTAAATGACACTGAGTATGTTTGTCCAGTTGGGAATAAGCCTTGTCAAAGCCAAGTATTCCGCCTTTTCCAGTAGAAGTACACATTTTTTTAAAAAACATTGTACTATCTTAACTTTTTCCAGATTTTCTGATTTGTTCTCATGTTTTCTCATTTGTCAGTTTGTTTTGAATTTTGTTGTGAGGTTATGTTGTGATTTGAAATTTGGGTCCACTGCAGCCTCAAACTGAGGATTACCTCAGTCTCCTTATACCTCAATCATTGATTTTATCAACGGATTTAGAAAGCATCTAAAAGTTTTTTTTTTTATTTTTATGGATGAGCAATGAGAGCACAGCAGGTCGTTTTGGTTTCGTTCCATCTCACCATATGTTTCCAGGTTTTATTGTTTTGGTTTTGCGAAGAAAAAAAATGCTGTCTGAAAAAAGATAAGAGCTATCAAGCTGAGCAAGAAACCATGAATCAAACATTCTCCTTTCCAGTGACTTGTATAAATCTGTGCACCACATGGTCGATTAATTTTCCTTGACTGTATCTGCATTCTGCATGCTGTTTGTCTTTCGTTATGCAGACGGGCCAGTTTCGTGAGGCTGCAGAAAAAGCGTTCCTTAAATCTTGCATAAGTGTTGAATAGGGAGTTCCTCTTTTCTTCTGCCTTACACACTTGAGTGTTTGGAGCTTAATTCCATGCTCTCTGTAGTTTAGCGGTTCTCCAGATAGGTTTTCTATGAGTAGTGTGCTTGGGTCAACCATTCTTGATAAGCATTAGCATTAACAAAGCAACATAGAAAATAATCACCCCCTTGAGGACGATGCATTCTAAAGACATTCAATATTCATTTGCAATATGTGCTGCTGCAGTTTATTTATTAGTTAAGCAGGTTCTGAAGCAGAGTTTGATTGAGAACATCATCACTTACGTCATGGTAACTGGTGTGTTTGATTTGATAGATATGTTTTCTATACTGACTATTTGATTTGATTTGATACACCAGTGACTGGAATGTAAGACTCTTCACTACTTAAACAGAATTACTCCTATTTACTGTAGATTTGAAGCTTTTCTTCACCAAAAGCAGGATTCTCTGTAGCTGTTATCAACAGAAAATGTCTTTGGTTTGAAGCCAATGACTTTCAGATGGTGACACTAAGTCAATGTCGCTTCTTATGAGGTCCTCAGAGAACAGAGGAACGTTTTAGTTTGCATTGAAGCTCATGCAGGCTCAACATACCTACATATCATGCTGTTGCTGTCTTACTTGAGGCTGTCGTCACCATCTGAGCAGATCATTGTAAGGCCGAATACATCATGACAGACTGTTATGGATCAATGTTTGATGATCCCTGCTACAGACATGAAGATTAGCAAGAGCTTATTCATCATAAATTCCAGTGCTGTCACATAAATCCAGAAAATGTGCAATTTTTTTTTGTCGTTGAATATTTTGTTTTGTTATAGAATGCAGGAATAAAAAAGACTGGATGTTTCATGCTCTGATTTTATCCCTATCACATACTTTTGTATTAAAGAAAAAAAGAATAATGACATATTTCTCTGGAGGACTCACACTGGAAGAGAGCTTTAAACGTGGTTTACACAACAATGGTTCCTTTAAAAAAAAGTTTTTGTTGCGGTTTGTCGTTCAGTTACAAGACAGCAACATTTTGAAGGCCTGAAGTCACCATAATTTTAAGCTTTTAAACTTCACAACTAATGGTTGCTTTGGGTTAGATTAAAAAAAGAGCAATCACATTTTAACTGTTAAATGTGCATCTTATTGTTTTGGTGAAAAGCAGGCCTGGCCTAGAGTAGATTTACTGCTCTTTGAATAAAGAGTTTTGAAAAAAAAATTTGATGTCACTTTACAGTTATGACAGGGGGAAATATGGATTCTTTTAAGTTTCCGTTATCCATCATTTACTCAGAAAACAAAGCCAAAGTCCAATGTAATAATGGATCACATGTGAACATTTTCTTTAAGTTTATGGCCTCAGTTTATGATAAGAGGACTGTTACGTGTAAACACTGAGATAAATGATGAGAGTGGATGATATCCATAACATCTGTGTATGTAGTAAAATAAAACTTGGCTCATAAGTCTCTCATCTGCTGTACTCCCAGACAAACAGACACACAGGGTGAGAAGGGCGAATCAGTTCTGGGCGTCTGCTTTGCTTCAGATAATGAATACAATACTTTACACAAAGGATTCACAGTGCAGTTTAGCTAAATTGTCCCAAACTTGGCTTTGTGTTTTGGGTCCCCCATCAATCCACTGTGCTTTTTGCTAAACATGTGGATGATTTCCTGGACCTTCCATTAAAAATAGTCTAACTTATGTTTTGGAAGCTTTTTCGGTGCCTTCAGCAAGGCTTCGAACCAAAACCCATTGTTTACAAATCTGCTCCCACAGAGGAGCTGTATAGGAAAATGTAAAAGAGAAGAAACACACATAGAAACAATGTAAACCCCCCAGGGCTGCTACTTTGCAAGGGTTTAGTGTGAAATTAAATCCTCCTACACGCAGGAAACTGCACCCTTTGAGCTACATTAAATATACACTTGCACTTGTGATGAATTGCCTTACAGCTAATGAAAGAAGGGGTAGTGATTGTGAATCACTGTATTTTCTCTGTATTTGAAAACAAATGAGTGTTAATCTGCTTGTCATACAGACAAATGTAGTAAATATAATTTGACAGGCTGGTTAAAGCTTCCTTCATGCCATTCATATTAATTATCAAATTAATGTATGATGATTAGTTCAATGTGTGAGAAATGTTAGCCTGAATTATCTTCATTATTATTTATTATCTAATAAATAGATTTAGTCTTGTATTAATTAGCATTTACTAAGTCTTGCGTATGTTTCATGAAAAATTTTTCACCACATTTTTTATTTTTACTTTTTATTTATTTAAGTGTGGTGGGCAGTGTTGTTGCCTCAGAACTAGGGTTCAAACCCACCTAAGGACCAGGGACTTTTCTCTGTGGGTTCCCCCTGGTTTCTCCGACTTCCCACCACCAAAAAAATGCAACACACACGTGAGTGTGAATGGTTGTTTTGTCTTTTTATATACGACCTTGTGATTGTCTGGCAACGTGTGCAGGATGCAGGGTGTTCTCCACCTCCCTCTCAGCCAGCTGCTATAGGCTCCATGCTTACAGATGGTTGACCTCCAAAATGTTACTAAAATAAAAGATGATTGAAACAGCTGCTTTTCGAATCTAATGATGTTCTGCTTATGTCAGATTTTTTTTTCTCTATCTTGTTGGGTTACTGTCAGTATGTTAAAACCATGGCTATCATATATGAACTCAAGAGGCAACACCACAGGTTGTGATGATTTGAATTTGATGAATTCAACCTTTAAACCAATAGACATCAAGCAGACAAGCCTCAAACATTACTGGACAGGTTTATTGGTTTTTGTGAAATAAAAGCTGTGCTTTACAGACAGATCATGAATGGTTTTGTTTTGTCATCTGAGCCTGCTGAGGTTCAGTTTGCTGTAAAGTGAGTTCCACTGACTCATCACCAAGTTTGAGGCTGTGGAAAGTGATTCAGGCCATGCATTCCAGACTTTGCATGTGTGGAAAAAATATCAGGTTAATGATGATAATGATGATGATAATGATGATTATCAGTGGGTGGAGCAGCCTTGAATTTTTCATTGATAATTACACAACAAATCATTCTGTCTTAAAAGGCTGCACAAAGTTCAGGGTAACAAATTGTTTTCCTAATGGGAAGAAAAATAACAGAAACGCCCTGATGGAACAAAATACCACAACATTTTATTTCACTTCTACCTGAAGTCAAAATAGACAAATGCAAACATTTGTGCACACCCCTGCATCTTGGCTTTTTTCCGATGGTTTGGGCCGGTAAAATAAAGTGGATAATAGACAAACCACTCTTTGACTAGAATACATGAGAGTAAAAAAAGGAAAGAAATTAGGGGAGGGGGTGGGGATGGGGGTTAAACTATGTACATACGACAGTTTATTAGACCAAAAAAAAAAATTTTCAAGGCTGTCTTTTTAAAATCTTCTTCAGCATTTTGGTTTTAGAATGTGAATGAATCTTGTTTATTTTGAACTAATATTTCAAAAATTCATGTTGTTTGTGTTTTATATAATTGCGGTAGACAATCTTTTATTAAAATTTGTTTTTTAACCTAACCTGGAAACTATTTTCCGATTGTTCCTGTTCTGGTTACCTTAGTATTGGCCGAGGTAAGTGATCTCTGAGTTCTGCCATCAGTGCTGCGTTGAGCTCTCCTCAAGCTGTTTTCTTGTCAATCACAGTCTGTGTTGGAGCCCTAAAAATTTGTTTTCTACTCTCAACAGGAAAATGCCTCTTTAGAATGCCTCGGCAGTTCACACTTCTGAACACCAGGCCTTGCCTTAAACACAGCCAGTGTGTGCAGTGAGCTTCTTTGTGTGTCTGAAATTAACTAGCTCATCCACACTTGTTTTCTGCTATTTAATAATATGACACTGAAATGTTTTTATGTCTTGGACAGGTTTTGCTTAAGATGTTGAAAAAGACCTCTGGAAGCTAGAACTCCCTTCTGTTACACATTTTCCACATTATTTGTGGAATTATTTCACTGTCTTTTCAGCTCCTCTTAATTTTGCGAAGTGTAACTCTTCCAACCCTCAATTCTACTTTTTAATTTCCTCATTTTTTAAAAATAATTTGCTTCCTCAATCTAGGGGCAGTGAAGGATTTTCACAAGTTCAGTTTGCCAGTGTGCATCTGACCTGGCAGATCTGGGTGCTTTGCACGAGCATCAGAGTAGGAAAGTTCACACCATTACAAACAACTGCATGCCCCAAATGCCCCCCACCCCCACCCTCTGCTTTCAGCTTTAAACCAACATACAAACATCTTGAAGTGCTTAATCTCATCAAGGCTTCTCTTTTTCCTCTGCAGCTGCTCTCTTTTAGAAGTGGCAGGCCTGCTGGATTGAACAAACTCCACCCATATGCAGCATCCCAGAAAGTGTTGGCCAAGGCCTGCGAGAAAGCAATTAGATGCAGGATAAATCCTTTGATGATGGGCACTAGTGGTTTGTCCCCAGAGCTGAGGAGATGCTCTTGAACCTAAGAAAGAGTCCAGCACTTCCTGCACGACCGCAACAGTGAGCAAATGAGACTGAATCCAGGTGTGCTATCTGGAACAGAGGCACCAGGGATGTAGAAAGTGCTCCATGGTGACATGATAAAATTTACACCCAAAACTACCATGAGGCTGTAGGATGTGGAGGATTTATTTCTCGCTTGACTCTAATCATTGCCAGAGGTGTTTCTTTTCCTCTCCCACTGTCCTAGAGAATATATCAGGAACAGGCAGTTCCAAGGAGTCCCTGGCAGAAATAATCAGAGAGAGAGAGAGAGAGAGAAAGAGAGAGAGAAAGGCATTTCATTTGTGTCCAAGCATCAGCGCAGGAGTCACATCTCTCTCCGGGTCCATACATTCACGTTACAAAGCCACTGCTCATCCAGAAATCTCCACTATCAGGCCATCTGGAGCCCATCTTTACACTCTTCAGCACACAAAGCGCTCGCACACTGACCTCACAGGAGTCTGGTGTACAGAATCCCAGTCATGATATCACTCCAGTTTATTTCACTGTACAAACACAAGATCATCTGTGCAAACATGTGAAATTTCATTAGGAAATACAATGCAAACACGCATGCACAAGTAGTGACGGACAGATTGGTAGGGGGTGCTGCAGAAAACAATGAGAGAACTCAGAAATGTGAAGTGCTGCAGAGCACGATAGCGTGAGCCCGGTGTGACACAGGCTGTTGTGCTTATGTGTGTCAAGGTAGATATTCATTCACCTCCACAAAGAGCCATATTTCACTTTAATGGCTCGTAAGACAGAGTTTCATATTTTCAAATATTACAAAAAAAGTATAAGAAAAGCAAACAGGTGCAGGTTTTGGCAGCCCTCAAACACAGAACACATGCAAGGGCATTAGACTCTTGCTCTAAAATGTCCAAACAGCCACATAAATAACACATCTATACAGGAACAGAGCACTGGAAAGCTGTATCATTGCAGCGCAAGATGATGAAGAAAACTTCTATATTGAATTTCACCTGGCCTTTTCTGCCCAACTCATCTGAAAGTAAACAGTAATGGTCTCCATGGTGAAAGGGAGCAACTGGGTATCTGTAAAAAAAAACAGATCAGTCTACAAGGCCAGATGAAATCAATTCTATTTATTTATTGAAAACATTCTGTGTTTGTAGGTGGTTCAACATTTCACCTGGAGCCAAACAGTAAAAATCTAGGTTTTTATTTTAAAATCAACCTAGTTCAACTAACTTTTGTTATGTTCTCGTCTTTTCAATACCAGTTAGAAGTGCCAAATGTTCAAGTTGTTTAGATATTGTAGGTTTGATGATTGTTTAGTTTGTGTCAAAGTTTTTAAACTGTGTTGTTTTTCTTTTGTTTTTTCAGTCTTGGAGTAATTCATTTTTATTTTACTCGGTTCTACAGAATGCTAGGAAAGAAAGCGCATGGCTTTCAGATTAAAAAGTATGAATGAAGAGCATATCTGCACATAATTTACAAAATTAGATTCTTCAAGCATTTACAATTAATGTAAACCAGTTTGCCCTTTTTCTATCCATTTGGGTGAGAACATTTTAATTATCATCACCTTATGAGGAAAAATAATACATCCAAAACTGTGTTAGATGCCACCTTTTTAATTTGTTTCCGAATTCATTGATAACTATAGATGGGAGAATATACATCTTTTCCTCTACACAAATGGCATCCTGTAAGAAAGTCAACGTTTTGCCTTCTGTCATCTGACGAATTGTTACTATACAGAATATCAACATTATTCTTCAACTGACCTATAGTTCTTTATTAACTTCTTTCACCTCTTTGCAAATCAAATCAAATCAAATCAAATCAACTTTGTTCATAAAACTTGTTTCATACAAAACTCCCATCGATACAATGCAAAGTGCTTCAATAAATAAACAATAACAATAAATAACAATAACAAATAATTACAAAAAAGAAAAACAATTGCAAAGGTAAGCCCCTCCCTCCCACCAGTAAGACAGACACACACGCACACAAGCACACCTATGCACACGTGCGCACACACACACACACACACACACACAAAATCATACACAATACAGAGACATACTCTTCAAAACACAGTTTATTTTGAATGTCCAATGCCAGACAGTGTGGTGTTTGTTGTCCCATGAGTCTCAGACTATTGTACCGAAACACTCAGTGGCAGACGTCCACTGCAGAAATCAGACACTACTTCCAGAAAAATGAATTGCTATAATAGTCTCATGGGACACAGAGGGAAACTGTAATTCATTTGTCTTTAAACATTTTGACAAGTTATTTTCTATCATGTTTTATTGTTACTTTAGGAAGATGCGTAGACCTGACATCCAGGTACACTCTAAAAGATGATTCAAGGATCTAGTAAATGTGATAGTAATATATAGTTATGCAAGCTCAATAAAAATTCTGAGTATCATCATGATGAGTATTTGATTTGACTACATCAAAATTAATTCGTAAAACTCCAACAGGAATATTTGTGTGAAATAGACAAATGTAAATTAAGTTTACTTACTTAAAATAAAGTATTATTTGACTCACAGATTACATGATTTAAATATTTGTAATAACAAGTGTATGTTTCACCAACCTTTTTGAGAATATATTAACAAATATCAGTTAGTTTTAATAAGTGCAATTATTAAACACCGTGGTGCACTGGCGTCGTGCCCGGAGTGTCCCCCGCCTCACGCCCTGTGCCAGCTGAGATAGGCTCCAGCTCCCCGTGACCCGCTACGGCGGATAAAGCGGCAGAGGGTGAATGAATTATTAAACAAGTCAACTCAATTCTATTGGAGAAGTAACTAACAACTTAAAAACATCAAGTAAACAGAAGGGAACCGATTCTGGCCTTTTAGGATTTTGGGGTGCTCATCACTCACTCTGGCAGTGGCTCAGCAGTAGAGCAGATGTCTTGAAGACAGATTGCCCAGCCGTCGGTGGTTTGAATCCCACTCCCAACAGGACATTCCTCGGAGTGTGAGCTGACGGTGGGAGGTGTCAGTTCACCTCCCAGCCACTGCCAAGGCACCATTCCCCCTGTTTTTGGGGTGCGACCCCCCCAAAATTCCGTTACATTTACTCAATTTGTGTAGGTAATTGAACCAAATCAATTCGTTCAGACGTACTAGAAAATATTACTTAGATTTTACTCATGACTCAGGTTTTGTTTTAACAGATTTGAGAGCTTTCATATCTACTCAATATTTGTAAGTGTAAAAAGGTTTCAATGATTGAATTAAGTAACATGCAGTATTATTTTTTTGAGTGTATGTGGAGAACCAGTTCACAAAAATAATTACTTAAAGCTTTGTTGTCAGTATTTGTGAAGAACATGTTCACATAACATTCAGGCAATAATTCAACAAACTTTCATGTTTATATTTACATGCACATTTCTGAAAACCTTGCAAAAAATATTGATTTCCCAATCCTGAAAAACTAAATTATTTGACATGCAAACAAAGCAGTAGACTGAAGCAGGACTGTGTGTCAGACCATCCCATCTTTTTCTGCACTGTTTCCATAAATCAATGCTCATACTCCCATAGAGCAGTATTCCTATGGAACAATAGGAAATATATGAGCCTCATGGATGCACAAGAGCAGTTTCAGCCCCAGGTGTGACTGTTTATTAAGCAATTATGAGGCAAACAGGTCTCCCTCAGGGGTCAAAAGCAGTCATCAAGTGGCCTCTAAAACAGCAAGCTTTTAAACCATAATGGCTTGTTATTCCTGTCTGTCCTCCTGTCATTATACATGCAGAGGGCTGAGGTCCAGTTTTCTCATCCTATGCAGGAATAACCCTGCCCTTCTTCCAACTAACACTGGAAGAAGGGCAGGGTGTACCTCAAACTGGTTGCCAGTTCAACACAGGACCAATACATAGAGACAATAATTTGTGCTCACAATCACACCAATCACCATCGGATTTAGACTGGAGGAGGAATCCAAGGCACCCACAGCAAACCCACAGAGACACCTGGGGAACCCCCACACTCACTCAGAATAATAATCCTGGAATATCTGTTATCGTGCTGTAAAAATCTGAAGCACAAATGTAAATTTAACTCAATTATTAACTCCAGCTGAGAGTTTCAGCTGTGGAGTTCATTCGTTGCAACTCAGCCATCTTTACTGCATTATAGGGAAATTCCACACAACAAAATCCATGAAAACATCAACTTTGAAAATGAAGGACTGATAAACGCTCAGAGAAACATTTGACCTGATGATTGTAGTTAAGTGTTGTCTGGTCTGAATGTACTGTGCTAAAGCAGAAACAATACAAGAGAAGCTACGACAGTTCTGTTCATGCACACGACTAACTGTGAAGAACACTGGAATGGTGATACATCTATCTTGTGTCTGCTTTGCTGATCTGATTGAAGATTATTTCCCTGACAAGCAACCAATAAACAAGCCAGCTTTTTACGAAATTACAATCTCATGTCATCAAATAAATCAATTTCACATTGACTCCATATTTATGATAATAAGCCAGTGCACCCTGTCTGGATCTGAGCTTGCTAGTCTCACTGTACACAGATTCTTCCTCTTCATTGTGGTGAGGAAATAAAATAAAATATAATCAATGACATGACAAACTTGTTTTCTGCCTGTAAAATCCACATGCAGCCCACTTAATTAAAAATAGTTTTGCTCTAATGTTCATCAGTTTTGCTGCAGTCTACTGGAGACCGGGACTTCTGTCATCTCCTCAGGGGTGCAGTCTAACTAACCCTCACATCAAACAGCTTGCGTAGGCAATGAATGATGGTGGCTTTGCTGAGATGCTACCACTTGCACAGGAGTTTGTCTTTTTGCATGGAGTTCCTTGTTTGGTAATGATCAATAATGACACTGACATGATTTTTTTGTTTTTATCTTTGTTCAGGAAGGAAGAGTGTGAAACAGACAAAATGCATAAGAAAAATTTGTGCATGGGGGTAATGGTCCAGATACAGAAATGTTGGTCCAGTAAGACAATGGCCCTGTGAAACACAGTTCAATTTTACAGTATATCTTTGCTGGGAATCACAAGAGTAACATGGAATAAAAATATATCCCAACTCTCTAGATGAGATGATGAAATGAAAGGCATGTACTCCCTCATTACACATGGAGGGTCCAGGCATAGGTTTGCATCCATGGTAACAGCTCTTTATAGAGGTCCCATCTCATAATGCTCATAGTATCAAGGCCAAGATGCTAATGTTTACCAAGTTTATTGTTTCCATGAGATACTTGCTCACAACAACTCAACACAATGTACGGCTGAGGCTGATTGGTCTTAATTTACACACTTAAAATTTTGTCAGATGAGGTTGACTTAATTTTAGCCATAAATAAATAAAAAAATTCTTAGCTATCTGTGCAATAGATGCCATTCATTACTGTAACTTAATTCCACTATAAATTCCTAATTTTATTTTTTTAAAAAGTTTTTACAATACATCTTTACAGTTGTTTGTATTTGTATTACTTCATACAAAACTCTGTAAAATGGCAGATATTGGCTGTAATTCAACAAAGCAATTGTTTTTGTGTGGTGTAATGCCAGTAATTAAAAAGATATTTTTATTTCATTCATGTAAATTTCTATCAAATCACAGTTCTTACTGTGGTAAAACCTTGACAAATCAAAATTCTGTAATAATTTTGTTCACTTATCTGATTTTAATGGAGATATTTTATATATACTTAGCAGTTTTTGTTAGGCAGCCATAGCTGCCAGTGCTATCAGGGATCAGGGATTGCCACTGATTTATATGGAAATTATGAATGTCAAAAATACATTTATTGTAAATCAGTCACGTAAATGTTGACATGTTTTACTCAGAGTAAAATACAGTGGTCATAATAAGGATTAGGAAATCACACTTTTCATGTACCGGTAAATGTTTCCTCAAAAAACAAAGTTTATCAGTGACTTCAGGGATGAAGATCTAAAATTAAGCCACGAGTTAAAAAAAAGAATGAATACCAGAGATTTATGTGTCCTATGTGATGAAAAGAAATTAATCTGACAACATGATGAAATTAATTGGGAACACTGAGTAACTTGTAATAAAATCAAATGAAATAGCTGTAATAACCCAGAACTGTTGATGCAGATAATATTGGATTCTCTCCATGGGAAACATAAACCTTATTAGAAAAATAATAACATGACCTGAGATCCCCAGCTTCATTAGATGCATTTTTGACAGCAGCCACTAAACCCTAGTGGAGACGTGTGTTATAATAATCACGAGAATAACATCTGGTAGAGCGCTGCAGGAGCACCACGCAGCCCTCTGATAAACAAGCTAAATTACACAAAATCACAGGGTTTGCATGGTTCTTATTTGATTTTCTTGGAAGCACATATAAAATGTTTCTATTGCTCTGATTAGAATTTATCTTCCACAAAGAGCACAGGGATTACTAAAATTATGTCATGTCAAAGACCAATATGTCAATTTAATTAACAATCCACAGCATAATAGCCTCCCACATAGATAGTCTCAGATCTGCTTGCACCACAAATTCCCTGTTAAGTGTTAAAGAACTGCTCTTCCCTCACTCACTTTCTTGCTACTCGATTATAGCATGCTCCCACTGTGTACTTCTCAGCCAGGTGTGGGATTGCACAATCGCTCAGGGCCCTGTACCGTGCATGATATACTATACATAAATATAAGTTGCTCTTCTCAGGTTGCAATCATTGTTTATGTGGTTCAGAAAACTTTAACCACATTGCAAGGAATGCTTTACCCTCTCTGTTGATCAGTGTGCTTGTACAGATATATAATCTAAATCGCTCAGCAACTTTTCTGTTATTTCCGATGCAGTAAGCGTATTTCTCTAAGATGTATTGGATGTGTTGCAACCTGGACATGTGACATGGTCAGTAGTAATAAACACAACAGCATTGGAGGGACTTCAGGGCTTTGCTCAACTCGCTGAATGAAAACACAGAGATGAGTCAGAGAAAAGTAACTGCACATGGCATCATCTGAAAAGTTGTGAAACGTTTTATTTGAGTGAAGTACATCCATAACATAGTAGTTTTTGTTGGTTGTTATTGCTTGTGTTTTGTTTTGTTTTGTTTTAACATATGTATTTACATTCAAACCCTTGCCAAAAAAGTTAACATAATGCTATCACAGTTAGATTGGCTTCTCTGCATGTCACAGTTTTTAAATCTGTTCCAGACACTACGTCCTGGCTCTGCACCAGCTCATGTTAAAGGGGTATTTTAACAACTATTGGGCACTAAAAAGTTAGCGGAGAGACCAGCTGATAAAAAGGATGGTCAAAATTGAATCAGCAGAAGCCAAGATTAACTGACTCTATGGAGCAACTTTTGAAAACGCTGAGTCCAGCAAGTCGTAAAATAAATTTTTCATTAGACTCTGGTGATGAGTATTGACTATTAAAATGAACTTCATATGTGGATTGAATGGCACAATATATTAGTCTGAATTTGATAAAACATGATGGTGTATTAATGGCAGTGGGTCGTTAATGCACCATGAGTCATTTCTATTGCATCTATGTGTGAGACAAGCAACATTATAGAGCAGCAGGTCAGCAATCAAAGTCAACTCGTGATCACTTTCCACTATGAAATACATAAAATAAACACTACAGCAGGATGTGACATAGATATTTGCCTGGTTTCCATTATTAAAGAGAAATATGGGAGTCTCATAAAATTGTAAAAGCTGTCCTACTTCTTTATAGATGAATGTGTTGTGGGGTGAGTGCATTAGCAAAGCCCCCATAGAACGAAATAGAAAGGTTGCGGACTGTCTGAAGCTTACAACTAAAACATTTAATTATTGAATCTCTTAGAAACATTGTGGGATTCCTATCTATGTGTTTTGTGTCTGAAAATGGCCGACAGTTCAGTGGGGTGGTGAATGTTTGAGTGTCAGCAGGTAGTTCATTTATAAATATCATGTTACGTTACAGCAATCTGCACAACAATATTGTTTGCATGGAATGATAAATTTACAAGTCATGTATGTTTCTGTGCAAAATCTGCACACTTTATAGAAACAAAGTCAAGCATCGAATCAGGCAAAATTACGTGAAAGACGGCAAGCCAGTTGATCAAACTACTACAAGCTGCACCTCCTTATCGAATCGCTCCCAGATGTTTACGACCAAAAAAAAAGTCAACTCAAACAAACACACGGACATGCAAAACACAATCTCCTTCAAAATGAAATGTTTTAGAAAAATGTCCAAACATTATCAAGACACTGTTTATCACCAGTCAAAATATTTTTTTCAACATCCTCCACATCTGTCCCCACCCCTGTCTGCTGCACCCATCCCCACTGTTGAAAGGATGTGCAGATTAAAGGGCCCATTGGCAGTGGCCTCAGTGACACTGTAACACGTATCACTGGGGAGTCTGGGGTGGACTCACAAGGCAAAACGTTCTGTGTAATCTTTCTTGATGATGTAAACTGTTAGAAATAACACATGAAGAGCAGCAAGAACAAAAGATATCATTATGTGTAAGGAGGAATTTCACTCGAGGTCATTATGTGTGATGTGAGGCTGCAGAGCTGCAGCATCAGAGCGCTTGAGATAATTTCATACACTGGAACCATTTTTCTCTTCTCATTATCTCCCAGGCTTTGGTGATGAATACGTCTGATTGTGGACTGATTGTGGACTATGCATTTTTAAATACAATCTGCCTGCCACTGATTCAATCCTGAGTAACAATAATGGCCTACCACACTTACCACATCACGGCAATAGAAATACACCACCATACTTTATAATATCTGCTGTAGAGGCACATATGAAGCCAATTTTCATTTTTAAACCTTGTGCTTGAGAAGGACTTTTTTGCTCTTTCCATTGTTGAAGTAATACCCAATGGTGGCAGTTAATTTCTGATTTAATGCATTTATTTTTTACAGAAAAACATATATTATGATAGTGGCATATATATATATATATATATATATATATATATATATATATATATATATATATATGTGTGTGTGTGTGTGTGTGTGTGTGTGTGTGTGTGTGTGTGTGTGTGTGTGTATATATATATATATACACATACAGTATATTGGTACTTCAACATTCACTTACATTAAATTGCTTCTGAAATATACATTCAGTCATTTTTAGAACTTTCCAATCAAATTAAATCATCTGAAAAAGTACATGGATATTGGGCCTGCCAGTCTTTGTGTATTTACAACATCAAATTCTTTTTCTTAAGTCTTGACTGAAATATGTAGAGGCTGTTTGTGGTATTGTGGCATTTTAAGTACTCAGCTTAGTTTAGTGTCTGTCATCTTTTTGCCGTCGCATTGTGTGCACTGGCAAATGTGAGCGTGCTGAAATCCCCCATGCTGCTGCCCTCAGCTGGTTTTTCAGAATTACACAGTAGAACCAAAGACATGTCATATAAGATTAGATCATTTTACCTAAAATCCATCTTAAATCCAAAGACCACTGGTGAAATTCATGTAGTTATAATACCTTATTCTCAGTCTCCCAGGTTGCAGGATTATATTTTCTTTATTCATGCTGTTTTTCATCATACCTCCTCCGTGAGAGATGGAACACCACGTTCTGATGAACCTCGCTTAATCCAGTTAAACTGTTTTTTGTTAGTTTTTTGTCTGCCTGTTACTCAACATTCTCAGATTTTGATGAGGTTTTTTTTTTTTAAAAAAAAAGATGAGAATGGAGTAGACTGCATAATGTAACTGAGATAGGTGACACTATACCTCTTCAACTAGATGTCAAATTAGTGACATATAGGTTTCAGTGTGAAGGTTTTCATGGGAATGTTGCATTCAAGTGCATTATCACAATGGGAATGTGAGCTTCCTTCACTGCAACTTTTCTAAATGCTATATTATAGGTTCTATGTGATATTGACTTAATTAGTATGAATTGAATAGATAATACATAAGTCCAGTCATGCCAATAAGGAGAGGAGAAACTCACTGAACCTAAAGTTAAATCTCTGACACATGAAAATAACGATGTTGCTGTTTGCAATTGTGTTACTTTATGCTCTTTATCCCAGTTGTTTGTCCCTGAAAAGACTTGTCTGTTTTTCATGTAGCGACATTATTACCAGTACAAAGGATGTTGGTTTTCATTTGATGGTCTATGTCAATGATAATCCGCTTGACCATACTTGAAAGACAAATTATAGTTTGTGTGTCATCATAAAGTGAGATTACTGAGCAATTCTTTCATATCAACTCTGGTTTGTGTCTCCACTTCAGCGCTAAAGTACCTTGTAAATATCTGCATCTGATCACTGAGAAAAAAAAAGAAAGCATCAGGAGAGCAAGGGAAAAAGTCGAAGCCTCTTTCCCTCCATGCTTATGTGTTATTGTCTCCACTGATGAAACTATTTGACCAGAGAACCTGAGAGGAGCTCAACAATTTGTCAGCGTTGTGTCGTCACCTGAGACAGTGAAAGCTGGAGCAGAAGAGCAGACATAAAAGAAGGAAAGAGAGGAGTGACAGAAAGAGAAGCACTTCAAGAAGTGTGTTGGCAAAAGCAAGACAGGGAAGACATTTGTATGCAAGGCCTAACTTTGGCACATTAGTATTCAGTGACTAGTCACTCAGCACAATGTGTTCACAAACAGAATGTTTACAGCATGGCAGCGCACCGAATGGGGGATTATTGCTGATGCCAGGCACGCCATGAAAACGCTCTGAGCGTTACTCATTTGATTCTGATTTTACGTGCAAGGCCAGTCTTCTCAATGAAATTGATTTGACCAATAATACGGCATACAATAAAAACCTCTTCCAGTAATTCATGCAAATCAGTTAAATGATTTTCCATCTCAGAGTTTCCACTGAATGCCTGCTGTAAAGACAACTCATTTAAAAGGTCTAAGAATATCACTGTTCCTCAGGCAGAGATAAATGAAAAGTCTCAAAGTTCTTCTACCCTTAATTGATTACGATGAATCGTTGAAGAATTATGTATTAAATTAAATTAAGTATTAAAGTTAGATTATGAAAAGTTGGTTAGCTGACACAACTATTTCATATAGATCTTAGTTTACATGGCAAACTTTATTGTACATTTGGAGTTTTGTTTTTGATTGGCAGGCGATGCCAGCTTTTATCATTTATCATGTTATTTGTTTTTATCAACAGCTCAATGTGCAGCTCTTTAGCAGCCACTAGTCCCCAAATTAATCTGCCTCTTGGTTCTGGGTGAGTTTATTGTCCTGAAAAGTCTTTATGCCACAATTCACTAATACACTATGAAAAAAGGTATGTAAATATCACACAGCACTTGTACATCAGGCCCAGAAGATGCCTTTGTGGACATGTTAAAATTCATATCCAGGTTTCCAGATTTCCATATCCGTGTTTTTGTTTATGTTTGGCAGAAAATGTTTGTAGGATACTTGCACCAAGCCACTGTTTAGTGAGTTTTATTTGGAGAAAAGGGTTCAAGGTGTTTGTCCTGATCGCATAAGAAAATGATGTGACAGTTAATGGTCGACTGTTACTGAGAGTTCATCATCTGTCACTATATGTGTGTATGCACATAAAGTATCTATATGTAAGCACATGAATGTCCTCAGTCAAGCAGCAGCTGAACATAGATGGTGGCATTGGTGATAGATGTGGGGGTTTCCACAGAAGTAAAATTGTCGTACAGGCCCCATGTGATGCAAATACAGTTGTATGGGTTTAGTTTGTGTTTGAAATGGTTTTCATCTGTAACACCAAACATGGCATTACGCTGGCATGGCTTTAGATTTACCCTGCAGGCCCCAATGAGGGTTCCAAACAGAACTGTAGTAACTGTCAAGTTGAAGACAGGACCATGAAACATGCAAAAGGTCGTCTGCGTAGAGGGAACACAGCGGCACATAATGATGAGACATTGACCTCTTTCGTGCTTAAGTCCAATATTCTGCAGATAGACTCATAACAAGTTCCTCTTCTCATTCAGGTTTGATGTTATTCTTAACAAAAATGTTGATCCTATTTTTTAAGAAATAATTATGCAGGAGGTCATATTCTCCACTAATGTGGATGAATCTGTGATTTATCCACATTCAAACTATCATCTAAAAGTTGGGTCAGGTGCAGAAGATGGAAATAACTGGTATCTAAAAATAGCACCTAAAATGGAAACTTACTATGAGTTTATAGTGACAACTACATTGACTGACAATTTTGTGAGTGGACCCCACGCCGGCAGTGAGGGGTATACTGAAGTGAGATGAGGGTGGTAGAGGTGCTAATTTAACACTTTCACAGTGATTCACATATAAAGACTGGTAAAGCCTTGAATCCAACCCTGATGCTGTTAAATTTGTGATTTTGAATTTACAGTGTAGCTGCTTCCAAGCCCTTATACACACACCTCCAGTAGGGTGCACACTTACAGATGTTTTCACTCACTTTTACTGTTTGAAATGTGTTGGCTGTGGGGAGACTGTGTCCTCACTTTCTCTTGAACGTCTTTAGACAGAACTCACACTTATGGTTATGTTTTTGCTGGCGGTGTGTTGTTCCGTCAGCAGGATTGCTAAAAAAAAAGAAAAACGTCATGAACAGATTTTGATTAATTGTTCTTGGATAGGTATGCTGCATTCAGGATGGCGGTGTTTGTAATTTGGGAATTTCTGACCTAAAAGTGTTTGTTCAACTCAGACAACAATGCAGATGCTGTATAAATGACTGACTGTGTTAACATTATTAATGTTGGAGCTAACAAGTCGGCCAAAATCAGTTATTGAAGACTTTGCTAAAACGGTAACAAAGAACATTCTTCTAAGTGTGCAACTGATATCAGCTGCAGTAAGAAATGATTTCTTCAAATCAATTTTTAACATTTTGCAATACGGATGTCACCAGTCACTTGAACAAACAGAGTAAAACAAGATATAGAAATGTTTTAACTTCTCGCTTTTTTCATGGGAGACAGTTTTGACTTGTAACTAATAAAAAGCACAGTTGTAAAGAACAACAAAATTATGACTTAATTCCATTCAGTTAGTCAGTTTCAATGGCCTTATTGTGCAAAGTGACTCACTGTCACACTGTCATAACTTGCTGGGGCAGACATTGCTATGTCATTAGCTATCCACATGCCATTCTGACCAGTGCAAATATCTGCAATGAAAAAGACCAGTTGTCATAGAGAAAAATGTAATCATGGTAATTTTAGTGACTGGTCAGATAGGGGGTCTCTTCAACATGTTTCTTAATCTCTTTCTTCTGGTTGTCATTTTCTTAAAAAACCCACTCATCCTAACATCTGCTAAACTGCAGCTGAACCGTCAGACTTGTGACCAATGACCATGTAATTTTGTCTCATGATATGACATCCAAAATACATAATTCCTTTTCAGTCACAGTCAGCCCTTCTCTGGTGTGCACTTACCAAAGGAGCTGAGGCTGAGAGGGGGAAGAGACCTGAGCTGATGTTTAAAGGATACCTCAGCTCGGCACTCCTCTTCAACCCTCTGCAGGCAGCATTAACCCAGATCAGCTGCGGTTCTCATCAGAGGCACTCATAATGAGGGCCAACTCTTACACATCAAAAATGACTGGGATTTATGTATAAACCTCTGCTTGTATAAGCAGATACACCTTTTTAAGGTGTATGGGCTAAACACACATTACTTGGCTCACACGTCAAGGCAGCGTTCTTATTTTTAACACACATATGAGCACAAACACTGTTTTGGGATTCACATTTTGCTCTACTTGCTGGGACAGGGTCAGGGAGGTGTGTGTTCATTAACATGGATGTAAACACTTTTCACTGAATACATTTCTGGAGTGGTGGAGACGGATGTTCTTGCTAAGCCAAAGCAGTCCACTGGGTCTCATTAAAATTATTATTCTATAGGTTGTTTCCAGGGATAGGTCATATTTTGGGTTGTAATTTCACATATATTCACAGTCTGGGTTTTATTTACTGATGTATATATCACAGCAGGTTTACTCACTCTTTGTTGCAGTTGATTGTGCACTTAAATGTCTTCAAATCTCCTTCCAAGACAAGCAACATGTCTGGCTGCATTCAGCATCTGAGAGATTTTCTGAAGCAAATGTCAAGCATACTGCAGCAGATGGCCGTTTCAGGCCTTGGAAAAGCACTTAGCTGAATGTCCTTGCTCTGAAAGTGGATGTTTTTGTACTTTTATGGTTACAGATAGGATCCAGGTAAGCTCCAACATGGATTGCAGCTTGGCATCTGCTGTTCGTGAGGGTCTTGGAGGTTAGAAAACAGCAGAGGTTTCAGCAATTGGCTCTGGAGTGGAGAAGTTGAATCATCAGTGGTAAGACCTTGCTCCGGGTAATTTCATTATGCAGATGATTCGTAGTGCTCCTGTGTCTGTGACCGTGCTGAAAATGGCACAGATAGCATGCAGCTGGCAGGATATGTATGGGCTGGCAGTTGTTCACATACCACCACCACCACTACAGTGGTCTCCTGATCAGTTAGAGTTATCCATTTTCCAAGGGTTTACAGGAAAAAATTGCATTCTGAAAAAAGCCACAGCATTCCTCTCACAATGCCTATGTCTGAATAGCATAAACAGATGGGAGTTCTTGGCTGTGCAGCGCCTCAGCTAAAACTTTTTTACTTGAGAACCTATTGTTTTTATTTATAGAAGGCGGCTGCCGTCTTGGCATATTGATCCTGAGGAGAATTTGGTGCCCAATCAAATGGAATTCAGAGCTATTGAACCTACTGACCCTTATTACTAATGATTACAAAAATTAAAGCAGACATTTAATATGAAAAGCTCCATAAATGGTGCTGAAATACGTACAATTTAAGCTGATGATTTTGGGCATGATCAATTGGCTTTTCTTTAAGCAGCTTTAGAACTGATTATACAAAAATGTCAAAAACTGATTGCAAAGATGAAAATTGCATTGTATTTTATATGTATGTATATCAAAATGAAAAAGGAGGACCTTTTTAAGTTTCATCTTATGTCATTAGGTTAGAATGTTTCTGATTGAAATCACCAAAATGTCAGTTCTGGAGTTTCACTTGAACATGAACAAATATTCAAATCAGTCACACTTTCAGCTTTGTTCTTCAAACAGGAGGCCCTTTTGCCAGGAATATGCTTACATTCACTTAATCTCAGAAGCTCTTTTTTCAAAGGGGGAAAACTTTCAGTAATTACTGAACAATATAGAGTGTTTCTGACACGTTAATTGTATTCTCTTTCTGGAAACACATCATTCATGGTTATGGTCAAAGTGGTTCAGAGGCTACAATCACTTTATTTTGGGAATGTCATTTTAGGTGGGGTTTTATTGCACAAAATTAGGGTGAAGTGGAGTTTATTAAATAGTTTTCTTTGTTCTGCATCTTGATAGTCTTTATCCCTTCTGTCAAATGTGTTGAACAGTTTATCTTCTTGAACTTTAAATTGTGCGTGAATGAACAAATCTGCGTGTGTATGTACTGAATGCTTTTTGCAGTTCATGTGGATAATGTTGCAAACATGAAAAATGCCAGCATAAATTTAATGTGTTAATCCAAGTGTTACCCTCTCAAGATTTCTGAATGAAAAAAGGCTGGGTTCCCTTTCTTGCTTAAGATCAAAACTTTTCCACCCTTTAGCTTGTGTGAGAGATGACAGCGTTGCTGCTGCTGTAGGGGGCATCAGTGTTCCAGAAGGAATGAGCTGAGGAGTCTTAGGATGGGGATTTTTATTTGCCAAATGTTAGTGCAGCTCTTTTGAAAAGGCAAAAGGTCCTTGGATTGTGGCTGATTTAGACAGGATAATCCTAAATATAGTAGCAAGTGTGGGTTTTCATAAAATATTCATTCTCCTCTTACTTCTCTGCTTAAGATTTAATTGCTTTTTGAATTAGAAATGTTGTCTGCACATTGCATCCTGAGCTGTGGCGAAGGGAGGATGTGCAAACATACTGGTGTGTGAGCTCCATGTATTTTGACAAAAACCAGGTTCCATGCAGTCATTATCTCCAAACATGAGGCGGCCAAGCAGCTTGAAATTCCGTAGATCAGTGCATCAAACTCCCTGCTCCTCCACTACCGGTAACAATTAATGGACCTGCCACATGGATTGACTACCTACCGCTGTAATGAAAATGGGAATGACAAATTCGATTAACTGAAATGCCACTGCGTCCTGTTTGATAGAGACACTCTTCATACACCTCCAATCCATTTGTCTGTCAGCCGTGTGTCCTTTCCGGCTGCGCTATCAACTCCTAAAAATAACTTCGGAAAGACAACTTGCTGCTGAAGAAGTCACATCAAGATGAATATTCAGACTTCATGTCTCAAATTATTGATTTCCAAGAGCATCTTCTTTGGAGTACAGTACATGAATCACACAAGGATGGTTTGTCACAATAAATCCCCTGTGTGCTGTATTATTCATACATGCATTCATTATGTTGCCTAAATTTCTACTTTATGTTTTTTTGTTAGATATTTGTCTAAATGTCAGTCTTTCCAAAACACCCAGTAGATCAGGCCTCTTGGCTTTGTGCAAAGCCATACTTAAAAAAGCCTCTGTTAAGCATCACTTTCTATTTTAAACCACACTCATGTTTCTTCTTCATTTTTTTTCTCCATGCAGAAGTGATTCAACCCTCGGACATGGGTCCAAATCTATAATTATCTAACAGACAGGACCCCTATAATTCATTCAAACCATACGGGACCCGAAGACATTCATGGAGGTCTTCCTCTGTCACCCCACCCCTTTTCTCTTCTGAACCCACACACACACGCACATGTTTTCACTTTAGAGGACACTTCACATGTGTGAATCTGAGAGCTTATCAACACAGTGTACAGTTACTGTGTTTCACAAGCACAGAAGTTAAACAGAATATTAACACTTTCATAAATTAATAGTGTGTTCTTCTATATAATATTTAGCCCCCTTAATATTGCAAGTAATCCAAATTCCCATAGGGTATCATCTACTTAATTTCAAGTTGCAATAACAAACAATTCTGTTAGTTTTCAGTCAATATATTTAGTTGTACAAGAGAGACAGCGATACTTTTCATGCCCTCACAGACTTGCAACGCTAGTCGCTTTGGTTTTACGGTTGCTCTGTTCCCGCATGTGTGTTATATGTTAAACTAAATCAATGGAAATAATTTATTGGTACAGATACTGTATGTCATATAGTCTGTGCAAAAAGTAAGGATTCTTTTTACGATTTAGTTAGACTGGTAGTTGTTTTAATCCGTGTCATGCTGTAATCAGTCAGCAAACAGGGAAATGATCCTTTAAAATATATATATTTTTTAAGACAGATAATGAATAGTCCTTGTTTTGTTTTATGACAAACAGAAGTCATATGTCCCTGTTGTGCAGATGGCATCATTTATATCTGGTTTATTGGACTAGACAAACATAAAAATACATCTATTTTTTTAAAACTACAGTTGATGATTTGATATCAGTTTAGCTCATATATTATTAATCTAAATTAAAGAACTGTATTTAGGTCTACTGGTCTACACCCAAATGCGCTCTCTTTAGATTGAAATCATCCTTGTGGTCGTGAGCTTGAATTAAATTATGAGGTTGAATAAAATATTAGCGGTTATGCCTTGAGGATCAATAGTGCGCAGCTGAGAAACTCTTGCGTGCCGTCGTACGTCACGCAGAGGACCACCTCCATTTTATGGACTACTGTTAGTGGTAATAAGTGACCCTTAACTCTCAGCATCATGTTGGTTGATTTATCTCCATCTACTTTTGTCTCGTAGTACGCATGCGCAAAAGATCTCCCACACCACACGGCTTCGGATGGTAAAACAGTCAAGTGCACAGACACGAAGAAGAAAAGGCGGAAGTATATTGGATTTAGCTCGGTGTTAAAGCATGGGCTGAGTTTCTCAGTAAACAGTCTGCTTCTTGAATATAACGTCATAATATCAATACATTTACTGTCATTTATTGTCTATTTCAATTGGTTGGTCTACTTTGTTGCCGAAAATACTCATAATAACTCATCATTTTCACGCACATTTTTTTTTGTATTCGCACTTCTCCACTACAGTTCATGAAAATTGTTAGCTTCTTTAATCGGTATGTTCCCCTTGCGTTGCGCATTGTTTACATTGTCTCGAAAAGTAATTTAGACGGCGTCGATCTTTAAATGATCGGAGACATTTACTCAAGTAATAAGCAGCTTTGTGTTCAGATTTAAAACAGGAGATACGCTGAGTTGTTTTTTTTCATACAAGCGACACATTTTTTTTAACTTCTTTATCGAGGTTGCTGCGTATGTCTAAAGTTATCAAATTAGAACAAACATCACCATGTTGTTCAAATCCAGTTTGATCCGATGCTGATAAAACGCGAGGATTAGGAGTCTTATTTTGAAAGCACCGCAGGATGTCTTAGACGTGTTTGAGGCTGACTGGACGACAGTCTGGATCATTATCCAGCAGCTGAGAATCAGATCGCTGAGACTCAGTGTCAGGAAAGCTGACGGCATGCTGTCACACATCCACTAAACGCTGCTCGTCTTGCGTTTAACTCCCAGTAAGATCAGACGTCTCTCCTCCCAGACGCAACATGGGTTAGAAAGAAAGCGACATATGGATTATCCACTTTGTGCACTTCAACGAGGATGATGGGGGACTTGTTTGCGCAGAGACATCCTGACAAAGACGAGGACTGAAAGGGAACAGAGATCGCTGCTTATTTCTTGCTTTGCTTTATTATTTTACCTGTTTTAATTTTTAATTTCCTCCCCACCCCACCCCCTCGTTTGGGAGACAGAGAAATGTTTGCAGAATTGCTGTGCACCGCCGTGGCTCTGGTCCTCTATGTCAGCACTCTGGGCGCCGATTTTTGCTACGATGACAGGTACTTTGGTGAATGAATGACATCCAGCCCCATGTTCAAAATGTCACTGGCTTCCTTGATATATTTTAACACCCTAAGGAATAATTACAAACTTTCATGCATTTGTATTCATTCGTGTGAGTCTGCCCTAGTCAGTACCAATTTATCAGTTGAGCACAAGAGGAGTTGCAGTAACTGTTTTCTCCTATTCTGATGCTTGTGTTATTAGTGCACGTTTCAACAAAATATGTCTTTAAAATTAGAAACTAAGTAGAAAAAGTAATATAAAATTAGTCATTCCTATGGTTTATTTGATTTAAAACTATTCAGCAGCAGTTTGCAAAGACAAAATTACATAGGAGCTATGGCTCCATATGACTTTACAAAAAAATGAGTTTATTATGGCAGTTCCAATGTTATTCAGCACCCGTTTTAACGGAACACATTTGTAAATCAGATGTTGTCGAAACACTCTGCCAAACTTCCCATACTTACTCAATAGAGTTCTAAAGTTCTTTTTATTTTTTTGGAGTGATGAAACAAAACTGTAATTCTTCAGTGTAAGGGTCAGCAGCATGTCTGGAGGAGGAAAAATGATGCACATGCTGGAAATGGCATCCTACCTACACTGAAACATGACGGTGGCTTGGTGATGCTCTGAAGCTGATTTGCCTCTGGCATTGCATCATGTAGATCATGTAGAATGATGGTTGATGGAGTCCATCAAGTATCAGGAAATCGTTGAAGAAAGCATCTCAGAGAGGAAGATGAAACTTGGGTATCGCTAAATATTCCAAAAAGCCAGTGATTCCAGGAAGACCATAAAGATCGCCAAGGCTTGGTTTCTGACGAAGTCCTGGAATATTCAAGAGTATCTGTGATAGTGACATGATTTGAATCCCACGAAGAGTCTCAAATGGAATTTGAGACTTATAACAGTATAACACTTATAACAGTTAGATTTACAGCTATTTTGCAGTTCAGTAAACTAAATCAACCTGCTTAATAGAAAAGTTTCCAGAACAGAGAATATTTTACATATAACAATGACGTTTGGATGTCTGAAGAAAAAACAAACGTGTTTTTCCAAAAGTGTGTAATCATCATACAGCCCTCACTTACAGTTTTAGATTGAAACATTTTATTAAATCCCAAATTTGTGTTATCACTTCATGTTCAATAATGTTTATTAATTGTATGCTAAAATAAAAAAAACTACCAACATTCTATGTCATGGAGCTTGTTAGATTCTTGATTATGTCAATATTTTGAGAAAATATGTTTCCACAGTAGTATTATGATCCTGTTCATTGGATTATTAGTGGAATCAGTGGGACACAGACAGTGTACTTGGGTGCGTCTGCACAAAGTGCTGCAGTCTCCAGAGCATGGACCAGCTCCAGGTCTTGAGTTTTGCTGAAGAAGTAATTGATCTCTTGAGGAGAAAATTGTGCTCTTACTCCCCAGCACAAATCCCACACTCATCTATATGTGCAGCCTACTGAAACTTTGAGAAAGTATTTCATTAAATACTTCAAAATAGACTGTAAGCCATCATACTCCCTCCACCTCAGTCTGAAAATGCGAGGGCAGCGCATGGGTTCAGCAGGGTAATTCATTACTCAGAGCTGGCCTTTTGATATTTGATGGCTAAATGGATGTCAGTACTTCAGGCTCATTAATGAACCATCCATGCCTTCAAGTAGGTCAGAGTCATTATGTTCTCCCATCTTCATGATGCTGTCACTTACAGCCAACACAGATCAAATAATAATGAGCTATGAAAAATTATGGCTTCTTCTATATAATTTGCGTATGCATATCAGGTTTTGGTCAACTTTAAAGGTAGTGGACATTAACACTCTACACATCAATTAGTGTTATTATTCTTTTTACGTCGTCTCTCACTTGTCTGTATCTAATTCACAAGAACACTTTCCCCAAAGCCTTTTTGGATGAAATAGTGATGCCATTCTTTCAGTTGAATCACTATGCCTTTGCACTTTTTGCTATGGTCAGGTGATTCTGGCAACTCCAGTGTAAGAAATATTGTACTGGTTGTCGATAAACCTGTCAGAGAGCTGGCGTGCTGTGAAGAGGTGAGAGGCTACTGCTGCTAATGACTGCTACTGCAGAGTCAGCTGCTGTGTGCCTGCTGGAGAGGCTTGAGTCTCCAAGTTTTTTTAAATATTGGACAGAAAGGGTGTTAATATAGTGTTATTTATTTGCATGTGAGGTCCAGACCAAATTATTACATAGTCCTTAAGAAACAGATGAATGTCTAATTTTTTGCTGAGGATTTTGTCTGAAGTTGTCTGTGACATGATGTTCATGTTTTTATCTCTCTTTAAAATCGTGTGTTTGGTCCAGCCTTGTCATTAACAGCCGGCTCCTGTCCTTCTGCTTCCCTGGGGGGGACAACGGAGACAGAGGATGGGAGGTTGAGACAGATGTAATTATGCTAAGTAAAACATCCTTGGACACACAAACTGATCTAATTTGGTAGTCCTGCTTGTGTGTGGAAAAAAGTTCATGTGAATTGTGATGGTAAAGAAGCTGTCATCGTGGAAAACACTGAATATGTGGATGATGATAAATTAAAGTGCAAACATGTCATTAAACAATACCTTGTGGTTTGTAGGCAGGATTTATTTCAGCTGTGTCTGACGGTAATGTTAGGATCATTTACATGATTTTATTCCGCAACTCAAAGGAGCCTTCCAGTTTTACAAAATGTGATACAGATGCCGCTTTTTAAATGATCTGTACTTCATGTCTTATTTGTTGGGTATTTCAAAGCCTTGAATTGAATTTTTGTGACGAACGCTTGTGGCAAGATTCAATAAGAATTGCTTGCCATAGAGGTCATTGATTCCTCTTTGCATCATCATCATCAACATCTTACATAGGGTACTTTCCTTCCATTTAAAGCAGCTACCCCAGGGACCTTCCCTATCTCCCACTGGACACATTCATCATTAACACACACACAGCTTTTATACCTGCGCTGGAAAATGTGAGTCATACATCATGTAGTTCATCTCTGCTGGTATAATCTATAGTTAAGCCAGACTGCAGAAATGAAAGAGCCCACATAAAAGTCAGCTGAGAAATATGGTTGCAATATTTTCTGGCTCACCATGAACATACAAGCTAGAAATGTGTGCAGTAACCCAAGGTGTGGCTCTGTTTGTTTAAGTACCTGACGCACCTGTGAAGGGCAGGCTTTATTGTTCCCAACCAGATTGGGTGGTTATTCCAAAGCCACTAACTTTAAAATTATGATTACATGGCCTTGAGTTTGACTTTAGATAATTCAATCAAAAATTGTGAAAAGAATTTTTGTACACTGTCTGAACTTGCAGAATTACATCCATTTGCTTCTACTTGTTACTAAATATATATGTAATTATATGTATTTAAAGTTGTCACACATGATTGCTGCTTGAGGCTTCTGCTTTATATTTCATGAGATAAATGTGATTTGTAGTGAACAATCAGACTGCTAAAGGTCTTGTACTGAAACATGGATCAACAAATATTTGATGTATTCTGGTAGTCCATCTAGAGTTACCTAGAAATAGATATATGAAATACATTTTTCTTACTGGATAAGGATTGATGTAACAGAAGGAACTGTAAAAATAAAGAAACATTCTAAACTTCCATGCTTAAGAAGGTTGTTTTTTTCCGTGAAATGATCTATACTGTCAATCACAGGAGACTCTTTTTAATGACTCTTTGTCTGGATAATGAAGGGCATAAAAATGTTCAATCACATTTTTTATGAATATAATGAATTTCTCACTTGGACAACTGTTGTGTGATCTGGTCCATTTTGGCAACATTACACCTATAGTTACAACAACAAAACCTGGTGAAGCCCTAAGCCCTTTATTAACTTGGTTTTAGCTGTTCATCTATTATTGGTTTTCTGATAATAGATAAACATACATCAGGTACTTAAACAAACACCCTGGGTTACTGCACACATTTCTAGCATATATGTTCCCAGTGAGCCAGAAAATTTTGTGAGCCAGGTTTTCCATTTGTCACCTGTAACCACCGAGCTCTCTTCAAGACGTATAATCATACCCGCACTTATTGGTTTCATGGGTTACTGTTCCCTCATAGTTGATGTGATAAACTGCACCTCATTTTTCTGGCCTTGTGCGATGCTGTTTTGACTTGTTAGGCTGGGGGAAGGTTGCCGGCGATGCTGAAGGGCACAGCCTCCCTGGGCGTTGGCAATGATTTACAATGCCCAGACAGTCGGTAAAGTCGAGTCGCTGCTCCACTCTGTCCACCAAAAGCTTTATTAGAGAAGTCGGGATTGAGGGCAGACCCGAACACTTCATGATGATGCAGTTTGATGTGGGATCTGGGTTGATGATGGCAAGAAACCACACAGAGCTGTGGGCAGTGAGTCATGTTGTTTAATGATCATACCAACTGGGTTAAGGAAAAAACAGTTGAGAATATTAATTTATTTTAGTTTTGTGTTTAATGTGTTAGTGTGGTTCATTTTTGCTTAATTTTATTCCATTTTTAATCATATACAGCACTGTTGGCAGAAACATAGACTGAATATTCAATAAAAATCCAAGTCTTTTGCCAGCGGAGTGTTTCCACGGTATTCATAGAGCCTTTGTTAATTGAAGGCTCTGGGTGGTCCTTTTGTGGTGGGGAGCAGATTGTCCTGACCTACCTGGCCTGACATAGTCTGTCGTTGCACATGGATGCCTTTTCCTTCACACTGTGTGTCAGTGCGCTGATCTAAAACCTCAGTTTCATGGCCTCCACTGCAAAATGGGCTGGTTGCGGTTATGTTGAGGGCAGCCCAGCAGTTTGAGTATCTCTGCTTTTTTCCCCAGTCAGGGTTTCTTTGTCTATGCCTTGTAATTAGCATCATGCCTGCAGAGCGGACTCACGACATGGTTTGGTAGATGTAGCTGCTCCACAGTTTTCCTCTCCTTCTCTGTCTGCTTTCCCTTCAACAACCCCGCAAAGCCATTTAGGCCTCAAGCTCCCATCATCCAATGGCTGCCTCCAGATGGTACAATTTGGTAAGCAGCTCATGGTTGTTCTCCATTAGGAAGGAAATGGTTTGAAGTTTGTCCAAATGAGGATGTTGTGTTTGCTTGTAAGTTTTGAGAATAGAGGTATGAAAATTCCAAATGCCGAAGACAGATTACTTCATGACAAATGCACATACATACTCAAAGTCACATTTTGCTGAGGACTTTTGCTAACAAATTCATCGCCCCTTGAAAAGGTAGAAAGCTGTGTGTTTGCAGTATGTTTCTGCTGCACCACACTGACCTGTGAAATCAAGCATTACAGCTTTAAGCAAATGACAAAAATCCAAAAAAATGAATGCTAATCATCAATTTAAATGATTGATACTGAGAGTGATTACTATTTTAGTCATGCACTTGTATTAATATACCAGTTCCTGTATTTGTTCCCTCAAATCACAGGAAGAACACTGCTGGCAGAAGTGTTAGGAGACACAGTAAGTTGGCTTTCTCAGAAAAATCTTCTCAAATGATGAGAAGAGTGTTTGTGATTCCGAGCACAAGTATTTTGTGCCAAAATTTGGATTCCATCAACAGAAGCAGTTGTGAGTCAACAAAGTTGATGTCGAGAGTTTGTTGGAAATGTGCATACCAGACTCTTCGTCAATTTGCCAAACTATCACAGAAACTGCATCTAGTCAACATCATTTAATCATTTAAGTGAAATGGATGAATGTTTTGTTTGAATATTCTGCCACTGTAACTGTCTGTACTTGAGTAGCACCATCCAGGAAGGGTTTGCCCAGTGTCAAAACATGGGCAGATTGGATCTCCAGTTTCCAAACTTCTCAGTTTCCAGCAAATAGCCTGAGATTGTAGAAACTATTGTTTACCCTCACCACAATTGCATAAGATGTATGTATGTGTGTCTAAAAATACAATTAATGAGGGATTTTGATATGTTTTGGAGCTGATAGCCTTGTCTACAAAATCCTACAGAATGGAGATTGGTAATCTTGGAGTGAGTTCATATTTAGGTCAATAGGAAACAGCTGACTAGATATGATGCTCCCTTCTCTCTCTGAGAAGGGAGCATCTTATTACAGATGAGTAACCCCTTATTAAATTCAATCCAAAATTCATTTAAAAAGTTGGCTTTTGTACTGCACTCCCTTTTGGTGAGGATAGAAAGGAAAATTTGAAATATCTATGTATTTTGAAAATGTGCAATAGCAATTAGATTTGTGAATGGGTTTTATTTGTGCACCTCCTAACATGTTAAACATGTGGGAATGCACATGCTGCAGAAGAACACCACATTCCTTTCGTCTGTGCATTCTCCCCTACCTTTCCATTCTAGTTCATGAGGTTTCTCAATAGCCCCATTTATACATCCTATTCAAGACAATTTACCTTCATTCCACCTGGATGTTCTGCATAAACACAATGAAGCCATATTGAGGATCTGTTTTGTTCTTATGTTGAGAAGAGAATACAGAAGACAGGGTTAGATGGAGGCAACTGATTCACTGTGGTGACCCCTGAAGGGAAAAGCCGAAAGGAGAAGTTGAGACCAAAGTAAAGGTGGTAACACATCGGTGTAAATGTGGTAAAAAGATGTAGCTTTGATGGTACATTATGAGTGCAGCCTAACCTGGATGATGTAAGAAAGCAGCTAGCAGCACTTAGCAGCTGATTCAAAGAATAAACAAAAAAAAGTGGTAAAATTTGGGAGACAGCTCAAGGTCTTGGAGCTTATTATCCAATTAGAAGATAAGACTATCCGCCATGTAACAGGGAAGATGTATTTTTTTTCCATATTAGTCCATTTTTTTACAAAGTGCTGCTCAACACATACATTATCACTGTTGTATTTTACGCCTACATATCTTGTGATCATGGAAGCCTGTGTTGTAAATTATACATTGGAGCAGTTTAATTAAGAAACCGTCTTGTTCAGTGTAAAAGTGGTTTAAAAAAAAGCCTAATGAGTTAAACTGTGAAATTAGTTCCTCAGACTGCTGTGTAGCCCAAAGATGACAACTAGCTTCCACTTTGTGATCTACTGGTTGGTGGGTGTGTAACACTTCCAGTTACTGTCACAGGTGGTTTGGACTCACATGCTGTACACCAGTCCACAGTCATACTTTAATTCAAACAAAATCCTACAACAGTAGTCGGAAGATCGGGTAAGGGGCAAACAAACAGGCAAAATCCAGAAAACAAGGAAGAAATCACAAGTAAGTCAAAGAAACCTGGAGAGTAGGACACTAGACCCAAACTGAGGTCTGAACCAAGCTTAAGTAGGTGGAGCCTGGTTGGAGATGGACAGCAGGTGGCTGCAGCAACACAGGTGACTAGAATGACTGGATTGATTGGGAGTGAAATCGGGATATGGAGAACAGGAGGGAAAACTGGAACTGGTACATGGTAGCTATAGGAAGCATCTCTGTCACTGCTCCGGATATTGAGAAAATGTTGACAATTTTTGGTTAGCAAGTCTTGTAATGTGTAGCATATTATAAAATTTTGTTAGGCCATTTGGTCATGCGGTAAATAATTGAGGCAAAGAAATGCCAAATATTTTAAAAATTAAATTTACACATTACAGACCTGCATAGTCCAAGCATAGAGTCAACATTTTCTTGGGAGTCTCCCCAAGACTTATTTGGTAAAATGTCTGTGTAGGTTCTCAGTCATCCAGGTCATGGTTATCCAAAAGCTGTTTAAGTCATTCCACTGGACGCTAAGAAAGTTCTTGAAGACATTTCGTCTCTCATCCAAGAAATTTTATTTTACCAATAATTTGGTAAAATAACCAAATTATTGGTGTTCCCTTTGTGTTTCCTGAAAATAAGCAAATGTTTACATCTTAAGTCACAAAAAATATTTATGATATACATGGTTGTTTTGTGCATGTTAGCATTTAGCTCCAAGCACCATTGTGCTCAAGTACAGCCTTGTGTTGACCTCTCATAGTTTAAAAGAGTAAGTTAAAATATATTTTACAATAAAATATAATGAACATTGTCAACCTCTAATTCAAAACTAATAATGACGGGGATTATACATTTTACACAGGGAACACAATATATTCCTTTATCAATCCCACAGTGGTGAAGTTGCATGCAACTCTGATTTCATGGGATACCACAGAACTCTAGATCCTAAATGTCAGTGATAGCCTGATGTGCATTTGATCACAATGTGGAGCTGAAAGTTCCTTCACTCTGAAGCTGCAACCTGTCATTGTCTGAGACTATAAAGATTTGTGTGAAGGAGCCAAATCACTCTGGTGATTGCCTGCCTTTGCTGATTGCCATTTGTGATACACTACAGCACTAGTCCACTGGTCTCTCCGTGGGATTGAAGGCTGATCATGAGCAGTCACCATGGCCATTGTTTCTTGAAAACCCATGCTGTGTTCAAGCCCAGCCAGAGCAAGCTGCTTTAAAGCTGCATTAATCAGGCTCTGGTGCATTTAAATCACCCAACTTCTGTGTAGGTTGATGAGAAATGGGCCATATGTAGATGTCGGGTTCCTGCCTGGTGGTGGATTGAGACATTAGAGATTGTCCTCAGTCTTCTTCTGGCATTCACAATGCTCCTTGCTGAGCTATTTAATTAAAAGCCAACAGATAATCTCTCCTAATACATCATGTGGACATAGCAACAAAGACACAGTATTCTTTATAGAGAAAGATGCAACAATATTAATCACCTGAAAGAGAATAAGTTTCATACTGGACTGAATCTTCCAATAAGCATGGTTTTAAAAACAGACAACACAGCTAACAGTAACATTAGAAAGGATTTAGCGCTACCGATGAATGGTAACTGAGGGTGGTTGTAGCTCAGACTTGGCTTGAGAACTAGACGGAGCCTGGTTCTAGAGCAGTCTGGACCATAATATGGAGTGGTAGTTGAAGAGGGACCAGTTCACTTCCAGGGCACTGCCAAGGTAAAAAAAAAAAAAAAACATACTAGAATGAAAGAAAAGAATTTTCCCTTGAGGGATGAATGAAAAAATCCTAAATACAATTGTTTTTTTTATGGATCAAATGGATTCACATAGATCCAATTATGGATCAATATTGGAGCTTGAGAGATTAGTCTTGATTCTTGTGGTGTTTTTGCCCTATGCATTCCTAAAACAAATCAGTGAATGCTCACTATTAGGTTATGCACCCATCATTAAACATCAGTCTCATTATTTGACTATACTGGATTTGAAAGTTGATAATGGGTCTAGACAAGGTTTTAAATTTCAAGGGCTAACGCTGCCTGTTGGCCCTTAAGCCATGGTCACTTTTGGTCTCTCGGCCCTCTTCATATTAATGGGATTAGCAGGACTGTGGATGAGAGGGGCCATGACGTGTAAGCAGAGAACCCCAAGCCATTAGAAACAAATACTACCCCGTCCCCAAAGTCCAACTGGGATGCCTTTAGTTTTACATTTTCCTTAAGAGGAGAGGAGAATGCCACCACTCTTCAATGGGCCTCTCTGTCTCAGGAGCTTTATTTTCTGACCATGAGCACTGGATTGTTTCGATAAGGTTATGACACAAGTTTGCTCACAATGACAGTGTCCATTCTAAGAGCAAGGGTTCTGTGTGCTTCCTCTGTTCTCCCTAGACCCAATCAAGCATGCCATTTGTTCCCAAACAGAGGGGAATTAAGCCCTGTTTTGTGTTGGTCTGTTGTTTATGAGGGACAAACAAGCAAAACCTCACTATTCACTATTTGAACAGAGCGGGAAATTGCTTCAGTTTTGGCAACCAAACTTGTCAGAACCAATTTCAGGAACTTATTGCAGTTGTATGTTTACTAGTTTGTATTCAGAAGAGGTGAGATGAAGGAAGAGGTAAAAGACTTGCGATGAATGATTTAACAGGAGCTTCTTTGTGTTATAAATATGCATTTTCATTTTGTTGCGTGTTACTGTCTTAATGATGTTAAACTGGACAGAGTGCCAGTCAATGCCATTGGGGGTATGATTAGAGTTAATTGCCAGGCTGAAAATCAGCCAATAGCCTTTTATTACCAAAGCTGACAGAATGTAATGGGTTTTTTTTTATTTAATAAGACAATTTTAGTATGATTTAATTTTTAACTTTATCTTGGACATTAAAATGGAAATAATAAGACCAGATTAGCTTATATGGCAGAACCCAAACATGCTTACTAAATTTTCAGAGGAACAAGATAAACAATTAATACTCAACTCCCATGTGACTTGCAATGACAGTGTCACAAAAACATTGTTAATGTGAAACTGCTTAATTTAAGGTTTTTATTGTTTTTAATTACTGGGTCCATTTGTTCTGGAGAGGAAGGCTAATTCATTTCCTCAGTAGGGACCAAGTGAACAATTAAGATTTACAGATGTGTAACAAGCCGAGGTAACATTATCAGCAGCTTAACTCCCATCAGGTCTGTGTCTGCCAAAGAATATGGGAGGGACACTGACTTCTTATTTGAATGTACTTAAGTAACGCAAACAAACACTGTTGTATGTTCAATCGATCAAGTGGAAAATAAATGTGATGTCCAATATGATATTATCTAACAGTAGACTAAATAAAAAGTGGCTGAAGTGGAGAATGTGAAAAAGTGATGGCAGGTCTGATTATTTAAATTTCTTTTTTTTTTTTTTTTACAATATTTCAGGAGGGCAATATTGAAAATTTCCTCTCAAAAATGAATTAAAAAAATCACCTAGTGCCTCAATGTCACCTCTATTAGTGTACATCAGAAATGTAATGGCAACTTTGGAAGAAGTCAAGATACGCTATAAACTGTCTACATAGAGAAGAAATAAGTGTGAATGGAGCCGGTGCCTATCCTGGCAGTCTCAGGGCATGAGGTGGGGGACACTCCGGGCACGACGCCAGTGTACCGCGGAGCCACACAGAGACAAACGATCACTCACACACACACTCACTCCTACGGTCAATTTGGGACCGGCCAATCAACCTGAAGCGCATGCTTTTGGAGGTGGGAGGAAGCCGGAGAACCCGGAGAGAACCCACGCAGACACGGGGCGAGCATGCGAACTCCGCACAGAGCGGGACTTGAACCCGGGTCCGCTGTGTTGTGAGGCGACAGCGATACCCACAACAAACTTTTTGCCCTTAACAACGGTTATAAATTAAAGGTCTAAACTATCCCTAACTCACTAAATTAGGAAGGCTTAGTGGAAATCTTGTCAACACATTAACAATGACAAATAAACTAGGTAAACTTTTGAGGGACTTCATAGCAAACTGCTACACCTAATCCAAGTGAAACATCAGTTAAGACAAGTATTGTGTAAAGCTTACTAAGACTTTTTTCCTTTCTTGTCAAGTTCATGTTTGTTCCACACATACTTGAATTTCTTTGAATTGTGCTATTGTTGTGGTTAAAATTGTTTTTTAAGTAAGATTACAGTATCTGGGGCTTCCTAAGTGTGCTTGCTTCAGCACAGAAGTTCCTGTGGTCTATTTAGCCACTGTGGGTAACCTGCCGCTCCCTTTTGACTTATAATACTGGGACAAAACTAGACTTGTGCCCTTTGTGGCCTTTTTCTGATGCTATGTCTTCTCCCAAATGATTGAGTTGGTTTCTACATAGAGGGATGATTACTGTCCTTTACTGATGAGAGAGTGCAAGTGGGAGAATTACAGGTATTGTAATAAACTTTTCATACTTATTTTTGCACCTGCTGACAGAGCAAATTATAAGATGAGTAGTCATAGACCGGATCATCCTTGCTGTCAGACTTGCCTCCACCCTCTCTCTCCCCTCACTTCCTACTTCTGACCAGACCACAGCAACGAGGAAAGCACATCTTTTCACTAGCTGACTCAAATTGATACCGTTGAACCTTGAGAACCCGGTGTGTGGTTTAAGTACTTTATAAAATGCATGCAAGGCACAATAGCCTGCATGCCACCCTCCAGGACACCACAGGTTATTTACAACCAGACAACCAGTCTGGCCCGTGATCTTGTGTAGTTTCATTTAAGTAAGTGTTTAAAAAAAATACCAACCGCACTAGGATTTGACCCTTGCCAAGCGTTGTCATCAAATAGCTACACTGAGAAAGGGCAAGAGTTGAATTCAATCCAAGGCTGTAATCTCAGCTTCAGGGGGCTTTTGACTAAATGCTTGTGTCGGTTATGAAAGACTGAAACCAGATATATATAGAGATGGAGATTTTGCTCATATTACTGATTTTTTGCTACTGTTTGTCTCAGTAGGTTTGCTGTTCCTCACCAACTACACCTGTAAAAAGATATTCAGAGTCATTAAATACATTGTTTTTTTGTAATTAGTCATGGCAAGTAAAGTTTCGGGCCATATGTATTTTATGTTATACACGTATGTTGGATCACCAAATCCAATCAAGTGTGGTGTAAATTGACAAGTTCTATTGTAGCTTGTCATGTGTTGGTGAGGCAGACAAGTCTGACATCTCTCCAGATGGAGAACAGCTTGTGTTGTATTGTATTTCACCGACAGAGCCAACTCACTCGTTTGCTCGTTTTTTCTCGTGCTCAATCTTTGTCATCATGAGTAAAATCACACTGGTGACAGATTGATGGAATCATGATGGTTTACAGGGTTGATTTCAGTGGTTTATTTTGGCTTAGCACTGACCCTTGGTGTCGGTGGCCATGGTGTTTTTCCTCCTTTTTGACTCTTTATGTATACGTGACTTTCTCCCCTGGCTATTTTGCTAAGTGAGGTTGTCCTCATCGGCAAGAACTGGATGCACACAATTGGCGGGGGTTTATTTGTTATCTGAAGAGGAAGTTTTGGATGAGTGAAAGTGTGCACAACTGTTTTTCCTTAACCAGCCCCTGAGGTATGAGGATCTGAGAGAAGTGTTGTCAGCTGCTTGTGTAAGTGTGACTGTGAAGACCTTGAGGCTATCCATAGTGAACATGTGTTGTCCTGACTGTGAACTTCAGCTTTTTAGGGTCTTACAGCATTCATCCGATGAGATGATAAGAGGGCCACCAGATACCCCAAATGGCTATTCCAAACTTCCATGTCCAACCAGTACAGCAGACACATGTCTCTCCACCACATGGTAGAAATATCAGTGGTTGTTCTAATTAGGAAGCCTTTTCAGGGAAATCACTCCATAGCCCTGCTGTCTTGTAACGTTTGTTTTCATTTGCATGTGTGACTGTGAGAGTTCGGGATGAAAACCCTTGCCTTCAGACACACAAGATTCTTCATGTTCACTCAGAAACTTCAAACTATCTTTTTTCTGCTCAAAAATGTTCTCCTTCTTACGTCTTATGGCCAGGTGTTAAGAAAAACAAGCAGCATTATCTCAGAATAAATTTTCCTGAGAATAACACTCATCGACAAACTTGGAGGTGGGTAAAACATGAAATGATCTGTCCCTGCTGGCATATTTCTTTCACTCTTGTAGCGAAAAGTACATTATCATAACTAAACACTAGATTAAATGACATCTGTAGTGCTCCCTCTCCCTCAATTTCTCATTTAGTGCTACTCTTAGACATTTTCTAATGTAGTGTACCCATCTCTCTACTTGATTGATGAAGCTGATGACTCTCACACATGAGGTTAAGTAAAGACAGCAGGCTTTGGATTCATTCTATGTGGCCTTGTTCTCTACCTCAAGACATAGCTCTGATATGGAGACAGTGGTGGTGTCTATGATTTTGTCATCTTCTAAACCACATTTCCTGCAGCTCACATTTTCATTCTGCTCCGGAGCTAACACATATACCAATGTCTCACTGTGAGTATTGATTTTTTTAGCGCAGGAACAATCGACCATTGTTCCTCCATGTGAGCACAGATGGCTTATGAGGTAAGCGTGAATTTAATATCAATTGTCAGCTATTGCAGGGTGAAGTCACTCATTCAGTGGATGTAAATGCAGTACTGTACTTACTGATAGAAAAAAAGACATACTGTAGTTTACTGTAATATGGATCTATTGATATTGATAACAGTAAAGCATAACACTCTGAGTCTCATATACTCATAGTTCTGCACCCAGAACTCCAAAGAAACTTGGTATCGACAAGTGCTGAATTGTAAGTACAAGAAGGCCTCAACATACAAACATTTAATTTACGAACATTCAGAGATACGAACAATCATGTGCCACCATATCAGATTATTGTACCGCTGTTCCCCGTTCTGCCTAAACCCCCGCCGAGCAGCACTGCTGCATATGAGCATTTCCATCACTTGTGTCCCCCTCTTGTTCTTGTTTGTTATTGTCTCTGTGAGCATCTCAGAGTATCAGGCTTCGAATGTTGGATAATTTACTGTTTATTATGGATGATAAAGCAAAGGCTAGTGAATATGGTGGTGATGATCACTCTGATTACAACTCTGCCTCCCACCAATAATAACTGTTGTACTAGTTTTCATCCTAAAGTGGTTTCAAAATAGTATTGAGACACTTGTACCAGGAAGCAAAAACTGTTTTTATGTAAATATTCAAATGATCAACAACTGCTTAACCATAGTTTCTACATAGTATCCACGTAGGAGCTGATGATGTATGTTGCAGTACACTGGTGGAGATGTCTGGCTGTCTATCATGAGGATGAATGATTGATGCAGGTTGCCACAATGAACAGATGAGGTAGTAGCACACACGCTGGCATGATTTCCTGCACAATGAGCTTTTAATTTGCAGCAATAATGTGACATAAGCAAACCAGCTACATTTGGAAAGTAGAAAATCCTTTTTCAGAGGAAGACATTTAGTTTTAAAAGTCATAACTGTAATTTTTAAACTCAAATATTCCCTCAAATATTCTCTCTTGCTACTATTTGGTAGATGGGGATGATTAACTCCCTAAGCATTTTGCTTTCTCACTGCAATAAGAAAAAATACATACCACCACAGTCCAATGTAACACAACAATGGATTCAGTATGATACAAGCATATTGCAAAATGTGGGCCAACTGAGATACCTCACAATGTCACCTTGTCCTTTCCTCATTCAAATGCTGAGGACTTCAAACACACTTCAGTACACATAGTGCGGTGAACAAAAACAGAATATATAAAGTATTGTGTGATGTGTGTTTACAAGGTTTCAATGGATTTTCTTGTTTGCCGTATTTTCAGTAGCTGCAGTCTGGATTTTGAGCACAGACAGTATCATAATGTGTTTGTGGTTCTTAGGACTGTGTTTATTTGAATTTAAGGCTGTTTATTCGGGACCAGCTTTTACAGGATATAAAAGGCCCAGTCAGATAATCTTGTGATTTATGAGTGGAATAAAATACGAGCTCAGGGTCCAGCAAGTTTTCTTCCAGCTAAATCTGTTTTCTTAGAGATATTCATGAGGGGATTTTCCCTTTTTCAGATTATTCACTCAATGCCCCATAATTATGAGATGACATGCATGACTGGCTGATGTCTGTGAGACTGAAAACATAAATCATGTGTAAATAAGAAAATCTCACAAATATACACGTAGAGTGAGTTAACTCTGTTAAGTGTCTGGCTCTTTCGGTCTAGGTAAATGTGACAAGAGGTGTAAATAATGCTCTTATCAAGGACTACTTTCACTTGAGGATAAGTAATTATTTTACTGAGTAGAAACTGCAGTTTGACACTTTTTATGAAAAGTGTCCATATTAATTACCACTACCAAGGAGGTTTGATCATCTCCTATTTTTTCCTTGGTCGGCAGATCTTTCAGCAGGATTACAGAAGTTGGTGAATCAGTTTCCATGAAATTAGTCAGGGATGCATTTTTTGTCAAAATTTACCTAAAAAAAATATTTTTTTTTATGGATAAACTTATCAATCTTTAAAAAAAATGTAACTTATTTAAGGAGGGCGGCACGGTGGCGCAGTGGGTAGCGCTGTCGCCTCACAACACGGCGGACCCGGGTTCAACCCCCGCTCTGTGCAGAGTTCGCATGCTCTCCCCGTGTCTGCGTGGGCTCTCTCCGGGTTCTCCGGCTTCCTCCCACCTCCAAAAGCATGCGCTTTAGGCTGATTGGCCGGTCCCAAATTGACCATAGGAGTGAATGTGTGTGTGAGTGGTTGTTTGTCTCTGTGTGGCTCCGCGGTACACTGGTGTCGTGCCCGGAGTGTCCCCCGCCTCGCGCCCCGAGACTGCCAGGATAGGCACCGGCTCCCCCGCGACCCGCGCAAGCGGTTAAGAAAATGACTGACTGACTGACTGACTTATTTAAGGTGTTGGGGCTTCGGTCTATAAATGTGTCTGTTTGGTCCAGATCCAGATAGATTAAATTGCACTAGACTTAAATGATTGGTGATAGATATTGACAAACTTTATATTTCCAGGATTACAAATTTGATTGATGTATTCGTTTTAGGTGGCACTCAAAAATGAAGCAATTTAGAGCTGTTTTGGATAACTAAGTCGGGATATTTTTCACCAAAACAAGGAGTCAGTAAAAAGCTGGTATGGATGTGTTGAGGCCTCACTGCTGGCTTAGTGAAATAATGTGACAAGTGTAGTCCAGAATTGGAGAATTGACTTACAATGCACCCACCTGCATCCATAACCCACGAGTTCAATACTACAGGAGATTTTGGAAATGTTGCTGTAACTCTCTATTCTCATTGAGGGCAATAATTCACTCCACTGTCCTGATGAAGTTTTGATTTAAAAAAATGAAATGTATTCTGAGACACATGTCAATAGTTTTTATTATCCGTATCTTTGACCATGTGGTTTTCCATACAAAACATAGATAATAATTCCTTTTTGGTGCAAATCATTTAACTGATATGAAGATCATAAAATACAGTGTGTATCCCCCATAAAAGCTGGAAGGCAAGAAATTGAGACACATACTGTATTACAAAGATTAATGACCTCGGTTCTGCTCTTCTTTAATTACAAATAGATCAGCTCACATCTTTGGGATATTTGTTTGGTTGCAGTGTATTATTTCTGACCAGAGAGAAATATAGTCCATTAATTCCACTGAATTCTTCACTGGGTGCGAAGCATAAGTAATTTGTTAATATGCCATAAATAACAAAGTGAAGGACACCTTTATGGGGATGGCATGACCTGTTTCTTTTTTCCATGTGTTGCCAACTTTGGTCGTTTTTGCATGCAGAGTATTGAAGGATCCCACTATGTACTGAAGCAACACCTTTCAAACAAGATGTTTCAGCCAGAAGAGGTGAACGGGCACTTTTAAGTACACTTTTCAAGTCATAAAAATCCATATACAAGTGTTTTCTTTGGGGTTTAGGGAAAATTCTTAACCTTGAGGAAAAACAGTTGAAGGTTTGATGGGAATAAAGGCTCACTTTGCACCTCATAAAGACCTGTGAGCACACCTAGGCTGCTGCAGCCAGAGGCCTGTTGAAGGCCTTTACTTACAGCTTTAAAATCAGTCCCGGCTGATAATAGAAGGGATTAGGAGGGTGATGCAACAGCGTTGTCTTCACCATAAACACCTTCAGTGTGTTAGAAGAGTGACAAATCACCATTTTTTTTTCTTTATGTGTGTGTGTGTGTGTGTGTGTGTGTATGTGTGTGTGTGTGTGTGTGTGTAAACAGTATGTGTATACTGTATATACAGAATGTGTATACTGTATGTGTGTATTTATTTTAAAAGAGGATTGAGCAACCTTTTCATGCTGGGTCTTCTTGACAGCTACAGCTGCTGAGACACTACTGAATGTTTAAGTGTTAATTTTTTTTGCAGTAGTCTAGCGTAAAACCTTAGCTACTGAGCTGGAATAAATGTGTGCATCAGGTGGTGTTTCAAACCAGCTTGCATGACGTAAATTTTTCATATGTGTTCTGTAAATAATCTAGCAATGCACTCTATTGGTCTAGATCAGTGGTTCTTAACCTTGTTGGAAGTACCGAACCCCGGCAGTTTCATATGCTCACTCACCGAAGCCTTCTTTAGTAAAAAATATGATTTTTTTTTTCAAATTTAAGACACAAGTATATTTTTTAATGGTGTATTTAATGAACTGCATTAATGTCATCTTTTTCAAAGAGCAAAACCAAGACAGGCCATGAACTCCCATGAAATGACCTACCAGCAATTCAGTGACCTACCTGCAAATCTGCTGTTGTTACAGACCAGTTCAGACATGCCTGGCTTTACCTTGGCAAGTGCTACTCTTATGTCATTTTCATATCAAAGTCTGTTTCTTTTGTTTTCAATGCAGCTTAAGGAAGTGTTCCTTTATTTTTGCCGGTGCGAGACGAGTTCCTCAACTTGACATTGCAAATTATGTAGATAGGACGTTGACTCCCATCATGTTCCGTTATACATGTTAATCCATGTTGCACATATTCATCTGACCACTTTCTTTTTTTGCTCAACATTGTTATGAATTAAAATATTAAGAAAGAAATCAGACAACGTACCTTCACGACAGGCATAAATCGACTACTGAGCACGCAAATTCCCATGTAGCACAGGGTGATCACGCTACAGGTGTAGCGTGATCACCTGCAGCCAGTGATGGCTAAGGGGGGCGTGTCATCACAATGTGTCACACGTACAGTGATTCTTGTATGTTCGGCGGAGGTCCAAACAAAACAAAACACCCGACACGTGTGTGAATGTTATCACTTGAATTAGTGGACAAATGAATCTTCAGGCACATGATGAAGAGTCATAGGAATTAGTTAGTTAATTACAGTATATATCTGGAGGCTTAAAATATCTGTAGCACATGTCGCACCAATCCCTCCAGCAGTCATTCTAAATCAGTGTGGTGGACAACGGGCCACCATTGAGCTCTGTAGTGCTAAGCCAATGGCAATGCTAAAAGTTCCCTGTGAAATGCACCTGTATTGTAAGTCAAAATATAAGAGTGAGATAGACTAGAGTATGCAGTATGAAGCCAAGAGTGTTTGACCTAATCGTAATTCTGCGATGTTTATGGCTCATAAGGTAGGAAGCTGAAATAAAGCTTTCCTCCCACTTTTAAACAGACTGGTAAATCTTTCCTCTAAGAAGGCCTGTCCTCCCTCCTCTGAACTTTGCTATCAGTAATCTGACATGCAAGCAGGTTGCTACGGTTAAACCACCTCTCTGTCGTCATCTGCATGTAAATTGATGGACTTGAATGATGTGTCCTCATGTCTTTTGCTTCATTGTGTTCTGTTTAAATTGCAGGTTACGTTATTTAACTTTCTGTGTCATGATATTTCAAGTAGTTCTGGGCCCTTCAATATCACGCTGATTTTAATTTGCTGATGAGATAATTTTGAACCTTAATTTTACTCTAGTTTATGTTTACATCTCTCTTAGCGTAGATTCTGGTTCTTCCCAGATATGGAAATCAGTTTCACATCACTTAAAGTTTTTTGCTGATCTATCTAGTGTGGTTTAAAATACCATACAAATGTTTGGACGCTAATAAGCTGAATTATCGAACAAGTGGTTTTTAACCCTACATGTAATCATTGTGTTCTTTATTGATTAATCTTTTGATAATTTTTAAAAAATATATTCTTAAAAACATACTTACCATTTAAAAATATACTAACCATTTTTACAGAGAATAAAAGCCTGCATTACATAAGTTCAGGAAATCTTCAAAAGCTGATGGCTGATGCTTAACGTCCGGTGTATCAATGTTCATTTTGCCGACTAACCAGCTTGTACTGTGGGTGCTACACCTGACTATCGTAAGACACTACAACGTCGTTGAATATTTCATCACTATTAATCAGCTCCTGACTCAGAGGATTTCAAACCGCATACAGCGTAATTTCTCGCCACCCTCGCTGTTTTGGCCATTACCACCTTGGCACTAACACCAAGATGAATGCGGAGCTTCTGTCAAGATGTTATTTTTGAGATTATGCCTTTCTCAACTCCTTCATGAGGAAATTGGGTTGACACAGTGAATTTCTTTCCTTTTAAGCAGCCTTAATACTTAATGCTGTTTTGTCTGCCCCTGGGGCCTGCTGAGTGTGATTTGCACTTTTCCAGTTTGGCACGGATTCTTGTTACCCCTAGAAAAACTTCCTGCATTCATGCAAAACAGCGTAACCTAACCCTGAGTCACAAAATACTTTGTGGGAGACTCAACATCTTCCACAATCCGGCGGAGGTAACACTGCTGCCTAAGGCGAGCCACATAAATAGAAAATGGCTCAGCAGATGTAAAGAAACAGCATGTGCTTGTTTAACTCCTATAAATATCCAAGGTGAGGTTGACATTATCTCTCTAGTGAGAGAAGACACTTTCAGAGCTGTGCTGTCTCTGCTATACTGTATCTATGACCTCATCCCTAAATGTATGTGTTGAGGTATGATTCAAAGACATTACCACTCATGTCTTAATCAGTTTGTTTAGGGGTAAGATCGTAGGCTTATAGATAGACCGGATGGCATGTGATGGAACATGATGATGGCCACAAGCAACATGCTCAAACAAAACAAACATTTAGAAGACATCATCTGTTATTTCCTTTTCCCCAGTGATATTTTCAGCAGAAACTTGTCACCCTACAGCCAGGGGAATAGAAATAAACCAGAGAGACGCTGAACAACAGGCTTCTGAATCCTTTTGGACGGTGATGGAGATTGTCTGTATTGTCTATTGGGACGTGTGTGTGTGTGTGTGTGTGTGTGTGTGTGTGTGTGTGTGTGTGTGGGGTGGGGGGCATTGGGAGGTCTATTGTGTAAACGCTCGTGTGAGCCTTTTATGAGCTTGTCTGAGTGATTTCCCAGTGAGAGTGTGTTTTATAGGCAGATTCCTCCAGGATGAGTCTGACTGTTGGATGGAACAGCCCTGTGGCAGCCTCCCAGTCTCCAGTCTAATGAGTTGCCAGTCAAGCAGGTGGTCCATCAGATCGATGAGATCCAGTGAACAAATGGCATCCAGTATGCAACTTTTCTTAGATGGGTGCCTATGGAACCAATCAGTTTCTGAGAACCTTAAAGTTGTTGTTTCTGTTCTACTATGAGAGAGCCATCTGTATTTTCATGAGCCCCCTGTGAAGAATGTATAAAACATGGACAAAATTTACATATCAGAAACAATGAGAGCTGTAAAAGTCACAAGTGTTTCCAGTTGTTCTTCCAGTTAATATAAAGTAAATGACACAGGTTTATTAGTAGTATGTGGAAATTGTCTGTAGATTTTCAGCAGTAATTGAGTTAATGACTTATTCAGAAACCCAATTTTCAATAGATGAGCACCACAACCATCCAGCGCAGCCCCACTGGTGAGTTATTTTACTTTTGATTCCAGATTACACATACAGAAAGGTTTATTTTCATTTTGTCTTGTAAATCTTTGTGAAATGTTTATTTAACTGAGTTTATAATGTTGGTTAATGTGCTAGCAGTGAGCCTAGTCAGTCCTCAGCTTTGGTCCAAATTGACTTAACTCACAAAGTTGTTGCTAGATATCCGTAATACCGTCATTGCCCCCATTGGACGTATTCATATGACTTTGATTGTCCTTTTCTTGTAGCTCCGTGATCGTCTTCTTTTCCTTTCGGCTTTTCCCTTCACGGGTCGCCACAGCGAAACAATTGCGTCCATCTAACCCTGTCTTCTGCATCCTCTTCTCTCACACCAACTACCTATGAGGTTCATAATTGTGGTTTTGAGTGAACTTTCTCACACGCCTCGCCCCGTCATCTATTAATAATCTGTTTAATTTCAAAACCAAAATGACAACAAAAAACAACTAATGATGTTTCCACTAACCTTTAATTGTCTTGTGATTACTTTTAATTAGCAAATGTTACACAGTGTGTAACATTTGCTAATTTGTAACATTTTTAACAACCTCTTTTTTTCTTCTTCTGTGTTATCATGCTGAGATCAATGCTTGGCTCAAATAGTCAAATCTTATAAAGGGTCTCCCAAACATGAATTCTGTCATAACATGCTGTAAGTTTGTTTTACCAAGAATGCTCCATTGACATGAGCATCGGCATCTAAAATTCAATTATCAATGAAAGCAAGTACATGACATTTGGTTTTCTACCACGTAACCCAGTGGTAACATGTTACTGTCCTTCTCTGATAAATGTATTTAGTCTCTACGCTTAGCTTCTAGCCGTCTTTGTTATTGCAGATAGAATTCTTCGACATTCTTTTCAATGAACTGCCATTTTTGACAAATCTGAGAAACCCTGCATTCTCCTACTGATCACTGGGAGCTCAGAACAATTTAATAAAGTCTTTAAAATTAGATTTGCTTGGATCAACTGATGGGCAGCATGGTGGCGCAGTGGGTAGCAGTTCCTGGTTTGAGTTCCGCTCTGTATGGAGTTTATATGTTCTTCCCGTGTCTGTGTCGGTTCTCCCTGTGCTCTCTCTTCTTTCTCCCACCTCCAAAAACATGCACTTTAGGTGAATTGGCCAGCTTCAAATTGCCTGTAAATTGCCTGAGTGTGTGCACGCATGTTTGTCTGCATGTGGCTCCGTGGTGCACTGGCGTCGCGCCTGGAGTGTCCCCCGTCCCACGCTCCTAGTCAGCTGGAATAGACTCTAGCACCCCGCGACAGCGGATGAAGCAGGTCATGTCAATTAAGGAATGAATGAATGGATCAACTGATGGTTTGATGCTTGGGTTAATTTTCCTATAGAGGCCTTTAATGTTTGAACATTTCATATTGTTTCATTGTGGATTTTTGTATGACATGTTATTTTTTTGCATTTAACATATATGATTGGCTTCTACTTTGGTGTTGTCTCACTTGTAAGAGAGATTTCTTTTTTTTGTCTGAGTGAGACTTCCTGCTTAGATTGTGGTGTAATAAACACGATTTTCTTTCTAAGAGTTACACCTCAAAAAACGTTACACATGCTTTTGACATAAAATTTTTCTGTCTTGAGAACAGGTGTGCGGTTTTGCTTGTGTTGTTCACCGATGTTATTTCATGTAACGACAAAAACTGTGTTGTAAATCCTCCATGACCAGCATTCAGTACATCAGGAACAAACCACAAGTGTTTAGCATGGCTGTCTGTTGTTTTGACATTAGCTCATTAAATTATGGTGTGTTAGAATGCAGCCGGCTCAGGGTGGGGTCGAGTGCATGCCCCCCTCCTCTGCATTACTACTGCAGCTGACTTTTAATGGAATCTTATTTCAAAGCTTGTGAGTAAGTCCTGTGGGCTTGTGGTTTGTAGGTCATTGTGCCATTATGGTCTGTCTGAGGGAAGAAATATATGTTGGAGTGCGTGTCGGTGGGGGAGGGAGAATTGGGCGCTGGGGCTTCGTCTGCATGTCTGCATGCATCGTAGCGTCACTCTATATTTTCTCTACTGCTGTAGGTGGACAGAGTGACACCCCCACCCACCCACCCCTTCCCAACCCCTCAGAATTGACCCACAAAATCCCTTCCACTGGGCAACAAAGGGATTATGGGAGAAGCAGACTAATCTACTTCTGTGAAATTACTTATGCAAAGTGTTTTCCACAGAAGCCATGGCATCAGCATTGTATTAAAGAGCAAAAAATAAAAGCGGTTTAAATACTGTTTGCTGTTTTTATCAAATCATCCAAAAGCTGCACTTCTCTGGTCTTTATAGTCTCTGTTCAGAGCGAAGAAAGAAAACGCTGCAATTCCAATCTGAGACCCTTTGTTTTCCTAATTTAGAATACTTGAGAAGAAACACTGGGTTTGCAAGAGGCCACCTGCAATAACAAATGGCTCCCCAGTGTGTAGGAAACATCCAAAAACAGCACCCTGATGATTTTTTTTGTTTTGATTTATTAATATTCTGCATATGCCCGAGAATTGTTGGTGATATAGCTTGAGGTAATACTAAAAATATACATTTGCAAATCCTATAAATGCCAGCAGAGCAGCTCTCACCTCCGAATGGTATTTTCCGTCCATTCATTCATTAATTTTCTGCTGCTGTATCCGCTGTAGCGGGTCACGGGGAGCTGGAGCCTATCTCAGCTGGAATAGGGCATGAGGCGGGGGACACTCCGGGCATGACGCCAGGGCACCGCAGAGTCGCACACAAAGACATACAACCACGCACACACACACTCACTCCTACGGGTAATTTGGGACCGGCCAATCAACCTGAAGCACAAGCTTTTGGAGGTGGGAGGAAGCCGGAGAACCCGGAGAGAACCCACCGACTTAAACATATTTGATCAGTTTATCTGAATGTTCTGTCTTTATCTGCCAGTGAGGCGATGGAGACTGAATGATGATAAACTCAGTACCTTGTTAGTTCTTTTGCCAAGCAGATTGTGTTTAGTGTTTCACCATAGCCAGCTCTGCTTTACATGTTTGAGTGCTGCTGTCATGATGGTGTTACGCAGTGTATCCCAGGCTAGGCCGAGGGATTTTCTTCAGTAAAGTTCGCATATTGGTTTGGCTGAAAACAAAGACACAGTAAAAGCTTTTTGGCAGGCATTCTCTTGTCTTTTTCCTCCTGAGACTCACTAGACTTTTGGAAATTAGCCTACATGTTTTCACATACTGTAAAATGATTGTTTCCCCTCCACATTTGGCTCGTTGATGACAGATAGTTCGATGTTCTCGATGTGTTATATTCATCTTAGAATGAAGAGATCTGACTTTGCACCACAAGAAGGACATGTGGGTTTTCTTTGTGGCACACACTGTTGGATTTTGTTTGTGTCATTCCCAGAACAGATTCCATTCCAGATGCTTAGGCCTAGGTGGTCACACCCATGGTGATGTTGCACAATGCCTATTCAGTATCTCCTTTGTTGAGCAGATACTCTTCCTGTGTTTTCTTGTCTCTGGAAAAACTGCCCCCCATCAAAGATGTTTAACTAGGAGTCAAATTAAAAGAGATCGGCACTAAAAAGTCAGCATGATATTTCCCTTCCAGATGTTCTAATGATGGCCTCTTCAGCTCACACCACCTCTTTTTTCATTGTGTTCACAAGGTGAGCCAGATGGGCGGCTCTCTCCTGAAGGTGGGAACAAGATGCTTCAACGGAATGGGGCAAGCTATAAAGTATTCTTCTCAGAATGGGAAATGACAAGATGACCAAACATTTCTAGCACATGTATACATACATTAATTTTCATGTACCGCCGCTGTAGCCGCCCTAGCGGGTCATGGGGAGCTGGAGCCTATCCCAGCTGGCATAGGGCGTGAGGTGGGGGACACTCCGGGCACGACACCAGTGCACCGCGGAGCCATACTTCTGTTTTTTTTTTAAATTGTCCTTCCAGGAAAAGACACTGTTAATCTACAGAGAGGATAATCCTAACCTCCAAGGTGTTTCCTTTTGTTGAAGGGAAATATCTCAATCACAGCGAACCTAAATTCTTTTGAGCAAACTACAATTTAGCTATTTTTTTAATCAGTCACAAACTGTTGTGCTCTTGGCGAAAGACAAAATCAATTTCTTCAGTCAAAATAAATCACCTCACATAAATCATCAGAAACTCTTGTGCATTAAAATAAACTTCCTATGGACTTCTAAGGAAAACAAAATCCGTAAGAGACTATAAGCACGGAGTCATAAATTAGTCAGCCTTGTTAGATTTTGTCAAAATAGAAGAAGATGACTGTTTTTGCAAAAATGTTAAGGTCCACGTCAAAGCAGTTCATCTGTGTTTTGACCAATACATTATCTTTTATAATTATTTTGTGCTATAAAAATACCTAAATCAAGTTACATTAATGTAGCTATTTTTTCCTCAAGACATTTGATTTAAAACATCACATAATGAGAAACAAAACTATGGTGGTAAAAACAGTTAAAGGCACCGTTCCTAAAATGCCTCTCCCACCATGTGTCAGTAAGTTTGCTTCTATTAGCTGATTAAGCATTGTTTCCCATATATAGCTTTAATTAATACTTATTAGCAACAGCAGCATTTGATTCCATTAATGAAAAGAAATAAAAAAGGAATGTTTTTTCTTTCGCTTCTCCCAATTGACGTTAGTAATTTTGAATATTGCAGTGAGAGAGGGAGGGCACACAGATTTATTGGCTGTTAATGGCTGAAGTTAATGAAAGGATCATACATGGCAGCTTTTACCAGCTCTTGGACTCCTTGCGAGGTTTAATATCCCTTCTCTCTCAGGTCTGCATAAGAATGAATGGCCCTCTGGTGACTTGTTGATCTTGTTACTCGTAGAGTGAACGCTCGGTTTGACAGACTCCTTCATTTTATCACTTAAATGCTACCTTGAGAGGAGCCCGGATTAAAAAATGAATGTGTTGCTACAGCTGCGTAACATTAGTCTCATATTTTAACATTTAACCGCTCTGTCTGTGTTGCAGTTTATTTAACCTCATCTGAACTGATTTCAAACATGGCTGTTTCATGGAAATGGTACTGTAAAGTTTCTGGAGCACAACAAGGCCACTCGCAAATACCCATCACTGTTTGGAACGAGCTACTGAGTGTATATGTGCTGTGCATGCTCAGCGCTAACAGATATGTGTGACAGTTTTGAGATATGGCCTGCTGGACATCCAGGGCAGGGATTGCAGTGGCTGATGAGAGGCTTCATCCGCCTGCTGCTCTCTTAACCCTCTTCTCATCTGCTGTTAGTGGTGGATAGTACTGCTCTAAAGCCTCTTGTGTAAGAGATCTGGTCATAGAAGATATAAGATGGGAGGGCAGGGGACAGGGAATGACGTAAGTGTCCTCCTATCCTTCCTTCCATTCTCCTCCAATCTGTGATTCTGATCACTGCGGAGGTCAAGGAAGCAAAGCCACTGACCTTAATTCCTTAAGGAAAGATTTCCTGGGAAGAGTTGCTGTCTTCTTTCTGCTCCTCTTTTGGCAGTTGACCTGAAACGGGGGGCAGGGAGGGAGCAGCTGACGTAAACAGTGGCTGTGTGTTTTGAGAGCCTACAGACAAGGCGCTGAAGGGCCTGAACTGTCTCCCTATTTTTTCGGTCCGATGAAGGACGTGGCTCCATCTGTTTCCTGCTCCCGATGGCTTCAGCATTCGCTCAAAGTCAGATCGAATGAAGACAAATGAGTAAACGGAAGGATGAGTCACAGCTTTGTTCTTGTATTATGACAAGTTCTTCTGCCTCAGTGACTCTAGTTTGAAATATTGACATGTTTGCTAAATGACTGCGAGGGTGGTTGTATGTCAGGCATCAATTCAAACAGATAAACAAACAAACAAACATGAGAAGGTTCCGGTGACAGTATTTCTTGCTAAAGTTGTAATCCAATTGAAGTCACCATGTTTACTCGGCTGGGTTCCATTGTTTACTCTGCCAATAAACCAGGCAACAAAAATGGACAGAAATACTTGTGTTCCGCTCAGGAAGCTCTCAAGAGAATCTCCCTTTTCTTTAAGCTCGTCATCTACCTCCTCACTCAAACCCTCCACCCCTGTCCTCTTCTCTGTCTTCCTCCAACACCTGTCACTTCCATTGTCCTTCCTTGAAGAGGAGCAAACCCATGCAGTCATGCTCCTGCGACCTTTTCAATATCCCTGTCCCAATGTGCCGAATGCTTTTGTTTTTGTCTGTTTTCAACAGGCTTTGGGGTAATCAGCAAGGGGGCATCCATCTTCCCATTGAGGTAGGGATGGTGCTCAATGCTGGTTGGGTGTGATAATGGACCACACATGGTTGTGCTCCAGCGGCTCAACAAGACCCAGGGCCTCGGTACGTGGGCCCAGGATTGGGCCGTGCCTCCTCTCCTTCTAACCGCCTCATAAAGCACTCTTCTTCTCAGCCCTTTGTCTGAGCCTTTTCACTTAGCCTGAGCTGTAGTGGGCTCTTTGTCCTCCTATCTGGGGGCCCAGTGCCTCATCAGCCACTCCCTCAGCTTTGTTCATTCTACCTACAATATGCCACCAACAAGTATTCCAGATATGCAATGAATGCAAGTCTTTCTATCAGTGTGACTGTGCCAAAATAAAGAAGAAAAGGGGTTTGGTTTTCATGTTGTTTTGCTGATGATTTGGGCTGTTTTTTGAGCTTAGTTGATATTGTGGATAAATTCATTGACTTGTAAAAGAAATGCAAGACATTGCCACTTCCATTTCCTAAAGTTTACAGAATAATGCAAAAAATGATTGCCATTTAAATTGTAACTTTTCTTAATGGGTCTTAAGGTGTCAGTTCATGAAACTTGCTCTTATGTGGAAGAATTATCATTGACTTGAAACCTCCATGAATCTTGTATTTACTGCAGACCCTAACCCTAGCTGTCTCCGGCAGTTGAGGAACCCCCAACGTAGACCACATGAATCCCAGAAAAGGCTTTTTGATCAAAACTGTAGACATATTTATCATACTAGACTGTATTAAAATGCCAAAAAACAGACATCAGAAGTCTGGATAAAACAATAAAAAGTTAATATACGTTCCTCTGTCTCCACGTCTAGTAACATGCTTGTCTTTGCAGTAATAAATCTTAAAATCTGAGACTTATTAAGTTTCCTTTTTTTTCTCTTTTTATCTAGAGAATGCAGCTTTTTGATGTTTGACACACATGTTGGGGTGGTTGATTTTGCCTTGTTTCCATTAGAGGCGTTGCTAATTTAGAAAACTTCAGTCAAAGTCCTTTAGCAGCGGTACCACCCTGACACTTTATTAACATGGGGCCTGGAGGATGATAGTGATGTAAATTTAATGAAATTCCCATCCTTTGATTGGATCTCATTGTAACCAGTAAATTGGATGTCATTTTATGCACCCCATGACATCATTCTCCAGGTTGTTCTGGTTTACCGTTGGAATGGTTTTGATTTGCTGGTGCTGCCAGGCTGCCTGCACCAACCTGCAATAGTGAGGCTTAGAAGCGTAACATGCAGCTTGTAGTGCTGGTCCACTTAAGCAATAAGTCCTCCACCACGCAGTCTTTTGTTGCTTTGCCGCAAACCAAGAGAACAGTCTGGGGGAAATGCCTACCTCTTCGGTGTTCGTGGCAGAGGTCTTTAAAAGTATATAATATATAGTATACATATAGTATGTAACACAGTTTCTACAAGGGTGGTGTAGTTTTCTGAGGAATTCCTGAGTTGAAAAAGTTCTCTCGACAGAGCTGACTTCATTTCTATCTGACTAAAATGTTCAGCCTGTTTTTCTGAGCATCCTTTTTGTGCCACCAATTCTCTGCACCATCAGATCTCATGGATTTCAAGTTTTTTTGAGCCCCCATCAAGGAAATGCTACTTTCAAGACCTCACAACCCAGTGAGTAGCATCCACCTCTGTAGTAGCATTTTTCAAAAATATAGGTAATTGTAAAAGGTAGGTTTGGCCAGATTTCATTAGAAATCCTCCAAGGGAAATGATTGAAATTGAGCTCCACCAGCTTTGGGGTCACATGACTCAAGCCAATTAGGAAAAATCGTTGTGTAATACCAATTGTGTAATACCTACTCCCAGAGGAAGCAGCAAAACACATTGATTGCTGCCTGTTTTGTCTATTGACTCTGTTCAGTTCATTGCAGTAATTCAGAGGTAATAATATAACATTATCGATATGCACAGTATTTTTTTTTTGTGTAAAGTGTTATATTTTGTGATGCTGGCTGTTGCGGTATACACATACTGTGTCTAAGTATGGAATTCAATTAAGCCACATAATAGAACATGGAAACACTGTCTCTGTTATAGAAAGTAAAAATATGTGAGGGAAATAGGGGTTGTTGTTCATTTACTGCCGTGACAATGCAATGCTGAGAACCCATGGAAACACGAGGAGTTGCTGGTGTCAGCATTGGAGGGTTTTGCCTCTTTCCTGTCTATTAATAGTAATAATTTTGTTGTAGTATTGCTTTTTGTTTGTGATTTGTTGATTTCACGAACCATTGTAAATTGTCATAATGTGCAAATACTCCATTCGTTGCGATTAAAGTATGCTTTTTTGTACGTTTGAAATACAGTAAAAGATAACCCATGTCTAATGCTTGCTTTTTTTATAGTTTGAACGTGAGGAATTTTGTTGGATCAGTGTGCACAGTCATGGTTATTCATGCATTTGAGAGATTCTATGCTTTCTGAGTGGAAAACTTAAAGTCTGTAAAAAGAACATGAACTGGTGGTGCGGTTTGTGTGATTTGGTGGCCATAAAATTTCAAATGTGTAAATGAGCTTCTTTGAAAAAAATTTTAAGTGACACCATGTGTAAGACAGAACATTAAAAAACACGTAAGAGGCTATTTGGGTTTCTCCAAACTTGTTTATAGGTTTACAAGGCAGTGCCGTCTCACGCAATGGCATGAGGCACTGCAGGGTCCTTTTGCAGTAATGGTATGCTTCAGATACCTGGAAATGTATGAATTAATATCTTGCTTTTTCCTGAGTTGATTCTTTCGGCTGTATATTTAAAAGATATTCAGCCTTCAGTTTACCTGATTTCTCAGCAATGTCCCTAAAGTGTAATTTCCCACTTCCAGCTTGACTTAAAATAAATTTCATTCTGTAATCACATTGATTCCTCCTTGTGCACTAGCTCTTATTGTTCTGAATTATTGTTCATCAGATAATTTGGGCATCCCAAATAATCTGATGAACACCATCCAAGGACTATGTTGAAATTTATGTGAATACCAAACCTGAGTTCTCTAGACATATGGCTGTTAGGTTAGGGGGCTCTCAATCTTTTTTTGAAAGGGTTGCTTATGCTGCTAATTAGAGCCTGGAACTACAGCCCGAATGAGAGAGTTTTAAAAAGGCTATATTTAGATCAGTTTGAGAACACTGGCCTGTCGTGAAGGATCTAATTATATCATTGAGCACTGCATCCTTGAATGCTGTCATTGATTCATTTAAGCTTATTTGTGTACTTGTGGATGTCTCAATTCATCAAACAAACTTTGATGAATCAGTGGCAAGCTGACAGAAGCTCCAAGAAAAACAAATTAGTCAATTGCTGCGGTTCTCCTGGTGTCCGTCTGCTTACCTTCTCCTCTGCTGTTCGCGCCTTTGATTGGTTCAATTCTGTTTTTGTTTGTGTTTGATAAATTGCACAGGGTTTCCAGAAGACAGCCACAAATCAAAAGGTACAGGTAGATGGAGTGCCTGAATCCTGCACTTACACAGCATCTTCATATTTAAACAGAAGACCCTCAAAGCAGCTAAGAGAACTAGGACAAGACACAGCTGTTTCAAATGCTAGAGATATAAGATGGTTAAAGTACTAAAGATGTCTTCCCCTTTCTGCTCCACTGGCATTCTGAAAGGCTTTTCATGCACCTAAGTCCCCATGCAATAAACATCAGTGAGTAGAGGCCCCTGCGTTGATGTGCCATGATTCAGACTCATCCTCCAGTGCTGTTGTGCCTCGTAAAAAGCCCCTCCATGCTGAAAGCTTCAGGAAAAAGAATGGTGAATGCTGAACAGACAATCCATTCACTTATTTGTTGCTTCTCTGCATAGGCTCTGGTTTCCATGAGATTGTTCCATTCTACACTTCTGGTCCCCTCCATCTGGGTCTCACTGAACCTCTCCATGGGTCAACATCTTTTAAGCCCAAACCAGAATGCTTAATCGACTCAGTGGTGGGCCAAGCCCGGATGAGTCTTGCATGCAACGCGGCCACAAGCCCAGAAGGAGTAGCCTCCCCTGCATTGATTGCCCTCTCCTTGTGAAAGAGAAGCACTCTGAACAAAAAAGGAGGAACAAATCAAACAAATTTATTACTACATGGCCGAAAAGGTCAGAGCATGACAAAAGCCCTCCTGTTGAGAGGAGGAGTGCAGTGGAGTGGCCCCCCTCCAAACATAGCCTGGGTGACTAGCACTGCATTAGACATGGGTCAGACTAAGGGGAAACACTGAGGTAGAACAAAGACCTGCTTCTTGTTGATGTTTATTTAATAAAAAACACTTTGGTGTAAAATTTGCTGAATAGAACAAAGACAATGAGATATTTAGTTTTTGAATTCCATGACTTTAAGTGAGCATTATAAGCATTTTCATTTAATCCAAGTTTAGTTACATTTATATGAAGTGTTATTTTAGACTAATACAAAGCTGCCTGAGGTAATTTTCATGGAATCTGCTTTGTGGTTTTTAACTTAATATAATTATTTTCTTTTTTATCAGGACATATTAAGTGTTGAGTAATCACTTTGTATTGGATGATCCCCACTTTGAGACCAGACTGAAATAAACAAAAAATTATTGCATTTAAAAACTTTTATTTCATGTTTTTAGTCTCCATCATCTAATATTTTTTAACTTCCCATGCTTACATGATACGTGATATATTCTCACTCTCAAACATTGAACTAACATGGCAAACATCACTGTATTGACATTCTAATGTTAGCATTTGGATTAAAGTTTAACCCAGGTATAAGCCTCTTAGAGCTGCTAGACTGTTTGTTTCATTTCCACTTTTGTCCTCCTCTTTGTTCAAAAGACAGGTGCTTATGTGGAAGTGCGGGGGCTCCAATTTAACTTTACCCTCTAGGAGGCAAATAACTTTTATGAAAACCATCTGACCTGTAGGAGTAGAAAATTCCTAATTCTGACTGCCCACCACATGTTCCCAATGAGACAGACATTTGAAGATAGAGGTAGTGAAATATACAAAGCAACAGTTTCTGTTTGGACGAGGAAAAGAGAAGAGTTCGTGTGTGTGTGTGTGTGTGTGTGTGTGTGTGTGTGTGTGTGTGTGTGTGTGTGTGTGTGTGTGTGTGTGTGTGTGTGTGTGTGTGTGTGTGTGTGTGTGTGTGTGTGTGTTTGTGTGTGTGTGAGAGAGAGAGAGAGAGGGAGAGAGAGAAGGGGTAACCTAGTAATTCTTTTCTGTCTTGCCATAGCCACACAGATGATGACAGATTTATTGGATGCAATAATCAAAGTGTATATCAGCCCTCTCTGTTCTGCACAGACAGCTCCTGTAATTGGTTCCTACACCTGGAACCGACTATAAACATCTTGCAACTGACTTGGATTTTAAGTGATTTTTTAAGACTTCTCCTAGTTTGGATGGTGATCTGATTTCTTTTCTACTCTTCTCTCTTTATCACAAGACGCAACGACAACATCTCCAGCCAGAGGGTATTCCATCTTAATGAAATACTGCAGTTCTATTGCAGTTGTTGGAACTACTCTTTGGATTCAAGTATTATTAATTTCCTTTTTGATTTGGTTGTTTTCTAGGTGAGACAGTAATGTTTTTGTGGCTGTTCCTTTCCTCCTGCATCACATGGCAGGGGTGTGTGAGGTTAATTTTTGAAGCACATCTTGTAAACTGTGTATTGTGTCAGAAATTATACAATTTATCAGACATTGTGGCAATTATATTTTTTTAGTCTCCATTAACATATTTCTTAAATATAATGGTAATCTACTGCTAAAACAAAAGAGTTTATCCATCCTTCCATCTATCCATCCATCTTCTCAACCGCTTCATCAGTTGTCATGGGTCGTGGGAAGCTGGAGCCTATCTCAGTTGGCTAGAGCGTGAGGCAGGGGACACTCCAGGCGTGACGCCAGTGTGTCACAGAGCCCAAAAGAGTTTCTATTACTATTACATAAAATTACATAATTACATAAAAATAAATTGTTGCTTTTTATCAAGAAAATGAATAGAAACAGCAGCTTTATCAAACAGAGCAAAGCCGAAAGGCTCTGCTGGACATCAGAGGATTGAACAGGAACTGTTCCTGCCCATAGCAACTTTACACCACAGGATTTGGATGTTGGCTGCTAGGATTCTTGCGCCGTCAACCCGGTTCGCTGGACAGAAGTGTGGCTTGCTGGTTGGTTGGTTTCCTAGCTGGTTAGCTCTGGGGATCAGCATTCAGGTCATGCCCTACTGTGCCCACCCCGTGCAGAACAAAGGCCTGCTCATGGATGCTGAACAGCAGGCACGGGTTTTCACAGAGCTTGAACACACCACTGTGCAGGGCAAGTCTGTTTGGCTCTGGTCTCAGTGTCTCGGTGTACTATTGTTTGATTGTCTGCGTTGCCTTGAAATGGAGTCAGTGTGTGCGATTGTATCAGCAAAACAAGCAAATACCCTCCATGGAGTTAAGTACTATTCCACTGAGGGAATGTAAATAGTTCAAAAGTGAAGGCATAAAAATTTATAATTCTGAAATACTTTTAAACCAAACCTTTCCCGTATTGGCCCTCTTAATGTGGTGGGAAGTATTTGCGCTCTGATATAGTCATGTGGGGCAGGACTAGCTAGTTTGTCATTCTCTTTGGCAGGTTGGTGATCATGCTGGGGGAGGGGAATGCAGCCGCCCCTGCAAATGAATAGTAGTGGAAACATTTAAAACTTACCCGTAATTACACTGGATTTTATATCCACAACAAGTGAAAGAAATTTTAATTGAAACACTACCATTTAAAGGGAGATGTCCGCAGCATAGAATCAAAGTGTAGAATCAAATCAAAGTGCTTTTGGTGCACCCTGGAAGTAAAAGCTTGTAATTCTGTAAATTGGAAAGTGTAAAAATATTGAATAGAAGAATTAAATTACAGAGCAGTGAGTAGATTCAGCCCACATCCACCCCTAATTAACATAGTCCCAGACCTATTCCCAGATTGTCCATTCTCACTACCTCATGCATCAGTACTGTCCTCCCTCTCATCAGTTGGAAGGATGGAATGATGCGTCAGGTGTCCACAGTCAGAAATGGGAGATTAAATTAAGATCACAGGTTTTCCTGCCACTGCAAATTAAAATAATTTTGGTCAGTTTGATGGGAAGGCAAAGATGAAAGGGTGAAATTTTTGGCCCTGAAGTACTGTGAGAAAGCTCTTCTGCCTAAATGACAAATTACCTAAAACCCAAAATTCTGTCTTGTGTAAAAATACACTCCTCAGTTCTCCCTGAGGCTAGTCTTTTCTCAAGAGCTTTCATTATGGGCTTACTAATCACATATGTCAAACAGGAGAAAACAGCCATTTACTCTTGACAATAGGGACTTTATGGCGTCCACGGCAGCAGTGTGTTGCCTATAGTTAAATACCCCACAACAACTTTCTTTGTTTGTACTCTCGATCCTTCATAATTTTCCCTTCACCACTTTTGTAGTGTTACAATGTTAATTTTTGATTGCTCCAACTTGCTTGGATCCATTGTCATTGACTTCTCCTAATCCTGACGTTGTTTGAAATAGTGCCCCACAAAAACAGTTCTAGTTTCAGTTTACATGCAGACACACATCTTCATGCATTTCATTTCCATCAGACTGAATTAATAACAGAAACATTTAATCAACTTGTGTTGTTCTTCTGATGCTATAAATCCCTGTCCCTAAAGACACCAACAAGGGTAGTATGCATTTGAGTTTTAATTGAAGGAAAAGAATTGAGTCCAGTACTTTGTTATTGAATAGCCTATTAAAATGACATTAAGGCAATATATTCTAATTTATTTCCTTAGTTTCACAATATTTAGTAAAGAAAACAAACCGAATATGCCCTCATTGCTAGGACAATAGTAATATCTATATTAGGACCATAGGTGAAGTTGAGGTACTCCTTTAATGAGCTGCTAGCTTGCCCATGGGGAGAAACATTAGACAAACTCCTTGCCGGAAACACTGAGTGGGCTTCCCTCTGTAGCCAGTCTAAAAATACTGTTGCGCGTCTTTCAGATATTGAAGCCGGGTGATGACATATAGTTGGAAGAATTTCGATCACTTTCCTCAAACTCCCAGCAGTTGATGATTTTCTTTACACATGCTGAAAGATTTTGTATGCCTCGTATTTTTAAGAGCCAGCTTTCTCCTCAGTGTTTCATAATTCAAATGGCAGACCCTCTGTGAAATCAGAGTGAATATAATTAGTTGGTTTCCCTCTTGTCTTTTTTGTGTATCCATTCATATTAGACTTGCATCATCAGTGACTGAATTTGTGAGGATCAGCAGAACTGCATGTCTCACTAGTGTATTCAATATAAATATGTATTCATACAATTAAATGCTTTAGGACTGGAAACAGAAGGACTATATTTTTTTGGCAGAGCGTAGTGACTTCCGCAAGACTTGTCACCATAAGGAGGTTGCCAGGTAACAAGCATAGACAGGAAATCACTACTTCTAGTCAAGAAATAGTCTGGCTCATAATGTGGTCGGCAATTATTTATGCTGTGATAGAAAAATCCTATCATGTTACTTCTGTTCCAAGAATTCATGCTAATGCAAACTGAACACATGCCAGCTGAATATTGGCATAGGTTTATGTTGATCCTACAGACGTGAGACAAAACTTGGTTTTGGTAACAAAGATTTAACAAGGAATACGTATGCTTCCGAAAAAGTTAACCTTTTAGTTTAAACTTCTGTTAAATTGGTTTATTTTCTCACCCAGTGGGGTTGGTTGTCTTGATTCCTGGTTTCTTGGTGTGTCCTTTGGTTTGTTCCAAAATGTTAAGCCACAAAAAGTGTGTTATTTAAAATTAAACAAAGAGGTTTTTTTCTTCCCTTTTTGGTGTCTCACCAGTTACCATTATACATGCCTGTGTGGGCTCAGCAATGCAAAGCCAATCAGTCATCAGTTGTATTGGACCTGTGTATTATTTCCAACAAGGATAAAACTTCACATATCTTCTATTCCAAATCTTCTCAAACAAACAGATTGTGGTCCGTGTTTGAGATGCAGATGAGTTGTGGAAGAATTGAAGTTGACATCAAGAATTTGATGATATAGACAGAGTAACAGGTGGTAGAAATGTTTTTCAGGGACTTCACTTGTTAGTGGCCACATGATCCCCCTCGTTCCTTTAGGAGACGATGTAGAGGAGTGTGGTTAGCGTAGGAATGCGCTTCTGGCTAGAAAAGGTTTGCGATGCACAGAAATGGGACCAACAAGCCACGGAAACTCTATCTACCTCTCCAGCTTTCCTCTTAACTAGTGGAGGGTCCGATGATGATGATGGAAGCCTGCAGTGGATTAGTGCAATATATTGGGAAGACTGACCATGCCTAGTTGAACTATGATGCAAATGTGTTAAATCAGATGTGGGTGTATCCCATTAGCTCACTCTGAGGAGTTACTGCAGAATGGGCTAAGAGGTTAAACCTCATCCTTTTTCTTGTGTTCCTCAATTCTCTGCTTGTCAGCCACAGAACACTAAGTGATTGCCTGCCTCCTGAATGAAAGCAGGAGACAATCTGAGAGGTGAACCTCCTGCATGGCCATTCAGGAAGCATAGACTGCAAACGCGGTGGGTTTTTGAATAACTGGCTCTGGCTTTTGCCTGTTTTTTTTGCTTCCAAAAAAATCTGATATGGTTTTGAGGCAATATATAATGTATCTGGCCTCACTGACTCCACTGCACTGTGCGATGGAAAACAAGGGCACTTGCCTCCAGAATGGCTTTGAGATGTAATTGAACCATAATGCCTCTTATGTGAGCATCTTGCGGTGGAATGAAGAGCTCACTTAACGAACGAGACAGAGAAAATAAATTGGCATTTCTGCATCCTGTAGACGAGGTTTGGACTCTTCAGCCTGGAGCCTCTGTCAGTTCCTACAAGAGGCTAGAGAAATCCAATCATTTGTGTGCTGACATCCAAGGCATTCTTTTAGAATCCACAAGATTATTTCTTTACCTCTGTCAACATTCCATGGCCGGGTGGTAATTATTTAATTTAGATCCATCTACACACCTGTCTCAGAAATAGTTAGCTCACTTCGTGAGTTGATGAATGTTGTAACATCACCTGCTGCACATCACCAAATCTCCCATAGGCTTTTGGGGTATTTAGAGGTGTCAGCCACCGAACTGAAGTGTTAAGCTTTTATTGTTTCTTTCATTTTTGCCTACTTTGCAATGTTTTAATTTGTGGATAAAAATAATTGACTATGTCTTGTACTCTGTAGCTCCTCCCCACCTTTCCTCCCCCCTCTCTATGGGAACTAAATGAGTGCATTAATAATGACTGCCATGGAGACTCATTACAGCCTGGTGTACTTCGCTTGTTATCGCATGTCATGTCCCATCTATCACTGCTTTAATTACAGAACCTCTGTTCTGTGTTTATCAAGCAGCTTCCTCTGCTGAGAATCATTGGGTTTCTTTTCAGTCATTTGCACCACCATCTCCCTGTGACAGACGTAGAGATCCTGTCAGAACGACCTTGTAACATGGCAGAAAAGATAGAAAGAACTTTTAGTACTCCTGAAGGGACAAATGTACCTACATTTTTTTCCCCTTCCTGTTGTGCACCGCTGACATGCACAGCTTGTGGCTGAAGTAGCATTATTATACTAGGTCACACTGGTTCATCCCTCGCAGGGTGAGATGATCAGCCCCATACTCAATGGCCATGCCTGCCTCAGGCTCAAAGTATATGTTCGGTTTGTAGAAACATCTTTCTGGTTGTATCTCTCTAATTTGAATGACCTCTGCCTCATCCTCAGCGTTCAACAGACAACCTCTGACTCTTCATGTCAGTTGTCCCTGCAAATTGATTGTTCCCTCCATTTTGCCAGCATGGCATTTCCCCTTTGCGTGCCTCTATTTGTCTCTGGTTCAGGGTGTGGCCCTATGTTAAATCCCAGTCCACAGCTGTAGAAGCTGTGACTGTAGTCACCAAGCCATCCAGAGCCTCAAACTCACCCTCTGATTTTCTCTTTGGAAATGCCACGTGACCGAACTCTCAAGGTAAAGCTGTATGCAAATGCAGTTTCATTTCATAGCAACCCATATTTTCTGCATTGTCAGCACTGGTAAATAATTGCTGTAGATCCTCATCAGAAAATCAGCTGTAATTGCCACACAAAACTTACCTCACAAACACATTTTTCAGGTATGGCACTGTTAATGAATATGAAAGGGTGGCCAAGTTGTCCATCAGGGAAGCCATGTGTCATATTTAAATTGACAGTGTCAGTTCTGTGTGGAATGTAAATCTGTCCATCTACAGTTTACACATCAAGTTCTGTAATCTTTTCTTGTTTCTTTACAGCCGTGCAATCAAGACTAATCAAGACCTTCTCCCTGAGACCCCCTGGATAAACATCTTTTATGATGACTTCTGGGGAACCTTACTCACGCACAGTGGAAGCCACAAGTCTTACCGGCCCCTCTGCACCCTCTCCTTCCGTCTCAACCATGCCGTGGGTGGACTGGATCCATGGGGTTACCACTTTGTTAACGTGGCCATCCATGGGGCTGTGACCGGCTTGTTTACTTTGCTGGCTCGGTTGCTGCTCGGGGGAGGCCTATGGAGCCTTCTGGCTGGTCTTCTCTTCGCCTGTCACCCCATCCACACTGAGGCCGTGGCAGGCGTTGTTGGTCGAGCCGATGAAGGTGCCGCCCTTTTCTTTCTGCTGTCCCTGCTGTGCTACATACGTCATTGTAAGATGCGTGGCCAGGCTAGGCCCTTGTGGCTTGTAGCCTGGTTCCTGTGCAGCCTGGGCTGCGCAACCTGCAGCATGCTCTGGAAGGAGCTCGGAGTGACAGTCCTGGCTGTATCTGCACTGTACGATGTCTGTGTTTTCCACGGGCTCACACTGCGACAGATCATCATGCTTCTTTACAAGGTAAATAGTTTCCAGTCTCCCTGTGGTGCTACCTTTTTTGCTGGTAGCTAATTTCCTACCTTCATTCCATGAATCTGGCAGATGGCCATGGAATGCTAAGTTGTGTATGTCTGTGTATGAGTGTTTTACTTTTCAACGCAATGTAATTCCAAAACAATTGCCAATGCATGTACCGCTGTGCCATTTAAGTCAGGTTGTCTCATTTTCCATTAAATGAAAGAAAGAACACACGTTGAGAAGGCAAAGCAAACAGATTCTTGTTTCTGTGCAGAAGGCAGTTATTTATTATTACATGTATTGTTTAGAAATGAATTGATAATTGTAACTGGTGAGACTGATGAGTTGATTGAATGAAGAATTGGTAATCACTAGGAGTGATTTTCTGATTAAATCTGTCCTTACATGTAACATGTTTTCTCATCAAAGCCATAACTAAATTGGAACAAGTAGTTTCAGTCACATTTAACCCTTTCTTTTCATATTCTGAGAGTGCACTCATATGAGTGGGTCTGCCTACATTTTCTTGTCTATCGTCATGACACACATTAAGTGAAAAAGGGGGAAATGGAACAGAAATCCAAACAAAAAACTGAAATATGCTTTGATTTTTTTAAATTATTTTTTGCTTTTGAAGCATTCAGACATTAAATAGCCTTTTCCCTAACAGCTTCTGTCAGATTTATTTACTGTTTTTTTTCTAGTCCTTGATTCTCTATTCCATCATGACAAATTCAGTAGGACTTGTGCACAAATGTGTCAAAAGGGCCCTGGAGCAGCCAGTGTCAGACTGGTTCTCTGCAAAGAGAATAACACTTATTTAAGAGTTATGAAGTGAGGAAGGATAGAAGTCACTACAATTGTAGGTGAAAATTGTGAGAAACACAGACAGAGATTAAGGTTTCATTGAAGAGCAAATTCCATCTGTCTTTTGCTGCTCATTATTGTGTGAAAATGAAGCCAGAGGGCATCTGCTGCTGTGTTCTCCACGGTGTCTTCTCATCTCATGATTTAAGCCTTATCTGATGCCGTCCGTCCTCTGGAGAATGGCCCATCTATTTGTGCAGGCAGACCGGCTTTCTAATGGCGTGTCAGGCATGGCTAGACTGGAGAGGAAACAAGGGTAAGAGGGCTAGAGCAGATGATGCCTTATAGCCTGACAGTTTTTCAACCTTTTGATTGAAAATCCACACAGCCTGCTGATCCAAATGTCTTTGGAAAAAAACTGAGCTGGCAGATATTTGCACTTCTAGCTGGAGAAAGCCCTGCAGATTTCTTTCATGGTTTGCCATCATGGTTAACTAACTTGGCACACTTTTTCGGGGCCAGATGTGCAGCTTCTGAATTCCAGACTGCAGTGTTTGTAATTTTTGCCTTGATGCTTTGTAGTTTTGTGTAGAAAGCATGTGATCAGAATAATATTGAGTTAGTAGTGGCACTTCACACACTGGGGATACACTTTACATGTATTTACATAAATTTGCTTAAAATGTTTAAAACATATAAAAGATTAAAAGTTTGCTGTCACTGTTGAATAGAACATAATAGAGTAGCAGAAACAGTTTAACAGAGGTGCTAAATCATTCAGAGCTCTCAAAGTAATGTATTTTTAAGGAATATACACTAAACGGATTTAAAATGCACTACTGTGTTTATTTGTAGATTTGCATGGGCAATTTGTGAAAAGAACAACATATATTTTTTGAACTTGTCATGACTTACTTTTCAAGACCAAAGAGACAGGAGGAAAAAAAGAAAAAACACCAATTGATGAAATTTCCCAAATGACACAACAGGACTCTACTGCTTTTTACACACTCAGTAATTAGTCCACCTCCATCAGCATTCATTCCAGCTGTAATCCTCAACCTTATGGACTTCCACAATGGACAACTTCCACTTATTGGAAGGTTAGTGGTTCAAGCCACGGTGCCCCCAGTCAACATGCCAATGTATCCTGGGTGCCATAAGAGCTGCCCACTGCCTCTCACGGACAGGTCAAATGCAGCAAAATAAAATTCACAACATTGTGTAGAATTGTTTTTGACAAAAAAAACATTCTTTCTTCTTAATGAATGTAAACAGCATGTCAATATATCCCTGTCACCTTCTGGTTGGAGGAGTGTATTACTAGAACATTGAAAAGCTGCACTCAAGATACCGACCAAACCCAATGAGGTCCAATGGGGTTAAAGTTGGGGTTCATCATGTGTCATTACTGAATAGCGCTATCGTTCTCTAAAATATGGGCACATGTGCATGCAAGTTACATGAGCAAATATGATGGCAAATGCCTCACTGGAATGAATGATGGTTGCAGGATATCTCACACTGCTACTTTAGCTGTAACGATGGATACACCCCATCTACTCAAGCCCTGTTTGTGTTTGCCAGTTAATTGTTTATTGTAAGATTTCAGCGCATTAGTCCTTGTGGGCCAAGGGTAAACTGGGCTCGAAATTGCGACCATTTTGGTCGCATATGCGCCCAAATTTGGGAGCACCTGTGCAACTAGGGGGAAAAAATCTGGTGCGCCTTTTTTTCCTCTTCTCTCTCGCTCTTTCTCTCTCTATATAGAGCAGGAGTCACTAAATGGCGCGTGATGGTTCTGTCCGGACCCGTGACCACTCCATGATAAATTCACGGGAGTAGATTTTCTTGGCGCATTTTTACTTGCAGTCTGCGGCTACAGACGGCAGGCGCTGCTCTTTCAGTTAATACGGTAATAGCTCCACTCAGTTCAGCCAATCAGATCGTTTGTCTACCCTGCGCTGTCAGTGCACCAGGAAGTGAGACAGCTCGCTGCTGCTACCGCTGTGAGTTTACCGCTACAGCGGAGCACAGAAGTAGGGAGACAGCATAGCTCTAAACGAAGGGAGGTTAACGAGGAAAACCGCTGGTTAACAATAAGTGGACGAAAGTTATGTTTATTCCTCTGTCAGGCAGTTCAAAACCATTTTATCTCATATGGTCTGAACACGTCGCATGAATTAAAAGTGGTAACATGAAGCGCCACTATGAAACAAAGCACAGATCTTTTGCGCAGAATTATCCCCTCAAGTCCGACCCTGAAGACTACAAAAAAGTATTGATAATATCTTTCATTTATCTCCTGATCGGTCTGTCACCACTCCTACCCCCTCTCAGCATTCACCATTTGTTACGAGAGAAAAAGTTTGTTATCGCTCGGGGATTTTCACAAGTCCAAAAAAGTTTTAAATTTTAGCCTTTTTTTCCTAAAAATAAGAACGCCGCTATGGCTACACAGGCTAAAAACCTTGTAGCCAATATGGAATTTACACGCCTATGGCGACGTGGCGAATGGCTAGCGCAAGCCCAGGAACATTATGTCATTATTCCTCTGTTCACATAATGTTGGTATTTTTCCAATATTGTGAAAGTCACCACCCTGTTAACTTGTGCCTCCACCTTCACTTTCTTCGATGTAATTCTTATTTTCTGCCAAACCTTCATAACAGTAACCTGTAATGGTGATGGGTTAGTTTACAAAGAGTGGTCATTTTGGATTAGTTGGACAATATAATCTATTTGTCTATAAAATATGTTGTTAGACCTTCATGTGTTCTTTGCATCTACAAAAGAAACTATTCCTTGAAACTCATCATTGAAATGTTAATTAACATGATGTAATGAACCTAATTTTTAACATGCATCTATTCAAGAAAGTTTGTATTGGATTCAGCCCTGAGTATACTTTATGAAAGTAAAACAAATTAGTCAGTTTAAACATTCTGTTTAAGTCATCCAGACAGTTTTATACATAAAACAAAGAGGAAATAATATGTGTTTCTTTCAACACGTTGGAACTAATCAAACCACAAACACTTGTACAATGAAAATTTGGCTAACTAGCAAATTAAACTGAAAATACTTTTTTGCAGCAAAGAGGGAAACTGAATCTACGTCTCCCTGTGGGTTATTTGCATGGAAAAGGCCAATTAAGAAAAACTGTGTGTTGTGTAGAAAACAGTTTTCTTTTTTTTTTCTTGAAATAAGGCTGCCAGACATGGCTTGCTTACCATAGCATGTTATACAGTCAGTGTCATTGCATAAAACACAAGAGCACAGACAAGGAGCCGTCAGCATGACATCAGTCATATTGGCTTTGGAGGTTTCTTTCACATCAGCATAGTCCTTCTACAATGTGATATTACTCTGTGGTCATAGATGAGTATATATGAGCACCGGGACATGATCTGTTATACTCATGGCAAGCAGCCCACCTCAACAGTGTGTGCATTCGTCTCTCTCTTCCTCAGCTTCTTAAGTCATGGGAGTTATTCCTCTGGACACATTGAGCCTCCAGCTGAACATTAGTTGTCAACGGCACTGTAAATGATCACAATACAAAAATACAGTTTCCTCACAAGTTAGGGCTTGAGATCTATGAGGCACTGAAATCTTTCCCACTAATTCCCTAAACCAAAGAGCATAAATGTGTAAATGTGTATAGCCATGTAATTTTAATGTTGTGTGATAAGAGGTTATAAGGCGTAAAGACATGGAAATGCAACTGTCACCACTTATTTTTATGTGTTAAAATACATAAAATTAAAGTCGAGTGAAGAATCCGCCTCACTGGATGAATGACAGCCCACAAAGAGCCAGCTCTATGTTTTATCACAAAACTTTCCAACCCGTTGATTTCATTTGTCATTTCACGTCAGAAATGGTGAAATGGGCCTCCTTATCTGATTGTGGAGCACAGTCAATTACAGTTCAGTTTATATCAGCTGCAAATCTCCCCTTGTGTCATTACAGCTTCTGTGTGTGGTTTGAAGGTTGAAGGAAAGACACAGAACTTCTTGTAATAACATGCAGGGTCATAACTCATTTCATCAAGACTCAAGACTTTCTCTGCATGAAAATGTTAGAAGAGGTGTTATCTGTGGTATTATCCTAATTTTTTGGTTGTGGAACCAGAGGATCATGCACAACAATTAACCATTGAAAAAAAAAAAGACCATTGTTTCAACAATCCCACATTCAATTAATTCACTATGTGACATCTTACATTAACACGACCTCTATTTAAATTAAGTTAGAGCATTTCAGACTGACGAGAAGATGCATTTGTTTCACATGTGTTTCTTCTTGCAGGCTTCTGCCTATGCAGTGCCGGCTTCAGAGATAATATGGATCCAATTCTTCCTTTCATTAAGTTCAATGATTCCCCAGCTTTACAAAAACCTTCAAGGAGTTTAAAAAAAACAAGCTAGATTGATTGATTGTTTTTTCAAATGTTTTACATTTAATGTTCAGTTCTCCAGATACATTTATATTATTATGGTGTTTATTACTTTGAGTTAGATGAGCTGTTGAACTTTTTTGTGGAGGCTGGCCCAATTAATGGGCTATAGGCTTTGCCTGCAACACATCTTGGGCTTGTTAATACTGCGTCATATTGACACCATTATTATATCAAATGTTTCTTCAAGCTGACCATTGCAGTGGTGATGCTCTTCATATTCATTTGCGTCTGAATAAAGTGTTTATGGCCATGTGCTCTTATGGATTCAGCTACTCCCAGGCAATGACTTTAAGAGATTCAAATGGAGCGAGGTTGGCACAGGAGTGAGTGTGTGGTTTAACCACAATTTATGTGGAAAAATGTGCTTTTTATGAGACTGTTTCCTGCATAGCATTAGATAATGGGCTCATTTTCAATAACAGATGAAACACAATTGCAATGCTAAATTTAGTGGAAGAAAGAATGCTTTTTAGCGAGATTTTGCCTTGTTCATCCCACACTATAATGCTGTAAATTCTCTGTCCTGAGGACTTGCTCTCTTTTTTTTTCCTCTACTATAAACGTTTGGACAGTAGAAGATGTGAAATTGGCCTCAACACAAGCATCAGTGTGAAAAATAAGCTCTATTTGGTTCTTTAACTCAATGAGAACATCTACAATTTGGCTTTTCTAAACCACAAGGGTCCATTTTCTTGTGTTTAAATGATGACATGATGCTCTTTACACACTGGAGAAAGGATACCGTTAACATGCAGGTACAGTATGAGTCACTGTCCCTCAGGGGCTGGCACTGCTGACATGACTGCAATGAAAACATCCCTTTGAAAACACTGTACAGAAATCTGATGCCTTGAAAGTGAAAACTGGATGAAGAGGAATTATCTTGGTGATGTCTTGTCAGTACTGTATATGTAGCAGGAGCTCTTGAGTACACTAGGGCTCAATTACATGTATCTTCAGAGATACTTGAGATGTTTCTCCGCGATCACTTTCGTTCACATCTATGTTCCATCTATCCATCCATGCAGCCACTGGAAAATTATTTCCAAACCTGGGACAAGACCCAGCTGGCCCTCAGTGAATGTCATGCAGAGACACTCTATCTTTTCACACCTCCAGTTTTCTCTTCACACTTTGGCTATTAGCGGAAGGTCACTGCTTACTGTGTGTGTGCATGCGCGTATGTGCGTGCGTGTGTGTGTGTGTGTGTGTGTGTGTGTGTGTGTGTGTGTGTGTGTGTGTGTGTGTGTGTGTGTGTGGCCGCAGTGACAGACTGGACAGTACCTGTGATGAGAGGTGAGATGTTGTGGACCAGGTGTGACCTGAGTGGTGTGAAATATGGAGGAGATCGTAGGAGGGCAGCTATGAACTAGGAGGTTCCTCTGAACATATGTATGTGTGCTCTCTTCTGTTTCTGTATATGTATGTGTGTATCGGAGGGGAGGGTGGACTATAGACCCTGCAGACAAAACATCAATACATACCTTGCATCTATATTAGATGAGGAAATGCAGCCCGATGGATAGATCCTTACCTGGGGGTCCACAGATGTGCCTCCATGCTCTAATGACTTCTGTCACTTTGTGATGGATTGGACCCGTTGGGTCCAGCTAGTGCCCACTGCCCTCACCCACCTGCCTCTCACATGGGGATACACACCACCGCTTCTGGTCAAGATACAGAGACGAGCCATTGGAAACATGAATAATGGAACTACATTTACAGGGAAAAAATAGCATGCAAAAGACATTTGGGGAAACTGAATTCTTTCATATCTGTGTACTTAATATGAAGCTAAAGCTATTTGTTCACCTCCAAGTTATTTAGTTCTTTTTATTCATTTGGGCTTCAAACTAAAATGTGTCCCGCCATGTGCTGTAACATTTGGCTCTGCCAATAAAAGGTCCATGATTTGCCTGTCAGTAAATGGTAGAAGTAGAACCATTCGCTAAAGGTTAATTTTATTATTTTACACATAAGTGATGTTACTTATGCTTGCCAGTCAGATGTCAAAGACATATCATTATCACAAACGGTATGAACAGTGAAATTAATGGCCTGAATTTTAGCCACTACTGTGGGTTTGCAGACATTCAATGGAGACTCCTGGAAGACCCCCACATCTGGGCCAAGGTTTTGTCCTACAGATAACCCTCTGTAAATCTCCAACATGTGTTTTACTTTTTTTTTCCTTCTGAGAATGTCTTTTTTTACACATCTATGATAAAATTTATCAATAGGAGTTGGTAGTTGGCAGAGTTTGTTTCTGGACAGAACCAATTTAGTTTTTCCCCCTCTGTCGCTCATCTTCATGCTGAGCTAACAGTCCCACACTTCACATTTGCATCATAAAAATTACTGATCTTCTCATCCTGATTTCACACAGAAAGTCAATATCCCTTTCCTTATAGCACAAGAATACCACATACCTGCACAGTAGCAGGGTTATAGTTAGGACATTCCAAAAGCACGATTGATCACATCTGAATGTCGACGCTTTGAGGTAAAATCAGGAAAGCGTAAAACACTGTGATAGATAGTGACTTGTACTGGGTTTGCTTCAGCCTGCTGTTCATCAGGCATAAGTGAACCTGACAGGCAGGGTGCCAGCTGTGAGCCTGACTTTACTTACTACATAACGATAGAAATGGAGAAAAGGAATGAAAAGCCTTGTGTTTTTATAAACAGCAAATAGAAAATACAGCACAAGCTTTGGACTACACATTGTCCCTTTTTCTTCATTCCTTCAATAAAATTATTTGACATCCACTTATTTTTATGGCCCAAATGTGTGTGAATGCATAGATGTTGTGTAAGACCTTAGTAAAGAAATAAATCTCCCACAGTGCTTGTATCCTGCAGCACTGCTGCATTAGTCTGTTCATAGTCAACAAACTGTTACGGTGTAACCGTCAATCACAAGCAGTGGACCAAAAAGTGGAGCAGAGGCTGACAGAAGGTGCAACAAAAATCTTTGTTGTGAACCAAAACTAGAAGCTCATAATGGGTGTAGTCCAGAAAAACTCAGGAATAAAGAACTCCAAGACAGTCAACTCTCACAGAAGAAGAAATTGGACCAGAATAATTGGAATTGGTTACACTTAGGAAACAGGTGTGTAGGTAGATTGAGTGCCACAGAACACAGAGAACATCGCCACAAGGAAAACCAAGTCCTTCTAAAATAAAATTTGCATAATCACCACACAAACTCACCTTTGGTTAATTAACTAAGAACTGTTTCTGGTCCGAGGAATCCGATTGTTAAATAGGTCTCCATGAGTATGCCGTTCATGTTTCAATTAAATTTTGATCAGTTTCAGATTTTAATGGGTTTGTATCACACAAGATGTTTATAGAGGAGGGGTGATGTAAGAAGTTATCAAATTCTTCCATTTAAGTTTCATTCACTCCCATAAATGTCACTCAAGCACAAATTTGTGCTGATTCTGTTGATGTTTAGCACTGTGAGACACTCTAAAGCAGGGGTGTCAAACTCATTTTCACCAAGGGCCACATCAGCATAACGGCTGTCCTCAAAGGGACAGATGTAACTAATAAATGTAAATGAATGTAACTCATTTTAACGTATAGTAAATATAACTGTTCCTTAAAGTTAAATAACTCTGAATTTATTGCATATTCAAGTTACAAACATTATAGTTGCACAGAAAAAATATGTTTGCTTGTTTCTCTGTTATAACATAAATCTTTTTAATTTGTCAAGTTATGAAACCCACATAACTCCATCAATCAAGGATCAAACTATGCAAGTGAATGAAGACAAATTACGTCAAACACAAGTTAGGACATTGACTTGGCTCATGTCTTTGTCATTTAAAATAGGATTAATGACTGCATTGTGGGAAATGTAGTTTTTGGTCAAAGAACCTATTTATTTTTAGACACTCTGACCTTTTATGCTCCCGCGGGCCAAATAATGTGATGTGGTGGGCCACATTTGGCCCCTGGGCCTTGAGTTTGATACATGTGCTCTAAAGCCCTCTGGGAGACCACAATCAAATTACACTCCAGCAGACTGCCTCAGGGACATTTTAACTTTACCTGAAAATTCTTGAGGAAGGTGAACAACTTTTCTTTCCAGCATTATGAATTAAAATTTAGACCCTTAATCAAGTATTTTCCAAATAGATGTCAACCCTGTCGAAAAATGCTTTAGCTTGTTATGTTTCAAGTAAATCTGAAATTTAAAAAATTGAACTTACTTTTAAACTTTAACTTACTTTTCCAAATCTACACCAAGATCCATCCTCCCACCAAGTTTCATGTAGATCCATTGCAATAGTTATTACGAAATCCTCAGAGTACCCAAAGTTGGATACAGTACAAGTATGAGACTCATATGAATGCCTGTTGTATGGAGGGTCAGTGTGCCCCATTTTACAGTCTTATCCAGTAAATCTGGACATAATTTTACGGTCAAGAATGTCTTTCTTTGTGAGATGAACACAAAGCAGATTTTATGAATTTTGAACAGTAAATCTGCAAACAGATCAGTCCATCTTCTGAAAATCCCAACTACTCTGAAATTCTCTTCCACTCAGTTCTTCTTCAAGTCTTCTCTATTTATCCAATTTGGAGTTAGAGTCACTTTATATCTGCTGTCAACCTTTTAGATTATGTACTCTTTCATATGTCATAGCATTAAAGCACGGCCAAGAATAAGCATCCAGGGTATTCTCATGCCATGTGAATCTCAAAGCGTTTGAGATTGAGCACATTCAGAATTTCGGGTATGTCGAGCAGCAGTGAGGTTGTTCTTCAGCTGTTTTCCTGCGTTCCCTAATTGTTCTCCACGTTTACTTGTTTGGCTGCTCAGCTGCAGTTTTTGTCTTTTTAATTGTTCAGTCAACGACGTGAACTAAATGAACTCTGTCCCACACCTTGTTCTGTTTTCTCTTCTGTGACACATTGGAATGATTTTTGCAGCAGTAAAGCGAAGCCACATGAGACAATCCACCAGTTGTAAACATCAATGCAAATCATGGAAAGAATCCTTCTCCTCAGAAGACTCTGTAAAAAGGAATTTCAGACGTCGTGAGATGTGGATTAAATCTTGTATGATTGAGCCCTCTTCTAGTCACAAAATATGATGTTGAGTTGAGCAGATCTGATATTTTTGGTCATAAAATATTGTGACAGACAGGCAAGCAGGTACCAGCACATGTGGGGATTATTCTCTCAATGTGTTCATTTTTAATCTCAGTCTATACTGATTTAGACTTGACATTTATCACCATTATGTGAACTAATGTTGAGGATTGAGCAGCTACAGAATGATGATCGGTATGCCCAGCAGGCCTCCACAACATTTTGTAATTTTCATGGTTTTTGGATTTCTATTCAAGCTCCCACTCTTTATGGCTCTGTCCTTATTTTTGTGTTTCCCTGTCAAGCGCCATCATATTTTTCTCTCTGTGGTCATCTGTCAGATCTTTGTTGAAAACTACAAATCAAAATCAATCCAAGTTTTTAAAGTGGCTTTTCTGGTGACTTTACGAGACTAATCTTTTGCAAATAGTACACAAAGTAGTTTCTGCCTTGAATAGAGGTCTTGAACCACAGTAGAATAGTTCCAAACAGTCCCGCCCAGGTTTTATGACCCAATCATAGGAATCATATACGTACCACATACCCTCAACAATCATTGGCCATAATTCACTGACACTGACATTTCACACATACAAGGACCCTAAAGATTTTTTCCTCTGTTTTAACTGTCTTTGGATGCATATTTTTCCTGTCTAATCTTGCAGTGTAGTGCTGTAGTTGACAGTGTTCGAAATGACAGTAAGATCCAACAGTGCTGAAACGGGCTTTACTTGAGTCATTACTTGTACAGTCTCTGTGCTATGATGCGGCCAAAATCTGGATAGAAAGATACTAGAGGAATTGTTTGATGTCCAAACATTATAACGTTGTTGGTTGAGAAACTTTTCAATATGGTTGGTTTTCAATGCACACCAAAAGATATTCAAAGTATATGCATGTTTGAGATTAGAGATTATAAAAAGTTCTCCCTACATATGTGTGTAATATATCCTGATTTCAAAATGGGATAGGAGTTGAAAAATCCTGCAGTCAATGCCTGGACTGAATCTTGACTTGACTGCTTTATGGCTGATGTTTGTTCCTGCTGATCATCGCCATCCACACCACAAGTCATCTTTTTTTATGTTTGGTGAGCTCTTCTTATGCTCTTTACTAGAAAATATAAACAGAAACAAATGGCATGCTTTCACTGAGATATGGTGGTCAACCGTAACAAGATGCACCAGGATTATTATAAAAATGTGGTATTGAGATAAAAATGCAATCAGTTACATTCTACGGCCAGCAGTTGCCATCCGGCAAATCTTCTCTGCCATGGCAGCTTTGGCTTTGTGTGTCTCATTCATGCATGTCTTGGAGGAGCTTACTGTTTCTGTAAATACTGTAATACAATGACTTTGATCCCCCAGATCCATAGTAATGAGTGGAAATCCATGCATGGACAGGACTAATCTAATTTTGCTACAAATGGCAACATGCCGCACAAAGCATTTCTATTTGTGTTTTTCAGTATGTTCTTTTTTGATTATCATGTGAAGAGAGAGCTCATGAGCAGCTCTAAAGTACTTTCCTATAACCACACACACACACATACACACACGCACACACACACACACGCACACACAGCTTGAATCAGCGTCTTGTCACAGCAAATTTGCAGTAGTGGTCACACAGTCTAGTTGGCCCTTGCCATAGAAATAAATATGAGAAATGGAATACCAGAATTCAGGAAAATACAGTTTTCTTTTCGAACCATTACTGTGGTTTGACTCATTAGGTATCTCTCATAAAATGTTAATGATTCTGACTTGAAATTGGTTTTCCACTGTCATTATGTGCTTACTGTTGGGTCTGCGGTACTCTTTTGCCTTTCATGAACATGATTTCTGTTTGTTTTCAATGCTATTGATGATAAGTTGTAAGTGTATTTCTGTGATTGTCACTTAATTTAAAGAATTGTGGTGCCTTAACTTGAAGTAGCAAGTAGCTGTGGGACCCAGTAAATTCAAATAACTGGTAAAGATATTTTTTTTCTGTGTTTGCAAAAAATGAAATTCAAAAAGACAAACTGGAAAAATTGTGGTAATCGGCGTTTTATTTCTTTTCCATAGATTCTATTAGCTAATGTTTCAGCAGCCACCAAGTAATCAGCAAATTAGAGGATTTTCCATCATTTAGCTGTTTGTGTATGTTTGCCTTGAGACGTATTTCATCTTCTGTCTCCTGCCTGTCTTTTGGTTCTTTACTTTCTTCCTTCCAGAATCAAGACTTTGTGACAGAATTAGATCAGTCATAAACAAGTGGGTGTGTGGTTGACACTAGTACGAAAGAAATATATTGCCATTATAACATAAGGATAGAGTAATCCTTTTGTAAGCCTAATAATGATCATATGAATTCAGCAGGAAAAGAAGACATTCGTGAACAAAATTGGGAAATCCAGGATAAGAATATTCAAAGTGAGATGACTTGGAATGAAGAGTGAAGGTTTCTCGAGAAACGAATCCCATGTTGGTTCAATGATTATGGTCAATAAAAGGTAACCAAGAGAGCTTGAGCTGGCATGTTTTATGACAGCTTGGTTAGAAATTTGGATTTATTTTCTTGTACAAACCCTTTTCACTGATGGCTTTTGGCAATAATACCTAAAAGAAAAAAATGTTCCTTCTTAAATTCAGCCTATTAGACTTTTTCCATTATAGACGTTATAGATCTCCGTGTTTGCATACATACAGTTCATATCTACCTCACCACTGGAAGATGGTGAGATCATATGGAGATTATATATAAAAGCACCAACCAAACCCAGATTCACAAGGTTTCCTGCTGTTAAAACTTTTTGAATCTGGATTTGGTAATGAACTCCATGATGTTTCACACCATGTTGCCCAAGATCCAGCATCTGTGAAACAGCACTACAAAGAAGACCTTACTCTTTTTCTATCACATTAATCATATCATGTAACACCTCAAGTCATAATTCATAAGGCATTGTTTGGTTGGAAAATAAGTCACACCCTTATCTTGTCTTTCCTGCTAACAGTTGGGTTTTTGAACCCAAAGATTCTTTACTTCTTCAGAGGAACAGCTGCTCCTGATAAGAGTACGACAGATAGCCAGTTCAGTCTAGTTTCATCAACCTCAAGTTCACTGATTGAAAAGTCAAGCAACAAGGACATGAGCTGACAGCATATCCATCAAAGCTGCAGAAAGATTTATGCTCACTTTTTTCAGGCAATCTGATGGTCTTACAAATATGGAGAGTGTTTTTGTGTGTGTGTGTTCGTGTGTGTGTGTGTGTGTGTGTGTGTGTGTGTGTGTGTGTGTGTGTGTGTGTGTGTGTGTGTGTGTGTGTGTGTGTGTGTGTGTGTGTGTGTGTGTGTGTGTGTGTGTGTGTGTGTGTAAAGCTGGTTTTACTCATTAATTGGTACCCTGAGCTGATTTTCTCTTCCATTACAAGTCCATCAATGTGAAGACGGTTGATGAAAGGCCCTCTGCAGACAATTGATCTCAGTAATGATGAAGAGGAGGGGAGAGGTCAGACAAATTACCTCTTCTTTCACAGGATTTTCTCTGAGGTGCTCGCTGAAGTGTGAGCCAGTCATGGAGCTGTAGTTTGATGGTTTAGTTAGAAGTGTTACGTGATGGATTGCTTTTACAATTCTCTTGAAAAATGGTTTGGTGTGATTCAGCCAAGTATGCAAGAAAGGCTTTTTTCACTCTGACAGTGGGTACCATCTTCTAATTAATTTGATTTTCTCTAAGCTTCTCATTTTAGAGCAACTCTTCTCTCTCTTAACTATAGTGAATTTCCTTTTTAATTTTTTTTTTCTCAATTAATTCAACCTAATCAAAGTATAATGGAAAAAGGTTCAAAAAAGGTACAAATAGGGATTCCATCATTGGCCTGCTTTACATTTACATACGCACTCACTTTCCTTACAAAGGCTAAATTGTTTCATTTCTAAACTGACTGTGCCTGGAGCTCAAATGGAAAAAAAAAACACTGCCCTCATGGCTCCTTTGGGGTTGTGCAAAAGCACTTGTTTCTAACTAAACTGGATTATAGACAAAGTACACAAAGCTGGATTGCCTTAGCTTTGCATAATATGGCTATTGCACCCGGAGACGCATTGCCCATCTGGTTATTGAACTTATGCTTTTGAATGGTATCCGTGAGCATACTGAAAGAATGCATGTTTGTTTATTCAAGAGGTAAGAGGGCTCATGTTGTCCCTCCAGTCATATATCCTCCATAACATCCCTTGAGCATTTCCCGTTTGCACGCTGCCTATATGATTCTTAACTTTTACATTTACTTTCCCTAAAAAGTCAAATGAGTGTAAAAAGTAGGCCAAGAGGAGGAGCAATGGGTTTGCAAATGGGTGCTAAAGTGCAACCGAAGGATTGTGCTACACTTTCAATGCAGCCCATTCTGCATAGAGAATGTGAGATCTCAATGTGCGGCACAAGAATCATAATAAAACCCAGCTTTAGGCGTCAGCATCGACATATGGATGTGGTTAAGGTGATGGTGTCTGAGTCTGTACTCTGTCTGGGAAGAGTTAGGATGACATATTTGGCTGTGTCACAGAATCAGGCATGAGTACGTATGGGAGTGGTCTGCATCAGCACTTTCATGCATTCAGAGGTGTACATAAAAGTTACTGCACCACTGACGGTAGCCTTAAAACAGTAGCAAATCCACTTCAAAATGTATTTTAAAATAAACCCAAACTGCTGTCTTGTTGTAAATTGGCCATATGACATTCAATTTTGGGTGCCACTAGCACCAAAAACATATTTTCTTTCTTTTTCTCTTCAAAAACACTCAATTTTAGTTTGATGTAGTATTACTTAAGGTTATATGTATGCCAGGGAGGTGACTTGGAAGTTTGAGGAAAAGCCTTGTAATTCTAAGCTGATCTCCCTGGAGCAGTGATTGAAATGTTCTGCACTGCAAGCATCTATCAGAAGGTCTGCACAAAGTGCTGCTGTGGGCCTCACGGGCAACTTCAGTCCACTTTATCTCTTTATGGAGTTTATGCTCATGTGTTGAGAATAAAAAGTGGCCACATGACCTCTTACTCCATAGAGCTCGTCTTAAGTTGAAGCTGGCATATTTTGGCATTCATAGAGAACATTCCTTTTGAAAATTGTTAGTTTTAAATTTCTCTGATATTCTTGGGTTGTTATCATAAATTACATAAATTACATAATTACATTGATCTTGTAAGTATGTGTTTTTCTAAACACACATTGAGTCGAGAAGACACGTCAACAAAAGTGCCAGATGGAGTGGATACCCGTGATAAGACAAATTATAATGGAACTTACTTTTGTTTTGAAATGTTTTTTCTGCTTCATAAATATGTAAAATGGCTCTGTTTCAGTGACTAAGTGAATTTTTATGACAAGCCCACGTTGTTTCCAATTTTGGAATTTTGCACGTTATTAGTTGTAGTAGTGGGTACAGACAGATGGATATTTTTGTACAGGTAACTGTGATTGATTGCCATAGTCAGTTATTTTAATATGGTACATCTTATGTACTATATTAAATATTTTACAATGATAAACATTTTTTCTTTAAATTTCTTGGAGCCTGAATGTAACACATTTCCATTGCTGAAATTTATTTACATTACAAAACTATAATATGATTTGACCAATAACCTTCTGTTGCCTAGCAACTGAGTAGCAGCTGCAACATTATCTTATGAAATACCAAAACACTGCAGGCTATTGTCAAGTTCTCCCAAAGCATATGACAGCTTTGACCTTATGTAAATTTTTATTGTTGTTTTTTTTTAGTGATATTTCATGTTAATGATATTTCAAAACTCAACCACTATGTTGTTCACATTAATGCATGGAGTCCGTCAGAGCATGCCTATACTGAATGGAATGACATTCACAGTGAACTTATTATCATGTTCACCTTTCTAGTGCACCTCAGCAAATATAGCAAGTTGGCTAGATGTTTACTCAAATCAGCATCATGGTGTTCATCCGTGTTTCTATGGTTACTGAAGCCTCTCTTCACACATACAATGTGCAAATGACAATAGAAAGGACAGGAAATCAATACCCTTAAAGCAATGGTTGGTATGTATTTCATGATCACAGATGAGTCACATTTAAGCCCTTCGGCATATGAAAATGATGAATCTAACTGTCAGTGGAATGAGAGTAATGTGATGATAGTTTGTGCTGCCTCGGGTTAAAAGTGACAATTTAAAAGCATCCCATCTCATATTATGATGACTCATTTTGCCATCACGAATAAAACAAGCCATTGGTACCTAAATTGTATACTGTATACAAATCTGTTTTTGCTGCATTCTGTTTTACTCATTATTTTTTTGTTTTATACATAATACTATTTCATATGGATGAACACAAGTGTGCAGCTCCAGCTGTGGAATTTAGATCTAAATTTGGTTCACTGGTTGGGTTTCCAGACTGAACAAAATAAGAAAGGTCAACTGGTTGCAAAGCTGGAACATGTTGGCTGGGAAATCTGTCCAGTAATTTTTCAATACTCTGCCAGAAAAGTATTAAACAACCAAACACACTATAAATATTTTAGAGTTTCCACAATTCTTGGGAAAGTGCTTAATATCCAGTCTGTAATGTGATGAATGAAGTTCATATGGCTGTGTTTGTTTTGTCTGTGGAAGACATGAATATTTTTCATTAATGGTCATTTTCTATTCCAAACAATAAATGAATTGATTCAGTGTGAATGATGTAACTTTAAAAAGCATTAGTTTGCCTCCTGGACAGGTTAAAAGTTCAAAAATGGCAAAACTGCAACAAACCAACATGTTTTTGCCTTACAGGTGTTTAAAAATGATAGCAGCATGCTAAAAATTCCATTTTGAAAAGAGAAATCATAATAAGGCATTATTAATTCGTACAAATTCTCTAAATTGAATTGTTGTTGAACTCTAAAATTTCTTTCTTTCATTCAGCTGTAGCGTAGCAGCAAGTCTATTCTTCAGAGGTGAAGTGACGTAAGATCAGGCATTTATTCAATTAATTTCCGACCTTAACCGCTGTTGTAGTAAATTAAATGAGCTATGACTGTTACTATTTGGGAAACTATGTTAGTGTTGATGCTATCATGTGCTGTAAATTTTCTAAATCAGTTGTTCCTTTCTCATTCAATGAATTAAGGGTTTGATCCTTGTTCCTGTGGTGTGTTTGTCTTTCAGAGGAAAAACATCCAGCTGCCGCTGAATGTGTTTTTGCTGGCTGCCTGGGGAGCCATCCTGTTGGCCTGTCGCTTCTACTGGATGGGTAACAAACCCCCCAACTTCTCCAATTCTGACAACCCAGCAGCCGATTCACCCTCATTCCTCAGCAGGACACTAACTTTTTTTTACCTGCCTGCTATCAACTTCTGGCTTCTTCTTTGCCCAAACACACTCAGCTTTGACTGGTCAATGGATGCCCTGCCTTTGATCAAGGGTCTTGCTGATTGGAGGAACTTTCATACAATGGCTTTCTACCTTGGATTGTTCTTACTGGCTTGGTTCAGCCTCCGGACACACCAATCAAATAAGGGCAAGGACACAAATGGCAAATTAAATCTTTACATCAATGGAAGAAATGGGAATAGTAACGGACACAGTTACCAGTATAATAATCATGATACACTTGTAAGCAGTTCCCTCACAAATGCTCACATTATTAGTGCCCAAAATGGTACCAAAGAGCACTATGAAAGCAGGACTCCACTGCCCACCACTGAAAATGTTGTAGCGTTCTCTTTAGGTCTGCTGGCTGTCCCTTTTCTCCCTGCCACAAATATTTTTTTCTATGTGGGATTTGTGATAGCAGAAAGAGTTCTTTACATTCCCAGCATGGGCTTTTGCTTGCTTGTGGCAGTAGGGATGAGGTCTCTTTACGTCCGCCTGAGACGCAGGTCCTCCAGAGCCATGCTCATGTACTGTAGCGCTGCCCTGGTGGTGCTTTTTAGTGTCAAAACTGTTTTGAGGAATCGGGACTGGCAGAATGAGGAGATGCTTTATAAATCTGGGATTTATGTCAATCCTGCTAAAGGTAAGGTCCAACCCCAGTGAATACGGTCTTTATATTGCGATGCAAACAACTGTTTTATATGTTATGTTACATGGTATGACAGAACTTTTTGAAAACGCAACTTTTTTGTTGAGTTTACCCCTTCCGTCTACACGATAACGCAGATATCCGGAAAGAAAACGCAACTTTTTGAAAACGCTGGCCAAGGTGGACTTTTTTGAAAACGCTGGATCTGCGTTGTCTTGTGGACGCTGTATCCGTAACTTTTTTTTATCCGGGGGGCGTGTCCCTGGTCATGCATGTGACCCGAATGTACATGTACAAACGGAGCTAAAACCGGCTATATAACAGCTCCACGTCGAAGATGCGTTGATAAACATGCTTTGCAACTTAAATATTTGTTCGTTTGTTTTGTTATTTATGTGTCATAAAGTTTATATATGTATTTATTTATTCATTCATTCATTCATTCACGTTCCTCGCCAAAGATGCCGACGCCAGTTCTGGGTCAGACCGGGATGCGCTGTCTGCTGGTGGAAGAACTCTGTGATGGAGGTTCTCCTCCAGGAGGAACACCGTGAATTTCCACACGTTCCGGTCCTCTCTCCTGTCGTTCTCGGAGTTGTTCTACTTATAAACATGATGATTAATGCACTGATGCGTTTACGTGTGGATGTAGATTTTTTTAAAAATGCTGTCGTGTGGACGCGAATCGTTTTTGATGCGTTTTCAAAAAGTTGCGTTTTCAAAAAATTCCAGCATCGTGTGATCGCCTGAGCTAGATCACTGAATCAGATGTCTGCTGCCTCTGTAATGCAGCCCTGAATAATTCAAAGTAAAGCTGTCTTCATCACTTACAGCCCTGCCTCTAGATGGCCTTAATGTCTCACGAGCAACATAAAATAAGGTAGCACCACTTATTCTTTAAGGCATTCTATTATACGGTGTTCCAAAGAATACAACACCTCTTTGTCACACACCATTTAATGCCCAGCATGCAATTTGATAAATGCCGACTTGGAAGGACACCAGCATGAGTCTTTGATTGACACTTTTAAGAGCAGATAAAATATTTAGAAGCCTTCAGATTCAAGGACACTTTTCTGATCCAAAGAAAAGTTCCCATAGCTGCACGGGGGGGGGGGGGGACAGGAAAGAGTCTCCACTAGGCAACTGTGGTAAATGTTTTTGCTAATTTCCCTTTCTGATTTCACAATTAAACTGTGCTAAAACAGCAGTTTTGGCTTCTGAACAAAGTAGCAAATATTTCCCCTAAGTTTGAGTCACAGTAGCTGATATGAGAGCTTATCACAACAAAGACATACTCAAATGGATATTGAAGCAGTTTAATACCCGGATGCACAAAGAACATTATTACATGTAATAGAAACAACATTGATTTATTGATGTTGACCTATGCTTTGAACTCTTTTTCTGCTCCTTAATATTGAATATTCTTCTGGGATTACCCAGATTTTCTAAGGTTAAATGCTGTAGTGAAATTGCTTAAAAACACCTTGCATATTTTAACACTTAAGACTTGCAGGGATACAATAGGAAATTATATTTTTCAGTGGTTCGATTCAAAGCTTTAAAAATGTCCTCTTCCATATTCTTAAAGAAAGTAAGACCCTTTTCTGGATCTGCACAACAACCAAATTTCTGGTGATTTAAATATGACCTCATTTGGCAGTAATTAGTTATCTTTTTGTCTTGTGTACTTAAGTTGATTGACTCGTAGAATCTTAATTATTATGGAGTCTGTGCAGACTAAATAATACCCTAGAACATATATTGGTAACATTCTGTTATTTGCAGTAGGAATATGTTTTTTCACACTACATGTATTGTGCTGCAGTCTGCCATTCAACACTAATGACATAAGTTGTGCAGCAGAACCTCTGCAATTTTCTCCTTATTCACACTGTCATAAGAATGAGTTGTGGTTTTGGTGCAGATTTTGCCTTGTGTGTCAGCTCTTTTTAACCATAATGTCTTGGTGTACCAGCTGCAGCAGAACAACATTTTCCCCAGAGGTCTGTGGCAGTGAATCACAAGGAAAATCATTACTCGGGAGAGAAATGTCCTCTCAGGGTTTAATCTGAGAGGCTTTGATGGAGTTGTATTAAAGCATACAACAAATTATCTCTCTTTTAGTGCTCCGATTAACATTTTCGTCTGTCATCCATCAGCATGGGGAAACCTTGGAAATGTCCTGAAGAGCCAGGACAAGATGCAGGAGGCTGAACAAGCATACAGAAATGCACTCTATTACCGCAGCAACATGGCTGACATGCTGTATAACCTGTGAGTTTGTGTTCTGTCAATTTTTCATGTTTTTCATGTATATTTTCTCATCCTTCATTTTCATTTACTCTGGTTTTTTTGGGTTGTAGTTGATATAAAATATGCCTTTTGTTGTATTTTAAGTTTATTTCTTCTCATATATACAGTATGATACATATTAATGATTCAGGAGTGTGCTTTTTTTTCAGGGGAAGTGCCTTGTTGTCATGTATTCTCAAGGGTGCTGTCTGCCTTGCGGGTACATTAATGGCCCTCTTTAATGCGGCGAGGCTCAAACATCCACCGCCAGCAGCACTCTTACTGTGCTTAAACATCTTAATAATTCTCACTTTACTCAGCCGTGTGTTTTCTTGTATAATCCTACCAAATATGCTTTAAGGTTCAACATTTCCTCTTTTGAGACTGTGAAGCTCTAAACTGCCTCTACCTCCGCTCTTTTCTTCTGTTCCAGTGGTTTGTTGCTGCAGGAGGGCAACAAGTTCCTCGAGGCTCTCCACTACTATAAGCTGGCCATTGGGAGTCGGCCAACTCTGGCTTGTAAGTACGCCTCTTCTTTTTTTATTGACATCTCCAGCTCTTGCGGTCGCGGCTGTTCTACGTCTCGGCAACAGTGAGCACAGGCTGCGGTTGTATGAAGGCAGAGGAATAGGTGGCAAAGGGCAGCGAATATGCAACATTACAACAAGAATTCAGCAGTCGACAGCTGTCTGATTTCCAAGCCAGACCTTGTCAACGGATCAAGCATCTGCATGATGTCATTTATTATGAATTCAGGCCATGACATCCTTTTTATTTTCATTGCTCCCACATTTCCTACATCTACTTCTTTTTCTCAGTTTGTACCGTAACTCCCCCTCCCCTTTGCCCATCACTCCTTCCCTCCTTTCTTTGAGAATTCATCGTTCTTTCTCTGCTTTTCTTGGAATTGGTTTTCCATACGGTGTCATCTTCAGAAGCTCCACTCCCTAATTTGTACAAATTGTTCGCAGTCTTACCTGATCATGCAATAAATTAGTCTCCCATTGTTCTTGGCATCAGTCATTGACAGATAAAATGCGAATCCTAAAGGTCCCTTCCTTTTTTCTGCCGATTAATTATAGACCTAATCAAGATCCTGGTTAGACTAGAAAATTGTCATTCAGTGTTTAATTATTCAATCTGGTATAGCTGATAAGAAGACTAATTAATTACCTCAAGCAGCAAACATGTTGAAGTCAGAATTAGAATGTGCCAGTTTAAGCATTTTTCAAGGTTGTACCATTTTTCATTGCATGCTTGAAAGCTGACTGATGAAGGTTTTATTTCTCACACAGCTGTTCTGTTTTTCATGTGATATTGAGTTTGTTCATATTTTGTGCACCCACAAGAAACATTTTATAAAAGTGTTTATAAATGCAATAGACGTAAGGCCTATATATTTAAGCACAAATGTAAAACTACTTTATGTCACACAGATGATACTATGAAGGGGCAGAAGAGGAAGCTGTTTGCCGGAAGTAGAGGCTTTTTGATTTTCAGCTCTTCGAAGTGATAATACATCAACATGTTACAGCAGAGACTTCCAGATTGATCTGCAGCATCAACTTAATTTATTCAAGCAGCCAGTCTTGACAGGGACTTGTTTAGACAAGGGGGGTCCACAGTGGCTCATTAGTCTCTGGCTGAATATTGATCACCAGATATTGTCTTTCAGTCCAGAAAAGTTTGGAGAGTTTTATGGGATGTGCACAGAGGTCAAACATACAGTTATGTATGAATGGAGTCAGCAGCTGGTTATTGATTCTCACCCTCAATGATGTATGTCATGTGGAAATACTCATTAATCATCTTTTCAACAGCGTTGATCTCTGTGGCCTCAGGTCAATGAGACACACTGATCTTAACTAAGGAATTGACCAAAAGGGTTAATAAATGTGACAGGGATGTGTGTCTGATTGGAGAACCGGTCCCCCTGAAGATTAGGTCCTAAGTTAATTCAACAAAGACTACAAACTATCACAGTAGTAGAGGTTTGGTGTGATGGAGAAAGCTGGTGGTTATTTTGTTGCACTATTTAGCCAGCTTTAAAATAATGTTACAAATCAGAGGAAACCAGATGATCCAGTCAGCTAATGAAAAGATATTTATTCATTTTCCACCAGCTGCCTACTTGAACACAGGCATCATCCTGATGAATCAGGGTCGCCTGGATGAGGCCAAGCGCACCTTTCTGACCTGCGCTGATATCCCAGATGAAAACTTGAAGGACCCCCATGCCCACAAGAGCTCAGTCACCAGCTGCCTGTACAACCTGGGAAAACTACACCATGAACAGGGACACCAGGAGGTAAAATGCAGAAAAATATAGCTTGTGTTTTGGCATGTGTTTTTGAGGAGTTTTAGAATCAGTGGCATTAAACTTGTAATTGCTTTGATAAATTTCCAACAGTGAATATTAATATTATAAAGGAAGAAATTAAAGCTGCATTTTTTTAAAAATTGCACTAGATTGGTCATTTGCACCTCATACAGAAACCGCTGAGAGTGTTTTGGCTCATATTTCAATTTTCTTTCTTTTTTTGCATTGGTCAGAGCTGAATACTTGGAAGTCTCCATGGTAATTGACTTCCAAATAATTCTTTGGAGAAAGGAAATGTTGTGTCAGCCACACTGAAAGAGGCAAAATTAAGATTAAGAGAGACAAATTGAGTTTTCTTTCTATTTTTTAGTATTTGAATTAGTTTCAAATCCTGCACACATAAAGAGAAGTGGGAAAGTGTTTCTTTTCCAAGTACACAGATGTGCACTTGGAAAAGAAACGAAAGAGAATGGACCTATGACAATTGAGATCGACCCTCCATACTCACACTGGCTCAATACTAGCTTACAATTTAAGATAATAATTACAATAATAGCAAATTATAGAAGTAAATAATCAACACAAATTGTGCAGGTTTTGTTATGAGTCTCCCCAATTTCCTTGCTGTGAATTTGAATATCTAAATCAATTCTCAATGAAGCTCTGACTCCACAAAAATATTATTTGGGGCCTACTTTTGCAACATATCTATAAACATATTTCTAACAGTGCCATTTCTTTTATATGTGGTATATACCTAGAAAATAAGTGATATCTGAAATAATGAATATAAAAGTTATGTGGATGTATTTTAAAAACTGGATGTCATTGGTAGACAAAGATACAGCCTCAAGCTCTCTCATGGTCTGAACATCTATAGTGCTGGATAAAGTAACTGGTTTTCAAATGCTCTAGTTTAATCACAAGCATAAATGCTGCTGAGTGGATCAGGACTGGTGTAATGGCGCTGCAGATTTAATAAAGGTTTTTATAGATTGTCAATGTGTTGGAGAAAGAGACCAGTTCCACTTCCTCTGACCTTTAACCACAGCAGTTCCTTCACAGCTTAAGTAGTTCCAGCTCCTTCCACCACTTAAACTGAGGAGAATCTTTTTGCCTCCACTCTATACATACTATAGTCAGTATGTGTCACTGCTGTAGTTGTCTTAACAACCGTGACTCTGACGATAGGCCCTCTCTGCCCGAGTCTGTATGAACCACTCTCCCGGCGACCCCCCGATTCCACGCTGTGTATTCAGAGTGTCAGGGCCCTGGCTGCGGGGGAGGAATGACTAGTTACGCAAACACCAGTTCCTCTGGCAGGGTCTCCCCGCTGTGTAATGCAAACATCCCCCACCTTCCTTTTGTTTTATGTGTCTCATTCATTCACAGGAGGCCCTCACGGTGTTTAAAGAGGCATTACAGAAAATGCCAAGACAGTTTGCACCACAGAGCCTTTACAACATGATGGGTAAGAGCTGCTTTTTGTTTCTAGACTTCTGTTAATGGTGGGAATGACAACAGACAGTAAAATAGAAGGTTATTCTGGAGTATTTGGGGAATTTAAGGGGCTGTACGTCCATCATGAATTTTGATTTTATTTTATTTTTGTGATTCTTTTAAAACAAGTGGCCTTTGTGTTTCTTCTGGATAGGTGGTAAGACTTTGGAAATAGTAACTACGAGTAATAGCACCACTTTAAGCCCCTTTGGCTGTTTTATTCTGGATGTGGTGTAGCCCAGAGTCACTTACACCCAGTGTGCAGCAAGCAGACAGACTTCTCAGATTTGGCTCAGTTTAAAGTTGGAACAAAACTCATAGATGGGTTCATGTGTGTAACTGTATTTTCCATTAAATATGGTTACTATTGTATTGTTACTGTAAGGATTCAAAACAAGTTAACTCCGGTTCATATTTCCTGCTACAAGTCTTAACCTTTGCATTTACTAAACCCTTAAATAATTAACATCGCAGCTAGATAACATTTTTTGTGCAGTTCTGAGAACTGTTAAGAGAAACAGGGTCTGATAGACATCAAGAATCCAACCACTTGTAGCCCTTAAAAAAATTCAAAAAACCTTACTTGAGACTTCATGCTTGTCAACAGTGTTTTGACCAACAGTAGTAAAGTTTACAGTGCCACGTTAATTCTCTTTTCACTGCAAAAGCATCAGCTTGTTAGATCCCAGCTGTAGAACAGCTGCTTTCAGGCTCATTATAGCTGCTTCCTCCCTTTTCTCTCCGTCACTCTCCTGCTTTATGTCTCCCCAATTCCCATGCAGTCACACACACACACACACACACACACACACACACACACACACACACACACGCACACACTTGAAATGTGTCTTTAATCCAGAGTGCCATAGGTTCATTGACGTGTTGGCAAAATGCACATTGACAGACAGACTGAGATCGTGTCAAAATGTTGATGAAAGCTCCAGTTACTGTTAAGGAGCTGTGCTGCCTGTGAAGCAGGCACCGAGCCAGAGATCCCTACTTTCCGCAGCTAAACATTGTTTCCGTGCTGAACTGATTTGCACATTTGGCTCACCTGCTCACATGTATTTCCAGTTTCAGTCACCATGCTGTTTTGCGCTTGTTTGTCAAATGTCAAAAGAGCAGAAGCTTTCAGCAGAGGTGCACCAGCTGGTCTAGATCCAGGCTTCTCTGGTGGCAAAGGAATGTTCCCCTCTGATGAGTTGGGTTTCCTTGTACTGTACCTTCTAATTGCTTCTTGATTTTTGTGCTAATTTCATGGAGATCTGCTGCCGGAATTGCGAGACAGGTATTTCTGCTGCTTTAAAACCTGTCATCAAATGAAGAGGTCGCGTCAAAGCAGACCTTAACGTACATTTTATAAAATAATTTATTGCCATGGGTTACTTGTAAATGCCTGAAACCCAGATAATCCTGTCAGTTAGATTTATTGCTCCCCACAACGACCAGTGAGGCTGGGGTTTTTGAATTAGTCCAGTCCGTCCATCTGTTTGACTGTCACATTTACTTTTAACTTAACTTTTCACTAACACACAACAATAGGCAAGCGCTCAAGTGGTGCATTTTGCTGTGTATGAACTATTTAAGTCATGTTTTTTGCTTAATTCATGTGTAAGGTTTTTCTGGTGGTTAATTTAGTCTCCGGAGCATAAAAGCGTGCCATTTCCTATTTAAGGACTTTTCTTGTTTTTATTTTTTCTGTTTCCAAACATTCTCGTGGTTGATTTTCTTTCCGGACCAGATCTCAAATACTGTTAAGTGTTTTTCAGCAAAACCCTTTCCACACAACAAGCAAGTACTAAAGTAGAGCTTTGCTATTTAGGGATTTTTTTTTCTTTCTTTTTTCATTTCCTTGGTTAGATGTTAAATTGAGTCTCACTCTGTGGGTGGGTTGTGTCTCAGTTGTGACATTAGGTTTTCTATTGTTCAGTATCCTCAAAACCGAAGGAAAACATTTGCAATGTACCAGAGAGAGGCCTATTAACATTTTAAGATGCTTTTGTGGATTCTAATTCATCCAGGTCATTGTAATCCACATAAGTCGATACTTTTGGATTTACCTCTAAAGGCTGAAGTATCAACATGAACAATTTAAATAACATCTTTATGTCTTTCTTCAATCAAATGTGCTCATGGTCCTAAGCGTTTTATGTTTAAGCTAAATATATCTACCTGTATTTTTTCAGGCTCTGTTCTCAACTCTTTTACTTGTCAGACCACATCAAGCTCAAATTAAAAAGAAAACACTTAAACTGACCCTGGGAGTGTATAAGATAAGATAAGATTAAGAAAAAAAAAGAAAAGAAAATTGCAAAAGTATGAAGACTGATTGGTATCAATTATCTTCTAATCCTCTATTTTGTTTTATTGGATGTCAGCTGTTGATAAGGACTTTTTTATGTAGCTGCAATAGCTTGGATTTCCATCGCTAAAGCTTAAGGCTGTCCCGAGGGATATGATCTTGAAAACATGTTCTCATGTATTGCCTTACATCTCATGGGAATGGTCTTAAGTCTGGTGATTTTACTTTTCAAAGTAAAAGGAAGTTTAAGTCATCATTTGATGTCTTTTACATGCTTTGTGTTAAAATGTATGCGGCCCATTTAACCTGTTGCTTATCAGAGTTTGTCAACCCCCATGCTAGAATGTTAATTTTAATGATGGTATGTCCAGCTGTCAGCTGAACTAAATTCTTGTAATAATTCAAGTGTTATCAGATGGCTGTGACAGAGAGCTTATTGTTTTTGCAGGTGCTGTCAGAGGGTTAGAACTGGTGGGGGCGGGGGTATCAAATGATGTCTGTCAGATCAAGCAGTGACGGACTTTGTTAGACTCAGTGAAATTTTTTATTAATCCACTGAACTGTAGGTCATTTTTGTTAAAATGTTCATTACTTATAGGGTATTGGGCACTTGTTTCCTCCTGATAAGACAATAACTGCTGAATGTGACACAAGAAAAACACAAAAACAACACAGGATTCAGGGCCAGATTCAATGGTGCAATGGACTGAGGCCTGGCCTTGCTGTCATGGAAACCCTCAGCTGAACAAGTAAAAGATGTGTGATGTCTTAACCTCTGACAGCTTCACTTCTGACTCCATCATTTACCCCTCACAGGAGAGGCCTACATAAGACTGAACAAACTGACTGAAGCTGAACACTGGTACAGAGAGTCCCTGCGAGCCAAACCGGACCACATTCCCGCACACCTCACTTACGGCAAACTCCTGGCTATGACGGTAAGATTTTGTGCCATCATCCTGATGGAAGCACTATGATTATTATAATAGTATAATAATATACGGGGTAAAGTCTTGCTTAAGATACCACACAGAAACAGCTAGAACTGTGATTGTTATGTGATGTTATTGATATTGTTGTCCTATTGGATAAGTCTTTGCAAGCAATACTGTATATGTGAGAAAGTAAAGATCAGCAAAACTGATGATGAGAGAACAACAGAAGAAGGTGAACTCATTGGAACTGTCACGGGAATAGGCCTTGTTAATTAAAAATCTTAAGCTGCTTGTCATCTTTCTTTCCATATAAAGGCCATCTACTGCTACACAGATATCAGGCAGTTGGTTCGTTTATAACACTACATAACTGTAATCACTATAATCAATACTTAATTTGGCCAGTGCTTTCCAGGACAGCAGAGGTAATATCCTCTCATGGTTACAAAGCTGACCTGTGTTTCAATGACGAAGGGAACTGCTCTCTGGGGAAAGTCTCAGAAGACGTTTTCAGAGATTGTGGCCATGTGTTCAGGTCAAACAGTCATCTCTTACAGATCATAGATAGGTGCTTTGGGGTTGTGGCTGACTGAGGAGCTGTTAGAGCTGAAAAGGACTGTGAAAAGAAAAATAAACGCGCTGGACTCTAAAGGGAGTGAACATGTTCAAATGCCTGAGGCCCTTTGGAACAGTTGGAACTAGTAAGTTTGAGTCTTCCGAGACCTGTCCCTGTTCATTTCCTTTATGGAAACAGTCCTTTTCTCGCCAAAATTAGTATTTTGTGAGTCACAAGTGACATGTTCAAAAACTTTACACAAGAATCATTCACCTAAGCTTGCTGGAAAGAATCTTCCTGAACATTTGTGTCCATCTTTCATCAACACACATGAAGCTCTATTGCTTCTGGAAATATGTGTATTTGGCTTCTTGCAAGGAGTAACATGAAGAGATTAACTGTCATATCTTGAAGTAAAATATATATATAGTTTTCACTGGAAGCTGATTAGCACCCAGCTTGGAAATAGGTGGGTGCTAATCAGCATCATCTGTTAAAATAGAATAATTGAGAACGGATGCGGTTGGTCAAGCTTAGTAACTTCTTGCATGCAAGTACACAAAAAATGTACTTGATTTGTTGATTTGCTTTGAAAATTATGAATGTCATCCTTGTCTGGGTCAATAGTATCAATACACAGTGTATCCTCAATGAAGAGGTCTTGGTATTGTAGGTCATTGTGTGTATAACTGAAATCAAACTCCAGCACCACACTAGATTGATTTTCCCATTGGATTGGTGGTCAGCTGAAATAATAACTCATCTGACAACATTGACAAATGCTGCTTGTTAATGTGACATGACTTCCTCACGGTACGAAAGCCACTGAACATCTAAAAGTGTCTTACTTTCAGCAAAGGTAGTCAATGGGAACAAAACTGTTCTCTAAAGGAGACTTAAGATTTGTTGAAGTAGATTTGATGAAGAATGCAGTGGGCCACGAACAGAAGTGCATTTTGTTTTAGAAAGGCCTCATTGATTGTGGAAAGTGGTCTCAATCTGGAATATTTGTCTACAATGTGTGGACATTGTTGTAGTAGTCCCATTCAGACAGCGTTTCCATTCTACGCCTGTTCTGCCTTTATTCCCCCTGATGTGTGTTTGAACACAATGGAAGTGTGATTGGGTGTCAGTTTGTTCCACCTTTTTGATGCTTCAGGACAGCACAGAAACAGGCATCTGTATGCATCGAGTGCTCCTGTGTTTTCCAGAATGGTTTTGATGTTGTAAAGTGTAAAGGCACACACCGAGGTGATGATGTGATACCTTATCTTGTCCAGTTTGATTAAAGGTGTCACAGTGAGGCGGGGGTTCGTTTCAGTGTTGTTGTGCAGCGCCTGTCTGAAAAAGGCTTATGATAGACAGGATTTGTACCCCTGTGATCCTACAAATAGTGGCTTCAGGCTAGGAATGCATTTAGCACCTCTTTATCAAAGAGAAAACATTTAAACAATATTTGAAAGTGAAATTTGAGTAAAGATACAGTTTCATCTGAGCTCTTCCTGTTGTCGCTGTAGCCTCAGTATCTCTAAACCCCCCTGCAGCACCTCTGTGAGTGATGAAGACAATTCAGGCAATGTCAAGGGTCTTGAGGTTCAGATCTCCAAAGGGAGAGGTAGATAGCAAGATAAGGTTATGCAGAAGGGTAAGAAAAGGCTGAGGAGAGAATGGGAGAGCTGAACTGGAAGTTGAGTCACAGAGTGCAAAGAGATGTGTGTGATTTGTGGGAGAGGGAAGAACAAAATGGGGGAGGGAGAGAGAGTTAATCAAAGAACAGTATCGCCGTCACACTGCACTGACCCCTTCACACCTCAGCTATACCTCCAGTGACCAGGATGTGTTTCAATATCTCTTCTACACAGAGCAGGTCAAAGACAGACATGACTGTGTTGGTGCTTGCAATATTGGATTGTCACGCATTCATCGCTTTTTTGACTTATAGAATAGAATATAAGACTGATTCTTAATTCATATTCACCTCCCCATCCACAGAGCCACAGTTCATCTGAGATTATCAGGAGATTTAAATGTGTGAGGCATGCATCACCAAATTCAATGTGTGTGTGTGTGTGTGTGTGCCAAGAAGGAGGATTAAAAAGGGAATTAGAATTAGATATAAATGGATAGAATGACTGTATTTTATATGAGTGGTGCAAAAGGAGCACTCATCCCCTCAGATTTTGAATGTGCTGCATGGAGCCTGCCTGCGGTTTCCACTGATCCTCATTTTTTGTCAGTTCTCCTTCCATTAGTATTCATGTCGCATTCAGCAGTTATTTTTTATTTTGTCAGTTTATAGGTTCTCTTTAGGAAGAAAAATGGGCTACAAACAAGCTGTCAAAAATGCAATTCCACTCAGTAAGTCTTATGTGTGACTGAGAAAAATCTAGTTTGCTTTCACAATCACTGCCCACGTCATTACTCCACCTTATGGCATCAGCATGAATGTCAAACAGATTCTGTTCAATTTCCACACACCTCTCAATATACCTTGGCTTTTGTTTTAGCAAATATTGCTAATGGTAACATACCACTTTGTGATCCCAGTGCGGTTGTGGACTAGTATTCTTTGCATACACTAAAATTAAGACCCGAACAAAGATTCCAGACATTACTCTTTTTGAACATTCACTTTGCTCTCTTTACCTACACCAGGCTTATAATTCCAAAAATGTGAAGAGTTGAATAATACAACAATGACAAATAAGTAACTTGTTTCTTTCATGAGTTCTTAGCCCTTAACATCCATGCAGCTTACTCTGAACATGGAATCCATTAACATGTCATAATCGAGGGTGAGCAAGCTTAATTCTGAAGTTTAATAAACAGCCCCAGCCCCATGTCATTACATAACCAGCTGGACATGAAGCATAAACATTTCTACATCTGTGAATGGGAGTATGAAATCACACAGATATTATTCTTTTCAGAGAGGAATTGTGAACGGTATTTAGACACTATCAACTCTGTTAAACATATACTTAACACAGGCTTAACTTTCAACACCATCAAGGCAAACACTTCTATTGTATTTACTTTAAAAGATTCTGTATTTATTGAATCCACGGCTTTGTGAAAATGTGTACTTTTACCCATCCTTTAGTCCTTAATGGTGCACTGAATTGGAGCCCATTCTTCTGTTTAAACAAACTGAAGTCGTTTGTTTAATTTGTATATTTCTACATCCTTACTGATGACTTTTACCTCTTGGTACGATTCCAATTCCAACATTTAAATGCATTATATTTTAATGAAATACATGCCAGTGGTGGCTGACGTTGAAGCATCACCTTTTACAAATGAGTGCACACAGTTAATTGCTGATCAGATGGTGTCTGGTCCCTGAATACAAGCATGGAGTTATAAAAGTCCCACGTGGCACTTCCATTGGCCAGCTGCTTTGTTCTGTTTCCACTCTGATTGGTTACATCTCACAATAAAAAGCACCTAAGGGAACTCTTGATGTCCATGAAGAGTCAGCGATGTGTTTCCTCAGCGTGCTACGCTCGGTCTCCCAGTGTTGATTCTTTAAGTTCTCTATAGGCTAGAACAACATTGAACACACAATTAGACAAATCAGTGTGTATGCGCCACACACCTGTGTGCTTATTCTAACAAATTATCCCCATAGAAGCATTATCACATTCTCATTCAGTCTCTTTCCTCTCCTTTTCAATCTCCTTTTCACCACAACCTCCTCCCGCTCCATTTCCATCTACTGCTGTCTGTCTTCCCTCAAAGTGGTTGGGCCACACACCGACCATTTGCGGTTGGAATCTGGAAGTGTTATTTGCATAGATAAAAGAGTGTAATGAATGAGGCTTTGCCCCATCTGGTCAACAGTATCATGCAGTGTGCACTTTGACAGAATGACGTGCGCTTTAAAGAACTGCTCTCACAGGTCATCTGCCTATTTATTAAGATTTATAGTTAAAGTAGGTCTGCGGTTTGGACAGGGGCATTCGGTTTACACAGAGGTATTTTAGTCCTTGAGTCCAGTTTTGTGTTTTTATAATGACTAGTTTTGAGGAGCAGTTGAAACAATAATGAAACTATTTAATCCGTCCCTTGCAGGGCCAGAAAACAGAAGCGGAGAAGTACTTCCTGAAAGCCATCCAACTCGATCCCACAAAGGGAAACTGTTACATGCACTATGGTAAGCATTTTAATTTTTTTAACTCTCAATTTGGCATATCCTGACTTGGTTCTTACATCTTCAAATATATGATTCGACCATTTAATACATGTGTTGAACAGTCAAATCAATACATATGGCCTCACTCATGTGCACTGAAGCAGGAACGTACACCTTGTCAGGTCATTGGCTGACGTTTTCCCAATCATTCTTCCTTGTTTCAACGACACCGTCAGTCTGTATGTGGAAGAAGGGGTGATGACTTCCCCTCTTTGAATTTACAGAAATACTGAACATGACAATGTCAATGTTTCTCATATTTTGCTTTCTGTGTGTCTCGACATGATTTGAACTTGAAGTATTGAGGTTTATGTGTTCTTTCCTTTAAATCCTCTTTAAAACTTGTCTTTCCGTAGAGTTTTATCTGGAACTGACCTGTCAGCTCCTCGCTATCGTTGCACCAGCTTGAATTTGACATTTAAAGTGATCAATACACCACGTTGCATTTTCTTCAAATAATGTGTGTCTAAGTTGACACCTTTAAAGGTTAGGAACTTTGTTAAAAATGAGATGAATGATATTGATTCACACAAAGAGTAGTTGCAGATGCAAAAATCAAGTTATTGACATGTAGCTGATAAATGACTAAAGAAAAAGACCCACGCTATACATCAGTCTGAGCAGGTACTGCTAAATTCATATTTTACATCTTGGGCATCCAACAAAATGTTAATTTGATGAAGCTGAAGTTTAATTTGTAATTTGTTCATAGATTTCATGTGTTTCTCTTTATTTTTTCATTATATAATCGTAAGAAATCTCACTTTATATCTGTGTCTGACCTCAAATCTGTATTCTTGGCTTTAGTTCCATCCACGGCTGTTGAGTAAAAGATGTTTAGGTTCACGTAGTGGTTTAGTGTGGTACAGTAGTGGAGCCAGCCAAAGTCAACAGGGTATTAATTCCTCTGTAAACCTGGCCCTTACCATGGGGTCCACTCTCGGTTGTTGGCCTTGCTTGGCTTCTACAATCCAATGTCTTTCCTCACGTCCACAGACAAAACAGCTACATACATTATACATAAGACACAAACCTCCCACGAGAAACATTTTCATTTTAAAGAAATCAATCCGTCAAGGTTGTCTAATATGAACAAATTGGTCTGAGCGATGGCCAAAGAGAGATGGTGCATTGTAATGGGAGCTAGTGTTTCACGTGTTGAGAAGGCTTTTCCTCCATCGAGGTCCAACGCAACACTTTATGGTCTTTATCCCATTTAAGCCTCTGTGGTGATCCCTCTGCGTTTTAATAGTAGACCTGTTCTCTCCTGCCCTACCAGGTCAGTTTTTGTTGGAAGAGACGCGGCTGCTAGAAGCTGCTGAGATGGCGGAGAAAGCCGCACGCCTTGACAGCGGGGAGTTTGATGTGGTCTTCAGTGCAGCTCACATGCTCAGGTGAGTGTTTGATTAGTTAGGATTGTTTTGAGTTTTTTTTATTTCCAAACCCCCCCAAGCACAAAGACACCAAATATATTTCATTCTTTGTAGCTGAGATGGGCGTGTCACAGATTTTCATGGCTGAATAAAAAGGTTGCTGAGTATGTGAGAGGGAGGTCTACTGTCTGTATGCTTTATCCAGGGGCTTACATTACTTCTCAGCCAGTATGATTTACTTGGCCCTGCTTTGTAATCCTCTTCTGTGACTGCAGTGCCAGGCTGAAACTGTTGATTTTATTAAGCGTGCTGTGCGGCTATGTATCTTCATATGCTCACTCATACTTACTTTACCTCTCTCACACTCTTTCTCACTCTTTTCTGCTGGCCCTGGCTCATACCTGAAAGAAGGCTTCCAAAGCAACACTTCAGCAGACAAGCCTGGGCAGCAAAGCTTTAGTATCTTCCAACCTGTTGTGTTCCTGAACACACACCATGCTTCAGAATTTGTAAATACAGTAGTGTGCCAATTCACAATGTTTAAATAAACTACCCTAGCCTAGTTTAGAATGATCCTCCTTTAAATATACAGTAATGAGTCACCCAGGAGTTAGATTACCGCTATCTTCTAAATTATGACCATCTTTAAAGGAATAGTATTGTGTTTTGTGAAATGCACAAATTTAGGTGAGAAACTATCTATAACTATAACTTAAAACTATAACTCATGAAGCCACAGCCAGCAGCTAGCTAGTTGGGTCTTGAAAGTCCTGGAAGCAGGGGAAAAGATCTATTTTTACATTAAATTATTGGTCGAATAGAAAATAACTTCAAAGTAAAAATGGGATCTTTAGGTCAAGAGTCATCACTTTGAGAGTAATTATGACAAACCAAGGCAGAAATACTTCAGATCAACCTTGTATTTGTACTTTTAAGGAGGGGAAATCAGGTGTTTCTGACATTAACGATATTTACCAAAGGGTACTACATTGTTGCACGACTCTGGATAAGAGTTTTACCCGGTTGCTTTATACATAGACCCCCCACCCCCCCATCAGTCTGATCACACACCCCCACACCCCCATCAGTCTGATCACACAGAGTAGTCTTCACCAACGGTTTTCAGTATTGTGAGCGCCCTCCATGGTCCAGACCCCTGGTAGCTAAAGAGGACATCAAGCACTTGGGGTCAAACTTTTCTCCGCCGGCTTGGCATGGGGTCTCACTTCTCTGCAGCTCAACTTTTTTCCATGTTTGTCTTGGAAGCAGATGTGGAAAATCTGGTTATTTGGGACACAAGTGGAGATTAAAAGGAGGGGCTGATGCTTTCTGATGTGCAAATGCTTTTTATTGCTCTCATGGGCACTTGGTTTTTGAGCATTTTGCCTTTAAACTAATAATTTCCTCCTGCCTCCTTTCAAATATATCTTCTTACTAATACTAGTTTATAGAGTCAATGAAAGACAGGACTGGTTGGTTAATGATGAGGCCAGTGGGGATATGGCAGTTCAGTATCTCCCATCATATACTAATTTAAAGACGTAGTTATTCACAGCCAGCGGGGGGGAAACAAATCTCTATTAAACAAAAGAAGTAGATCATTCATTCAAAGTTGACTTCATAGGTTAAAACCATGTGTTTTCTATAATATCCCAGTAAACCATATTTTACGTATTACTGCCATGTCATGATATTAGGTATGCCAATTTGGGCATATTTGGCTTTTCCCATTTCCAAGTGTATAAATTATTTTAAACTGATAATCCTATAATGTTAATAAAATAAATATTGGTTGCACATTACATTGGGTGTAATGAAAATATGATACCACCTTTAGGATATGTATTTGCATCCAGTGTAGCACTTTAACAGACAAAAACCTGAATTTAATTTTTGTGCTCATGACAGATGGGGCAGCTGTGGTTTCACCCCAAATATCTGACTTTTGTTGAAATGTAATTTGTTCATTCAGTGATTAGTGTCCAACTATGTATACTTGCGATCAGTGCGTGTCAGTGCTGGGATTTGTACACGACTTGAGTTACTAAGCCATTTTTAGACAAGATGATGTCAAGGGAAGAGGTTGGTTGAGTTGCTGACATGAAATATTTTTCTCTTGAGGGATTTTATTTTTTCTGATCCCATACTTCCCATCATTCCCTTCTTTATTCCTGGGCTCATGTAGCCTCAAGCTGACTCCATCTCAGGTCAAACCCAGGCAGCGGTTTATAATCTTGGCCTCCATAGTACTCTCAGAACCCGCAGTCACAGCGCTGTTAGGCTCCGATGTTCCATCAGCAGTTGTGTGGCAGGTCTGCTCTCCTGTGATAATGTGTTTAGAAATGTGATAATGATATTATTGATTTAAATTAGTCTTTTTCTTCTCATAAGGGTGTGCTTTGGAAATATTACACTGGCAAAAAAAAACATATGGTTATGGCTGGACATGTAACCCACATTTATAACCTCAAGACAAATTCAGCAACTCGAATCGGTCAAATTGGTGCCTGGATTGGCTCTGGAATGTAGAATGCTTCTTTGGAAGAAATCAAGACAAATTCAGTTGTACCAAAAATAAGCAGTGAGACTGTAAGTACTTAAGTATAGGAAACTTTAATCAAGAACTAGCTGGAAGTTTATCACTAAAATTAGTAAATTCTTGGTTCCCAGAGGATAAAACCTATGGACACAAGTTTTTTTTTATATGTTCAACATTGGGGTTGATATTTTTAACAGGTCAAATGTCCCATTAATGGAATGGATTGTAACGTGACAGATCTTTTCACTCTCCACCTGCTTCAAATAGACAAACAAAACATTTGTCTTTATACCTGGAAAACCTGACATTCCTTTCAGCATAGCTGTACTTTTTTTATTTAGTGCTAATTAGCAAATGTTAGCATATTAAAACACTACATCAAGATGAAAACATCTTCTGCATATTAGCATATTAGTGTTTCACTGATATTGTCATGACTACTAGTCTGACATTGCTGATTGATTCTTAATGATGATGATTGGTAAAAGCCACTGGTGTTCTAAAGTAACCACACATGATTCACGATGTCTGGTGACCTTGAAGTCAGAATGAAAACTTTTTTAAATTTGTTTTTTCCAGACTTTACATAAAAGGGTTTAAAATGTTAAACCTGGAAACAGTTGGTCATTTAAAAATAAACTAAAAAACATTGGAACACATATGACTGTGTCCCTCAACCCAAATATAAATGCTCTGTGCTTACTTAGGCCACTGGCCCAGTCATCCTGAAATTAAAGCTTGCCTTTTATCTGCAACCATATGGATGATGATCCTTTAATAGGATGTGACAGCCTAAATGAATCTGTGGTTCAAGCATCCTGGCTTCCTTTGATCAGCCTGACTGAGGGGCTCTACAGCGGCCATCATTGACTCCTTACTTGACTTTGGGAAAATAAGATTGTTAGCAATGAGACAATTGTTACCATCATTGAGGAGCATGCAGCTTCAGGCACTAAGATGATTTCTAGGGAACCTGAGTATTAGTAACAGGAAGTGTATTGTGGCACGTAAGCCCCATGTTTATGTGTAACTGTAAGTAGAATGGGGAAAATGAAATGAAAAGATAAAAACCATTACATGGGACAGTCCTGTTCAAAACCTCTGTTGTCACAGTGTGGCATATGATCAGATAGTGTCACACACTGTTTGCATACCCTTTCTGTCTCTGCGTCCATGTAGCATATAAGAACATAATCTCCTCCATCTGCTTTAAAGAGAAATGTAGTGTGAATATTCCTGATCAGCCTTGCTTCATGAATGGGTTTTCTTGAAGTACCCAATACACCAAATGTTCTAACCTCAAGGTTCAATTAAAGCAGAAAGCGCGTGCTGTGCACTTCTCAGATGTTATCGAGTGAAAGATGCTATCGAACGAGAAACCTAAAGGTGATTGGTTTAGCCTCACTCATCCCTCATGCTGTTCCCTTGTGTTATTTTCTCAGTGACCCCTGAACGCCACTAAACTTGCAGAGTTCGAGGCCTCATCCGGAGCCAGCAGCAATAAAGATGAGTAATGGTTGCCTCTCCCTGTTTTCCCTTTGCAGACAAGCCAGCCTAAATGAGGCAGCCGAGAAGTATTACGGACAAGCTGCAAGCCTTAGACCCAATGTGAGTATGAGCACTACTAACCAATCATCAACCATTACCATTTATCTTCAAACATACTATGCACACACGGTCTGGGTGGCTTACTTCCCAGTTTGCATCACATTAAAACGAGGGGTGGGGTTTTTACTAAGCTCAGAAGTTTGTTTATGTGACATCCATCACCACCTTCAAAGGGCCGGCTGGAGTAAGTACATTGAAAAGAGTAATGACAATAACACTCAGGCAGGAGACTACATCTTGAAAATGAATGGGGTCCAATCTTGGAGCACTTTGACAGGAGGTCAAGTTGTTTAAGTGAGGTCTGCAGAGGGACTGAATTATGTTTGGCATGTGGTCACTTTGTTTTTTCCTGTGTCTTGACAAGGAAAAAAAAATTGCCTCAGGATTAATTATCAAAATATGTCAGGATAATGCATTACAGACAATTAGATTTGGTTCAGAATTTTTAGAAAGACGACGTGATGTATACAAACAGTGACGAACAAAAAGGCAAAAGAAGAGCTTTGACTTGGATAGAATCAAGATTTTTTACAAAGACCATGAAATTGATCTAAGGTTGTTTTCATTGTTTGTGACATTTATCCCTTGCCAAACTTCTGTTTATATTCAACACCTTATTAAATCCACGTGAAGGGAAAATAATGTGCTGGCGTCATCACAAATGAATAGATACAGTTGCGTACATGCCTTTGTATACATGAGTTTGGGGAATATTTCCATAAATATTCATCAATATTCATCTGTCCTCAAGTGTAATTTTTTCCATCACATCTTGTATTGTGCTTGGTATCACAGACCTTTTGTTGAAAAAAATGGCATTCACCCTGAGCAAGACTCCAGTCAATCTTGTTTTTCTTACATGTTTTGTCTGACAGCATATAATATTGAGGTTTACTGTCTCTTTATCTAGAATGCTTTTTGTGAGAAGCGCAATGCACTTTGGTCGCAAGTCATGGCAAAGAATTTCTAATACAATTTTTTTTTTAAAGTTACACATAAACGTGCAGGACAGGACATCTCTACCTCTACCTACAACATTATTTTTAAAAATTAAGTTTGATAGTTGTATGTCCCAAATGCACATGTTCAACTAAGTCTGGTGGTTATTAAGAGGAGACAGGTAATACATTAAAAATGCCACTGGCCTGCTGCCACCTAAATGTTATGTACTTCTGAAAAAGACTCATGAGACTGTCTGCTTATTCAGGCTTCTATATTCCAGAGCCAGTTGTGGAACTTTCACATTTTTGTTACTTGGCATCTGTAATTTTACAAACACATTGAAGGTTCACATCCAAACACAAAGGAGCTTGCTTGCCCTTCATCACTTTTTTTCTCTTGTATTCCTTACAGTTGAGGCACAGTTTAATTTAGCATCTTCATCCGTCTTCTTAACCATTATCCTGTGTTCTTTCCGATGTGACTTGACTTAAGCCTTGTACCCTGTCCATCTTCATTTGTCGTTTCATGCTTTACTGCAGCTTGACTCTCTACTCTCCAAAGGCACTGGAGTTTTATATTAAGCACATGTGTGTGCTCGCTCTGAGTGAGAGGACAATTCCCTCCATTGAAAGGATTTCGTCCATTAGTCCTACAATTCCCTCTCTCTAGATGAGCTAAATCCTATTGGATGCTTGGATTGCTTTGGTTAATCTTTGTGCCCTGCAATATGACATCTGTCCTTCCGAAGTTTCCCATTCCTAGATAGATTCTTTACCTAAATACCAATCTGAAGTCATTATGGTCAGGTCAACCTAGCTTTACTTTTAACTCTCAGTCTTTATAGCATATGTTGCTTTACAGTCTAGGCTAATATGCTCCACATCTGGCCTTGCCTCTGCTACTACATGCCAATTTTGGGAAGGGTAGGGAAGGCAAAGAGGCTACAGAGCAGCAGGAAATGAGGAAAAAATGAAAGCTTTTGACAAGGGAACATTTCACTGAGTGTTACAAGCGTGAGGGAGAATGCCGGAGTAGGGGTATAAATCACAAAAGTGTTTGCTATATGTAAGTAGGAGAACGAAGAAATGATTTAGTGAGGAGAAGTGGGAGCCTACAGGGGAGAGTAGAAGAACTTTTGCATGGACAGAAAAAAAAAACTTTCAAACCTCTGCTACAAGTGTAATGAGGTGAAGCCCTGATTCTCCATTAATCCTGGAGGATGTTAGAAGGCCTTCATAAGCATCTTGTCTTTCTCAGTTTGCTCTTCATAAACAATCCACTTCAATTGATTTAATCAATAGCCGGACTAAGGTAAAATTAAGTGGTAAGCAGCTGTTGCAATGTTAGTAATGCCAGCATTGACTTCGGCCAACGGCATATGTTTTGTGTGGTGAGGGGGGAAAGTCATTCTAGAGCCTCTTTGATTTATTATTATTATTCATCAGCTTCGTTCTCCCCGTGAGAAGCAGTGCATTTTCACATATCGTTCCCATTGAAACTCGGGCATCACTCATCAAAGCGTGACTGATAAAAGAGATGTACAGAGAGGTTTGTGAGTGTGTGAGACCAGTGGCTCCCAAACGGTTTCCAGTTGTTTTGGCAGCTTGTCTTGAAAGGTATTCTCATCCAAATCTTAAATATGCACAGCATGAACTTCACACACAGTAAATGTGAAGCAAGTGTTAAGGTTTTCACGGCCATCTTTGGCGGATGAGATGCAAAACAAAGTTTTCATATCAGATGTGTTATTTGTTAATTAATTAATCATGTAGATAGATAATGTGTTCAGATTTAATTTTCAATCTAAATTTTTATGTTTTTAAAATCTTTCTTATGCACTTACTTTTCACAAATGCTTTCTGTCATTTCCTCACCTTTTTCATTACATTCTCAGATTTTGTGAAACATTTATAGAAACAGTAACCTCTATTTGTAACGTCACTGAAAATTAGTTAATAGCTCATAAAAAGATATTAAGTCTTGCGAAACCGTACTTCAGTAAATGTTAAGATGCCATAATCAGTGCAATGAAAGCACATGTTGAGGTACTTTCACCAAGACTGCTTTATTTATGCAAACTTTGTTTCCAGACCAGACAAGAAATTACAATAGTCTCAAGCTGTAAAACAGTAGCTTTGCTTTAGAATTAAACATCTTTTCCACACTCAAATGGAGATCAGATGTGGCCCTGCCCTGGGCCTGGATACTGCATGTACATATGAGGATTACACCAGGGACAGTTTTATTTTATTTAAGTCCTCATTACTCACTGCCTGTCACACTAATGATGCCTTTGCCCTTGTAATATAGGAATACATAATATGTTCATCTAGACCCACTTCAAAGCAGTGGTTGCTCCCTCTGACATGACAAGACACAGAGACACACAAAGCAGACATGGTTACCAAACTCCAAACAAAGTCTGTGATCTGACAAACATGAACCAGTAGTGTGTTAGGGTCTGCTGTCGGCCTCACAAGACGATCACATGGGCTTTCACAACAGTTCCCCCAAAAGGACAAAATGACTTTCTTGTGTGACTTTCTCAAATAAGATCATGTCAGTCTTTATGACTTGCCTAGACCGGACATGGTGACATGGCCTCTGACGTAAAAATTTGAATCTTTGATCAAATAATTCAACTGTTTCTAAGTGACTCACAATTTGTCCATGTTAATCCACTGTTCTTAGTGTCTTTACTTCTCAAGAAAAGGGTAGTGTTGTAATTATTGGTCAGAAAAGATGGTGTATCTGGAACACAATGTTAAACTGATCTCATCCCCAAATTTGTTCTGTTCTGGTTTCAGTATCCTGCAGCCTTAATGAACTTGGGGGCGATCCTCCACCTCAACGGAAAACTACAAGAAGCTGAAGCCAATTACCTCCGAGCACTTCGACTGAAACCGGACGATACCATCACCCAGTCCAACTTGCGTAAGCTGTGGAATATTATGGAGAAACAGGGCCTGAGGACCACAAGCCCCTGAGAACTCTGCCTGTCTACCTGCCATCTGCACGCCAGACCTGGGTGAAAGGACAGCCAACAAGCTTGTTATTCCCTCTTTTCATCCATAAAAAATGGACGAGACCCAACTATGTTTGCTCAGACAGACCATGATTTGCCACACAGCCTCTCTAAAGACTTCAGAGTTCTGCATACACCTCAGGCCAGCAGCTTTCCTCAAAAGCATTGCTCAAAGTTTGGCAGGCACAACATGGTATTTGGACTTTTTAGAACAGACTTAATGCTCTCACAGGAAACACTTTATTTTCTCTGTTATTTCTTTCATAACTATAGAGCACTTGAACTTGAGGTACGGACCTCCTTCGGTTTTGTAATTAATTACGGTTTCTTCAATGAGAAACTGTTAGAGCAGTGTTAAATAAAATACAAGAGAGAGAAAAGAACCTCTGATATATTTTAAAACACCATTTAATTAAGTTTTAGACATTTCAAGATGAAAAAAAAGGAACATGAAGAATTACGAAAGCATTAACTGCAAATCAGGCTTAAAGCTCTAAAATATTCATTCACATCCTCATTGGATCTTTTTGTTTGTGAATGAGATTACATACAGTTCTTAAAGAACTTCTGAAATTAGCACCATCATTTCAAAACCATTTTAGCAGAAGATTTCCTAATATCAACTTGAAAAAGGGAATTTAAATTGATAGCCATTGTAGGACAATAGCCTAAATTGCTCCATGACGGCTGGATTTTGTGGAATACCATGTGTTTTGTAAAGAAACCTCTACAACATAGGCAATGGGCCTCATTAGACATCATATTGCCTTATATTAAAGGTTTGAAATCTTCTTTAACAGTGTACAGTAGCACACACTGGCGTTTTTACTACATCTGATTCTTGTTCTGCACTATACAGGAAATATTAAGCTACCTTTCCGTTAAAGTCACAGAAATCAGAGTCAGTTATGTTAGTTTTGGTGACACAATCTCCCACGCCTAAAGATTTCACAAGCAATGGTTTTACTGTTAGTAATAGTTCTTCTTACCAAAAACAAAAGCTATGTCCATGCACACCTTCTCATCACAGAATAATGCACAGACAAGGCACGTCTGAAGGAAGTGTTGTAGCGTTTCCTGTTTTGTTGGAATAAAACTGTTAATTTTATTAATTAATTCTAATATATACCTGCTTTGTGTACAGCATAAAGAAAACCATCCAACAAAAAAAAAAACTAACCAGCCTTTTATTTCAGATACTGTTTGGTTCCTCTCAAGAAGTACTTCCCATGTTGTCAAAACTCAGTCTTAAGGTCTCATTTTGTAGATATGTTTTGTTAACGTCTGTTGTTTGTTCATTGTCAACATAACAGTGAGTGAATTGGCACCTTCCCACAACAAAGAGTATGTACAGTATATGTGATCATATGTTTATCCTCAGCCACCAAAACTTCCTCAATTCTAAGTTATTGATTTGTGTTACCTTGGCAACAGAACCAGCTGGCACTGTGTTTTAACAGGAAAAACAGTCAATTTAGTGGATGTTATAAAATATAGAGCATCACCCACAGTGGAGGTTAAAATGTTTTAATAGGTAATCCACACACAGCGATGTCACCACTCCTCTGATTGTGATGTCATTAGTGGTATGTTTAGGAAATTGCTCTCAATTCCACCCCGACCGCACACTTCATACACCACCCTTGTCAAAAAAGAGTTGGTTTTTTTACTCCTGCTTGTGTGTATGTAAGTGTTTATGAACTGATAACTGCTGTTGCTTGAGCGAAGATGTAAAAAAAAAAAAAAAAAATCGTTTCACTTTGTGTCTCTGCTCAGGGATCTCAAGCAGTGGGTAATTGCAGAAACTTGTTCACAGAGCGTTTACTAAATTAAAGATTTATTTTTTAAAGTTTTCGTATTTGTATAAATTATCAAGATTTGTAGCCTTTCTCTCCTTTTTGTAATATAAAGATGAACTATGTGCCAGAATAGACTTTCTCTTCCCAATCTTTGTTTTTTTTCACAACAATAAATTTATGGTCATCTGCTTTTATTTCAGTTCCTGTTCAACATTTCTTTAAGTACACTGAATTTATATTTCAATGTATGGATCCAAAAATACACACTCCCTTTACACTCAGGTACAACATCTATATTTCTCAGTCAGATTTCCTTTATAATCACGTGGAATATTAACTTTTAATGGGGTGGTCTTTCATGCTGCGGAACAGATTTTACAAGGCATTTAAAGTTACCCTCTGCAAATTTGCTAAAATGTGTCATAAAATCAACTCAAATGGATCTCCTATACTTTCATGTTTGAACAACAAAGGAGACATTTAAAAATTCCCAGATGGAAGGCGTAACACAGTTTCTACATATGGCTGGATTTTTCTACTACAACCGCCCCCACAATTCAGATGCCTCCGACAAGCAAAACGCCCTTCCTTGAGAATGAAGCAGTCTGCCTTGTGATGTCTCTCACATGTCTACACGACAGGTCTGCTCCCATGATCGGAGCTCACTATGGTGCCAGGCTCTCTTTATTGGACTGGAATGTACAGAGGCTGCGTGCACTGTCCGGTCCGGTTTGAATCTTCTTCTCAAAACACAGGTGCACCTCACTCATCTTGACGAATAAGAAAACCATGAGGCCTGCTGCGTTGGATTGTGGAGTCACGCCACAAAGGCAATGCACTTCTGCCCTTTAGTATAAGTTCTAGAAGAAAACAGAATCAGTCTTTTACAATTACAAAAATCTACTTTAAATAAATTGCAATCAAATTGAACTAAAAGTTACATGTCTATCATCATAAAAATAATGCAAGGGCAATTTTCAAAAATACTGTTATGCGGTAATGTAGACCCTGTGATGACATCACAAAGCCAGAAAAGATATAGGGCAGCAAAAAATGAATAACATTGGTTGAGGAATTAATCAAAAACATTAAATCTCCATACAATATGTAGACTGAAGAAACCAGGATCGGCGTAACGTCATGTCAAGTAGCTGATGTGAACATCATAATAACCATTGAGAAAAAAAAAACTTTGACTCAAGGTTATATTACTGTGTTCAAGTATCACTTGACAAACACAAAAAATAATAAATTTACTGTCTTACCCAGAAGAAAATCAAATCTAATGTAGCTCTTGTATCAAAATCTTCACATTTCTCTCGAGGCATTAAAAAAAAACCTGGATTCCCCATGTGCAGGACCCAAAGAAATCAGAAATGTTTGTCTTCTATCCTCAAACTCTGTGGACTTGGTTGCCTTATACCATCAGGAGTTCAAGAAGGGATAAAGGACTTTCTTTCTTATTAGGCAACGAACAGGCAAATCTTTGTGGGCATATCAGCCGGCTGATATCAAATATTTTGTGGAATGTGCAGATGAACTATCAGTGCTATAATCTGAAGACTCTGAGCCAGGCGATCATGGCACTGCTTCGGCTTCTTTTGAGTGGACAGCTGTGCGTGATGCTGACAAGTCCTCCCCTCTGGGCCCAATACCCATTGTTATTACTTGACAGGAGAAGCATTACGATGAAACTGCTTCATATTATTGATGTGTTTTGATGTCCATAAAGGAAATTGTTTTCCTTCACGTTACTGCGCAATATTTTCTACTGCTCTACCCCTATGTAACAACAGCTATGACTTTAAACACAAAAGTGCATCATGACCTTTCATGATGAAGGAGATTCTTGAGCTTTTTCTTTGATCTCGCAGCATTTGTACAGGTTAATACAGTCATAGATTTGTAAGTCACACATTTTTTTAACATTACTGTGCAAAATAAACACAAAATGTTTCTCTGATAACAGATGTGTCATGTGACATCTTATTTGTGTTGCATTAAATCTTACTGTAGTTTGTTAATGCATAGGCCTAAAATAGCCGCATTGTCGCACTCAATTTAATTTACTCTTTTTTTTTTGGGGGGGGGGTGTCTTTTGAATTTGAGTGTCTTTTGTGTTCATGTCAGCTGCTCTATGTGACTGCTTGTTGGTAGTCGTGATGAATCTCTTAATTGATGCGCTTATTCCCTGTACACGGCATTGCCACACTCTGGGCTTCTTCTCTACTTCAGGTACTTCCTGCGTGAGTGAGCTAGGCGTGTCTGTGCCTCCATTGTAAATGAATTTGTAAAAAACTGGATTTGACCAACCGACCTGTTGTCACAAAGTCAACAACATAATTGACATTGCTTTGGCAGTACTTTTTTAAGTGTCAGTAGCAGCAGCCGTGCTGTGTGGTAACAGAGGTTTAAGAAAAGTATGATGTGAACAGTGGGTGCCTATGGCCATAGCTTTTTGTGTAGCAATGTTCCTGGTCATCATGCATGCTTCTGCGAACGTGAGATCTTGTAGACCTCATGTGTGCTTCTGCAGGTGTGCAATCTTAGCAAGAAAAATGAGCCAGAGACATAACCCAGACCCCCATCCCTGGCCACCCCTGAAGATTTTAAGAGTGCTTTTAAAAGCCAAACCAGTGAGACCTTCTGAATGAACCATTATTTTTGTTTCTTCAGATTTTTTCTTTTTGGGGGGTGGAGGGGAGGGTGTTACAAGAGGGATTTACTCCTCAGAAAATGGTGTGCTAATTTTATATGTTGCTCTGCACTGACAAAATGCACTTTGCCTTCCTTTTATGGAAAAGCAGAACTGCAGTGTTCTCAGAGCTGGAACAGTCAGGCATGTGTGTAGAATTATGTGCAAGCATGGTTGTGCATATGCCATATGTGTATGTGGTAGCCAGATAGGAGGCAGGTGGCCTATGCATATCATGGTGTCAGAATTGATTAGTTCCAGAGACAGAGACAAGATGTGAAGAGCCAGCAGCGTACTGTCAAAACAACAGACACTCCTCTAGACAGCTGGATTTCCACTCAGACCATCACATGGACAATAAGCAAGCTTGGAAGAGAAGGACAATATTTATAGTTGTGTGTGTTCCATTGTAGGTTCTTTGGGCAGTACTTACTAAAGATCAATAGAAGTAATGAGAAAATATTCATTTGACCCTAGAGAGAGGCGATCCCAGCGTATTTAACACACACTGACAACCATAAAGGGGATTTTCAATTGTACAAGCAACAATGTATGTGAACATATTTTGCATCTAAATGTAAAACTTAGCTTCATCAATAATTGTCAAGATGCATCTTTAATTTTGGAACTGAATCATCTGAATCAACATTCATCCAACTTTGAGTCCTATTTTTTGAGCTGAGTATCCAACACCAAATTTTCCTTTGTAGCCATACTTCTACTCTTCAGGATTATTTAAAAAAAATCACTGTATTTGTCTACAGACACTTGGTTTTATATTGTGCACCTATTCCCCAGTGACCTTGGTTGTTGCAATAAAGTGTGTCACAGCTTCTTAATCTTCACCCTGGGTTTTACTCATTATCTTGCTAAAGACAGTTTTGGCAATTTTTTTTAATTTTTTATTTTTGCAGGAGTACCATCAGTCTGGTCTTTGTTTGCCGGACCCCCACTAAAGCAGAACTGTCCAGCTTCTTACTCATTTTTAACACCATTGGAATGGCTGATTAAGTTCCTCAGAGACCCATTATCGCAGGCAGCCTGTCCAACTCAGCCACCACCACCATTCATCATGCAAATCTAGAACAAGAACACAGTGCTGATATCTACCACAGTCTGCTTTATTATACCCTCATGTCAAAAACCAGTAAAAAGTCTGTTGCTAACAATTCTGGACACTTCCTTTAAAAAACTCCCATAATAAGAGAAATGGGACACCAATGGTTGGCCATGAAAGGAGCAACAGGTCTTGCATGAGTAAGATTTGGTTAGCTAGGTTTGACACCCCCTGCGTCCTGCCCTATATCTCTTCTCCCTGCGGTAGCTGACCCAGGTAGCTGGGGCTAGGACAGATTGCAGGCTGCAGTATGTTATTCTACCCACAAATCTGGAGGTGGTAATTTGCAAATAGACTTCAGAACTCTCAGCACCAGGTTCCAGCCTGGAGGCCCTCTGACAGGTCAGATATGGATTCCAATGGAAAATTTCTCAAAGCTGTGGTCTGGACTTCTTCCAGTGGGCCTGACTAAACTCCAGAAGAAATCCTTAGGTTTGAGAGTATTCCAAAGCCACACAAAGATGAAAATGACTATCACAAACAGGAGAGTACATTGTAAAATATACTTAGTTGTTCTTTGACATCCAAAATTTCTAAGATATCCCGATAAATTCCACGCGGCTTTGTTGTTTAAATTTGTTAAAACCCAAAATCAGTTGTTTTTATCGTCGAGTTTTGCGCTCACTCAGATCACGAGATGGACTCTTGATCTGAGAGAAATAAGCATGCATAAAATCTTTAATGCTAAAGCCATTTTAATGATGAGGTAAAATAGCTGCCTAGGACTCGTTTTTGTCTCAGTGGTTAAATGTTTGTTTGGGCTGAAATATCTTTAGTGCTGTTGAAACAATTAACAGACAACCAAGTTTTTATTCACAGTTTGCCAAGATGTGTCTGTGTTTTTCATCTGTTAAGAGCTTACATTGTGCTTCAGACAGATGTGGAGTCTCTCAGCTTGCATGAAATGTGTCTTCTGTTTAACAGAAAACAAAAAACCTCTGATGCCAAATCAGCTCTTTTTAAAGTAATGCAGAAAAAAACCTTGAGCTTGGTAACTACCTCAGGACCACAGACCTGCATCATTACAGCAGAAATTCCTAAAAACAGCACGCACCGCTGCTTCTGTTGTATATCAAAGGAGACAGAAGAAAAAACAAAGTTTCCATTGAGATCAGCAGCAAAAAACAAATGCTCTTGATTATGACTGTTTTACAGCTACAGTGTTAGACTGATGAGACAAAGCATTTTAAACGGCCTCTCAGGCTAGTGACAAAAGCAGTGTTCCAGCGCTTAAATGTATGTTCCAAAGTTAAAGTATATTTAAACATGGCACAATAATAGAGAAGTTATTCCTCTGTGAACAAACTGATGTACTGGTGTCCAAAATCTGAATCAGCATTTTCTACAGGGAGTTTATGACTCTGCTGTTGGAACTTTTTTTTTTTTTATTTTGGAGTAGTTTAATATTTTCCCATCACTGGTACTGAGACACACAACAGTAACCCCTTTTTATCATGACATCAACTGACAAGCAAGTGGATTTGGTGTTTTATAGATCTGGAAGCAATCAAAAGATGTTTATACATCTGGCAAAAAAACCTGTATAAAATTGAACTTACGTAGCAGGTGGTTAAACGCTCACCATCACTGTCATTATCAAACCAGTTGTAGCTCCTCAGTAGCTGGAACCAGAGTGTTTTACAGTGTTCAGAGTGATTTTAATAATGAGTGTTCAACCCCGGGTAAAACTTTGCTGCACCTTCAGCACCTCCCCCCATCTCTATGTCAACGGCTGTCTTGAATATGTATAGAATTTTCTTTGCATTGCATTTCAGATTAATTTTATTTTTTGATAAGTGAATTCTGTACTGTAGCTAACAGCAGAGCATCACTGGAAAGAAAAAGTGAAAGTGAATGACACGTTAATGACGCACCGCAAATTTATTTCTGTGCTACTCAGTTATTTCATCAAATATACAGAAAATCTCTGACAAGAAGGCAGTGTTTCTGCCACATTTATATGTCTGTCTTTTTGTTTATTAATTTCTTTAACTGCTAACTTAAATAGACAAAAAAAAACACTTGAAATAATTTTATTTTGAAATTGTTCTGTATAGATAGTTTGTTTCCAGTTTGAACCACTCACCAGAATCTTGCAAAACTTTTAGTAGGACTCCTACAAATTTTAGACATTTTGGGTAGTTGAGTTATAACTAATTAATTTTGGATTTATGTCTCTAGATTTGCGCATATATATTAGAAATTAAATCAGCACATACAAGTTCAACAAGTGATTTATACAATATGTAGCTCATCTACTGCCACGGTCCAGCCATGGGAGATATAAAATATCACACATCAATATACATGAAAGATAGCTTTTATTGGAACATCTTTCATCATAGAGTGGCAGAAACACAACATTTTAATAGACAGTTTATTCAATCAGTTCCACAGTTAAATCCAGGCTTAATCAAAAACGTGTAATTAAACTGGAGCTACTGCGAACTATGGTGGGTGTATCCTTCATGGCTTTTTTCTGTACAGGAACCTAAAATCTCCAGCTGATTTACAAGCAGTGAATTTCTGTTTTAACTTTTTAGTGGACTAAAATGGACAAGGACTTTCTTTGTGAGAGTCCTGCTTTGTAATGACCCCAGGTATGGTTTGACTCACACAGCGGCTCTTTGTGCGATGGGCACCTGGAGGAAATAGTAAAGCAGAACGGAGGTGGTGCAAAGGCAAGTCTGGTCTGTTGTTCAAAGACTCGGCTCCTTCTTTCACAGATGATTTACTGTGTGATTAGCAGCCCTGCTTTGACTGAGTCAGTTACTGGATGGTGCATTAACGTTAATTATATAAAAGTGTCTTTGTGTCTCCATTAAAGAAAGGAAAGCTACAGCCTTACAGATAACTAACAGGCCTTTCCTTTGATATTATTATCATTTTGATTGACCGTGTCAAATGCACTGTGTTAATCTATAAATTTTCCCCTATAATGACATTTCACAATTTCCTGAAATTCCCTGCTGATAATTAATCACTGTTGAATGAGGCACCGATAACACTTCTCTTAATGCACCACAAAAAGCAAATGTTTTTTCCATGAATTGTTTTTTTTTTCTAACTTTCCAGACTATGTTATAACTGTGAAAGACATAATTGGTGGATTATGTTTTAAGCCTTTCGGATAGTCAGGAGTAAGCAATTGCTTTTTTTTGTGCCACCAATGAGACAAACAGAGAGATTAGAGAGGCAGAGGCAAACTATGCTACATATTTTTCTCTCTTCATCATTTTTGATTGTCATTTACCATTCATCAACATGTCAAAATACCTTTTCTAAAATGTAGTCTAACTTTGCTCCTTGCCATCCATCTTCACTTGTTATCCTGTCACCATGTTTGTCTCATCTCTCTGTTCGATCCTTACGTGTGTCAGAGGTTATCAGCAAACAAATTGACCAATCACAAGATTATCCAAGAAGAAAGACAAGTTTAGACTGAAATATGAGCTTGTTTTAATGATCAGCATGTAATTACTGATGGTGTGCAGGTGTTATACAAGATCTTATCAAAGATTCAAGATTCTAAGTGAAATATTGTCTTCTAGTCACAAGGTAGATAGATTTTATTTTCCACATCATACTTCAAAAGTTTTTGGGATCTTTGTTTTTAGGAAAGTTGACAGTTAAAAATAGTAAAAACAATAATTATTTGCTAGAAACACAATGAGGCTGCTGTGTGCAGATTCACACAAGCACTATTGCCTTGCACCAGCATTTCCCAAATACTGGTGCAATAAGTTGGTCAAAAATGTTTACAGTTTAAACAAGGATTTTTTAACTTCAGGCAAATTGATGCACTTAAAACTTTTCTGTTATAGATTTAAAAAATAATGCTGATAAAATTATTCTTTGTTATAAATTGAACTACACACTTCTGTTTGCCTTTTTTATTTTCTTTAATGTTAGTAAGGGTACAATGTTACTCAGAGGTGTACTTAACAATTTTATAGACAATTGATATTATTTATAGTCGCGGCGGAGAGTGGGAGGGCCGCAAATTGTTTTCTTCTTGCTAGGGGTGGCACAACAGAAAATAATTGAGAAGCACTGCCTTACACATTACTTAACCATCAAATTTCCTGACAAAAAAAGGAAGTAAGAGTCAAATGAGTGTAAAATGAGATAAAATAATTTTACCTCCATAACTGATTAAAATGAAACACAAGTTATTTTCTCTCCCACATTACAATATATAGAGTACATTCCTTTACATTAATTAACTACAGTATATTTGGCCTCAGTCATTACCATTTAACACACATCTGCTGGCACTACAATAACTGACATCATCAAGAGTGTTACGCTCCACCATCCGTGTCCTACAATATTCAGCTACTCCCTGAATGATTCTTTCCCCTGCTCATAATTTTTTGAATAAACATTCACAAAGGTCATCATAGGGGGCAAAAACAATGATGTAGGGAACAGGTGGGGTTTGGTAATCAGCTTTAATAGACAGCCAATCAAAACAAAAATAAAAATTTTGGGAAATAAATGCACCTTTTCAGACAAAAGCCCCCCAGTAGGCAGGATGCTTTACACGTTATGAACAGGGAAAAGTAAAACTGATTTTCTTTGCTGTGAAGCACTCATCCATCATTCTGGGCTCAGACGGTGGAGAAAATGACCCGATACTTAGATGCAAATCTGTTTCAGCACTGTGATATTAGCCTTGGAGATTTGCCTTTAATGGATGCCAAGTGTGTTAGCGAAGGGATCGTTTAAAGATGAGGTGCATTTATGAGGGAAAAGATTTGGTGAGTGATATCTATTGACTGAAGAGAAGTGTTTAGGGGACAATACAGAATTGTAGGTTACATTGTAAACATTGTTCTTTGAGTGATGAGAACTCTCCACATCAAACCTCCACCAGACAGATGATGCATTGTGCTTATATTGTGCTCTTCTGGTGTGACTGACCAATCAAATTGACCCATTCAAGAAGACGCTTCTGATCCACGGTCACCCCGTTTCTCTTCACTTAGAACACAACAGTTGTAATGGAACATACATTATTTGAACATAGACAAGAATTTACCTTCATGCTCTGCACGACTTTACACAACTTGCTGCTACTGTCATCTTTACCAAACTGACATAAAATTAGCATAAATATTTTCATCTCATTCTTGTCATGAAAATAAAAATCAATGAGTGATGGTAAAAAAAAATAATAACCATAACATAATAAAAATACATTTTACATGGTACGTTTCTTTGGTGTAGCCTGTTGTGAAGGAGAATCGACCCACTCAAAAGGTCTCGTTCTGTTCCAGAGAAGAACCAGTTTCCACTCTGGTCATTCTTTTACTTATTCATTTTAAGTTTTGCAGTCCTAATTACTGACTCATTCATCCTCTTCACAGTCTTGATTCCATTCCTTCTTCATTATGGAGGGGGCCAGAATTTGGAAATGGTTCTTCGAACATGAGTTTGGTCTCCAATTTACTTGGATAGATACAATCGACCTCAGAGTGTCCCTGTGGGGAAAACACTAAAGATGAGTTATGCAGTTGAGTGTGGGAAGAAAAGTGTAATGAGTTACACCTGAATGCTCCCACTTTAACAAACACCATGGGTTTGTCATTCACAAACATCAGACCCCCCTGTATTCAAAGACGGAGGCTTGCAGGGATGCAGCACTAATGAGGCAGCAAGCATTTCTCTGGCTCCTCACAAACCACAGTGTGTGAAGTATTCTCCTGACCAGAAGCTGCACCCAGTACCAGCTGCTATTCCTCAGAGTGAAAAGGATTCACAATTAATGATGCAATTATGCAAATCAGTTTGCCCAGCCACTCGTACGCCTCCCCTCCTACTAAGTATCAATCCTGTTGAAGAAAGAGAGCCAAAGCTTCACCACTCAGACATAGTATGTGGATTCGCCCATGAATCTGGGCTTTCCTTTAAGGACATTGTGAGCAGTGAAAATGTGATGACTACAAATAACAAATAACAAAGACAAAACTTATACATCCGGCAAAGCGGTGATGTGTTGTAATTGTCAGTGTTTGTGTGTGTTCGTCCGTCCACCAAATATCTTCACAACCCTTGCAGATAGAAAGATGAAAGAAAAAGCACATTACTCAGGTGGCAAGGGGGGGTGAAAATGAGATGATGACCTTGACTTTGAGAAAACTAGGTCAAGGTCAAATTACAACTTTTGTACATTTATTTGCACATATCTCAGGAAGATAAGATAGAAAGACAAAACTAAAGGCGATATATTCAGGGAGACAAGGGGATGAAAATTAGATCACAACCTTGACCTTAAAAAACTTGACCTTTTGATGATAATGTAACTCATATAGGGGTTTCATAATTTTATAAACTTTGACTGTACCACCCGTAGCAGAAACAACACACTGCAGCCAATTCTCTAAACCACAATCACAACATGGGAATAGTCTGGGGTTACTTTGCCTTTATTAAATGTGGAACCACAATAAATGGAAATGTTACACTTGTGAGTTCCTCTATAATCATGTTACATCCCATGTCGGAATGATTCAGCTCTTCAGAGACAAACTACCTTTGTGACCACAGGCATTGTGTCTGTCAGCTGCAGAGAAATAAATATTTTAAAGGTTGTGCTATCTGGAGGCTCTTTGCATTTTGTCCTCACACTTCAATGCCTCTGTATCGTTAGATGCATTTTGATACAAAGTGTTACCTCATTTCCTCTTTGAGAAGCTTTGTTGACCTTCAGTCAGCTTCACAATTACTGTCGCATAACAAAACGTTAAATAAAAACTACATACCCTAACTAAAGGATAGCCACAGCCAGACAAACAGACAGTGGAAGAAATAAAACCATGGGATTGGGGTGAAGTGGGGCAGGTGGGGGTCCTGCTGGCAGTTCCCAGGAGATTTCCCAACCATTAACAATACCAGTGTTTTCTCTTATTTGTATGCGTTAGTACCAGACAGAGACAAACTGAACTTTGAAGAAAGACCTACAGATCATCCGCTAAGCTGTTTTTCACTTCACTCAGCAGCTTCCAAACTACATAACAATAGTTTTTATACTCACACTGTTCTTTGGAAGATCACACAGTTGCAATTATTTATTTTTGAACATTTTTTAAGCATTCCGTAATCATGAAATGCTTAAATTCAAATGCCTGCTTGTTTTGTTTTACAGCAGTTTCTATTATAAATCAAGTCATGCTTTGTTTTATCACATTGAAAGCTTTGCTAATGAAATAAAAACAACCATGTTGAAATCATAATAGCCATAATATTTTGATAAGCGCACTACAACAGAACAGAGTACATTCTAGAAAGTGTTCTTGACATTCGGCCCTCACAGACACTCACTTTCTCGCAGAGTGGCGTTTCACGTGTGTGATATATTGGAAATGGGAAGTACTTGCACAGACAATTAATTTGGAATTAATGGGCCAAAACTCCACAGATGACGGAGTTTAGCCATGGTTAGAAGCTAATAATTAATGTTCCACCGGATCATTATTCTTCCATCAACAACAGATTTCTTTTCTGTCAAAATAACTTTCATAACGGAAAATAAATTAGCAAAATTTTTTTTTTTTTCTCAAGGAAAGATTGAAAAAATGTATTCACATCCAGCCCTAAAAAGGAAGCAGTCTCTATTTCAGTTTATTTTAGCTGTAAAGTTGTGAAGCAATCAGACAACCATAGACATTAAAATCTCTGCACTCTGACGACCACAGCACGCTTATTATCCACAAAAATCCAATGTTCTTCTCCCTTATGTGACCCTTTTTGTTTCATGTATATACCAAGCACTGCACCGATGACATGGCTAAATAAAACTCTGAGCTGTCAGAGGATGAAAGGCTTTGTCCTGTCTTCACAGAGTTCCACTGCCTCGCCGCTTCAGTCCCACTGTTACTGAAAGGCTCATCAATGTTTAAACATTTTCTATCTACATTTTGAAGAAATCATGAGGGCATGACTACTGGGAGTTCTCTTCTGCTAGTTATAACAATAGAAAATCATTTTTTTGATTCTTTTGATTTCATTTGGACATTTTCATTTTTTTAACCACCCAATGAATGAATTGTTGATAACACAAGTGAAAAAAAATGTAACAGTGACACTGTTTCCTGTCAAACTAGGTTAGAAGGGCCAATGATATGACATGATATGATATGATATGATATGATATGATATGATATGATATGATATGATATGATATGATATGATATTAAATGTTAATGAGATTAAAACAGTTTTCGTCGTGTAGTAACAGGTGTAAACATAAAGGGTGATAACAGTCCCTTTGGTGACTAATCACCACATGTCCAGAGTAAATAAGCATTCCCTGTCAGTCCTTCTGCATGTCGTCCTCTTTGCCTTGACATTTCAGTCATGTCCCCCCTCTACCGACTGTCAGCCTGAGCATCGTAACGTGGGTCATTAATCAACGCAACTGAATAAAGATGAAGAGAGACCACAGTGATGAGAAAGGACACGAAGGTGTCGGGGGTTTAATTTGATGCCTCAAGAGATTTATGGAAGAAGATGACACCCCATTTAGGACTGTGTGGGTGGCACGTCGAGGGACAAGCTGCAAAAAATGCCTTTTCTACTGTTCTCCTTGCTGTACTCAGGGCAAACGCTCCTGCTGCGCCCAGCATTGTAAATTCAAAGGGAGAGGAGAGGAGAGGAGAGGAGAGGAGAGGAGAGGAGAGGAGAGGAGAGGAGAGGAGAGGAGAGGAGAGGAAGGAAAGGAAAGGAAAGGAAAGGAAAGGAAAGGAAAGGAAAGGAAAGGAAAGGAAAGGAAAGGAAAGGAAAGGAAAGGAAAGGAAAGGAAAGGAAAGGAAAGAGTGTAGACCACCCAGTCATTCCTTTCAGTCTGTTTTTCTGAATGTAGCATTAACTTGACAAATGAATGACAAACCCTTCTGGTACATGATCTCTTTCAAGGCTCATGAATCTACAATCATAATTTTTTTATAAGACTGAAGTGTTTTTACTAAATATACTGTTTGATAAAACCTTTGGCACAGTGTCAATGAAATAGTAACAGCATCCCCATTGCTGGATCTACATGATTCTGTCTGACACATTAGTTTCCAGGAGTCTCTTCACAGTAGCTAAAGTGCACACACCTGTTTTTATGAAGCAAATCCTCGTTCCTCTTATTCTCTTCCATATTTCAAAGGGAGACCAATGACATTCACAGACACAGTGTGATTACATGGCATGTTAACACTCCTGAAGACAAAGTCTCGTCTCAGAGCTAGAGGGGAAGCTTATTTTCCAGCCGGGGCAGCCTGACACAGATGTTAGTGAAATTTAAGTCATCTGCCCTGAAGTTGCAGCACCACACCATCCCTGCTGGTGGGGTGCTGACAATTCCTGATGTGTTTGCGTAATGTCAGACCCTCTGCCACCAGGTGTCAAGCCATAAAGACGCAAAGGTTTGATTGTGAACACAGAAACAGCGGGACAGACTCAGCGGTGTGGCAGAGACTCGTGCTTTTGCCCTGAAATCTATTGCACAAAAGACGGTGACTGCAGGCTGGTGATTAATGAGCATCTCAACATCCTCCGGGTGACACCACAAGATGTGCACGTTTGTAATATTAGATTTTCAAATACAGCAGAGTGTCTTGCCGGAGTATTTTTATACAATCCCCAGGCTGACTGTGTGGGCTTGTTTCGATATGTGTGAATTTGCCCTAAATTAATTTAGCGTTCCCATTATTCCAATCTCAAGATGTCTGGGTTCAGCCCAGGGAGACTGCATACAAGAATATGTTGATATATAAGCATATCTTCATCCTCCAAGTTCTCCAATGTGCATTTTCAAAGTAAATTCACGGAGCTCCAGTGCGGTAACTCTACGTACGCAGAGAAGCAGGGACCCCAGAGTTAGTTGCTGTGGCAAAAGCAGAGTCTTTTAAAAAAAAAAGCAGAAATCAGCAACAGCTGTTCTATGAAGGGAAAAGCTGCACTATTCTGGGATGACTGGCACTTAAAATATAGTTTGAGCTAAAAACTGTAAAGGAGCTCAGAGAGCTGTGATTTTGGTGAAAAGGGGTGTAATAAAGGAGTAACAAGACAGCTGGGTGGAAACAAACAAAGCCAGTGTCCTGTGCAGTAAGTTCTACCTCATTATATCCCTCCTGTGTAACGAAGAAAAGTCAGAGATGCTTCACAGTCACAATGTTTTCGGAGCTTGTTTGATCATGAAACATCTCAAGGCCTGATTAAAGAACAGAAGCTCTCCAACATAGTAGTTGCACTTTGGTGTCAGCTGCAGGTCTACTGAGGGCTGTGCAAGCTCACATGAATACAGGCAGCGTGTGACCATGTGTAATTAAAAAGATGCGAAAACGGCCAGACATTTGCTGTGTGAAAGCAAAAAAAAAAAATTGCATAGCTTGCACTGTGTTTACATGAATAAGTGATTCCTGTATTCACTTCCTGTATTCATACTAGTAAGAGGAGAGGTTTATGTATTCTCCAAATTTTGTAATAACTGATCCGGCTCTGGATTCAACTCATTTCTCATCTCAAGTTACTGTTTACATGGACACTCAGGCACGTGAAATCGACTGCTAACATTTTCTTTTGCAGTATAAGATTTGAGTAAAAAAGAAACTCAAAAGGAAAAAAAAGGCATCAGAACTGGAAACACTTGCAAAAATAAAATGGAATTTACCAAAACCACTTTGGTTTGCCTTTCCGCAATCACCTCTGGTTTGGTTGGAATATATCCTCACTTCACGGAGTAAGATGAAATTTCTTCCTGTGTTTACCATTTTTCCTTGCTGCTGTGCTGGCTCTATTCTCTTCACCTCTCTCCTGGCTTTAACTGCTTAGTTTTCTTGTCCCTGGAGTAGCAGTCATCATCTGTGTCACTGTAAATCACCTCTGTACTGTTGTCATTGGCCTGGCCTCTGCTGGTCTCTGAGGCTGGGTCCCAGGCCAGTGTCCAGCTGAGGTCCATGCTGGTTCCTTCTGTGATGGCAACTTGCGGTCCAGGAAAAATCCAGTACGACAGCCGTTAATTCCATGGGTTAGTGAGCTAACAGAAGCTACAGCTCCAACCAAACTACAGCAGAGTGGAGTGAAAGATGAACAGCATCTTTAACATGGAAAACAGATTGTGTTTTCTGGTAAAACCTCAAACAAATTATTTTTAAAAAAGTTACCTGACCTTAACTGTATGGGTCTCTGGAATTAGTCAATGCTAAATACAGAGCCTGAACACATTTTTCAAGATAAACTGAGGCCGGTTTGACATAAGAGCATCCAATTAAAAATAAAGGAAAAAAAAAAGTGGTTCACAAAGTTACATGATTTCACATATATTCATTTCTCTTGTTAGCCAACACTACCTCTGTTTGTGATGCAGTAATATACTAATATTATTAGATACTGGTTGCTGTATCAGCAGATTCAGCTCCTGGGTGCAAACCATTAAGTTGACTTCCTTGGGACTGAAATTCGTGACATTAAACCATTCTCTGGTTGGCATTTGTTTGGTTCCATCTAGTTGGCAAGCCCTTTGTGCTCACCAGGAGCTCCCAGTTGATCAGAGTCATCCAGGAGGGCATGTAGCTGCATAACTGGAGGATTGGGGTCAGTACAACACACACAATCAGAGCTATTTCTAGTGGCTACAGTAAACGTGAGGCAAGTCCCTTCCTACCTGCTCACTTTTATAAAACACAAGTAAATATGCAGAGGCAAATAGCACTTGAATAGATTTTTACACTCCTCATAATATCCTCATTTTGTCTTGGCATGCTCAATTTCCAATTTTGGAAACAGGTCAAACTGTTGTCTACCATCCACTGTCTTCATTTCCCCTATCCATCGTGTGTGAAGTTAGGACCGATTTTGAGATATCAAGTATTTTACCAGGATGTGCCTAGTTTAACACTTCTCACCAGACACTCTCATGAGTAGTTTACCTAAGAGACCAGATATTTTCTTTTTGAGACACAAAGAGAATTTTCCAATTAGTCTCAAACAATTACATTTAATGCTTTAAAATAACAGTACAATAAAAATCCTTTGTCTGACCTGTAACAGAGTACACAAAAATATTTATCTAGTCACATACTCAGTAAGATTTGTCCTTGGAAAGGGTAAAATGGTAAAAATACACTATTATCACAGATTATCATTGCAAAGTTGAGGATTCCATCTGTGATGACAGCAGCACTCTAGCTAAACATCATCTGACTGGTGTGCCTGTGAGCAATGACCGCTGTCAGCATTTATTCCCTATTAGGAATGATGAGGTCATAAAGCGTGGCAAATCACAAACAAATCATCTGTGAGACAGTAAAACTCTGGCAGTAGTATTCACCAACGGTGTGTCTTTTCCGCACCTCAACTTGTAGTCTAAACGACTGTAATTTAGCATTTTCATTATCATACTAAACTCTCAGCAATCGAGCTTTTGGGTATGATGACCATGCCAGCTCCTGAATCATGTTGTTGTTGAGTATGAAGATTTTAAATATTAGGAACAGTTAGATTGTCCCACTGTCACAGTAGCTGATGTGTCCAGCATGAAGGGCTACATCTAAAGGTGTCATCCCAGTCTCCACTTGTACCCGTCCATCAGTCAAGAATTATACACGACGGCATAATCTGGTTCTGGCTTTTTCTTTCCATGTCTTTGGTGGTTTCTATTTCACACACAATAACACTTTATCATGAAAGCCCCATTTTGATAACACATTTTGTAACATCCTTTGCCTGTAGTTTTTAACTGCTGAATAATGTACTAGTACATCTTCTTTTCCTTTCGGCTTTTCCCTTCAGGGGTCGCCACAGCGAATCAATTGCCTCCATCTAACCCTGTCCTCTGCATCCTCTTCTCTCACACCAACTACCTTCATGTCCTCTTTCACTACATCCATAAACCTCCTCTTTGGTCTTCCTCTAGGCCTCCTGCCTGGCAGTTCAATACTCAGCATCCTTCTACCAATATATTCACTATCTCTCCTCTGGACATGTCCAAACCATCTCAGTCTGGCCTCTCTGACTTTATCTCCAAAACCTCTAACATGTGCTGTCCCTCTGATGTACTCATTCCTGATCCTATCCTTCCTGGTCACTCCCAAAGAGAACCTCAGCATCTTCATCTCTGCTACCTCCAGCTCTGCCTCCTGTCTTTTCCTCAGTGACACTGTCTCTAGACCGAACAACATCGCTGGTCTCACCAGTTTTGTACACCTTTCCTTTCATTTTAGCTGAAACTCTTCTATCACACATCACACCTGACACTTTTCTCCACCCGTTCCATCCTGCCTGTACACGCTTCTTCATCTCTTCTCCACACTCTCCATTGCTCTGGACTGTTGACCCCAAGTACTTAAAATCCTCCACCTTCTTGATCTCTTCTCCCTGTAACCTCACTCCTCCACTTGGATCCCTCTCATTCACACACACGTACTCTGTCTTACTGCGGCTAACCTTCATTCCTCTCCTTTCCAGGACAAACCTCCACCTCTCTAGCTTCTCCTCCACCTCTTCCCTGCTCTCACTGCAGATCACAATGTCATCTGCAAACATCATAGTCCATGGAGATTCCTGTCTAACCTCGTCTTTCAGCCTGTCCATCACCATAGCAAACAAGAAGGGGCTCAGAGCTGATCCCTGATGCAGTCCCACCTCCACCTTGAATTCCTCTGTCACACCTACAGCCCACCTCACCACTGTCTTACAGTCCTCATACATAATAATGTGCTGTACTAATGTAATTTACTAATGTAATGAATAATGTACTAGTACATGTATGAGAGAAATAGAATTGTTATGTTGGTTCTGTCTCGAGCAGAACACTCTAAATTATGCATTAGTGTACTTGTTGGGCTGTTCCAAAAAGGAATGCATTTGCTGATGTACAATTGTTTTATCTCAGACTTACTCAATTACTTGTGCACGCCGAATTTTCAGACTCCATTCTGAAATGAGCAAAGTTCATATCTTCTGTTTGAATAAAAACACAATGTATTGAGAGAAAGACGTTTCTGCTTTCTGTGTCAACAAATATAACACAACCCTGAAATTTGTTCAGGGAATAGAGTCACATTTCAAAGAAATAACAGGATTTCCTCCTCACTCAGCTTCATGGGTGTGTATGGAGGCTCCCATCCTTCCGTATGTGAGAGGAAGATCATGTGGGGCTAGCCATCCTTCTACGAGTGGATGAAAAAGAAAACTCCCTCAAGATTAAGACAGATTTTTTTAATATCTTTGTCACAACAAAGCTAGGTGCCTTGCCCCTCAGATGACACTCAGAGATATTGGCCAGTCAAAAATGATTACAGATCTTTGGTTAACCAGGCCATTGAATGGATAAGGGACCAGCTGTCAGTTTTCCCAGGACGTTGAGTGAATCAATCATTGATGGGAAAGGGTGTAACAGAGACTTAACAGAAGAGAGTAAATGCAGGGATGAGACATTGTTCACACAGCAAACGGCAATAGTTGTAACCAACAAAAGGAACAAAAAACCCTGTTGTTTCATTTCAACAAGCACAGTTTTGCTTGTGTTTGCCAACTCTTAACACCTACAGACTAGAGGATTGTGTTGAAAAGCAACATTTACCGTCCGTATGATGTGATACAGCAAAAATACAGCAATGCATTCTCTTAAAGCTAATGTTTCAGTCCAACTCTGACTAAGGTTAGTAAAGAAGGGTTTCTCCCAGATATTAACTATAAATAAGTGATGTTGTTGTTGTCATTTTAAAGCGCTTCACTTTAGCTCATCCAGTCATGCAGTTTAATTAAATGAATTACATATACATATGGAAAGCACTGAAAACACATATTACACAAGACTGAGTCTACAGCTGAGCTTACAGCAATGTGAGACAACATTCCATTGAAGAAGAGACTAAAGCTGCTTTCACACTGAGTCAAAACCAAGGTTAATTTCATACAGTTTCATATTGTTAATCCAATTAAGTTTGATTTCACGTTGCAATTTTCTTCCACTTACACTTGATGAATAATTAACATCCAGCAGGAGGTCGATTGGGGCGGCAGTGGCTCAGTTGGTAGAGCGGGTCGTCCAATTATCACAAGATCGGCAGTTCGATCCCTGCTCCTCGGAGTGTGAGCTGACAGTGTGAGGTGTCAGCTCACCTCCCGAGCACTGTCGAGGCGCCCTTGAGCAAGGCGTCCTCCCCCTTTACAAGTGGCTCATTATGGCGCACCATGACGGAGCTGCCCACCACTCTACCCGCCTCCCCCCATTGCATACTTACAGTACATACAGTCCCCTTGTGAGTGTGTGTATGTTTGTGTGTGTGTGTGTACGTGTGTGTGTGTGCGTGCGTGCGTGCGCGTGCATGCGTGCGTGCTTGCGTGCGTGTGTGCGTGTGTGTGTGTGTGTTACGTGTTACATGGCCTGGACTCACTATATACTGTATATGCGTATGATATATTAGTAGATGAGATGGTGCAGAGGTGGAGGTAGGTGGTAAATCTTGCTGTACTGAGATGACAGTACAGAGAGAACACTTTTGAAGTTCGGCAGCACAGTTCAGCATTGAACACTGTTATCCACTCAAAGTTAACAATCAAACTTGCATATTTGTGCATCAGAACTCCCATTTGCAGCTGGTTCCTGGACTTTTTGACCAACAAGCCACAACATGTTCAGTTAGACTACCACTGCTCCTCCACTCACATAAACACTGACATACCACAAGGTTGCATGTTGAGTCCATTCCTCTGCTTTCTATCTATCTTGCTAGAACAAGGCAGGTTGTGAGTGAAGAAGTGAGTGAATATTCAAGCCTAGAATAGTGAGAAAGTGATATGTGCTGTGATGTATACGGCAGGCACAAAATTCATCGTCTTCCTGTCTGAACATTTGCAAAAATTAATATTTAGTGCAAAGTGACCAAATAATGTAGGTGTGAAAACACCCCGATTCTCATATGTTCCAGACAATTATTTCAAATGTGATTTTTGTTTGAAATTTGATTTCCAAAAATGACATTCCAGAAAGGGGCGGCACGGTGGCGCAGTCGCCTCACAACACGGCGGACCCGGGTTCGAGTCCCGCTCTGTGCGGAGTTCGCATGCTCTCTCCGAGTCTGCGTGGGTTCTCCCCGGGTTCTCCGGCTTCCTCCCACCTCCAAAAGCATGCGCTTTAGGTTGATTGGCCGGTCCCAAATTGACCATAGGAGTGAATGTGTGTGTGAGTGGTTGCTTGTCTCTGTGTGGCTCCGCGGTACACTGGCGTCGTGCCCAGAGTGTCCCCCCATCTCACGCCCTGAGACTGCCGGGATAGGCACCGGCTCCCCCGCGACCTGCGCAAGCGGATTAAGCGGGTTAAGAAAATGACTGACTGACTGACATTCCAGAAATGGATTTTACGAAAATGTGATAGGATAGGATAGACAGAAATGGAAGATGATTGTAGACTGGTGGCCATTATGAATCATATAGTTTTATCTGCTAAATGTTTCAATCATCTGTTATTTTTACCTTCTTCACGTTATGTGAAACCGTCTAACGGCTGTTAATGAATCAATCCAATTCACCCCATAGCTTACTTTGACATAAAACTCAGATTCAGTGTGTTTTATGTCACTTAAAAAACAATTCTGAGACTCACAAAAAGAGAAGCTAATCACATTAAAATAAGAATAATACTGATTTGTGTGTTGTCAAGCAGGTTGACTGCAATATACTTCTCAAAAACCATCTATTTTGGTGAATTTTTATTCCCCTTTTAGATGAATCTTTTCTTTGTTTGCCAAGTGCTAATTAGATGGCTAGACTTCTGTCACAAGTTTTTTGTGTTTGCTCATCACACTAAACTGGCATTGGATAACTACTAAAATAGACTCCTTCCTTCAGACATGCACATTTTTGTTGGATCTAATTAATAAAATGCCACAGTAAAAACTGTTTGATCTGTATGACAATATTATGTCCTGCTGCCGTGGTAAAGCAATGAATTCAGCAAGTATTTGACTTCTTATTTATATTCTAACTTGTTATTCATGAACAAATACAGTATATTTCTTCAGTATACAGCATGTACTGTGGGATGCAAAAATGAAAGATAATATACCTATTTTATCATGGGGATGAAATTGGGTGGTTTTGGCTCAGTGGACTTGAACTCTAAGAGTCCACTGCATTGTGGTTTACCGAGTCTCCCAAAAGACGCATAAGTCCAACAAATCTTTCCCAGGCTCCTCAGTAGGCCAGATAGAGATTTTCTTAATTATTCCGTGTATGAAGGGACCATTGAGCACAATGTCTGTTATTATGCTCATCCTCTGGGTGCCAGTTTTGACATTTGGCCATTTATGCAGGTTTTTCACTGTCTGTAATTTCCACTCGGTCTCTCGAACATGGCTGTCAGTTTGATTCTAGCTCATGGGTGGAGAAAATCACCCCCTTCCTCTTAGCAGACATACCCTTCTTGCTTGCTTTGCTTTCGAGACTGCAGGGTTCCAGTTCCTCATGCAGCTTCCTGCTCACCATGGAGGCCCCAGCTTGGTGTCCAAACTGGGAATAGAGGTTGAGAGGTTGGCGCAGGGACAGAGAGGAGGGAGTGGAGACAGGAGAAAAGATCCCATTTGAAGGGATATTTCCTTTCATTGCTTCCGATCGTCTCATTTTCTCCTGATTATCAGGTTGCCCGGTGCCAGACCTTCAGCTTGATCCATGAGTGGAGAAGGATGAGATACGAAGTGAAGACAAAGAGCTGACAGCTGATCATTTTGAGATGAGAAATTGCCAGCTCCCATTTAGACGTCTGCTTCTGATTAAGCTCTCCATGCTTCATCCACCATGAAAAAAACCACCAGTCTCCATTATGCAAGAAAATACAAACAAGTTATTTATTCATCTATCCACCCTCCCTTTTCTGCCATAATCCCCAATTCTTCATCAGCAGCTTATTCCTCTTAACATCCCAGCATGCGTTTCACCTCCTTGACTTGAACTGCCTTGCTATGCTCTGCACCTCCACTCCCACACTCCCACAGGCTTGAAGGCAGAAAGAGACTGTTCTGATGCTTGATTTACAATGCACCCTGCAGCTATACATCCACCAGCAGGCTATTGCCCTCCTCCACCATCGAGGAGTCTTTGCTGGCTGCCCATGATGAGTTGTACAGCCGCAGCCAGCACTTTTGTATACTGCCAAGAAAAAAAAGCTGGGCAGAGAACAAAATTGTGCTATGGGTTCAAGCAAGTCTGCAAAACTGCTGAGAGACTGAGTGGTTTCTGTACCGGGGGATCAGCAGCACAATGGGACGGAGGGCCTGCTGCACACATGCAGACATTCCAGACATGCACACACATCTCTACAGAAATCACCAAGCCCTGTAGAATTTTATTTGTCTCATCCAGAGCAGTGACAGATTTGACCTGACCTGTAAAATAATTTAAACTCAACCTAAGACACAAATGATATTATGCTTTTATTTGTGAAGTGATTTAAATTGGAATCCAGGGAATGGTTTTTTTTTTTGGTTTTCTTTTTTGTTGTTGTTTTGGGAAAGGACTTTTGTACAACCAGCAATGTTACTGTAACTAGCTACTTTATTTATGCTGTTAAATATTCAAAATTACACAGTAATTTTTTTCTACCAGAAAACATGCCGCAAAAAAATTTCTGTCTTGTTCTGAATGCAGGTGTTTGATGCAAATTTCTCACAACAAAAGTACAAGTAACTTGCTTTGTTATAATGATAAGCAATATTATGATTGGATGTAATCCCTCAAAGTCAGTAATTTCTCGTGGAAATTCTCTGGGATTTTGACTTGAAATGGCATCATGACACTATTTGGTTCTGATTTAGAGACAAACAGTATCAAAGAAGGACTAGCACTGCCAAAACTAATCTTTCCCTCAGTCTTCGTGCACTGATTTTTAAAACGGTGTCACAGCATGTGTTCTCCGGCAAATTTTTCAAGTGAGAACTGAAACTTTAGTTCTCTGCATTTGCTGGCGTACACTAAAAGCTACAAGAGCTAACCTGTTAAAAGACAGAGACTTTAGTGACCCAATCTCTTTTGTAGGACACTTTAAAAATACCAGAGCCTAGATTACAGCAATGCTTCTGATCATCACCAAGTTTTACGTTTACCTTTGATTATAATCTGTGAGATTTTTGCAACCAGACCCCCCTTCCTTTTCACCATAAGTCATTGTCCATGAAAATTTCACAGTCGTAGGGTCATGTTAAAAAATTATAAAAGGAGCAACGTTGAAACTCTGATATCATATTTTGCAAAAGGCACACCAGTAGAACAGCACAAAGGAGAATGGGAAACCCGAGACTGCTCTCATTATGCTGCCGTGACCCCCAAGGTTAGGGGAAGAAGGAAGCTGGTGGACACAGAACCAAACTGGAAATGGGGGCTTTTTTTTTTTAGGAGGGAAGGGATTAAACCAACCACAGACAATTAACATTAACATTAATTATAAGGGTGAAATCACCTCTGCACATGTGTTTATACTTAATTGCTGTAAATAACTGTTTGTATTCATGTATTTATTTTCTGAGAGTTATAGAGTTCCATGAAATGCATGTTATAATTATGAGCGGTCACTCCCATTACTCCCTTTATATATTTATCATACAAATATTTGACAAAGGGCGACACGGTGTCGCAGTCGGTAGCGCTGTCGCTTCATTGCTAGAAGGTTTTGGGTTCAAATCCTTCAAATCCAATCTCCCTGTGTTTGCGTGGTTCTTTTTCCGAGTTCTCCAACTTCCTCCCACCTCCAAAATAATTCAATTCAGGTGAATTGATTGCTCCAAATTGCCAGTACGAACACAGTTTCCTCCTCTCTTTCGACCAACAGTAGTCCAATTTCTACCGGCACCTTGTAGGTGATCAGCACCGATGGCAGTCGTTGTTAACCCGGGCCTCAACCGATCCAGTATGGAAGACATGGATTTGATTTGCATGTTTGATTTGGCAAAAGTTTTATGTCGGATGCCCTTCCTGACACAACCCTCTGTATTTATACGGGCCTGGAACCGGCACAATAAGACACTAGCTTGTGCCCTCTTGGAGCTACATTATAAACAGTTATATTTACTTTAATGCATAAAAATCCATCCATCCAAAGCATTCTGTCTGTCTGTGGAGGATTTCTAGGGCTTTACATCTGTTCGCATGTAATAGTTTCTTCTTCTTCTTTTACCTCTCCCTGAGCTCAACTATAGAAATACTCAAGGACATTCTTGAAGACATTCTTTAATTCATCTGTGATGTATTAATATGCATTGGTATCTGTCCCATTGTTTCAATAACAAGCTTTATAATTCTAAAACCAGCTGGGATCAGTACATGTTAGTCAGTATTACAAAAACACCAATAAATTATGGATTTCCTAGGGATAACATTTGTGTTATATATTAACTGCACATGCATTTAAAGAAACAGGATATTATATGTAATATATATAGCATAATATTTATATTTCATGCATATGAAGGATCAAAATAAACTACAACTCAGTTCTATTTTCTGATCCTGGAGAAACATGCCACAATATGGTTTACTGATGTGATGTTAATGCAGCTCTGCGGCAAGGAATATTATAAACATGTATCATATAAGATTTCCAGATTGAAAAAATGCCTCAGCTTTGGTTATGTATAGACATTTTTCGATGGTGGTTATTTATAAATGAACTCCATGATCCAAATCCATCCTGACATCACTATTAATCTTTTGTTTTCAGTGTTTATATTGCTATTATCTGTGTGCAGAACATTCTTCATAAATATAGACCACATGATTGTCTATGGATATAATGATGAGCGTATGATCCTCTCGTGTTGTGCTTTACAGTAGATATTCATTTCAAATGCATTGGAAGCATCCCACTGTTTGTAAGGTAAAACTTTTAATACCTTACAGTCATGAATGAATGAATATAAACTGGATGCACCTCTCATGAGACTACACGAGTCATTAAATACAATGCAGTTTTGCTGAGAGAGCCAAAGGGGAAAACAAGGAATAGACAGAAAAAGTAGATGTAGAGGAGTGAAGGAGGAAAGGAGTGGGAGGGGTGAAGATGCAGTCTGTAGAGAGCAGACGCTTCACTGTAATTAAGACTAATGCGCACTGGGTACAAGTTATCATGTTTAAGGAGGGCTGGGGAGTTAGACACAGCAGGAGCTCATCACTGTAAGGTTTCACAACAAACAAAGTATGAACGGGCATGATAAAGTTTTCAGTACCTGCAGTGTTGATCATGTTTCTCCACATCCAGCAGGAACAGAAGGTGACTGTCTGAAGAGCATAAAGCCATCTCTACAATAAGATTTTCTTTTTCAAAAAACTATTTGAAAGGCCCCTGTCTGTGTTTCATCGTTAAACAACAAATGTGAATCATCAGGTCAGCATCAAGCAAAACAGAAACATCACATGTGAACTTCTTAAATGTCTCTCATATTCTAAAAACCACACAGACAATCAATCTGAAGTTGTGGAAAGGGTCTAAGTGAAGGAGTGAAACTACATGATGTTAAATATGTGGCATTTTGTACTGACATAACGTCTTAATAATGGAAGTTATGATCTCAGAACAACAAACAATAACAAAAAGTCTGTGACATCTTTTACAAAAATAGCCTTTAAAATAATTGCACAATAGTTGCAAGACAGTCTAAACAATATTGCATAACATATCAGGAGTATTGCAACCTTATTCTGCAGAGTGTTCACCGACAGATGGACGGGGTGATAGTATGTCCTCCTCATTATGTGCTGCAGGGATAATGAATGCTACAGTTTCTGATAAATGCTGGCATGGCTGTGATAAAAGAGGCACCCTGATACGCTGTCTGTGGGAAAGCTCTGCAGCCAACTCCCTCTGGTCAATGGTGACCTGTGCCCTCACAGGGATCCTTCAAGTTGATCTTCCTAAATGTCATGTACTGTGTATATTATGGGATAAAATAGCTGGGCCTGCTCTGAGCAAAATGAGATTTGTAACACTAGGGTGTCTTGTCTTAAATGAAAGAATGGCCTAAAAATATAAGATGTCCAGCTTGTTTTATTACCAGCAGTTTATAAGCTGATGAATTTTAACCACACTAGTACAGTACGAATGAGTGTTCCCTCCCCTCAGCCACTGCCACCCCGTCGGGCCGGCCCCGTCGGGGCGGCTGAGCATGCTGCATGCTTACAGGCCCCCTTATATGCTGTGTTCAGGGACCCTGTATACTGTCAACTAACCTGAGTGTCTATGTAATTTCCCCTTGCGGGGATCAATAAAGTATACTTCTTCTTCTTCCGTTTTTATGGTCACAAGCTCAGTATTGTCTTTGTGTATAACTTGTGTTTTTCATGTCTTAGTAAAATTAGTAATTATGGAGAAAAACCATTGTTCTTCGTTGCTTTTTATTTGGAAGTGATAAGAGTAGCGGTGGAATACCTCACCCTCCTTTCTTCTCGCCTCTGTGGAGACCTGCACATGCACTGGTACCAATCAATACAATCAATATTATCAAATTTTACCTCACACTGAACACCTAAGTATGACAAACCAAGCCAAACCTGCTCTATGTAATGTTACACAGTCATTCTGTCAATCCAACAACTTCCTATTGTTTGTAGCAATAAAATCTGGCTGCAGGCAAATAGATTTCTGACTAACTTGGCTACTGGGCAAAAGAAAAAACTGTAGACCCCCGCTACTGTTTTCTTCTAGGAGGATGCACGCTCATCCAGCAGTGAATCTATAAATATTGGATCAAAAGTGCACCTCTTGAGTCAAAAGTAGTTGATGTCATCCATGGCTACTGCCATACTTTGCACTTTTACTGTGGAGATACTGTCAGTAACCATTTATACAGATTTCAAATTCTCAGTTGTTCCTCGTGTGTCTGACCAGCATCGTCTTCAACATGTGGTTTTATAAACAAAAGGTTTACAAATGTGGCAAATTAAATTCTATTATTTAAACATTTTCTTACCCACTTACTCCATTTCATGGTCACAGGGGTCTGGAATATATCCCAGCATGCAGTTGGAGGCCAGTCAGGTTATGGCAAAATTAGATTTAAGTAGCGTGAGGTCTGGATTTTATAGCAGTCTGTGTCTAAACAGACTGTGAAACTTACATAACTTCTTCCTCTAGACTTTTTCAGAGACAAGTTTCACAGCAACTGAGTAATGGATACACTTCAAGAAAGGGGCACCCTCTGCCACTGTAATGAAATCATATAAATGGTTATTAAATTAGATCCTTCGTTAAATCTACAGCATTTAAAAGAGGGGTGCATGTGTGATTTATTTCTGGGTTTTTTAGCTCTTTCAAATTTTTGAACACAGAAGAGTTGAAATGCAACTAAAAAAACGATGTGAGTGATGTGAGGTGATGTTCAGCTGTATGGTGGGTTTATATGATTTCTGCATGTATGCAAAAACACACATGCAGAAAGCTCTGCATGTGTGTTTTTGCACGTACGCAAACACACACACACACACACACACACACACACACACCAGGCGATCTGTGGAGAACAAACAGCTGTTGTCACATATCCAGCAACACAATAGTTGCTCTCTCATCCCACTAATGTCCGTGTAAATGCAGTCAGAGAGAAAATGTCATGGTTCCTAACAGAATGTTAGTAAAACGTTAAAAAAAATTTTAAAAAAATAAAAAGACATAGATAGAGCTCAAGCAACCCTTTCAATCCTAGGTTGGAGCTACTCCCGATTTTAAATTACTAAGAAATAATGACATTAAAATAATTGCATTGTACGTATTTTCCCACAAGCCAAAGACACGGCTGTTTTTGTTTTGTGATCCAAGTATGTAGTACATTCTAGCAGCATAAAATCTCCATCATTACTAGAAAATTTACAATCTTTACTTTGTATGGCATCTTAATTTAACATCATTATCTTAACTAGCTGTCCACTTTAAATTCCAAACACCCAAACTGTAGCCATTCCGGTGAACTGATTTCTGATGATTCTGTGGTAGCTGTGGATGTTTCACAATGAAACCACTGCATTTTGCATGATACATGCTCATGGATGTGTTTCTTAAACCCCCAGTCCAGGAGAGTAGGTAGAGTGTAACCAGCACCAAGGTCACTGATCACTGTGTTGTTCTCTGACAAATCATCATATCTTTCAGTACATAATATAATATAATATAATATAATATAATATAATATAATATAATATAATATAATATAATATAACTTTAAAGTTCACATTTCTTTCATTGTTTCATTTGCCTGTACTTTTCTATCCCTGTTTATGCTGTCACCCGAAAGCCAATAGCAGGCACACTATTTAAGGGATAAATAGATGCAGTGGAATCCATATCAATTTAAAAACTCCTCTAATTGAATATTGGCTTTCTGTTTACCCTCATTTGATCCACTGTTGTGCTGAGAAAATACAAGTATTAGCCCATCTATGGGAAAAAAATGCCCTTTACCATGGCCAATGTTTCCTTTCGCCAAGCATTTTAATGGGTTACTCACTGTCATTTTCAGTAAAGCAGTTACTCATGGTCACTTTCTGTAAATACAGCAAATAGCTAAAACCAGTTTTTAAACTATAATCTCAACTTTCCTATTCATGCGTGACACAGTAGCCTGTCAGACCACAGAGGAAGTGAAACACCCTCCAAATATTCCCATAAACAGGGAAGGTCCTTTGATTGGAACTGCATTGCATGAGACAGAGGAATTATTCCTCCCATACTGGGAAAACAATGCGCCATGCCACAAGACTAATTTAATCATCCATGTGCAGCATTTTCATGACTACTCCTATACATCTTTTCTTTTATGCCATTGAACTGTCAGCATGCTTGTTAATATGAACATTGTATAAAAAACAGATTTTTTTTTCATTTCTATTAAGTTTTTTAGGTACAAAATATAAAATAACAGAATATTACAACCTCCACTGAAGTCCACCCCATCCACCAGCTTGCAGAGATCCCATCCTCAACCTCATCGCTCTTGGTGCATTACAGTGAGACCGACACGTTTAACCCTATCTGGGTCTGCGATTTCATTACAGATGCTCGATTCAATCCAAACAACTGAGATGACTTCAGGTCAATTACTCAATGACAGAGCATCAGGCAGCGCCATCAATCACCTACAACTGACCTTCATTTTGTCTCCCCTGCATGCCCCCGCTCAGCCTGTCCTGTTCATCATGCACCCTGAGACCCTCGTCCTCACACACAGCTTGCCTGATCCTGTAAATACCACTCACTACAGTCTGAAGCATTCACGCCAAGTGCACAGTTAATCCTTTCATATTTACGTACCCTCTCTATTGAACCAAAATGGTTTTATGCTCAATCTTTGCTTGCATCTGTACTTTCACAAAATAAGGTGAGTGAGTCTCCTTATGTGTGATAACAAGGTAAAGAAAGCTATCAGACTAACAAGATAAGTGCTCAAAGCTGAAGGTCAGACTACACCTGTCACACAGAAGCAGAGCTGTGTTTACTCTATCACACAGGAAGACAAAAAAACACAAGCAGTCTTGCTAGATGTGCTAGATGGATCACCAAAACTACCACAACAGCATGTCTCAACTAGTTGGCATGGGTATGTGTCTTGAAATTGTCAAGACAATTTATTAAAAACCATAAATGTCAACTTCGTAGCAGAAAAAAAAACAGGTGATCAGCATGACTGAGCCACTAAAGGCTAGAGTATAGAAGTTTGTGGTAATCCATCCTGTTGTTGTGGAGATACTCTGTCTGGGCTCATTTGGTAGACAGGCTAAAATTTGTGTTTTTTCTGTCTGTGATGCCAAAAGCAGGAAAATGGAAAAGAAAAAAAATGATGAGACACAAAGAAAAGCTGGAGGGGGCAAAAGCTCATTTAGCAGCATTTTTAATAACTTTAAAATCCATTAGAACATACAGCCAGAGAAATAAACTAACAGAACATAAACATCACCCTTAGATGATCATTATGATGTGTACTGGCATTGTTTGAATCTGTATTCATGGTTACAGAGGGGAGAAAAAAGTATCTCATTGTTCACTATCAGTCTCAACATTGTCATCTTTTCATCCTGTTTCTCTGTAAGAATGTATTTAATACGTACTGAAAGATTTAAACAATGATTCTGTGTGGTGGTGAAAGACTTCCCAGCTCCCAGCTGGACCCAAAGTTATAACAGAGGTAATGGCCTCAAACTACAGGAGTCTCTATCACATAAAATCTACAGTCACTTGCTCAGATTATTGCTGTTTAACAAGGAGAGGGGAAGAGAATTGAGTCAAATGGAGTGAGTTGAGCTGGTTCTGAAGTGAATTCCCTTTGCATTAATAACATAAAGCAATGTTTTTAGGTGTAACTTTGTCTGCATCCCTATGCTTTCCCTCTGAACTGCTAAAAAGACAGTCAATGGAAGGTGGTCCATGTCAAAGTCAAGACAGATGAGGAGGAGGTGATAAAAGTTTAAAACGCTAAAGAGGATGTGTAAAGAAAGGAGCACAAGGTATTGGATTTACATAAATTACTATCTAGAAAATGGCTGAGGATTAGCAGACGCTATCACTAAATTCAAATACAACTGCCCACAAATTTCAAGAAAAACTCCAAGGGCTGAAAGTGAGTGATGAGAGGCTCATTCAAGGCCTTGCCACTGGAGACAACTCATCATTCATCCTCAGAGATAAGAGGCCGGGTGGCTCTGGAATGAGGCGAACAGTGTCTGTGTCTGAAGGCCACGCATTGAAGATTGAATTCTGTGAATAGCTGCTTTGAATGACTGACAGATAATATCGAAAAACTATGTATTTTTGCTTTCTTTTTCTTCAAGGCCAGGGCTGATGATACCAAACAAAAATGTGAGTTTTTTAAAAACAATCTCTGATGTCATAATGCAAAGACGTATATAGAAAAAGAAGGTAACCACAACTAAAAGTAGAAATATTTTGGAATGATCCAGGTCAGACCCCTCAATTTTTTATTTTCTAAAAAATTTTTGGCATTTCATTTAATCGGCTGCATGGATTTTCATGAAACCTGGTGGATGAGTGAGTCATGTCCAAAATGATACCAAGAAATTACAGATAAAAGATACACAATTTGTTTTTGCATGCATTTTGTGAGAGGCCTGAGGTTAGCATCAAAAAAAAAAAAAAACAGAAGTCAACCGTAAAAGTACAGTAATTGTGTTCAGTCCAGAAACCAAAGTCTGTTCTGTTTCCACAATACTATTTTGGGTTGTGATTTAGTTGCAGACTGCCCTGAAATGTCATGTTCTAACTGGAGTCTGTGGGAGTTTGAACTTCTCCATGCACCTAATTACAATCATGCCTATGCTTTCTTGCTCTTTGTCGATGAGGAACACATGGACATTGGCTTTGTCAGCCTGACTCTGTTTCATGTTACTGCCTCAGCTATAGATTTCATAAGGGAGTTTGCCCCAAAAGTCAGAAATTATGAGTCGTTAGTATCATTTTAAAAACAGGAGGGTGGCTGAATGGATCATAAACTGGGTTTGGCTGGAGGATGCAACTTCTGCGTAGTGCTGACAGATGGTCTGTGAGAAAGCTGGGATGTCTGCAATAGCAGGCTGTGAAGTGGAAACTGCCCAGGGTACTGCGCTGCTTGGATGGCGCGTTCACCATCAACGATCACTTGATGGTGATCAAGAAAATTTGTGTGTGCATAAAAGTTATTCAAAATTATGATGGATGTTCATAGTCGTAACACAGTTATCATTATGTCATAAAAGTAAAGCGATAGTTGGCCTTCCTGACAGCAGGTCGCCGTATCTGAGGTGTAACCCGGATACATACTGCCATCTAGTGGAAGAGTGTCGCTGTTACAGCTTTTGGAGACTGTATACCTGTACATAATTCTCCACCCCACCCCCTCCCTTTCTCTCTGTCCCCTAGTGCTTGTTTGAATTCAAGAAAGCGAACAGCAAAGTTATGTTCAACAAGCTTTGGCCCCATCCTCAGCAGTAGTGCGTGTGAACTCACCATATCCTGTTTACCTGTGGAATGGTCCAATCAAGTACAGACTTTCCTAACTTTACTGACCTTCATTGCTTTAGTCTCAACTTCTTTCAGTTGCAGTTGGCATTGAATTCAGAATAAACAGATTAATTAAAGGTTTAAACGGATGAAGCACAACCTCCGATTTCTTGTCACTGTTTTTCATTTAATCTGGTTTATGTTGTACATTTATCAGTTTTTACAATATTTATATTACATTTCTATTGTTGTACTATTATTTTTATTAAATTTGAATTGTTATTTTAAATAATCACTGTCCAAAACGTATATCTGTTAGGCCACAAATTAGAATTTTTCTGCACAGTAGACATTTTAACTCATAGCATGAAAAGCAGAGCCGTTACAAATTCTGTTTGAATGCATTAATCCATGTAAGAGCCTGCATGTGCAATACCATGGCCTGACACTAGTGTATCAAATGGAATGCAACCATAATTAACAGTATTAGTTCAACCTGTGTGTGACACATCAGAGGGTTGTGTCCAAAGTCACTCCTCATTCCTTACTGGGGAAAGAAATACCTTTACATATACTGTAAGATCTTAATCTGTAACACACACACACACACACACACACACACACAGACACACACACACACACACACACACACACACACACACACACATGCATACACTATTTCTACTGTGATGATTTTAAAATAATCTGTCAGTCATCTCTTACTAGGTATAAATTAGTTTCTCTGAATTAAGTGTTTATCAAAATGATTTTTGCTTTTCTACCCAGAACAAATGTGAGGTTTTTTGTACAACTTTTAACTTGTAATTAAATCTGAACAATTTTCTAACCCTGGATGGGACAGTATAAATATATATATGAGTAAGAAAATGCTAAAATATCTGTCTAACTTCTACATTTAGCTGTTCTTCCTCACAAAGCTGTAGCTTTATAAGGATGCTAAAGAAAATGGAAAAAATATACGGTACAGCACAATATAATGTATGTATGTGAGGTGGCACTTCTCCCCTCTTAGACTGACAGATTGTTAAGGTTTCGACACAACACAGATCATAGGCAGCATGCCTGTAAATATGAGCATCCATCCATCCATTTTCCGTGCTGCTTGTCCACTTAGCGGGTCACGGGGGTTGCTGGTGCCCATCCCAGTGGATTTACAGGCATGAAAGGGGGAGATGTTCCGAACACGTAAGTATGAGCAGACGTCACATATCACATATTGTTTTGCTCAAGTGTTGCAATTGAGCTTGCTTATCAGGGCTGTGATGGTAGATTCTATTGCATCGACACTACCATTACATTTTAGCATTAAGCAAAGGGAACAAGCAGTTTATTTATTGTTTATGTTTATTTTTTCATGAATTTACAAAATAGATTTGAAATCCAACTTTCAAAAATGTAAAAAGTGAATACTCTAAGTTTTTCCCATTCCTTAGAATCACAATTACAAATATAGAAAACTATAAGAATGCTAATTTGATGGCTTGTATCACTCCATTCTCCCATGATGGGACTAATGACGGCATGCCTTCCTGGTAGTCTGCCGGGACGCTTGTTTCTCTACAAGATTACGCACATTTGAATCTTTAAAACATAGATTTTGCTTTCAGATTGAACTCTGCTCTATGAAAGGGTCTTCTCTCTGGACCTTTGGAAAATTAACATCAGTGTTTCGGCAAGAAACACTGTTGTGTTGTGTTGTGTTGTGTTGTGTTGTGTTGTGTTGTGTTGTGTTGTGTTGTGTTGTTTTTGGACAGGTATGCCATCCTTAAACTTTTTAGCACCAACCGACACTGATCCATCCACCAGGGAACTATTAAATGAAATGGTTTGTTTAGCTTCTTTTCAAAGGAGGGAAAATGATGTGCTTTTTTTTTCCCCAATTACTTTACTACTTTAAATTTTATAGAAGATTGTAATAATAAAATGTACCATAATAATAGCTAATACTAAATGACTAAAATCATCATGCATGTGTATTCATCTTGATTGTCCACCAGCGTGTCTACTGTAAACATGAATCTCATGGATTTTTTTTTTTTAATCTGGTTTTAAGCCACATTTTATTCCTTACATTTGGGTCCTGGTTGTTTGTCTCATATTTTTCAACACAGAGTTTTTGTAATTTGTAAGTTTGAATTTTTTGACCCTTAGCTGAACTGAGCCAACTCATTTAAAGCACTTTTTCCTTTGACCTTTAAGCTTTTATTAACTTTAAAGACTGAAACTGAGCATTGATCTTACCAACTTACCATTTCACAGCTGAGGGAAACCATTGCTGGTCCTAGAACTGAGCTCTTCCTGACTTTTTCCGCCTTCATTTCAACCCAAGATAAACAAACACCTTTCGGGTCGAACTCATCTGGCTTTGACTACCTGGCCGGTCCATTACAGACCATTAACCAGTCACGGATGATGATCCCACTTTTCCGAGGCACAGCTTCATCATCCTAGGAATTCCATAGCTTGGAGGTGTTTCCTTGCAGCCTGAAGATCCAAAGCACATCATGGGAGCAAGAAGCTCCCTGCTGTGTTCCAGCGTAAGCACCGTCATTAGGAAGGGTAGAGTTTACTTGTTTTATACTCATTCCTATGCTGTTTGGATGACGTGGCTCCTAGTTAAATGAGACTTGATCCTTCTGTAGTCATTCCTGTATTTATATATGCTCTTGTAAATGTGGGAGGGTAAAGTATTTGGGGAAATCCACTAAACTCCTAGTTGTTTATTACAGAAGTCTTATAACAGGGTTCCTTGTTGTTTGGGATGCAATGGCTTCTTTCTCTGTTGATGTAATTTCTTCTCTAATTTTCAAATATTAGTAATATTCCCAATATTGTCATTATTGAACACTGTAATATTTCTTTTCAAATATTCTTCTTCTTTTCTTTTCGGCTTTTCCCTTCAGGGGTCGCCACAGCGAATCAGTTGCCTCAATCTAACCCTGTCTTCTGCATCCTCTTCTCTCACACCAACTACCTTCATGTCCTCTTTCACTTGCACACTCAGTAGTCGATTTATACCTGTCATGATGGTACGCCATCTGATTGCTTTCTTAATATTTTAATTCATAGTATCTATGTTGAGCAAAAAAAGAAAGTAGTCGGACGAATGTGTACAACGGGCGGCCATGGCTCAATGGTAGAGCAGTTCGTCCAGTGATTCAAGATCGGCGGTTCAGTTCCCGCTCCCACCGAGTCATTTGTCGTTGTGTCCTTGGGCAAGACACTTTCTTCTCCTTGCCTCCAGTGGGGCCCTCGCTGGTATGTGAATGTGTGTGATTGTTCCGGTGGTGATCGGAGGGGCCGTAGGCACAGATTGGCAGCCACGCCTCCATCAGTCTGCCCCAGGGCAGCTGTGGCTACACACGTAGTCTACCATCACCAAGTATGAATGAGGAGTGAATGAATAATGGTTCCGATGTAAAGCGTCTTTGAGTGTCCAGAAAAGCTCCGTACCTATATAAATCTAATCCATTATTATTATTATTAACGTGAATTTACATGTACTGTATAGCGGAACGTGATGGGAGTCAGCGTTCTGCATAATTTGCAATGTCAAGCTGAGCAACTCTAGTCTCGCACTGGCAAAAATAAAGGAACACTTCCTACATCCTACACACCACCATCCTATGCTGTTTGGCTACACTCTCACCTACCACTACTTTGCACTCACTGATCTCCTTCAGGTTACACCGTCTACACAAGATGTAGTCTACCTGTGTGCTCCTACCTCCAGTCTTATAGTTCACCCTATGTTCCTGCCTCTTCTGGAAGAAAGTATTCACTATAGCCATTTCCATTCTTTTTGCAAAGTCAACCACCATCTGTCCTTCTGCGTTCCTCTCCTGGATACCAAACCTGCCCATCACCTCCTCATCACCTCTGTTTCCTGCACAAACATGTCCATTGAAGTCTGCACCAATGACAACTCTCTCACTTGTAGGTATGCTCTGCATCACTTCATCAAAGTCCAACCAGAATTTCTCCTTCTCCTCCAGCTCACATCCTACCTGTGGAGCGTACCCACTAACAACATTGAACATCACACCTTCGATTTCTAGCTTCAGACTCATCACTCTATCTGACACTCTTTTTACTTCCAGGACATTCCTAACAAACTCCTCCTTCAAGATAACTCCTACTCCATTTCTCTTCCCATCTACACCATGACAGAACAACTTGAACCCTGTTCCTAAACTTCTAGCCTTGCTACCTTTCCACCTGGTCTCCTGGACACACAGTATATCTACCTTCCTCCTCTGCATCATGTCAACCAACTCTCTACCTTTTCCTGCCATAGTTCCAACATTCAGCATCCCTACTCTCAGTCTTATACTCTTGGGGTACCTCTTCTCTCTCTTCTTACGAACACACTTTCCTCCTCTCCTTCTTCGACCACCAGTAGTCCATTTTCCACCGGCGCCCTGTAGGTCAACAGCGCCGATGGCGGTCGTTGTTAACCCTGGCCTCGTCTGATCCGGCATGGAAGTCATAGGTTTGATTCACATGTTTGATTTGGCAAAAGTTTTACGCCGGATGCCCTTTCTGACGCAACCCTCTGTATTTATCCGGGCTTGGGACCAGCACAATAAGACACTGGCTTGTGTCGTCTTGCGTCTACATTAATATTTCTTTTCAAATAAAGTTTGTAATAACTGCTTCCCTCTTATTGCTTTTGAGGTTATAAATGTCAGTCCTAGGCATTGCCTACCTGGCGTCACTATTGAACGGCTTCTCTCTTATTTCCCTTCAAGACCTTACTGATGTAACTGGCAGTATGAAACTTTACTCATTCTCTAAAGATAGTTTACAAGCGTCCTGATTGAAAGGCTCAGGCATTGTTGGATTACAGACCTCTCATTGAATTTCAGTGTATTTAGTTCTGACCCTCCACAATATATAGTAATCTGAAGTTAGAAATCATGATGATCAGCCTATACACCATGTTTTTAGACACTGTGTTAAACTAAGTTCTGTCCTATCTCATCCTAAACTACAGACAGCTATTCACAATTTCATATAATCTCACTTAGAATAGATTAGACTTTAATTTCCTTTCACATGACTCCATAAAGGCTTGTCAACAGTCTAAACGGCCCATTTCATAAGGGTATTATATCCATCAAAGCCCAAATCCTGTACTTCCTTTCATTTTTTATGTTGGCCTCTATTCATCCATGAGGTGGTGCTGAAGAGTCAAAACGTTTGATGAAAAAAATGTTGCGAGAGATGATATGGTGATAATCTACACACTAAAGCAAAAGCGGAAGTGACAACATACTCATCGTTGATTGACAGACTGATACATGTATAGAATGAATGCAGCTAAGCCACATACATCTTGAACCTTGAGCAGAAATGGACCTTAAGCCACTAGGTCTTGTCTATTGATTGTCTTTAAAGTAGTCTGACCCATCCGACACCATTAAATGCACTCTTATTTCACGGCTCCCTCTCTCACCTTTAGAGCCCTACAGTGAGACACCTTACCACACAACGTTGTAACCCTTTTCATTATAACCGTTTTTGCATGCACCAAATAGCTTAGTGCTGTGTGAATCATTATAAATTTAGATGTGTGAGAATCTGCAGCATGTGACAGTCGACACTCTGTGGATCATTTCCTGATGTAACAACTGCTGACAATTCAACTGCTGTCCTTTAACTTATCTTTCCTCACTTCAGACCTGCCAACTTTTCTTTTCTGAAGAATGAAGTGAGATATATTCACTTTAAACTATTGATCATGATACTTACCCAGAGCAGGTGATCACTCATCACTTACTGTAATCACGAATGCAATCCTAGCACAAGGTTGTACGCATTCACCAAGCACACCAAATTCAGATGGCTGTTAAAAGGGTAATATCTGGTACAGACAAGGGTATCATTTTCCTTGCCTTTACATTTTGAAAAAATAATATGTTCAAATTCTTGAGCTGGAATTCTTCAGGGATTTGCAGATGCTACAGTTCCCTTGTCATTTCCAACTCTGGGTATGCATTCCTCCTCTGAATGTAGCCACAAGAAAACACAAGCCAGTGTCTTATTGTGCCGGTCCCAAGCCTGGATAAATACAGAGGGTTGCGTCAGAAAGGGCATCCAGCGTAAAACTTTTGCCAAACCAAAGATGCGAATCAAAACTATGACTTCCATACCGGATCGGTCGAGGCCCGGGTTAACAACGACCGCCATTGGCGCTGTTGACCTACAGGGCGCCGTTGGAAATTGGACTACTGTTGGTCGAAGAAGGAGAGGAGGAAAGTGTGTTTGCACGAAGAGAGAGAAGAGGAGCGCTAAGAGTATAGGACTGAGAGTAGGGACGTTGAATGTTGAAACTATGACAGGAAAAGGTAGAGAGTTGGTTGACATGATGCAGAGAAGGAACGTAGACATACTGTGTGTCCAGGAGACCAGCTGGAAAGGTAGCAAGGCTAGAAGTTTGGGAGCAGGGTTCAAGTTGTTCTATCATGGTGTAGATGGGAAGAGAAATGGAGTAGGAGTTATCTTGAAGGAGGAGTTTGTTAGGAATGTCCTGGAAGTAAAAAGAGTGTCGGATAGAGTGATGAGCCTGAAGCTAGAAATAGAAGGTGTGATGGTCAATGTTGTTAGTGGGTATGCTCCACAGGTAGGATGTGAGCTGGAGGAGAAGGAGAAATTCTGGTTGGACTTTGATGAAGTGATGCAGAGCATACCTACAAGTGAGAGAGTTGTCATTGGTGCAGACTTCAATGGACATGTTTGTGCAGGAAACAGAGGTGATGAGGAGGTGATGGGCAGGTTTGGTATCCAGGAGAGGAACGCAGAAGGACAGATGGTAGTCGACTTTGCAAAAAGGATGGAAATGGCTATAGTGAATACTTTCTTCCAGAAGAGGCAGGAACATAGGGTGACCTATAAGAGTGGTGGTAGGAGCACACAGGTAGACTACATCTTGTGTAGACGGTGTAATCTGAAGGAGATCAGTGACTGCAAAGTAGTGGTAGGCGAGAGTGTAGCCAAACAGCATAGGATGGTGGTGTGTAGGATGACTCTGGTGGTGAGGAAGATGAAGAGGGCAAAGGCAGAGCAGAAGACGAAATGGTGGAAGCTGAAAAAGGATAAGTGTTGCACGACCTTTAGGAAGGAGTTAAGACAGGCTCTGGGAGGCCAGGAGGTGCTTCCAGATGACTGGAAAACTACAGCTAATGTGATCAGGGAGACAGGTAGGAGAGTACTTGGTGTGTCATCTGGAAGGAAAGTAGATAAGGAGACTTGGTGGTGGAATGAGGAGGTACAGGAGTGTATTCAGAGAAAGAGGTTAGCAAAGAAGAAGTGGGACACTGAGAGGACTGAGGAGAGTAGACAGGAGTACAGGGAGATGCAGCGTAAGGTGAAGGTAGAGGTAGCAAAGGCCAAACAAGAAGCTTATGATGACTTGTATGCTAGGTTGGACAGTAAGGAGGGAGAGACTGATCTATACAGGTTGGCAAGACAGAGAGACAGAGATGGGAAGGACGTGCAGCAGGTTAGGGTGATTAAGGATAGGGATGGAAGTCTATTGACAGGTGCCAGCAGTGTGATGCGAAGATGGAAAGAGTACTTTGAAGAGTTGATGAATGTGGAAAATGAGAGAGAACAAAGACTAGAAGAGGTGACTGTTGTAGACCAGGACGTAGCAAAGATTAGTCAGGGTGAAGTGAGGAGGGCATTGAAGAGGATGAAGAGTGGAAAGGCAGTCGGTCCTGATGATATACCTGTAGAGGTTTGGAAGTGTCTAGGAGAGGTGGCAGAGTTTCTGACTGGGTTGTTCAACAGGATCTTAGATAGTGAGAAGATGCCTGAGGAATGGAGGAAAAGTGTGCTGGTGCCCATTTTTAAGAACAAGGGAGACGTGCAGAGTTGTGGCAATTACAGAGGAATAAAGCTGAGGAGTCATACAATGAAGTTATGGGAAAGAGTAGTGGAAGCTAGACTAAGGTCGGAAGTGAACATTTGTGAGCAGCAGTATGGTTTCATGCCAAAAAAGAGCACTACAGATGCAGTATTTGCTTTGAGGATGCTGATAGAGAAGTACAGAGAAGGCCAAACAGAGCTGCATTGTGTTTTTGTAGATCTGGAGAAAGCTTATGACAGGGTGCCCAGAGATGAACTGTGGTATCGTATGAGGAAGTCTGGAGTGTCAGAGAAGTATGTTAGAGCAGTGCAGGACATGTATGAGGACTGCAAGACAATGGTGAGGTGTGCTGTAGGTGTGACAGAGGAGTTCAAGGTGGAGGTGGGACTGCATCAGGGATCAGCTCTGAGCCCCTTCTTGTTTTCTATGGTGATGGACAGGCTGACAGATGAGGTTAGACAGGAATCTCCATGGACTATGATGTTTGCAGATGACATTGTGATCTGCAGTGAGAGCAGGGAGGAGGTGGAGGAGAAGCTAGAGAGCTGGAGGTTTGTCCTGGAAAGGAGAGGAATGAAGGTTAGCCGCAGTAAGACAGAGTACATGTGTGTGAATGAGAGGGACCCAAGTGGAAGAGTGAGGTTACAGGGAGAAGAGATCAAGAAGGATGGAATGGGTGGAGAAAAGTGCCAGGTGTGATGTGTGATAGAAGAGTTTCAGCTAAAATGAAAGGAAAGGTGTGCCAAACTGTGGTGAGACCAGCGATGTTGTTTGGTCTAGAGACAGTGTCACTGAGGAAAAGACAGGAGACAGAGCTGGAGGTAGCAGAGACGAAGATGCTGAGGTTCTCTCTGGGAGTGACCAGGAAGGATAGGATCACAAATGAGTACATCAGAGGGACAGCACATGTTAGAGGTTTTGGAGATAAAGTCAGAGAGGCCAGACTGAGATGGTTTGGATATGTCCAGAGGAGAGATAGTGAATATATTGGTAGAATGATGCTGAGTTTTGAACTGCCAGGCAGGAGGCCTAGAGGAAGACCAAAGAGGAGGTTTATGGATGTAATGAGGGAGGACATGAAGGTAGTTGGTGTGAGAGAAGAGGATGCTAAGGACAGGGTTAGATGGAGGCAATTGATTCGCTGTGGCGACCCCTGAAGGGAAAAGCCGAAAGGAAAAGAAGAAGTATGCATTCCTCCTCTGCTGCGCAATTTCCACATCTAAGCCTGAGATCAGCTTTGTCCAGCTCTGATGTCAGCAGAGACACATCTGTGAGACCATGTGCATGGAAACGTAACACAATGAAACTGTGTGCTGTGCTCACACTTTGCCATTTGTGTAGGCCCAAATGAATGTTAAAATAGTGTTCAAGAATTTTTTTATATAGTTGCACTTCTTGTAGCTGTTGTCAAAGCATGCCATGCCAAGAAGTGAACAAAGTAGTTCTTTGTGGTCTGCAAATGTTTTCTGTCCAGAACTTGGTGTGTGTTTTTTATACTTGAAAATAATTGCTTAGTTGAGTTTCATGTTCATGGGGTGTGAGTTTTCCTCATTTGTCCAGCTTAGGAACACAAAACAAGCTGGATGCCAGTAGCCATCTTGGCATCGTTGCATCCTTTTCATCCCACTGAAGGACTATGCTGTTGGTTAAAACAGAACTTTCATTTCGCAAGTATACAACTACACTTCAATAGTGCAATAACATAGTCTCTCATCAGTGCATTTCTACTAACCACAAAAATAAAACAAAAACAAAGATACTGTCTGTTTGAAAGAAAGCAATGTCTGTGTCCATTTAACAAATACAATAGTTAATAGTTCACAAGATAAACTGCTTCCAACCGGCTGCAAAAATGTAACCATATATTGACCATGTACTGTATGTTTGACATGAAGGTCCGTTGACTGAATCTGAATTGTATGTATATGATTGGTTGAAATGAAAAGGTTTAAGAGAGGAAAAGGATGCTGATGATGAGCAAACAAGTGACATGGACATGTTTCTTTTAGTGGTGAGAACAAACTGATTTAGAAAGTGTAAAGCTGATGACAATTGGCTGCAACATTTAAAAAAGAGTCAATGGGGAGAGGGGAGAGAGAAACACAGCGAGAGAGAGAGAGATGTGAGGGAGGTGGAGAGAAATCACAGAAGGGGTGGAAAAAGAAAACATTAAAAAGGGTATAGTCAGAGTTATGTGGGGATGCTGATGCAAAGTCAGGAACGGGAAGGAAATGCAATAGAAAGTCACCAACAGGCAGAGAAAAGGACGTGCTGTAGGTGTCAGATGCAGATAACCCTGTGACGGTGATTCAGCCACCATGCTGCCCAGAAGGATGGTCATCATTGGTCTTTTTTACTGCTGCATCAAAACGTGTGTTACTCAGACAAAAGGTGAGAGTTTTCAAATAATAGCTTAGAGCCTAGAATAAAGAATACTGTGAAGTGTGTAGCTTGTTCTCATTTGTAGATATACAGGACTTTTTTAATTGACATTTAAGCGGTTTTATTTTGTGTGAGATAAAATGCTCTTCAAATATGAAGATCCTTGTGTTCGTATTCCATCTGTAATCTGACCACAGTGAAGTTAGTCAATTGAAGAATTTGGGGGCATAGTATGTTTTGTGATCCATCTTACTTTTTGCTGCCTAAGCAAAGACCCATATTTCATTTGAATCCTTGACTGTGGCGTAAACAGCATGAATATTAAGAATAAACCCTCTAAGAAAGACAACTGTTGACTTTGCTGTGTTGTGACCGGTTCATGAACTGGGGATTTATTTTCCTGACTTAAACTAAAATGCTTTTTTTGCCCAAAAATAAGAGCAGATGGAATTTGAGAATGGATGGTAGTGTGTATATTGTACATCCACGATTAACCATGACAACCTTTTGCTGACAGTTGTAGTTAAGGGTCACAGCTGCACATGTACACATCCTGCAGATTCTATTCTGTTACCCATACATAGATGTTCGTATAAATTGTGAATAAGCCTCATAAATAGAGACTGCCTGTTATTGGCAGTTGTGTGCCTGATTCCACCCCAGACAATTAATATCATCCTTAGTTCTGTTTTCCAAACATTTCTTGTTGGTGACAACATTTGTTTCCAGATGAGACTGCAGACAAATGGTTCGGGTTTAATTAGTCTTAATTGCCCTGCTGGAGGTTGAATAGATGGCATCAAACAAAACAGCCACTAGCTTTCACTCAGTCACTCTGCCACTGCATCCAGGTCTGCTTGACAGGATGGTTATCCATCTCCATGTCTGTATGATTTCCATTTCTATTCTCCTTTTCATCTACCCAGCCTGATGTTTACCTTTCCCCATCCTTTGACTGCTTGAGCTCCAGAGGTTTTGTGTATTAACAAGCAACGGGCTTCTGCCTGACACCTGTTTCTTTACATTTTGGCCATGCTGACAACACCATAATGGTTGATTTAAATTCCTGCTTCTTTCACCAGCATCACAACTATCCAGTAAAGCCCTGCTGAACATCATCGAGACACAATTGTTCATTGTAGCATTTAGTTCTAATGGATTACACTAATAATTACCAGCTAATAATGCAAAAAATTTTTTATCTGTCCACACAGGATTTGTTGTGGTAACAGTCTGGTCTAAATTATGAGTTTGAGGAATGTTATAGAACACAAGACTAAACCAAGGGTGTTATTCCACCCTTGGTTGCTCTGAAGTGCTGATGTCACAACTCCTCCGTCCGACGTCACTGAGTTTAACCTCACATACTGACCGCTGTGTATTATGGATGTGCCCAATAAACATGAGTCTCACCTGAATGGCAGTAACCGAGTATAACCTGCTTCTCACTAAAATTAAAATCCTTCACTTTGTCATTTGCTTGAAGATTCATAAAGCATCTCACACCGTAAAAAAAAAAATGGATAAAAGGATGATGAATTCTGAAAAAAATATTTGCTTCACATTTCAACCTGTCACTCTCACCGTTTCTCTCTATCTATAAGCCCTATTTCCAACTGCTAACAGAATAAAAAGAGGGGCAACAAATGTGGACAACCCCAACTTCCACACTTCTTTTAACGATGTTCATCTATTGTTTGAGGTAAGACAAATCTCTCTCTGAATGAGCATTTAAAGACTACAAGCAGCAAACAAACCTTAACATTGCAATTTAATTCACTAGATCCTTCTGACTGGAGCACAGTTTGAGTCCAGCGGAGAGTTTTCCATGCGAGATGCCGAGCTGGCTTCCCTTCGCAGGGCAAGAAACCTGAAGGTCATCTGCGAGGAGATCATTCCCAGGAAGCTGACAGAAATAGTCAGACTCATCTCTGAGCTTTCCAATCAAATCAGTCCCCTGCATCAGGACGACTTTGAACGCACTTTGCTGACGTTGGTGTACACTGCCCAACAGATGGTCGAATCAACTAATGTACACCAAAAACATATGTGGACAGAATCTTTTGTAAGTCTGTACAAAGCCATTGAGCAGGATCTGACACGGACAAATTAAATGATAACGTTGCTTTTCACAATAGCTCCACAGTGGACTTTATTATGCATACACCTTATATTTTGAATAAAATAAAATGAAATAAAAATCCGTTGACATCAAACAGGATTGTCCAGAGTTGTGATTGTAGAATATGTTCCATCCAGCTGTATGTTAGCTGGATGTAAGAAGCCTGAGAGAAAATCTTGTCGAGATACCATCATAATAAAGAGGTAAAGTGCACAAATGGTGAGATGACTATCAAAATAATGACTGTTACAGCAGAGTTAAATCAAGTTAATTCAAACGAGGTACTGCGTACAGTCTACATGACGCTATATGTTGGATAAGTTAATTGACTCATAAGGTCCTATGTACAGTAGAAATGACAAGAGGATAAATAGTGCTGAATATATATTGTGAACTAACATCACAACTCCATTTACATTCACATTTCATTGTTCTGTTCACTAGCACCTGGCTGTGTGTTAAATGTCAATAGCTAACACCTCTATGGTGGAAGTCCATATATTAATCAATTAATTTTAGCCCATCTCATACAAGATGCCATTTCGCACATGACACCTCAAAGTTCCTGTGGAATCCTTTGTACCGTGTTGTTACAGTGCAGTCTCTTTAACAAAAAACAGACTTGAGGTCCAAACCAAGCTGCCTCTGGTGTGTGGGTTTTAGAAAACTCCAAAAATGGCAGAGAGATATGAGTAAACCACCCAAATGACAGCTCCAGTGACAATCTGTAAGGTCTATGGATGTCTCAGCAGCTGCTTTGGCTCCAGGCCGTTAACCCGGCATTCAACGAGGGGGCTGGGCATGCTAGGAGGGCAGAATGGTATGTACCGGACACAGGGTGAAGAAGACAAATAAGAGCTGATGCCAAAGGGAAGGCTGTAGACTTCACCACTCTCCTTTGTGTTACTGGAATCATCCTCGTGAGCCTTGTTCCAGGCCAGAATACCACGTTCATGCTTTGATCCTGTTGGACACGTGTTAAATGAGTTAAACCATACAATCACAGCTGACTGGAGGAATGACTGACTGCTATGTTTCTTGCTCACAAATCATGGGAATGCTACGCAATCTATCTTGCAGTATCATTTTTGTTCATAGTTTTCATCCACTGCTACACTTAAGGAACAATGTTGCTTCTTCAAAAATTAATAGATTAAAAGCTGTAATAGGATAAAGTTGACTGTTCAGTAGAAATTCACTCTTATGTCTAATAGTAGTAGTAGTAGTACATTATTGATCCCTTAAGGAGGTTCCGTCAGGTAAATTGATATCTCCATCACACTACAAACAGCATAGTGACTACACAAAAACACACAGAAAAAGCACACAGAAAGAAGTACTGACACCGACAAAGAATAAAAATAACATCCATGAAATATGCAGATAAAAAGGCATGAATAGGCATAGGAAAGTAAAGTGTTTATAGTGTTTGCAGTGTAACAGAAAAAGATTTGTTCTCTTCAATACTTTGACCTATAGTGTTCATGTTTATAGTGTTACTAAAGTGTTAATTGATTGGTAAATATAAATGAGGGTTCAGATTACTTCAAGCGTTGTAAAACTGTAGGAGTGGCTAATAATGTGAATGAACTTCAAAGTTACCTGGAATTGTGTTGTCCAATATGAAGCCAAAGAAACCCCCCACAAACATACTGGTTGTCAGAAGGACCAGCAGCACCTGGTCCAGTTCAACCACACCTAAACACAAAACGTCACATTTACTTAAACATCTTGCAAAGAAAGGTGTGTTGCTTTTTTTAATGAATGACATTGTATGATAATATTACATTGATGTACCTGTAGTAATAGATTCTGGGTGCTTTAATATCCAGTTAGGAATGACCAGACCAGAGAACATAGAGAATCCAAATACAAAGATGTTCCGAGATGAATTCATATCTGCATACTGGCAATGTCAGTTGAAGAAAAGGTAGGTCAAAATGTTAGCTCTGTTCATGTAGTCATCAATTAAAATAAAATCTGCTAATATGCTGGGTGTACCTGCAGATTAGATACTCCTGTTGCAGAGATGACACCAAACATAACCATGAACATTCCTCCTATCACAGGTGTTGGGATCGTGGTGAATATAGCACCCACTTTACCAAACACACTCATGATAATCATCAATACTCCACTGGCGACAATCACCTGGCGACTGCCAACCTGCAAAAAAAAAAAGGATAGAAAACACCCTGTCTTAATTTTGACTTGAAAAAGGTGATGCTTAACAGCTAAATCTTCTTAGTGACATCATGGAGGGTCTTCTGACCTTTGTAATACCGAGGGCTCCAACATTCTCGCTGTATGAAGTGGTACCATTTCCTGTTCCCCAGGCTCCTGCCAGCAGGCAGCCCAGTCCCTCGATGCCAATACCCCTGTTGATAGCATGTTTAGGGGGAGGTGGAGCTCCGGATAGCCTTGCACAGGCATGGTAGTCCCCGACAGACTCAATCATAGATGATATCACGCCAGCTAAGATGCCAATTACCCCTGCTAAGTTCACAGTCGGTGTCCCCCACTGACCTGAATAGAGATTCAGACATTTTTTCTAATAGCAGAATTGCATTAAAAATTTTAAATCTAAGATGTCTTTTAGATCTCAGATTGACAGTTTGTTACCTGGGTATGGTAAAGTGAACCATGGAGCTTTGCCAATAACGTCTCCCTTTATATCAGTGCGAGCCATGTAGCCATACTTGTGGGGCTCTGAAGGTAGGACATTGTAGACTGTCAAAATGTAGCACACCAACCAAGCCAAGGTGATTCCAAGCAGAACCTAACGTGCAAAAACAAAGCATCAAGATTTAAGTAATCTAAAGACAAAAAAAAAAACATTTATTTGATGCATCTTAAAACAAAAGTACCGATACTGGGATGTTTGATACATACGGGGAGAATCTGGAAGATGTAGACACGTGATATGTGCAGTTTTTTAGTCTTGCTGTAAATAGGGAAGGGCACAGGTATGTGACGGAGGTACTGTGAGAACAGCGTGATCAGTGCTGTGGTCCTGGGTGAAACAGGGACAAAGTCAATAAATCACAATATTTAATTCATATTCATAGATATGTTGTCTGTATGGCTGCGCTACTTCACAGGTAAGTGTAGCTGTTGCCACCATAAATTAATTTAAAGAAATTAAGCAGAAAATTTTAAAAGATTCAAACAGATTAAAGCTCAATTCAGATTTCAAATCTTTATTATTTTCATAAAACACAGCTGTACTACTTGGCAAGTTGTAAATAGATATAACATCTCCTAAAAGGCAAGTCTGTTCTGCAAAAAAGCATTAAATAGGCATGAACCCAATTGACAAGAACAAATCAGTCATTGAAAGCAGTGGAACAGAGTTTGTTATACAGCTGTCAAAGATGAGTCCAAAATGAGTGCAACCAACATGATCAAAATAGAAGGATAAAATTATCTCCACATTTAAATAATTATTTTTGACAGACTTGAAATTGATATCTAACTTTATATGGTTGCCTTTTTTTTGTGTTCAGTATATTAACATGAACTTGAATGGTGATTTTACCCACATGGCCGCCATGCCCCAGTGATAGCCAGCACTAATGCCAGCTGAGTCAAACAGCGACAGCCCAATAAGACAGATAGTGGGAGCAATGGTGAGGGGCCCGATGAAGCGCATGAAGAAACCAATGAGGCCAGAGAAACCAACAAAAATCTGGAAGAGTGAGCCCACCATGATGGATCCCTGCAACTGGTGACAAACAGGAAGAAGTTAATGTTTGAGATATATATAAATAAATATAAATAAATAAATACATATATATACTTTATATATACTGTATATATACTGTATATATACTGTGTGTATATATATATATATATATATATTTTTATTTTTATTTTTTTTTTTTAAGATTTTTAAAACAGACCTAACATTTTGACCTACATATTCTTCCCAACAAAAACAAGTAGATACACAAACTCAGCAATAAGGAATGCTCGAAGTTGTTGGGGTTTTCATACAGAAGCAAGGTTTCAAACTAGTATGAAACACATCCAAAGAATGTTACAACACATATTACAAAGAACCATTATCCCATTACGTAGCGGTCAGACAATGGGTCCTTCTGTGCAGCGGAAGGTCTTGTTTAAATCGGTGGGCATTCTTTCCAGCCAGGATACCAGATACAAAAGTAATTTGATACACATTATTTTCTACGGGACAAACCTCAAAATAATATTATGGTAGTTTATGGTATTTTCAAAATTCAACACTGTGTCACAATCATCTACCAGCATATGTCACTCACTGCTCTCATTCGACTCTGCCACACATCGATGAACTCTGGAGAGGAGGTGTTGACTAGGCTGGCATTTTGGGTCCAAGCAGGACATGACCACTCTGGCATGGAGAGCATTGCCATGGAAGGTGCCAGAAGGGTAAATGTACCACCTTGGAGAATAGGAAGTCTGGAAAAAAACAAGTGATAGACAATCAGGACAAGGAAGTCAAAAAATAATGATGTAAGGAGTGGAGCATTTCTAGACACGTCACATATCATCTTATCTCATGAGCGTGATAGACTGGACAGACAGGTGAATTAGCCACCTCAGTATGTAATAGAATTATTGATGCTCCCTTGTCTTAATTAAGACTGACTTAAATTGGTGTGAGAGTCTGCAGTCAGTGTTTCTTCCTTTCACATGTGATTAAATGGTTGATTTAAATCACGTGAAAAAGGAGAGGCTGCACTGTACTAATCATCACTGACCTACTCATGTCTTTATCAAAGACACACACATGGCTGATATCATTTGATGTGAGTTTTCAGAACACATATAATCACAAACACATATAATGTTTCCTTTTGGCTTCCCTGGAGCAGTGCTCCATGCTCCATGATTATTTTCCTCACAGCTGACCTCCAGGTATGTGGATTTAGCCAGAACTAGATTCCAAACATAATAACATGGAAATTTCTTCCCTAATCCTAGTGCAACGCCAATATTTAGCTTGTTTGAGTCTGCAGAAACTCGAGTTCAGAGCAGCAAAACACGGATAAAGTCCAGAGATGTGGATCATAAAAACTACCATTACATAATTCCAAGTCTCCTGAGTAGCTGCTGCACTCAAGGGATACATCACAGTGAGTGGCTTGTGTGTCACTTTCCAAAACCATATTGTATCACTCTGTGTCAATATATAAATATCAATGCTCAAAATCATATTAATCAGGATTTTTAAGCTATATTAATGTGATGTTTTCATTCTTGCACTTTAAATACATTGACAGCATTTTGCATTAAAGTCATTATTTCCTTGTAATATTCCTCTAGAACAGTGGTTCTTAACCTTGTTGGAGGTGCCGAACCCTGCCGGTTTCATATGCTCACTACTCACCGAACCCTTCTTTAGTAAAAAAAAAAAAATTCAAATTTAAGACATAAGTATATTTTTTACTGGTTAATGAATTGTGCATTAATGTCACCTTTTTCAAAGAAAAAAACCAAGACAGTGCATGAACTCACATGAAATGACCTACCTGCAAATCAGTGTGACTTCTGTTGTTATTGAGAGACCAGTTCAGACATGCGTGGCGTCACCTTGACAAGTGCTGCTCTTATGTCATTTTCACAGCAAAGTCTGTTTCTGTTGTTTCCATGCATCTTAAGGAAGTGTTCCTTTATTTTTGCCAGTGACACAGTATTACACGAGACTAGAGTTGCTCAACTTGACGTTGCAAATCGTGCAGAACGCTGACTCCCATCACGTTCCGTTATACATTACATGTAAATTCACGTTGCACACATTTGTCCGACCACTTTCTTTTTTTGCTCAATATAGTTACTATGAATTAAAATATTAAGAAAGCAATCAGATGACATAACATCGTGGCATAAATCGACTACTGAGTGTGCAAAATTCCATGTAGCACAGGTAGGCTAATCGATGTATCGTGATCACCTGCAGCCAGTGATGGCTAAGGGGAGTATGTCATCACGAAATGACACGATGTGTCAAACGTACACAGTGATTTGTGTATGTCTGGCAAAAACACCCGACACAGTTTTGTCTTGACCCCCGTCTCTGCCGAACCCCTGAGACTGACTCACCGAACCCCTAGGGTTCGATCGAACCCAGGTTAAGAACCACTGCTCTAGAATGTAGCTTGTTATTTATATACGAGGATGTACCGTAATGATGGTGCACCCTCACCTGATGCCGAACGTAACTTGCAGCAGCGTTGAAATACCAGATACAAAGAAAATCGTGCTGATGAGGTGGCTTTGTGTGAGGCCATCATGCTGCAGACACAACCGCTGAGACAAGATCAATGGGATGGCGATGATTCCTCCAAATGCAGTCAAACAGTGCTGAGACAGCAAAAAAATTAAAAAATTTATGTCAGAGTTAATGTCCATAAGTAAACATTAACAAGACATATTATGTGCTTTGGAAGAATCTCCTTTAAGTCTACTAAAGTATTTTCCCAGGATGGTCTGACTGACTGTATTCATAAAAATATCTCTGACTTCATCATCTCAACCATATCTGAAGGCAATTTCACAACCACACCTGTATAACCAAGCATGAAGAGGCATCAAACAAGCAGGAGAGGAAATTGTGGTTAAATTAAATGACACCCAGACTGAACCCCCCATCCCCCGTTGATGCACCTGGATGCCGAGAAGGATGCACAGGTACCATGGAGGTGCATCTGTCACAGAGTATGCCAGCTTGTTGGATTCTCCCTCCATGGTCAAATCCATTTCTTCTCCATGTTTTGTCGTGGGTAGATCACAAAACCGCCCTTCTAGCTACGGTTGGTTGGACACAGAATCAGACTGGGGTTAATTAAAGATAACATTTCACTACAGCAGTGATTTTTGTCGTAGATCACAACAACAACGAAAAGAATGCGTAAACTTTTGTTCATTATGCACCCTGCTTCCTGCCAAGACAATGTTTTTATCATAATTAAAACAAGCAGTGTGACACTTCTCCCTTCATTGATGTGACATTAAGCACGGAGGAGCATGATTCACCACATAATGCTGACAATACATAAGATGTGTTCACTTTCATAGAGTTTAACTGCAAATCACTAGATTTTATATTAGATACAAGCTTTAACCTTGCTGAAATTACTTCTTTTAAAAGCCTAACAATGATAATAGAAGAATCCAAACTATTCCACAGTTTTCCTTGTAGAAAACAGAAGAAATAGTTCAACTTACTGAAAATGCATAGTTGTCAAGTCCGTTCCGTTCCTTTTCTGGAGCCATGTTGCTGTCAGCCTATAAGTTATGAGGGTGGCCTTGTGAGCACGAAAACAAAACAGGAAAGTGAAAAAACATGAGTGAGAGGGGAGGAGACGCATTAAGAGAGGACTCAAGAGTCTAATGGAGAATTGTGAGGTGGGAGTCGGAGTGAGGTGGGGATTGGTGGGTAGCTGGTACAGTAGGAAGGAGCTCAGACATGAGACTGCAGATGATGATTGAAATGAGTCCCACCAGTAGCTCATGTGAACCCAATTACAACAGTAGTAGCAGCTGACCGCTCATTATCTGGCCGGAAGAACATACCACTTCATACAGGGCACATGTCTTCTCTTCTACACTTTCTTTCCTCTCAGTAATTTCATAGAAAGAGAGCATTAGGAAAACTGATAAAAATATTAAAAATATATATACAGTGATTCCAAGAAAGTTTTCCTGGAGCTGAAGAAACAGCTCAGAACATCTAGTCTCATAAATACCATATCATAAATCCAGTCTTCAAGGCATTGGTCATTTACACCCTTTATTCTTTTTAAGACCAATGCCGTGTAAAGACAAACGCATCACATACCAAACTGTTATATAATACAAAGTTTTTATTGCTCGTCTGCAACATGTTCGGGAAAAGGTTAAACTTATTTTCTAATTACCATAAAGCTTTTTTTTTTCTCCGAAAATGTTATTAGACTAGATTAAATGATTAGTTTTGGAGTTTAATAGCAGACAACATCTGCTTAATTAGGAGGGTTTGGAACAGGGCAATCGTAACATGGCAGAAGAAGTTCATACTCTCAAGCCGCTATCGTCCGCGCTTGTGTGAATTTTCCAGTCTCGGCTTGTTTGTCTGAAGATGCTGCACTAAGTCACAAAGTGACAGCTGTATGATTTTACGATAGGAGTGGGTGCGGTAAAGCAACATTAGGATGGATATATGATTTGACGATGAAGAAAATGTGAGGAAAAAATTAAATCTGTTCATCTTCACACAGTGAACAATTTTTCCATTTGTGATCAATGATCTCTGAGGCACTTTATAAAAACTTTAAATACTAAGGAGTTTTGCTATCTGAAATTTGCTTCCATGTTGCATAATATTAGTAACTCAATTTTGTTACAAATTAGTCATCCTGCAGACATGTTAGCATGCTAAAAAAAAAAAATCTGACAAAAAACCTGCATATGAGAACTTCACTTGCATATGAGAACCTGCATATGAGAACTTCTGGAACTGAAACAGATTATTATGCTGTACCATGATGATAACGCTCTCCTCCATTGGTTTGAGCAGATTTCAAATAGCAGTTTTAAATTCCTAAAAATTATGAAGAAGCTATTCTCTGCCCTTTGACTGGCATGGACTTGTCAACCAGTAGGAATGGGCACAAAAATGTACCCGACTGAAATTGAGCTCACATGAAACCACGTTATGCAGGGAAAGACGCAGCACTGGGGTATCATGAGGTCTTCTGCTCTGTGTGCATGTGACTGCGTGCAGTATAATGTTATAATTGTGAGTCACGGTAGTCAAGGCATTTTAAGGTTAGAGCCAACGGTTTAACTTTACGTGTATGTTATTATAAGGGTATGTCATCTTCTTATTAAAACAGCGTCAGAGGTGCTCTTTCATTAAGCCGCAGAGATGGCCTGTATTATATGTGTATCTGTTTCATATACAGTGCCTTGCGGAAGTATTGGACCCCCAAAAACTTATTGACATTTTGCCACATTTCAGGCTTCAAACTTAAAGATAACAAACTGAAAATATTTTTCAAGAATCAACAACATGTGAGACACAATGGTGAAGTGGAACCACATTTATTCAACATTTTATATTGTGTTTACAAATAAAAAGCTGAAAAGTAGCATGTGCAAATGTGACTGTTTGTCATTGTTGACATTTAGGTCAACATTGGATCATTCAGAAGTCATCAGAGAACTTCTGGAGTCAGTTAGCTGAGCTGAGAGAGCAGGGGGCCAATACTTCTGTACATCCTACTTTTCAGTTTTTTATTTGTAAACACAATATAAAATGTTGAATAAATTTGGTTCCACTTCACGATTGTGTCTCACATGTTGTTGATTCATGAAAAATATTTTCAGTTTGTTATCTTTAAGTTTGAAGCCTGAAATGTGGCAAAATGTCAAAAAGTTCTCATGGGGGGCCAATACTTTCGCAAGGCACTGTATAAATTGGATGACAGGCAGAATGCAACCGTTGGGACTGGTGTTACCTCATTAGTTGTTTATCAAAATAGGATTGCTTTAGCCTCTCTATTGCCTGAGAAAGACGGTGTTTGTTCTTCATTTGGTGATAGCTGTTGTACGTTTATCCTCCATAACACCGCTCTAGATAGAATTCTGACCAAAACTTTAAGAAAGTTCCATCAAAGAACTGTCTTAAAGTCCAGTAGATTGATTTAGACAACTTTGGGTAATATTAAACAATGGAAATGACGACAAACCGCAACTACTTACACAAACATAAATAGCAAAACTCGTAGTTCCTTGTCTATCACATGATGTTCTAGACTCAAAAGGACACAGTACACACAGTACATAGGTAACTGATACATGTTAGGCTGAGTCAGGCTGATAGTGAGTTCATCCCTTAAGGACAGTCTAACCCCAACACTATAAAGATGACAGCCAATGGACATTTGGGACTCTTCTGTAGAAGTCCCTTACTGCGTCTGTTGAAGAGTCCAGCACTGTATCCTCACCAATTTTGCAAACTGTTCAACTTCTACAGTAAACTTTGTTCAAAATACAAATTGTCTCATTATTGAAGATACAGTGTGCCCCGTTACTCGCGGTTAATGCGTTTCAGGAACCACACATGATTAACGAATTCCGCGATAGAGCAACAAACTATTTATATTATTATTTACAGTAATTTAAACGTTTATGAATCCTCCCCATACTGATATTAAACCACCTTCTATCTGTATTACCTTTTCTCACACTCTTATAGACTGTTTAAAGCACTTTTGTGTCTCACGTAAGTCCGAGACTCACAGAACATAGCGCACTTCTGGATGCCGTCAGCCAATAGAATGCACGTACAGTATCACGTGACTGCCTACCAAAAATCCGCCATGAGGTGAAGTCGCGAGTGTTAATGCGTTAATGCACGAGGGCGCACTGTACACCTCTCAACTGAGATCAAAAAACCAAAGACAATTTTTGCTCAGAGAGAAAACCCTTACCCAACCAAACTCTGAGTGATCAGGAAAATTTATACTCATTGTGTTGCAAGTGGTGAGATTTAAAAGAGGTGACTAAAATGTTTTTTTTACAATGGTCCAAAATAAAATTCAAATGTGAATCAAAAATTGAGCCATGAAAAAAGAATACAATGCCATTTTCTGATATTACACATTACACATTTTCCCTTAATCACCCTCCCCACACACACACGTAAATCAGGTCAACGGACTTATTTTTTTTACAGTCAAGATTTTTATTTGTGATGACCAAAAAACAATCTTAGGCTTTCATTCTCATCTACATGAACACTCAGCAGGATCCAAGTCAGATAAAATATGGTATCTATTTTTTAAGTGTGGTGAGTGTAATCCTGTTGTCAGTGGGTACTTAAATTATCTATCTATATATTTATCTATCCTGATTTTTCTGTGTTTACTAAATGTTCTAGACTTCCTGGATCAACATCTTAATCTGTGTCAATCTGAAAATGTGATTGCTTTCTTGTTCATATTTCCACATAGTTTAATAGAAGTATGACTTAATCACACATCCAAAACAATAAAAACAACAAATCCCAGGCATGAATAATAACCATTACCTGTTTTGCAGAAATTAATAAACACTTGTTTAATAAAATAATTAAGTCATTGTCCCATCTATAGCGAGCATTTCATAAAATCTATTTGTCAAACTGCTTACAGGATGTCTCTGTCTGTCCCTTTGCATCCCGTGACTTATCACAATCACGTGATAAGAGCGTAAACTGTTTCGACGTACTTCTCAGACAGACTGTCTCATGTCCGTTAATTGTTTGACATTTTTTTCAACTTGGCTCTAATGTACGGTGATAATCAACATTAAATTCCTTTTTGGAAATGTTTTAACCTTTTGCCGTGAAGACCTCACTGGACACTGGATTATTTATGTCACGGGAGACACGTGAGTCACGTCTGAAGTCACAAGTGACCTTTGAGGAAGGAAACAGCACCACCTACAGGATAAAACATTTTGCAGTTGGTTTATAAAGAATCTATTTTATCGCCTCGCTGCTGGACCTCGAACAGTCTTTCTACTGAATGTGATAACATAAAAGGAATATGGCTCAGTTTTTAATTCAGTATATGAAAAATGCACCATGAATCCGAATAGATTAGCACTAAGGTACTCAACAGATTAGACCTGCATTTAATCAATTCAATGAACATGCGTAAATATTGACCAGTTAAAGGTGCACTGGGGTTAATTTTGTACATGAAGTCAGATTACACTACATGGGGATTATTCATAGTCTGAGGCAAGCTTCTAATTACATTAATGAAACCAAAATTTGGCTTACTTGCATAACTCCGGTTCTCTGAGTAGCATGAGTGACTGTTTTACATTGTTTCCCAGCGTGAGACACTCACTTAAAAAATTAATGCTGTGAAATAGAACCCTGCATTTCCACTGGAGATGGAAAATAAATTTGACAGGTACATTTATTTGTTCCATTGTTCAGCACATGATTCATTAATTTTATCTTTAGGCACTGGGTAATTCAGGGCTGAGGGGCAGGTAATTCATCTCTGGTGACCTCATTTTCAAAAGTAAAAAATAAAAAAAAAATGTTATGTCCCGTGGCAAATAAAACATAACAACTGCCCTCTAGTGCAGTTGAAGCATCTATTGTCTTGAAGGGTAGCGTTTCTATTTCTATGCACTAAGTATATAAGCCTGTAGGGTTCCTCCTACAGCAAGCATGACTGCATTGAGCCAAAGAACACAATATCTTATTTTTGTCAATGCTTTTTTAATTTTGATATATTTAAAAGAACACATACAAATAAAACATTCCACTTTCTTCACAACACATTTTACTTCAAAAAATGTGATTAAAACATAAGTTATGTCACAAATCCATTAAATTCATTATCTTCCTTTATCTTGCAACAGTTGTGTTTCTGTAGGGTGAACAGAGGTGTGAGAGGTTGTTCTGAGGCCAAGGTGATAAAGAAAAATCTCCCGATAGATCTTGAGATAAGAAATAGAAGCAAAAAAAGATTTATGTTAAACTGTTGAATATTATCTAGCTTGGCAAACCACAAAACCACAAACAGTTTCTCAGAGCTTGGTCTCTGTTTGTTTTCATGCTGGTTACAGTGAAGGCAATGAAGCCTCTGTCAACGTTAACAGCGCGGTTCTATTAAACGGTGTGTGATAAGAGCCAGTGTTCATATCAGGAGTTTACATTTACACTTTTACAATGAGCATGTAATAAATTAAAGGTTTGTAAGGTGCACTGAGAGAAGAAAACTTTGACATCAATGTAGGCTGATTGCAGAGATTTAGAAGTATGCAGTCACAATGCCAGTTGCTCCTCCCCAATAATGAACATGTGATTCAGTTCAAATAAGCCCACACCAGAGGAAGGACAAACTCACTCTCCTCACCAAGGGAATGTTCCAGAGGGCAGAGGAAGAGGTAACAAATAGTTTTCTTACCATGGGAGATGTGCTTATGAGGCGTTTGGGATCTTTTTTGTTTAAACTATATAGAGACATTTGATAATTAATAGTTGTTGATGGCAGGGGATAAACCTCTGGAAGTGTGGAAAAAAGGAAATATAGTAAAAAATCTCCTGAATGGATGAAGAAATGGAACCTGAGACACGTAAAAAATTATCCCATTCGATTGAAGAAATATTAAGGAGGCCAACCTGCACCAGAAGAGAGAAAAGATTTCATCGTCACATGTCTGTTATCAAGGAGAACACCAAAATATCTGAGCAGCTTTCAGGTGCAGGTATGGGTTTTATCAGTGTACCGTCTACCTCAAGAGAAGCTGTTACATCTTGACTTATACTGAAATGTGATTTTTTTTTAATTCTCTGCTTTTAGAAACTCCACAAATCAGAATACAGTGTACAAAACCCACCACAGACTGCATAAGTGAGTTCTGTGAGAGGAAGCAACATTTTATTATGTACGTTTTAATGATTCTTATGAAGACAATGTCGGTGACAGTAATTTGTTTACAGATCAGAAAAAGAAGAGGCAAACAAGAGTAACTTTCACACCGCTCCAGGTCCTGGAGTTGGAGGAAGTTTTTCTGCAAAGCCACTACCCAGACGTCAGCGTTAGAGACCAGTTAGCCTCTCGCCTGCAGCTCACGGAGAGCCGGATACAGGTAAGAAAAATGTAACTCATCTTTTCTCATAGTCAACTCCTGGTTTTGGTGTAACTGTTTGACTTTTACTATCTACAAATGTTTCCAATGGGTTTTGATTGAGCAAGAACAATTAGAGCTAGATTCGCTAATATGTTAATGATTGGTTGCTTTAAATGTTGCAATACTTAACATTAAGCAATATTTAATGCTTTTAGACATTGGTCTGATAAGATTCAAAACTGAAGAATGGCAACTAATCTGTTGGTCTTATCAAACCTGTATTAATTTCCTTTATTTTTAATCAACTCTGTTAAATCAATACTGACCACACAAAGCCTGCAAATTATTTATCATTAGTTATCTTAAGGTTGGTTGATCATATCCATATATCATATTAACAAAGGGACACGTCAGAGTCTTCAGGCAGCTGCTCACAGTCAGGTACTATCTCTAAAATTATACGTATCATTGTGCTGTAAAGATCTGATTGATCATTGATATTCACACTAAAACCCACTGAGTCAATATGGGCCTGCTTTGGGTCAATAGAGTGCCAAGTAAATAACAGGACTTTCCCAGCACGGGGGTTAATGTGACCCATTACAATATACTGTAACTCCTGGATTATTTACACCAAATAAAATGTTGCTTATTGCATGTTTCATGTTGATATGAAACACTATATTTTCTCACTGTTTCTCACTGTCTACATAATGTATTTTTATTTGGATTTGTAAAAAGAAAAAAATTAAGTAATCTACTGTATTAATACTGGAAAAGGTATTCCAGTCCTGCTAAAGTACCACGAAACCCAAACCCAGGTGCCTGCAATGGAATGCCTTTTCTTTACTCAGTTAGATAAATTATTTCTTAGCAAAATGGAATTCATGATGTTTGTGCCTCAGATATGGTTCCAGAACCGCAGAGCCAAGTGGAGGAAGACTGAAACTGTCAAGGATATAGAACTGATGAGTAAACAACACATACAGTCAGTTAATCAACCTCTGCTTCATTATGAGGTAACAAAGGAATAAACTACTAAAAAAAAAACATAAAATATCATAATAAACTATATTAATGTCGCATACTGTTGTTTGTCTCTATTACAGTCCCATACATAACTTTACATTTTCTTTACTTTATAAAGAATTTAAATTACAGCTGTATAAAGCAGTGTGAGAAGTATATTATATATATTTGTGTGTGTGTGTGTGTGTGTGTGTGTGTGTGTGTGTGTGTGTGTGTGTGTGTGTGTGTGTGTGTGTGTGTGTGTGTGTGTGTGTGTGTGCTAACTACTTATCAGTTCTCAATCTCCCAGCTTTTACAGAAGCCCCAGCTGCAGGCAGGATGCTGGTTGCCATGCTGCTTACCTGAACCCCTTCAGTCCAGGCTGTTACTCTCACCTTCAGCTTCCACCTTCCCCTCCTACCCTAGGACTCTCTATTTTGGTCCGCTAGGGACAGACAGATAGCACCATTGGGATTACAAATCAAAGACAGTAGTCTATATGTAATGCAGAGCTGGTAATAACTTTCTGGTGGTACCCAAAGTAACTGTAATTTGTAAGATACATTATCTCTTGATTGATGAGTTTCATTTTAGTCAAATTGTCTTTTCTTACTGTTTTGTCAATCTGAAACTATAGTTGCATGTTGACAACTGGACATTTTCATTTGTTTTGAAGTCAAAACTAAAACTAAATTAATATCCCGGCTGGCTATTTCGGAGTGACACAGAATGCTTTTAAAGCATTTACAGATCAAGATTTTCAGTACTGTAACATATTGTACACTACTTTGTGGTGGACAGCAGTGTTATTGTGCAGCAGAGCATTCTGAATTTTTGATGACACCACACCTTTTTGTCAGATAAGATATAGCTCTGCCATAAAGCATTCATCTGTTTGACTCTCTGACAACCTGTCTTTATCTTAATTTGTCCTCATAAGTCTGGGTTATTGGCAGGTCATCTGGAGAACTCTGAGGACTAGTCAATACCAGAGAGTTACTGTACATTCTGTACGTACATGTAAATAAACATGACTTCAAATACACACTATAAATTTGTGTGCAGATGCCTAGTCGTCTCTATTTTGTAAAACAAATACAGTATTACATTTTAGACTACTTTGAGTATACATATTTAATAATCAACCCATTTGTACTGCAATTATCTGTTTAGTTCTCATTTCCCTTCACCTCTTCCTGTCCAAGAGTTGTTACATCACACTTTTTCAAATAATTAGCAACTGCAAAAAAAAAAAAAAGCCAGATAGGAGCAGTATTACTACCAATTCCATAGCTGATTAATTTTAATCAGCCTCTGAGTGCTGTTGAACTTTTTACCTTGGCCCTATCTTCATTTATTGTACCTGTTTGCTCTTTCAGATACTTTATCTTGCTCCTGGCCGCAGGGGTTATGGTTAAAGAGAGACCAAGCTGGACGATTGAGAGGAACTAGTTTTATCATAGTGTAGATCTCACTGATGTTTCTCTGCGCAATACATTTTTACATACTCACATTTACAAATCATAACTTTCTTAATTGTAATTTTTACTTAGTTTTATACATTTTTTTAGCCTTTTTCAAATTTTAGAATTGTGTTGAATGCATGGAATGTTCACAGTTTAAGTGAGTGCATTTATCTTTTGCAAATTCTTGTAGAGAACTGTAGGAAACGATATTCTCTTCAAAGAAATGTACCCAAATAAGCAGTAAACCACTGATTGTTAATTTTGCTTCATCCACCCCGGATTACGCTTCATCTGTCCCACTTTATTAATTCATTATAAAATTTCATCCCACAGAAAAGTCAGAAGTGGATTGAATATTTAAATTGGGATTGTTGTCATTTTTAAACTTTATCCAGAAAATAAGATATGCCGTTTCTCAGGATGAAAGCTGTCAGGTCTTCTTACCAACACATCTACTGGTCAGATCTGCCAGTACCTGACCTTTGGCTCAACAACTAAATTGCAGTTGGTCATTTTGCACTCATTTCAGCTAATCTACAAATCACAATGAAATTGTAGGCAACAAAAATAAGAAGAAATATTTTTATGAGAAAATGATTGTTTTGAATAAACCTATCATAAACACAATCTGACCTGAATGTGTCCTTTGTTAAAACATTAATTTACCACAAAATCACAAATGATTGCCGAATGTGAAACGCTGTGCTACGGCCTGTAGTTCTAAGAAATCTTGGTACTGACATGTCAAAATTCTCTGTGTTGATACCACAGTTAAAGGTAGTCCACTAGCATGAAAAGCATAACTTCTCAACATGCGTCACAATCATGAGGAGTAAATAAATAAATAACACTCTCAGCACTGTATTGTTTAGTAAATGTCACAAGGCTGCACTAAACACCAAATTAAATTACATTAAGAGACTGTTCTTCAAAAATATAGTGATGTGTCATTCTTTGACACATGAAGCCAATTTTACTCCATAAGATCTGACTCCCTCACACACCATGTCAGTCATAATAATCGGTACTTTAATAGTCCTTCTTGGGGAAATTCTTTTTACACTTCACACTTCAGATGTACATATATGTGTTAATTACACACACAGCGGTTACAGGCCCCTGAACACAGCACACACTAGGGGCCTGTAGGCATGCAATTAGTATAGAAAGGACATACAAAGGTACAAAGGAGGCAGAGTGACGGGTCGCGCACGAGGGTCGCGCCCCATTGAGCATCTTGTAGGGGGACGGCGCCTTGCTCAAAGGCGCCTCGGCAGTGGCTGGGAGGTGAGCCGACACCTCCCACCGAGCCAATGCCTCACACTCCGATGGATGTTCTGGCGGGAACCTCCGATGGCTGGGCAATCCTGTCTTCAAGACGATTGCTCTACCGCTGAGCCACTGCCACCCTTGAACTATTCTTTAATATCATTTAAAGATAAATGTGTAAATCTAAACACCATTATTAATCATAATCAACCATTATTAATCACGATCAATACTCAACTTTATATAGTTCCAAGTAACAAAATTACACTTTTCAGTCAGTGACTGATTCCTCTTTAAGATACCATGGTCTGTCATATTTACAAACAGACTTTCTCTGGGTTCTTTCACTTTAAATAAAGAAAAAGCTCCTGGAGCTCCTCGCCCCATTTATGCTTATGATAAACCTGTAATAATTCATGTGCTATTGATAAATGATGAAGACAAATCTTCCACAAAATGCGAAAGTAAAAAAACGGCTCTGCCTCTTAATGCATACATGCCCCCACCCTTCCATTCATTATCATACCAATGTTTCTGTTATTTTTATCTACACCTGACAAACACGCCATTTCTATTGTATTGTTCAAAACGTGAAAAAAAGTTATAGCTCTTAATCTGCTGCGTTACCTGAATCATGCACAACCTCCACGTTTAAATGAATTAAAGGGGGAAAGGAGGTTATACTGTATTGAGGATTTGGAGTCGCGCCATGTGGTCATAGCAGACGCCTTGCATCCAGACGGCCGACAGGTGGCGTGATTGCACCCATGAATAAGCAGAAATGATGTTTTGCTGAGTATTTAGCTGAAGGTAACGCTCCCTGGTATCTCATGACAAGACGCCTCGACAGCATCTCTCGTGGTCGGTCCGGTCCGGTGCTGTTAGTCCTCTGTGGATCACTGCTGAGGCTGGGACCGTCGGTATCCAAGGTTTCAAGTCGGAATCTCCAGATACTGCATGAGCAGGTTGGGGGGCGGGGGACGGACATTCAACATCTCTCAGCCTCCGCCTGTGTAGCCCTCTCCACAGCGGCGGAGACGCACTCCGACCCGGGTGGAGAGCAGATAGAGAGGGGCGATGGCCGCCGATGGAGAATACACGGAATCTGTGGATCGGTACCGCTCCGAGTTGGAGCGGCTCGCACAGGAACTGGCAGAGGCGAACCGAGAGAAGATCAGGGCTGCGGAGTGCGGTTTGGTGGTCCTGGAGGAGAACCAGGCTCTGAAGCAGAAGTATGTGGAGCTGGAGACCGAGCAGGAGACTCTCAGGAAGGAGTTGGAACAATTACAAGAGGTAAGAGGAACTGGTTCTGCTGTAGTCCAGGTGTCTGTGTGTGTGTGTGTGTGTGTGTGTGTGTGTGTGTGTGTGTGTGTGTGTGTGTGTGTGTGTGTGTGTGTGTGTGTGTGTGTGTGTGTGTGTGTGTGTGTGTGTGTGCACGCGTGTGCGTGTGCGCGCCCGTGTGTGTGTGATCGGCTGCAGCAGGATGTCCAAACCACGCGTGCAATGATTTGTCACGTTAAGATGCACCCTGCAGGTGTAATTGAAGAGTGAAGTGTTCAGGCCAGCAGGGGGCGGTGTGAAGAAGAACAGTCTAAAACTACATTATTTAGATTTTATGTAATTGAAACTACTGTGAATTTGGCACAGCGTTGCGCATTTTAAGGTCTTTGGAATCAATTAAATCTCTTTTAAAAAAATGAGTAAGTGGTGTTGTGCGGGTGACATCAGTGGTCATTTATATTGCAAGCTCATAATCCTGCAAGAACACAATAGAACCCCACACCTTCAAGTTACATTGTTCTATGGCTGTGCATAGTTTTAGTGTTCAGTCTTTTATTTCTTTTAGTATTTTTTGCTGTAAATAAATAATTTCTCACAACCCTCTAACTGAATTTGAAGAGTTGTCTGCTGCAGTCTGTGTGGTGACTCTGTTGTCCATTGATTTAGATCTCAAGGTGAGGTTCTTTGTAAAGTGCATGGAGGTGAATCAAGACTTAAACTACTGTGGTGGGAGGGTGTTGCACATAGGCTTATATTTATGTCTGTACATAAAAGAGATTTAACATGCACTTAAGGTTCATGTTTTTTTATGGCTTTGGCCAATTTCAGGGTTTCTCAGAAGGGCTTGAATGAAATGTTTGAGGAAAGAATCATTAGGTTTTGGTGATTTGGATTTACAAAAGTTTCATTAACAAGTTGTGTTTTCTTGAACAGCCTTTTAACTAACAATGATGCCAAAGTGCTATCATATTCTAGGGGTAGATTTTCATGGTTATAAAGTTAAATAAGGTTCAAACTATTACTATTACTATTACTATGGTATTGTAATTTTAGATGCAGTGACATAACTGGGAAACTGAACTGCCTTAGCTGAAGTTTGCGCTGTATCTCATTTGTTGATGCTTTACAAGTCTTGGAGTTGACAGCTTTAAAAGGCCACGTATCAAAGATTTATGGTTGAGAAAAGTGCTGTGTGCCGCAATCCGAACAACGTTCATACATTTAGTCAGTAATGCATGCATGTATATAACAGCAAGACGTGGACGCTGGAAGGACTACACAGCTGACGGTCGCGTTTTAGAAATCCACAGAACTCAAGGCTACAATCAGTGTTTGTTATGTTGTTCAAAACTGGACCTGCTTATTGTGAAACTCACAATATTGCAATGCAGATTGATGAATAATTGTAATTACAGTCATAAAATTTGAATTAATTTCCGTTTTTTACATAGAAATGCAGTACGGTATGTTTGATTTTTTTTTTTTTTTTTAAATCATCCATTCAAGGGTTTTTCTGCTACAATTAACTCAATCCCACAAAATACAGGCCTTATTTAATAATATGTAAATCAAACTTTCTTTTGTTGGACTTCAGTTATATTTAGCTTTGACTTGCATTCAAAGTGTAAATGATCTCTGTGCAGATTACAGCAAGAAGTTGAATTGAAGAGACAGAATGATCCAGCCGGCACCACAGCAACTGTCCAACTGATGCCATGCACATGGATTATTGGATGACGTGGAAGAAGATAATGAAACGAAGAAGGATAAAAATGGAGACTTAAAATCAAATAGATGATGAAAAATGTGGTTAAACACAAGGCAAAGTCTATACCAGGTGCTGCATCTTTTTGCCTGGTCTGTTAATTCACCGTTTTGATTTGAATTTGATTTAATTAGCACCAGAAGTATCAGATTAAATGATATAGCAGCACCCCTTTATGATTTGTCATCCATTATTCTACCTGCCTGTCTGTTCATCCAAAAGGAAGAGTTTCTTAAGATAGCATTGCTTTCACTTCCAAAAATGGTTTTGGTGCCTGTTTGTCTGTCTCACAGCTTTATGAATATGAGACTGAATGGAAGAGTCAGACCTACCATTAACTCCACATCAGCAGAGCTGCACTATAAGATGGGACCAAAACGTCACATGGAATTAAGGTTTTTACTGGAATTTTGCAGCGTAAATTAAATTAAATTAAATTAAATTAAATTATTATCAGTGCTGTAATTCTGTGTTTCAGAATTCAACTGACATGATCAGGCACTTTCATAAACTTGCCAATCCCAAATTTTTTACGAACTATTTTACACACCTCAGAATAATCAGATAATAAAATATTAAGGTAAAAGGTACAGTTTTCTCATTTACATGAAGATGGATGGATGGATGGATGGATGGATGGATGGATGGATGGATGGATGGATAGATGGATGGATAGTTTTACATTGTGGTAACGACCATGTTTCATTAAAGCTTTATCTCCTTTAACCCCTAAATTATCACTAAAATGAAATCTAATCATTTCTCTCTCTCTCTCTCTCTCTCTCTCTCTCTCTCTCTCTCTCTCTCTCTCTCTCTCTCTCTCTCTCTCTCTCTCTCTCTCTCTCTCTCTCTCTCTCTCTCTCTCTCTGTGTGTGTGTGTGTGTGTGTGTGTGTGTGTGTGTGTGTGTGTGTGTGTGTGTGTGTGTGTGTGTGTGTGTGTGTGTGTGTGTGTGTGTGATGTGGTGCTCCCCAGCTGATGGGGAGCTACTGACTACTACAGTTCTACTTCATCAGGGCCATGTATAATTTCCTTTTTTTCAGTACTATATTCTCAAAGAAATACTCCATGAGTCTATGTGTCACTTTGCTGAAGCAGAAATAGGATGCCAGGAGAGCTTTTTGCCTCTAAAAAGCAGGGCGTGTTCTGGTGTCCTGTCCTCACTACATTTTCCCTTGAGCCAGCTCCTCCGCTCAGTTTCTCTTCCCGTCTTTCTATCCGCCTACCGACCCAATCGCTCTCTCTTTCCTAGTGTGTGCATGTACTGTATGTCTCTGGATAGCTGCCTAAGTACTGACGGAGACACCATTACCCCCCTGGTTTGGGCTTGTTAGTGCTGTCTCTGGGCAGATCAACCTCCAACAGGACACAGCAGGAGGCGAAAGGAAGAGGGTGCCAGCACAGCAGATTATGAACAGCAGCGTATTCGAGCGGCTCACAATGATGTTGTCATCACATTGTGGTCAGATGTAGATCTTCATATTTCTGTTTGTTTCTTGAATATACCACATATAGTAAAATGTCATTTTCACATCTGTACAACTCATTGGTCTGATGAGGAGGGTGAAATTTATTTCAACGGCTGTCAGAACCTATTTTTTAGCTCTCTTGAAGTCCGCAGATGAATTGACACTTCTGATAAGTTGAGAACATGCAAATCCTGGGTCTGCTTTGGTATTAAGACCTTGGGCACAGAAAGATGTCAAAAGAAATCTAATTCAGACTTTTCACTGAAGGAAACTTGAAATATTTCAAGTGTCTGTTATGATTCATCGGGTCTGCAGGAAGTCTGCAGACTCAAACCTGTGATTGTGCTTCTAGAAGCTGTGTAGTTATCCCTGGCCTTTACACTGCAAAATCTTTTTCACACATACGTAGAACTTAAAACTGCAGTAAACATGGTTTTCATTCCTCAACATAAAAATGATGGAGGATGCAGTCATCTGTTTTTCCATTCCTCCATCATCCAACTTTATACCAGCTTCACCAAATTTTACAAAGAAAGCAAGTTTTACTGTAGGATGTGTAATTTTTTTGTTGAAGTTTTGATGATTTTTAAAGTGACTCTGAAGGTTGGTCAACAGAACAAATTACTCTGTAGACTGTGTTGTTACCCCTGAAGAATGGGTTGTCTTCAGATGACTCTGTTTATAGCAGAAATGCTATTTTATTTACCGTGTGTGCAAAACACAATGATTAATCTCTTTTGTGTAAAGTTAACATCACTGTCTGGCTTATTCAGGCCTTTGTGATGAAGTTTCTAACCAATGTAGTGAAGAGAGTGGGTATCAATCCTCTCAAACAGCATAAATCTATAGAAAACTATTAAATCAGATAAACTATAATTATCATAATAAATGTGTGTCTCATATGATGAAATATGGTATAATAATACTTTTTTTGGTGTTGACCAGTCAAAATCACAAATAGCAGCACATAACCGAGTATATCAGTATGTCAGGGCTTCCAATTTAACAACAAAATAAATCAGTGGTGGCTATAGATCAGTTGCACCTCAGGAGGGAGAAAGAATGCATCAGTTTGTTTCCCTATCCCGTCCTTCTCCTGTTTTCTCCTCTTCTAGATTAGCTGGGCTTTGAAAGAAGGCAGTAAACATGGATGGAGGGCTTGAATCAATATGTCATGAGATGATGTTCCTTCTTTCGGTTCCATTAGCCCACCATCCCCCTCTTCGTCTCCTGTGGCGCTTGCCCCGGTCCATCCTATTCTATGATCCCTCCCAGGAGTGAAATGAGAATTGTGCATAGATTTCTATTCTGTGTGGGGGACAATATCTGCATGATATACATTGCAAAAAATCAGTGCATGATTTATTTTTCCATTAGATTCTATTGAATTTCTTCATATCAGGACACTTACGCAAAATTGACATTTCCAAAGCTCTGTCAGCACATGGATTCAAAAAAAAGCAGCCTTTAAGAATTAAACATGGTTATCTCAAGTATAGTTGCCCATATCGTTCACTTAGTTTAACTGTTTGGAGGAAAGGATTTCTCTGCCACAGGTTTGCTACTGTTGACCTTTGACTCCTTCAACAGGATCAGGGATGAAGTGAAGCATATAAACAGGACTTCGTCTGTCCTTATTTTTGTCCTCTGGTGTTTGGTATTGTCCACTTGGTGCACAGATGGGTTTTTTTTTTTCAGGACCAGAAGGGACCTATTTCCTCCATGCATGTGGTCTTTCCCCTTTGTTTTCTGTCCTGCATCTAAATGCATGCAGGAGAGGCGTTGGAGTGGGGGTCAGGTGTGGATGTTGTGATTGAGATCAGAGAGGATAAAGTGTTACTGAGTCTGCATTTGTTATTTCATTTTATGGTGTGATGGAGGGAAAGAATAGAGAAAATGAAAACTGAACCACATCGAAAGATTTAGAAACAGCTCGTAAAAAAAGAATGAATGATTTTGCTATTATTTAAACCTGACCCTTATTTTTGTCTTTTACCTCAGTATCTCTCATCTAATGATCCTCAAATGGGCTGAATGTGAGCGCCTTATCCAGCCATGCATATTTTCACCCCAAAGATCCTTTTTGGTGCAGTGAAATCCAGCCCTTGTAAGATGAAGAGGGAATGGGACTCTGCATGCAGGCTGCTGTATTGATTAGTGGTCAGCTGAAGCTATGTGTGCTGCAAACTGCAAAAAGCAGCTTGTCCTCTCTGGAAAACATTTTTTTGCAACTCAGTGGTCTTCATTGTGTGACTAAGAATTGTGCTTGTAGCATTTATTCCCTTTTTTATTGCTATTGTCAAAGGCTCTCATCTCAAAGCAACGCTAACTACTTATGTTTATCTTTTTCCATTGTGTCTAGACAAAGTAATTTAGTGTCAACTCATATTATCATCCCCACATGGTGGCAGAAGAGGAGGCTTGGGCCATTATATCCTGAAATGATTCAGAGTTACTACAAGCATGATTTTCTATATTCTCTGCATATCACTCATCCTCATAGGGCACGTACACAAAAATCTGGGTCAGAGGGTCTCCATCACGGACCGCCAGGGATGAATTAGCCATGAGGATAAACTGCAAAAACCTACAAAAAACAAAAATTCCCAACAATTGTCTCTGTTCTTTCTGTTTTGCACAAATTAGCAAATGTTATCATGCTACCATACAATAACATCTTGAACAGTCAGGCAGTCAATCATTATCTGAACCCGCTTAATCCGCTGACGTGGGTCGCGAGGAGCCGGTGCCTATCTCGGCAGTCTCAGGGCGTGAGGCGGGGGACACTCCGGGCACGACGCCAGTGTACCGCGGAGCCACACAGAGACAAACAACCACTCACACATTCACTCCTAGGGTCAATTTGGGACCAGCCAATCAACCTAAAGCACATGCTTTTGGAGGTGGGAGGAAGCCAGAGAACCCGGAGGGAACCCACGCAGACATTGGGAGAGCATGCGAACTCCGCACAGAGCGGGACTCGAACCCGGGTCCGCCGTGTTGTGTGAGGCAACAACGCTACCCACTGCGCCACCGTGCCGCCCACACATCTTGAACATGTGCTGGATTAAATACTGCTCTTGGCTTTTTATTCCTCACCTTTGCAGCACAAGGAATCCCACAGGTCGGTGGGTGTGGCTGCACAAAGTCCCCAGATGCCCCCAAAGGCCCTTGTTTGCCATTATCAGGAGAGTTGGTGTGTATGAGTAGACCTTCCATTGTTGTTATCTGGCTTGTCTGAGGTCCCTTTATCAAGAGGGAACCACTATAGACAGAGAGAGGAGGCAATCACTTTAAATCAGTTGAATCTTTCTTTCTCCCTCTATCTCTGTGAGAGTCTGGCTGCCTCTCTGAATGCGTCTCCTGGCACAAACACAGAATACCGATCAGCCTGTGAGCTTTTGAACACCTCCTTATTTTTATTTCTCAATAATGTCCTCACTAATCTCTGCACACTCATCCAGATGTTTTTTTTTCCAACCCTTGCCAAAAAGGTACTGTGTTTCCCAGTTTGTGGAGAGGTTAGGCATAGCCTGAGGAGTAAGACATTAGATTCTATCTCTTATTCTATTTATCTCTAATCTCCTTTCCTCTTTTTTTCTTAATTCGTATTAACTAGTCTTGGTTTTAATTCTACTTGTGTTTTGCAACAGAGCAACTCTAACCAAAAGACACTTCCCCCTTGGGAATTAATAAAGGATTCTGATTCTGATTGAAGTGCTTTTAATGGATGCCACTGGTAGGATTCCTTCACGGTGGAGTCATATTATCAGGGTGAAGCTGTCATGGGATTGTTGCATTTTTTACAATGGCATAATGTGGAAACTGGGCTAGCTCAGCAGAGGTGTGTGTTCCCTTTTATCTTCGATCCTTTGTCCCATTAGAAAGACAAAGGGATGAGAGACCATAAGGAAGAGGGAGAGATATGGTACAGAGGCAGACTAGGTCGATCTGCACACTCCCCACATTAGCACTCCACTTTAACTTCACCCCTGGCAATTCTCTGAACCATCCAATGACTGAGGAGACTTAGTACTTAGTTAAAGATCGTAATGAAAATGGTATAGAGGGCAAAACCACTTTATGGATCCTGGATAAGAAAGGATGAAAACATTCGAGTGAAAACATTCTGCCTTCAAGAGATCAGGCAAGATTTAAGATTAGTGAAAGTAAAATTGTGAATTTGGTAATTTCCACTCTTAATCTAGACTAAGGAATATGATCAGGCCTGTTTGTTTGGGCAGGTCAGTGTTAATGACTCTTGTTACCTCCTCTATGAATCACTCCCTGAGGGTCAGGATTTATCTAGGACGCACATTAAACATAACAGAGTAGATAAAAATGTCTTTGAGCCTTCAAATGCTCGTGAGACAAAAAAAGGCATGGAAATATGTCAACAAAAGCTTTAGGAAATTGCGATTGACATTTCATTAGCTATAAAACATCTGTTAAATCAAAAATATAAAGTTAGAAGTATTTCCAACCCTATACTGTATCTTTCTAGTCTGTATAGTCAGAAGATGCTCTGCAGTGAAGCTTTTTCTCATCCGTCTCACTCTTGCCTTTCATTTTTTCCCTTCCGGCCTGATGGCACTTGTTCCCTGTGCAAATGAATGGCTGGAGTCAGGGATGAATACCAGCTAAGTGCATGTAGGAATGTGTGTGTGTGTGTGTGTGTGTGTGTGTGCGTGCGTGCGTGCGTGCGTGCGTGCGTGTGTGCATGGCTTTGCATGTGCTGTAGCAGCCAAAAAGGTAGGACGTGTTTTATAGGTCGACATGCTCATAATTTGCTACTGGGTGTAATTAAACATGCACTGCTCTGTATGTTTGATCTCCCATCTTCCAAAAAACTGTGGAATGGTCCCTGAATGGATTTGACATCAGGTTGCTTTGTGTGTTGAATGTATGATGCAACAGGATCATGTGACGAGAGGAAATAAAGCAAACTTATCTTATGAGCTTCTGCCTGATTGTGTGTGATTGTCCATTTAGACAGAAATGGAGCCAACGTAACTGATGTGCATTTTAGGAAATAATTCAAGCACAAATAAATGTCTTATTTTCTAAAATGACTTGTGCCTTAAACACACACAGCAATTTTAACCAAGGTTTAAAACATTAAGTTGAACAAAGGACACAACAGTACATTTTGTACGCATGAAGAGAGTTTTATTTTTAATTTTCTAATACCTTATCGTCAGTTGTAAATGTGAATAATAGGTAACAGGGCTGACCTCCGCTTTTGTAATTACCCAGCTTCCACTCACTTGTGAAAATGTGCTTGTGTGTTTTTATATAGGGCAGATCTCTTGACATGGCACTTTTCCCCGTGCACATGAGGACGTTTATGTGTCCTTGTTGGAGGGTAAAGCGTGCCAGCGTCACATTTCTCATAAACCTTTTTTAGTGGCTCATCGTGGGTGTGGCTGGTCAGTGCGTTGGAGTTTCTTTAGGACATTAATTTACTAAAAGAAAAATTGTTTCAACACTCTGATTGGGTGTTCCAGTAAACCCAACCCAACATGAATGTGATGCCCATTTCAGAAACTGAAGGGGAAATTATGTTGTCATCACGGTTTGTCAGCATTGTCCTGGAAATAAACAACTGTTACAGGAAGTCTGCATCACAAACAAGAGGTTTGGAGTTTATGGAAAGCGTTTTAGTAATCAGGAAGGATCTAAAAAAAGACTGCAAGGAGTCATAGGAAGAGAAGAATCCAGTGTTCCTGCAGTATCTCTCTCTCTCTCTCTCTCTCTCTCTCTCTCTCTCTCTCTCTCTCTATCTATCTAGCTTGCTCTCCATGGTCCTGAAGTCCCTGATACAATCCCTGAAGGGAAATTAGTTGAATGACTAGTTAGTTGAATGACTCATGCAAACGTGTGTGGGTGTGTGTGTGTATATATACATAGATATGTATATATATGTATATACTGTATGTATACAGTATATATATGTATATACAGTATGTGTATATGTGTGTGTGTGTGTGTGTGTGTGCGTGTGTGTGTATATATATATATATATATACATATATATTTATGTACACTGTATATGGTTTTACCATATCTATAGCAGCAAGTTGTGTGTGTGTGTGTGTGTGTGTGTGTGTGTGTGTGTGTGTGTGTGTGTGTGTGTGTGTGTACAGGCCCTGAACACACACACACACACACACACACACAGGGGGCCTGTACTCATGCAAGGGCAGGTAGAGTGGCGGGCAGATCCTTTGCGGTGCAGCCAAATTAGCAACTGCCAAGGGCCTTGCTCAAGGGCCCCTTGGCAGTGAACTGACACCTTCCACTGTCAGCTCACACTCCGGGCGTTTTTTTGAGCATCAGCAGGAATCGAACCGCTGATCTTGACTCATAGGACAACCCGCTCTACCGCGTGCTCTACCACTGAGCCACTGCCACACAGCAAGCTGTGTGTGTGTGTGTGTGCGTGCGTGCGTGCGTGCGTGCGTGTGTGCACGTGCATGCGTGCGTGTGTGTTTGTGTAAAAAACATGTAACAATCCAACACATTTTATTTTCTCCCCATCATATCAGACCTTTACTTTTAATTTCTGGCTTCAAAGTCATTTGGAAAACACAGTAAAAATGTTTTTTTAATGTATTTAATTTATACGTGTGGATATACATATTTTTTATTCCTGCTTATGTTTGTGTGTTATTCCTGTAGCCCATGAACGTCTGGTGGAGATTCATTTCATTATTCAGTTTAAAAACAGACTCCTGCTGTAAACACACCAACACACGTGATCTTAAACCCACAGGTTGTCCCCTGACTCCTCATTAGGAGCAACAGAAGGATGGCGGGGATGCACAAACTCCTCCCCTCACACTAGTGAAGCGGTGGGTTTGCTCCCTCTGCCTGGCCCTCTTGCTATGGCCCCAGGGATGAGTTTCTTTGGAGGGGCCCCTCTCTCTTTTGTGTGGACTTGATGCACAGTGCAACAGAAAGCTGAGGAGCCTCAAGGTTGAATGGGTTAGAGGTTTTTTTTTGTTGTTTTTTTTTTTCAACCCACTAAACTGAGCAGGCAGCCAATCAGGGAATCCATATTATTATCACCAGGAAACATCTTAAACTAATCTCTCACAAAGCTTTTCACAGGTTACTCCTCCTGGAATAAACGTGCCATGATTTACAATTAGGACGCAGGTACCGGGCGAATGCAAATCACATCAGTGATAATAAGACAGGCAGTGTTGTCATTGTCATTCATGTCATTAGCCTGAAAAACACAGAGCTGTCACAGTGTTTATTTTTAGTCCACCCACCAGCATCGATGGTGCAACAGCATCATCAGGTCAAGAGCATGCTGTACACCATTGCATATAAATGCTAAGCCGCAGCAATAAGAGTCACCCAGTGTGATTTCCTGGAAGGGAAGCAGCAGGCAGATAGAGCTAGTGTGGAAGAGTATGGCACAGCTCATTGAGGAGGGTTGCTATGACGCCATGAGGAGACAGAGTTGTTGCTTAGTAATTTCCTGCAACCAGCACAGCATCTCCTGTCTGTTCAAGTGGGATTCATCCCCGCTAAATACTGAATGATTTATTTCCATAGAGTTGTCAGACGGCTGCATTAACTACTCTTTTTTTTTTTTTCCAAAGTTCTGTGGTAGAGTTTCATTCAAGCCAGGTCAGATGTTTTTGTGCTAGGCCAAGCTAACCAGCAGAACCAATTATGTTTAGCCTACAGACCTGAGAGTGGATTCCAACTTATCATCTGAACCTTCAGCAATTTGACCCTCTTAAATGTTAATTTGATGTAGTGTTGGTGAGTTCTGCATATATTCCCAAACCTAAGTTTTTTTAAAAAAAGAAAAAGAAACTCAGGTATCATAGTGTCAATAAGAATAAAAACCAGCCCCTACCCAGCCTCTTCCTCCTTTAGACATGAATTCTGTGGTTCCAGATTTTTCTGATGCTGTGAGGTCTGGACCGACTTCAACAGCCTCTCATCTGAGGCAACAATAGGAGCTCATTCAGTCACACTGTGCTTAGAATTAATCATCTATGTTGTTCCTGAGACCCTCTGTGGTGATTCCCCCCAAACCCCTGAGAGAAAGAGACGGCACAGTGAACAAGGGCATCAACAGAGAAGAAAATTTCTGCTACTTACAAAGCAAATTTTTGAGGACAGTGTTTGTAGTTGAATGTGTGTTTATTGACATATGATTACTATTTGTGTTGTTATTTACAGGAGAAACAAAAGGGTTTGTTAGGGTTTGTCTACGAGAGCCATCATGAATCATGGATAACTAGGGCTTTACTTACCCAGTTTGAAATACGTGGAGGATTGTGTATGTATCCTTGTATCCTTGTTATTTATTTGAACAGCTTGAGCTGCCTGCTGTTGCTGTTGTTGAAATGTAACAAGCACTACATCATTCATTAAAATGTTATTTCTCAATCATTTAATTGCAATAGAAAACTAGTTGCATCTCTGCAGTATGACTAAACATCAAGACGGCCTGTTTCGTCTGTGCCAATGTTGTATACATTGTTAATATATTATATTGTGAATGTAAGAAATGAGAAATTACAATATATTAAATGCACGCTGCATGCTTCACCTCCATGTTCATGAATCAAGGAGAAAATAGAAATGTGAAAAATGACTAGGAGGAAACAGCAGCTGCACACTGGAGTTCGTCTCCTCCAAACGATGGATACATGTCCCTGATAAATTCATCGTCAGTAGAGAAAATGTTATTATGTCAGGTTTGAATAATTATTTGTAATCTAATAGTCCTGCGGGCCATAATATAAGACTCCTGTATGATCTGGGCTGGGTTAATAAGAGCTAATTAATCATATAGGGTTCATTATTAATAGGTTCCCATTGCGATTGTTAGCCGTAAAGGAATTTTCCGCTGATTGAGAAAGGTAAAGATGGTTCTAATATTTATCGAACCTCTCAGACAGCTGCTCCATGTTTGAGTTGCAGGTCATTAAACTTTTCTGGAAACCTTGTAAAAAATACTCCACATTGCACCCATGTAAAATATATATTTTTAATTTAGTTATTAAATTTAACTTTCCTTTCTTGCGGCTGCACTTTGTCACTGTAGGTCTACAGTGGAATGCCTGATTTGCTTTTGATTTATGCTCTGACTTTCTCCATAAAGCCTTGGCTCCTTTATCAGGATTAAGCAGCTCTCAGGGAAGCAGGAACAGTGTGTGTGTTGATCACAGTGACACGTCATCCCACATAGAGGGGCATCTATCGTCACTCTAGAGGGTTACGCCCCGCAAATCTGCTGTCGGTGCTCAAAAGTAGTGTAGAACTACGCCTAGTGACTTCACTGTGGAAGATTCTTTAGATTTACTCTACATGTAGGGATTTCCAAGTGTTTATTACTTTGCATTGCTGACCGTCTCTCCTTTCTTCTTTCTTCTTCTTCTTCCCCAGGCGTTCGGCCAAGCTTACACCAACCAGCGTAAAGTGGCAGAAGATGGAGAGACCAATGAGGAGACGTTGCTGCAGGAGTCGGCCTGTAAGGAGGCCTACTACGTGGGCCGCCTGCTGGAGCTTCAGACAGAGGTGACGTTAAGCCGTTCGGTGGCATCCAACGCCCAGGCTGAAAACGAGAGGCTCAATGCGGTCGTGCAGGAGCTGCGAGAGGTGAGCGTGTGCAGCCTCGTTTATTCCTTCAGGCTACACGATCAATGAAAGAATGTACCTGTATGTTGAAGAGAAATCAAAGATCACTTCATCTGAGTCCAGATCTCATGCGCTCATTTCAGTTGTATTAAATATTTCCAGTTTTTCTTCACTTTTGTGACAAAACACAAAAAACAAGGAAACAAAATGCAATCTGGATACTGAAATCTAGGTCAACATAACATTTAAATGGTACAGTATATTATTCTGAATTATTAATAACTATATACTGTATTGACTTTGTGGTGTACTGTCATATTGAAGATCTCATTATAGTAGCCGGCTGTTACCCACATTCGTATTTATTTTACTCTGACCTACATTAGAACACTGTGTTTAATGACAGACAAAGGTCATGGTGACCCCTGCGTACATGCAAAGCATTCGTGCATTCATAGATGTCTGTGGCCACTGTGTCAGGCAGGGCAGCAGTTCAAGTGAGGGTCAGACACTGCAGCCACGACCTTCATTGTGGGGTGCAAATCCGGTGCTAAGCTGGGGAATAAGTGAAATGTCCTGAGCTCGGCACAAGTGTGAGCCAGCCCTACACCCACAGGACACACACTCACCATATTCTCTATCTATATTCATCAGGGAGTGTCGTGAGGCTGAGTCTGCATGTATTACTTTCTGAGCATGTCAGATATATGTCACATATTACATGGGTAATATTCACTAAGACAAAACAATCCACTTTATGGAACATTTTTATCATCATCCCTATTTTTGTTTTTTCAGCAGAATTTAAAATATATTCATGATGATGAGCTGTCCTTGTTCATGTACAGGCCTGTCACTCATTTGCATCATGATGACTGCTCTTTGATGATGTGTTCATTGAATGTCTTTAGCCTCATCAGCATACCTAAAACTCTAAAATATACAGGAGTCACCTTTCTCACCATGAGTAGCAGCTTCTTTTGTCACAGGTCTCATCTAATCAGAATTTTCCTCTAAGTTCTACATTTTAAGACATACACAGATGCACTGAGAAGAACAAACAGACCATAATGCCCAGTCGTTGTACTGGTTATTTATGCACCATCGTGTTTTTTTTTTGCATCTCTTCCTCTTTGCCACAGCAGTGGTGTTTTTTATGAATGAACACAGGATGGCATGGTGAATCCAGTGAAGCTGTCACAGTCACAATCTGTTCCCTGAACTCCAGGTCGAGGGGTGACTCGCCCAGCTGTGCCCCAGGGCGGGATCGCCGCCGGCACCCTGGGTCAGACGCACTGCCCCCGACCCCAGCCGCTGTAGCCCCTGATGAGCCACTTCTCTATAGAGCCCTGTTGAATGATAATTGGCTCTTAATGCAGTGCAGTTCATGCCCAGCTTAGTGTAATTCCCTGTATTGACATGAACATGTAATCGGACAACGTGAATTTACAGAGCGACGCAGTTAGTAAAGCAGCATTCAGTAGGATTTGTTATGTTTATGTGGTTTGTTCTTGAAATGAATTTGGGTTCTGCATTGTTTTCTTCATCAAGAATTTTTAGAGCAGCGGTAGAAGCCTTCGATGTTCGCTTTCGCTTCAGGATTATAGTAGCTGCTGTCGACTGATGTTTAAATCAAAAGGGTCAGGGTATCATTGTGGCCTTTACTTTCAGTCCAGTTGTCATTTCTAAGTGCCATCCTCCATTCCTGGACACACACACACGCGTGTGCACACACACATGCACACAGAGGTTCCTCATTGGTTTAAAGTACTAACAATGCAGTACGGTATGTATTCTGTATCTTCCTTCCCACTCACCCACTCCTGACGCTATCACTAGGTCAGCACTTCTGCCATATGCCCAGAAAGCTCCAGGAGAGCTGCAGGCAGTTCTGAGAAGCACACATGCACACAAAGACTTTTACATAATGTCAGTAAAAAACAACACTTCAGCCTGGTAGCACTTTAAATGTTCTGTACATATTTAGTCACGTCTGTGTTCAAACAGGAGAACCTCATCCCCATTCTGCTTCTATTCCAATACATAGTTTTGTGAGCATGAATGATTTTGCTGAGATCTCAGGATATTTTTAATGCTGCCACCTAATTTAATTAGATTGAGGGTTTTTGTGATAGGACTGTTACTTATATTGTGGCTTTATCTGATCTGACATCTGCCTGTGTTTCTGTCTGTGCCCAGCAGGTAACCTGGAAGAATGATCTGTCTGAGAGACAAAGTTTTGTTCTTATAAACACTCAATATAAATGATATTATTTGATCAATTTCATTTTCATTTTGCTGGAGAAGAAAAGTATGTGCAGTATGAGTGGGATGAGACAGTTGACGTTTTAGTATGCAGGAGTAATCTTCTGTCAGTCAACATTATGAGACCACAGACATGGTTTCATCATAAGATGATGGGGGGGGGGGAGCTTTAAACTTGGCACAGATGTAGGTGAGGAACAGAATTTCAATTCTGTCCCTTCTTTCTCATCTCCTCCTTTTTTTCTCCAGAGTAACGAGAGGCTGGAGCTGCAGAGGAGCAGGATGAGGGAGGAAATCAAGGAGTATAAGTTCAGAGAAACCAGGCTGCTTCAGGATTACACCGAGCTGGAAGAGGAGAACATCACTCTGCAGAAACTGGTGTCTACGCTCAAGCAGAGCCAGGTCAGCATGAAGACCTTCATAGTAGTGCCGTAGTAGATTAATAATGTTATTACAGTGCAGTATTTCAGTTGCACATCCCTCAGTCAACCCACACACTAGATAATAAGTTCTGTCCCCGCCTGTTCTCTCTGCTTCGCCTCAGGTGGAGTATGAGGGACTGAAACATGAAATCAAAGTTCTAGAGGAAGAGACCGTTCTCCTCAACAGCCAGCTGGAAGACGCCTTACGCCTCAAGGACATCTCTGAGAGTCAGCTGGAGGAAGCTCTGGATGCTCTTAAAAGTGAGCGTGAGCAAAAGAACAACCTGAGGAAGGAACTGGCCCACCACATCAGCCTGAGCGACAGCGTCTACGGAGCAGGGGCCCACCTGGCACTCACCGTCACTGGCGTTGAGGGCCTCAAGTTCCCCGAGGACACCAACGGCACCAACGGCAGCACCGTCCCCGCTGCCAACAGCAACCACGAAGACAGCAACCGATGCAATGGCCACGTTCACACGGGCGCCGGTCTGACGAAGATGAACGGGGACTACCGACCAGGTCGGAAAGGAGAAGGCCTGCACCCCGTGCCGGATCTGTTCAGCGAGCTCAACTTGTCGGAGATGCAGAAGCTCAAACAGCAGCTGCTGCAGGTGGGTCAGGAGGCAGGGCCAATAAATCCCACGGTAAATCTGATCACCCATAATTTCCCCGAGAGAAATTATTAGTTTTCAGCTGGAAAGCACTTATTCTTTGTTCAGTGGTTTTAAATTTGTATTTTATAGCCCTTTAAAGGTCACCATCGGCAACAGTTTAGGAAGTTTTTGCATTCCAATGTTAACATCAAAATTAATAGGTTGATGAAACCAGTGAGACAGAGAATTAGAAGTCTGTTTAATGCCTGATGAACATAGCCCCGGCCACAGTTTGCCACTGTTTATATCAAAGAAATACAGTGACAGTTTGGGAACAAGAGAAAAAGGAGACACTGTACATTTCGAGCCCCCCTGTGATCCAATCATCACTTCCCTGCCCTGACACCTCTCTGCAGAGCCAATACAAACTGACTGTGTTGACAACTTGAATATTTGCTTCCATGTATAGTTTGTGGAAGAGATGATGCCAGATCATAGCAGAGAGAGACCAGCAGGAGAGACGGTCTGTAGGGAATCAAGACACCAACATTTTTAGGGAGCAGATGTTGATGAAAAGGAGAGACTCTTTTCTCTTACAGCTCCTGTGCGCACAGCAGGCATCCATACAAGGAGGAAGGCTTCCAGAATGTTGAGATAGAAATTACATAAGGATTATATTCATGCTAAAATGTAGTTAAATAATTACTGCCCATTCTTTTGCTGTAGCTAAGCTCCTCCAGGGAATAGAAAAATAGATTAGCGTCTGCAACATTAGCGTCGTGTTTTTCTGCATAAACAGAATTAGACTAATCAATTGTCTCTGCTGGGGTTGATTGCCACACCAGCGGCATCAGGCTTCTTTATGGCAGTTGAATTTTAAGAAATCAGTGTGTCGTGGTCTCAGTTTCATTTTTTCCTCCACTCCTCTGTATTCTGAATTCACTCCCACTCAATCCACTCATTCCTGTCACCTGTTGTTTTTCTGCAGTTTCCTTTTTTTATTTTTTTTATTTCTAGGTGGGGATCAGTTATTGTTCATTTTCATGCAATCCCTTTAGGAGAAGACTGATCTGGAAGCAACTGATTAAAATATAAATTCAGTTCCAGTTGTTTTTGCCAGCAGCTCTTTGCACATCAGTTTGCACCTTGTTGATTGTAGACCTTTGCACAGTGTGAAATAAAGGTCAGTTGATATGATTCATTCTTGATGACTTGTGTTTGTTGACTTCCTGCCAAATAATGATGACTGTAGGATATATTGTTTTTATCTTTATTGGCAATGATCCATTCAATGAGTGCACATTGTACTGATTTTTTTTGCCTAACTGACTTCTGTTAGGTGGCCTCTCTGGCCTCTGAAGATTGCTGCTATTCACATTTTACTGTGGGTAAATGTTTGACATAGGTTAAATTGTGTTTTTCTTAGTTGGTCGTCAATACTTGAAAGTCAGAAGACTCACCTGTTCATGTAGTAGCAAAAAAACACCAGTGCCAGATATCATATAAAACTAAATTGAAACACTTGTAAAGAGATAAACGTTAAAAGCCTCTTCTCGTTTAAAGTCCTATCCCTCTGTTCCACAGGTGGAGCGTGAGAAGACGGTGCTGCTCATGAACCTGCAGGAGTCTCAGACCCAGTTGCAGCACACGCAGGGGGCCTTGAGCGAGCAGAACGAGAGGGTCCACCGTCTCACGGAGCACGTCAACGCCATGAAATGTCTGAACGGAGACAAAGAGCTCGACGACCCGCAGCAGAGCGAGAAACCTGACGGCAGCTCCTCATCATCTCCAACCGGCGGTCGCCATGATCCGGACATCAACGGGTTCGAGATCCTGGAGTGTAAGTACAAGGTCGCCGTGACAGAGGTGATCGACCTGAAGGCGGAGCTCAAGGCCCTGAAGGAGAAGTACAACCAGGCTGTGGAGGGGCAGGGGGACGGCCACAGCGACGACAGGGTCCAAACACTGAATGAACAGGTTTGACATGTTTGCATGTATGTTCGTTTTCATTCCTGCACACATTTCTGTTTTGCATCCTGTGACATTACATCTTTGTTTTGTTTTGTTTCTCAAGCAGGTAACTCATTTGGAGCGTAGCTATCGTGAGAGCCGGGAGAGGGTGGCGAGCCTGGAGGCGGAACTACGAGCAGCGGCGAGCACCGCCACGGAGAGTCAGGGTATGCTGAATGTCGCCCAGGATGAGCTGGTCACCTTCAGCGAGGAACTGGCGCAGCTTTACCACCACGTCTGTCTGTGCAACAACGAGACTCCCAACCGCGTCATGCTGGACTACTACCGCCAGAGCCGCAGCACACGCGGCGGCAGCCTGAAAGGCTCGGATGACCATCGGGTTTTGCTCTCACCTCGCCTGGCACGGCGTCTGGCCGCGGTGTCCGCCTCCTGCTCGTCTGACTCCTCACGCTGTCCCACGGACTCCCCATCCAAAGACAGCCATCACAATGAGACGACAGCCAATTCAGGGGATTCTCCATCCTGCCATAGCAGCCCTTCTCGCCACCCCACCGGTTCCCCGGTCATCAGCGTCTCTCCCTGTCCGTCTCCCCTGCCCGCAGAGGTGGGCGGGGACCTACGGAAGGAGCCCATGAACATCTACAATCTGAACGCCATCATCAAAGACCAGATCAAACACCTCCAGAGGGCTGTGGATCGGTCGCTGCAGCTATCCAAGCAGAGGGCTGCCGCCAGGGAGCTGGCTCCCATGCTTGACAAGGACAAGGAGTTATGCATGGAGGAGATCCTAAAGCTGAAGTCCTTACTCAGTACCAAGAGAGAGCAGATAGCCACACTCAGGCTGGTGCTGAAAGCCAACAAGCAGGTAAAACACACATTCTATCCCAATGAACTAAAACAATAATTTAGTTACACATGTGTCGAAATTACTGTCCAGAAGGATGCATTTGTTCTGTAATAAAATATGTTCAATCATCAACATTACAGACAGCGGAGATTGCTCTGGCAAATTTGAAGAGCAAGTACGAGAATGAAAAGGCCATGGTGACGGAGACCATGATGAAGCTGAGGAATGAACTGAAGGCTCTGAAGGAAGACGCCGCCACATTCTCATCTCTCAGGGCCATGTTTGCTACGAGGTGAGAGGAGAAATATGAGCCCACCAGACCTAAAAAAAAAGGCAGAAGTGTAATTATTACGTCAGAAATTTGTGTGAAAGAAATCAACAATTTTTGTGTTTCTTCCTTTTGTCTTGTCAATGTCACTGTAGATGTGATGAGTATGTCACCCAGCTGGACGAGATGCAGAGGCAGCTGGCAGCAGCAGAGGATGAGAAGAAGACTCTGAACTCCCTCCTCCGTATGGCCATCCAGCAGAAGCTGGCTTTGACTCAACGGTTAGAGGATCTGGAATTCGATCAAGAGCAGACCCACCGTGGCCGGAGCGCCAAAGTGCCCAAGATAAAAAGCAGCCCGCCCAAAGTAAGTCACACAGGCAGCCTCACAGCTTCTTCTTGCCCTAACTGACTTCAGGGATTCCTTCTTTGCCACTAGGTTGAGTGAATATTGGATATTTTCTTTGAATGCTTTAATACCAGAATCTAAATTGCGTCTAACAAATTGTGACCTGACCAGTAAAAAGTGTTGCAAAGTGAAAGCTAAGCAAAAAAAATTGGATGCAGTCACTGCCTCAGGTTATAGTGACTGAGAGGACCTCCCTGTGGCCAACTCTATGAATTACCATCCATGGTGCGTCGGAGTTATTACTAGAATATTGTTTTTCTTGACTATTTTTTAAATGATTTCAAGGTGTAAATTATTTTTGCAACCTGTATTTCACACTGTACAATCTGCAGTCTTCTTTCTTTTCCCCCACAGTGACAGTCTTCTTCTGTCAAAATTTTCTTTTGAGATATTATATGTTAACAAGCATGACATGTTTGCCCATCAGGCCATGGGTCCACTTAATTGAAGGAAGACTTTCAAAGAGAAATTACTGAAGTTTTTTCTTTTTTTTTTTGTAATTTTTGTTGCATGTCTGTCTTAATTTTGAAAATTAAACACAGAATAACAGACCAACTAAACACATCCCTAAATCCTGTGTAGGTTTATTCACATGCTAAGCAGCTATTTGTATATGAACATAAAAGTTTGATGACATTTTGAAAAAACAGCTTTCTAAATTTTAAGATTCTTATAATGATATAATACATCTATTACAGTAGTAACATTTCTTTGTTGCTGCACAAACAACCAGTCTGATATAAGAACCCTTGTACGGTTATAGACAGAAATGGATAGATAATTAGATAAAAAGTTCATTTTTGTCAGCATTAAGACCTCTAAAAGAATTAATGGATGCATTTGTGACTGTGCACAAATATATATTCGATTTTTCTTATTATGGCATGTGATGTCACCATGGTGTCTGATTTCCCCATCTTACAAACTGCAGGTCACTTTTGCTGGTAAATGCTGGATATAATGTTACTATCATGAGAACAAGAAAACAACAAGAATATTAATCACAGGCCACTGATATTGGCATAAATATTCCAAAAAAAAGACCTTATCTCTATGCAGGAGAAAGTAAACCAGAATCTGCATCCGTGCCCAGGTCATCCTTAAAACATCATTGATTCTTCCTTTGACTGGTCATCTGCTTATTGTTTGTAGTGTAGTGAATCACTTTCATTTACTGTATTCCACAACTGACAGACAACCTTCTCATGATGTTCCCCTTTCCCTCCACTGGGTGGCAGTGTTAGATGACGTTTCCTTTCTCCTGTGTAATAACGTTGACCTCTTTCCATCTCCCATCCTACCTTAGATAGAGTATTATAACATCAGATAAAGATTCGGTTTTAAGTTGAACTCGTGTAAATGATGAGTGTAAACAGAACCTGGTATTGTGTTCACTTGGATTGTTCAGGGTCAGCTTCACTATGATTGTCTTGCTGTTTTTGCATGCTTAACAAATCAGTATAATATTGAATTTTGGAAGTGTGTGTTTTTGTGTACATAGTGTCAAGGTGCTTTGTGTTTTCTCACCTCCAACGTCAACTATTATCCTGTTCCTGTCATTAGATGAGACTGATTTAGGATATTAAAAACATTCACCTTCAGATATTATTATGCAGATATTGATACATTTACATAAAGCCAAATATTTTCTCTTCTTCCTCGCTTATCCCTAAATTTCTCCTTCTCACTCTCCTATTCATCTGCATTGTGAAACTGATTTCCTGAGGATAAAAAGTGCATGTCTCACCCGAGAGACACAGAGTTGAACAAAAAATTAAGTTATGCAAAAATAATAACCTGCCCTGTGTTATTGTGACATGACTCTTGAAGTCGGTGCTCATTACAATGGAAGCAATGATGATCACATTGTCTCTGCTGAAGCCATCCCCTATCTTTCCATACATGTGTTGTCTGTCCTACTGTCTAACCCCGAGTGTCACCACACTGTACATCTGTCTAATTTACCAGTTTCTTGTAGATTGTCAGCAGCCTGCTACCTCAGTACCGTCAGTCTCCCCACAACTAAGGCGAGGGAGAGCTTCCCTAGCTCGCAGGTAAAAACCAGGAGAACCTGCAAGATGTAGGCTCATTAAAATCTGTCTATCAGTCTGTCCACTCTCATTAGTGTAGTGGTAGTTACAGTTGCACACTTGCATCAATAAGTGATAAATGATCCTGCATGCTCTTGAATCTCATTCATTAGATATGAACAGTGTGGCTGAGACCTTTATTTTGTTCTACTAAACATCTCTCCTTGAGTAAAAGAGGTTTCTTTTCAATTTGCATGTACAGTTTTGCCTGTTTTATTAATTGGACATTTTTACCTGTAAATTTATTTTAGGAAAAACTTAAATCGAGTTTCAAATTCCAAGACCAACTTCAGATTCTCTCGTCATTGCAGACAATTTTATTTCCTATATCAGAAAAATCCCCAGCAGTGATGATGAAAATGTAACATTAAGTCATAGTAACTCTAAAATGTATTGCCATTAGTTACACCAGGCCAAGATGTTCCAGTTGTTCCTTTCCATGAGTGTTTCGATGATCACCTTCCCCAACCCTGTTTTGTTCTTATCACACATTTAAAATTAATCAATGCCAGTTTATTTTTCTGTCGCCACATTTGTTGCGCTTTTTGTTGTTGGTTTGTTGTCACCTCTTCTGCAGCTCTTAGATTGTCTTCACTTCCTTTAACTGATGCCGTTCTCCCTTCTTTCTGCATTTTTTTTTACAGTCTTAATTTTTTGCCCGACTTCAAGGAACACCACCCTGTCCACTCCAACAACAGCCTTCTCTCCTCTTGCAAACCTCAGAACTTTCTGGCCCAGCATCCCCAACCCCCGACACCTAACCCAGGCCCCAGGCCCTGGCCTCAGTATGGAAGGAGAGCAAATACAGAGACACCTTAGATAGGGGTTCCCTCCAGATGAACTTCCTCTAATCTAGAAGTTCAACCCGGTGCTTACTGAAAGTCTGTAACCCTTCATAAACAACACTCCCCTACCACACCCCCTCTCTCGCAGTCCTGCTGGTTACCTTATAGAAGAAGAAAGAAAGAGACACTCTTCTTCTCTGGAATTCCATCCTGTCCCAGAAAGGACTGAACTGAGTGACAGGAATCGTTTCATTTATTTGTATTAGTATTTAATTTAAAAAAAGTATTCACACTTTTGATTGTTTATTTATCTATTGATTTGTGACTAGCTCCTGACATATTTATTTCTTGAATGTTGTTCCTGTGTGTGTCTTTTTATTCCTTTGGTGAGGTGTTTTGGCGCCGGGGTGAAGACGCCTAAAACCAGAACTACTTTGTCACTAGTCACAAGTTCTTTCTGGCTGAGTAAGCAGGTTTAAAATGCACCTAACCATACTATATGACATTTAAAATGTCTGTATAATACAAATATGTATGCAGTTATTACATAGGACTACACTGGGTTTGACAAACAAGAAAAGTATTTCTTGAGGTGGTGTTGGGTGAATGCAACTACTTTATTAATATCACTATTCTGAGATGCTTGTTTGTTTTATATATTTAAAAAAGATTTTTATTTGCCAATCGTGTGTAAAAAACTTTTTATACCTCTTATTGTTTTTATTTCTTTTTTACAGCAGACTCTAGAGACATGGTTGTGCTAGTTATGTATCTCGTCAGAGACGGGGATAGATGAGAGACTGGGGTGTTTGAGATCAGGGCCTACGTTTTTGCCTTTTGATTGAAAAACTTCTTTGAAATTAGTGCAGCGGCTTCTCCCAAATGTGTGCCTGCCATCAAATTTGTGCTTATACTATAAAGTATTCTCGGTTTCAGCTCTATCAGTGTACCAGTCACAACCCCTAAAAGAACTCAGAACTAACCTGAGTTCCTCTTATAGTGACGATGATGATGTTGACAGTTATCCACCATCTTCATCTTTAGCTGTCTTTTATGCTTCCTTCAAACTTTATGCAGTACTGTCCAAGCACAATTATGCACTCTGCGCTCGAGCAATACAGTTGTCATTTTAGTCTTTGTACCATTATAAAGTTTCTCTTTTTAATGTTCTCCTCACTGTACTGAATGAATACTTTTGCCAGACGGATATGAAACTACATGGCCGGAATAGTGTTTTGAAGAGAGATGTCATATCTGTTACATCAACAACGAACGTGTCTGTTCTCTGTGTATACCTTTGTGGGATCTGTCTTTGTCAACAGTGTAGATTGTACTTTTGTGAGAACAGGAATATTTGGTCCAACAATAGCTTCTGAACCCCTTCAGGCTCATTGACCTAACTCTCCTGGTTTGTTTGCACAGTATGTTTGGATGAAGACTGACTTATTCAGTTTGAAAAGAATGATGGCTGTATGCTACAGCAGGTTTTACAGTTTTCCCACCATTTAAAAGTGTTCAACTGATTGATTTCACAAATAAAAGGTCTCTCCTTGGATTTGTATGTGACTCATTGTTCAACTCATTTTAATAGAGTTAAAAGAAAAATAGCCGTTCTGCCTGTGAAGTTGGTGCCTGTATTCATGGCTGTTTGGGTGTTGTGCCTGCATGTGTCTACATCCTTGCCCTTACTACCTCCTTAATTTTCATATTTAGTGAATTTTAAACTGGGGTTGAGGAAAAACATAATACTGTACACCAGACACTTAATTTATTAACTTAAAATATGTAACACATGAATTTAAAGTAGATAATATATATTATTACAGCATATAGAACAGTTTACTCATTAATTTGAAATTATGAAACAATTTTTTTTTTTTTTAATCTGGGGAATGACACAATCAGGTGCTTTCATAACAACAAATATTTGAGAAGTTTCTTTACAAAACTCGGAAAAAATACAATAAAATATGAAGGAAAAAGGTAGTTATGTCCTCTACAGGAAGAGAACCCCCCCGTCGAGGTGACACTGCTCAGGGGGACGAGATGTGAGCTCATCGGTGTCTCCGTTACCTTGACGTGACTGACGCGCACTGACGCCTGCGGGCTTCCGTACACAGCTCAGAAACTGTCTGCTCCCGGGAAAACTTGTAACGATTATTTTAGAGTCACTTCAAGCGCCTGTCGCTTTTGAATCTCGATGCTGGAGCGGTCGTTTTTCCATTCCAGAATGGACGGATTTAACAGGGTCGCTTTCCGCAGGAAACAACTGAGTCTGGGTGTCGAGCGGCTGGAAGACGCAGGTTAGTGCTTCAGGAACCACTTTCAAGACAAGTAACATCCAAAATAATATCCATGCTGTCGCAATACGTCCTCGTAATTAGTTACTGACTTTCAAAAACTAATATAAAAACAATAAGACTCTTTTTCCCAGCAATAGATTTATTAAAATTACATTTTATCCGAACTGATCCCTCATTTTTTGGAGTCATTTGTGACTCATAGTTTTGTCTTGTAGGCACCTTGTGTGTGATTTCCCCACCGTGTATTATTGAGAAAGTATGGAATGACCAGACTGTAACACACCTACATTACAACCCTTGTTGACACACACTGACTTACTGGCTGCTCAGCAGGTATGAATGTTCCACGGCAAGCCTTTGCTTGTTGTGTAACCATCTCCATGCTGGAGGCCACATGGTTTTCATTCCAGAAATCACCACTGACACAGAAAGCCTCTAGAACCTCATCAGCTCAGGATGAAGCTGAGGAAGACTGGATCAAAAATCAATCTCCACTGTTTCCATGAAGATGGATCTTTTAGAGGTTTTATTCAAGTTAAGCAATCTGTTCTTTTTCTTCTTCTTCTTCTTCTTCTTCTTCTTCTTCTTCTTCTTCTTCTTCTTCTTCTTATTTTTAAACTGACATCCAAATAACAAGTCAGCACACTTTGGTACTGTCTGGACATGACCCGTTAGGGACGGATCCGCCTTATTGTGCAGCTCCACTGAGTGCTTGTGCAAACATGCATCTGAGGTTTCTGTTCTGTACATGCAGCTAGTTGTGAACTTTGTTCAGGGGTTTATAACGACGCTGTTTTTAGCTCATGAGGTGTGTCAGCAGCTATAACCCACGTCTCAGGTAAAGACCTGCACCAAGCAGAGATGTCCCTGGTCACTGAGTCACTATGAGCCATGCTGCACTATGCTGCATGGCTCATGCTGCTGTTCTGGATTGTTGTCATCATGATCTGCACAGATTGTGGCATGATGTTAGCAGCTCTGGTAATCCACCGTGCAATGCTTTGAACTCCTCCTGCTTCATGCACACCGTCTCAGAAACAATGCAGCACCAAATCCCAGGAAGCAGTTTTGCTTCAGATGCTTCCTGTTTACGTTTGTTTCCAGTGGAAATATTTGTCCCCTGGTTTCCTCCGCTGAGCTACTGTAAACATACAGTATATTTTCATGTAATTCAAGCTGACCTTGATGTGAGCCGTGTTGTATTCTGAAAGCAGTCAAACATGATCTGTGTCATTTCATCTGTCTGACTGGCTTTACGTTGTTTTTAATTATACAACATGTTATTGTCTTAAGTCATGGACATGATCTTCTCAGAACTAGCTGTCAGACTCCTGGACAGGAACATCAGTGATAAGGACAGTCTGCTGTCCTTTCTTCCTCGTTATCTTTAAATGTAATGCATTATTACCCCTAAAGCTCTTGGACAATAGAGTGGAGTTGCACAAATGAGCATCATTAATGTCAACGCTAGACTCTTTTGTTCCCACTGTGCACTTCAACTATGTCTATTTGTTGCATTACAGACATTACTTGACAATGCCCCGGCATCTACTATCCAAGACTTCTCATTATTGTAGCCTGGCGTACATTGAGCTGAGGATTCTGCATCTGTTTCCAACAATGAAGCTGAGTGTTTTCTGTCAGCTCTGAGTGAATCCGTGGGACAGACGCTGTGTGGCCTGCTGGCCTACATTCTCTGCTATTGGTTTGTTGCACTGATGACCAATAGTCCTGTAATGAAGCGCCTGCATTTCCCTCGCTGCATCAGTACCCTTGTTCATGGTGGCTTCATTATATTTATGTTTTCAGTTCTTATTCACATCAGTCTAAATGACCCAGAAATTTCCATTTCCCTCTAATTTGCTGTTGTGAGAGACAAAGTCCGAATAACCAAATAAATAACCAATAAACGCTTGGTTCATTGGTTCATTTTTCAAGCTTTAACCAACAAAATGTTATTACATTAAATTAATTATTTGATATATTTAACAGGCCAAGCAATTTTTTTTTAGGAATTAAGCCCCAACAGCTCTATGGAGCATTTAAATGTCAGCTCATGGTTTGGTCCACTCTTGATGCTCCATTGCAAATACGACAGGCACCTCTTTTATGCCAAATATATTTATTAATAAAGATATAATTTAACACAGAGTGGTGTAACTAAAACTCTTTGTCCACTGAGATGTACTCAGTCTCCTTGGTCTTTTTTTTAATCGTTAAACAATTATTAATGATCCCACTGCTTCTACCTCTGTTTGTTTGTTTGTTTGTTTGTTTGTTTGTTTGTGGTGAAAATGCTTAAATTTTCATCAAAAGTGGGAAGGTTACAAAAAGACCACATTAAATTTTGTAGTGGATTCAAATAAAATTGCAAATCCAGGATTTTCGTGGATCAGTTTCTTTTATAATGCATTTTTGTTTTTTGTTTTGTTTTGTTTCCACCCACTACATATTCCGCAGCAGTTGCACAAAATCTTTAATTTACAGTATTTCAGATGAAGTTTGAGACACTCCAGTCTGCCAGGTCTCCAGCAGGTGGAGGCAGATGCTCATAAATGTCTCACTGTCTCTCTTGCTCAGTGTGAGCCTCAGACGCCTGTGGAGTCGTGTATTGCTTTCCAACAAAACAACCATTCCTTAAACTACATCCCGACATTGTAGCTGTGCTGCTGCTCTCAAATCAATTACAAATGAGGTAACAGTTAATTCTCTCACCATAAACAAGACTTCTTCAAATTATTGTGCTGTTGTTCTTTTGATTATATCATTTGCACTCATTAACATTTCCTTAAAATCTACTTGTAACACACTGTCCCTGAATTTGAGCAGCAAAACCAACTTGGGAGGAAACAATGGGTTACTTTTACACTGCAGAAATGTGTAAAATGCACCCCAGAAGAAACGGGTGGGTGAGAACAATGCCTGTTGATGTGTCCTTTATTTGTAATCATGTGTTTGTGCACATGTTTTTTTATGTCACACACCATCCAAGGCCAGATTACTATTTTACCTCCAAACTTTGTCAGCAGTGTTTGTTACTGTAGATGTAAAGCTGTTTTCTGACCTGAATTGTCAAATGCTTAATAAATAGGGGCCTAAATATTGATGGGTTTTTTCTAACCATGTGTGAGGCAGGGTTTCCTGACTGCAGTGTGTGTCATTTCCTCCTCCTCCAGAGTGGCATTGTTAGCCTGCAAGCTCCATCCCAGATATTTACCATAGTCTGGTTTGTTACTTTAGCTCAATCAGAATTGGGAAACACGGAATTCCGACTTGAAGATCTGGCCTACTGGACTCCGAAAGAGCGAGGGGGGATTTTAAGGAAGTAACTTTACAGAGAGGAAGATGTGAGGCAACATTTTTTTTGTCTCACCTTTGCGAAATTGACGACACCATTTGCAACAGAACACAAATATGAGATGGTGTTGGTGGTCGGATGTCTCATGTTCCCCTTCTAAAAGAGTACATTATAACAGGTCTCAGCACCGCATCCTGTCAAACGAGCTACTCGGCCTTTGTTCGTTGGTGGAGGTAAAGGAAGGAAGGAGAGAAAGTACTAAGAGAGGTGCATTTGAGGCCAGCATTCCCACTTTGGAAGTGAAATTTAAATGCTAGCTGTTAGCCCTTTCCTTGACCTCCACTTTCCACGTCTGTTGTTTCTGCTGCATTTCGTCCACTGACAGCATGGACTGGCTTGTCGCTTATTGCCGGAGGTACTTTCTCAGGCACATCTCCTCGGGTAGGTGATCATTGCCGACCGGACAGCATACATCGGATGAACTCTGTCAATAGATGAATGTATGCTTTAGGACGGGACTGTGGTTCATTTTACTTTTTATATTCCTTTCTTCAAAATAAAATTAAAAAAGAACAAAACACTGGACTGATGATGAAACGACGGCGCAAGTACTGGTTTTGGAGCCAGAAAGGTAAAAACGCAAAGATGTGTCTGCTCTGCTGTTATGGTAAGATTGTAGACTCCTTATTTGCTTTTACACTGAAAGATTAAGGATGAGTTTAAGTGAATGAAAAAAAATTATTATTTATATGTCAAGTTTTTTTTACTCATCCTTTTGCAAAATTCATCTGTGTCTCATCTCTCATTCTCATAAAACATTCCCATGCCTTGTTTCATTTCAGCCACTCTTTCAGTCTTGTTTGGCATTTAGTCCATCTCTCTCTGCGTTCCAATGAATGAGTTCGTGTGATGATGCTTTCATGTATTTTCCATTATGTAATGCATTGCCATTTCTTCTGTTTATGCGGTTTTTGGAAGTAACACAGTGGCACAGAACAAGAGCAAATAATTTGACAATATTCCTCCATTCTGCAGCCCATATCTATGTAATTTCCCAGCGTGGATTAATAAAGTATACTTCTTATTATTATTATTCCGTCAGGATTTGTCAGCAGCTTGAGTGTAAAAGCGTTTGTTCTGATGTTACTTAACAGAACACAAAGCGATTGTGTTGATTTGAGGTGCATTGCTGGTTTTTTATGTGGACTGGCCCGCTAGTGTGAGGTGATATAGAGTGTGAGGGAGCATTTAAATTCACCATGCTTGAAAGAAGACAGTTTTGTTCTCGGAGGCCTGGGAACCAGTTCCCCCCTTAAGAACCTCTTCCAACCACTGCGGCCTTTTGGCAAAGTCCCTAAAGGGCCATTACCCAACTGTGTTTGTGTTGTGTGTATTTATATGTACCAAACTGGGTCAATGTGTGTGTCTGTGTGTTTGTGCTGTAACAGTCTAACCCCTCAACTGGGCACCTTTTCTAGGATGGTATGTGTTGTGGGCGAGCTTCTCTTACTGGAGGAGTAGAGGAAACCCTGTGAGGAATTCTGATTTCTTTCTCATTGACAGGAAGGAAAAGGCTGGGAACGCCAACGAGCCCGGGACCACGCTCATTGTTTGAACGTGGGAGAGCATGTCACTAGTTGTTAACCTGCTTGTCAGTATTGACACGTCTACACCCATGTGTATGCGTTTTTGAGGGTTTTTTGGGGGGGTTTTCATGTAGCTACGATGATGGAATTTTTATGTTGAGCTTACTTGTTGGTTTAGGATTCATGATGATCCATTAAAAGCTGCCCATAGGAGTCAAATGTCACAGTAATAAGAAATACGTATATAATAAGAAATATAAATGATTTAATTCAGGTAACACTCATCATTTTAATCAAAGCTGTAGAGATGTTTGAGAGCATTTCTGGCATCCAAAGGGACATATTGTTTTGATTTTAAATTTAGTACCACCCTCAAGAGGTGGTTTTTATTTTTAGCCCCATTTCTAGTGAGACTGTACACAGACTTGTTTCACCAACAATTCTGTACTTGTGTGAACCATGTGGTTAAAGGAGTTGAGTGGTACTTCTAAAAATAGCTGATCATTAATTTTCTGTTTGACTTCCCTGGGTGTGCTAAACACCTCCACACATGCTCAAGCATCAGACTCAACTGCATAGTATGGAAAGAATGAATCTGGAGTCAAATCAAGGAAGTCAAGAAGTCAGGCGAAGATGGTGATGATAAATGAAATTTTGTTTAACGTGACATTTCCTTGTTCTCTCACAACGGTTGTCGGTGCTGCCTGGGAGAGTGTCTTTATCTTGTCTTGTACAATTATTTATTATTCTTCCCCTCAAACTCTCTATATTTCTGTCTCCCTGTGTTCTTCTGCATTCCTCAAGGTAGGCCTGAGTTCTGACATCACGCTCAGGTTGTTTTACTGACATGTGATAATAGATTAGACACGGACAGTCTCTTTGACAAAATAATTATTACTGAAGGACACATAAAGCTCAAAACGGGTGAAGCATCTCCTGTGTCTGCACTCACATCCATCACATATGACAAAAAAAAAAGGCTTCACAGTCTTTCACATTCGACTAACTGCACATTAGACAAGAATAATAATTGGTTTGATATTAAAAGACTTTGTCGTGCTGCTGAAGCTACAACTTCATTTACAATCTGAGCTCGCCCTTCGTCATTTTTTATAAAATGTATTTATTTATTTGAATCCACTAAGATGATCCAAATCAGAAGGCTACATTTGCCTGTAATGTCAACTTTGGCCACCAGGGGGCTCGATGTCATTGAATCATGTTGAGGAAGAAAAATAAGAGACTGACACAAAGTCACATTACATTAGGTCATTAGTCAACTGTGGTTCTACACAAAATACCAGCAACTTCTAAAATGATGAAATCCATACTCGGTTTTATTGCACTGTTTCACAATTGTGGCTTCTTCAGGTTTATGAAATAAGAAGAGCCAATCAGAGTGAACAAGCTGTTGGGAATTAAATCATTGGGAACGCAGTCGGTCTTGTTATCCAGATCATGATGAACAGAGCTGTGTTAAGGCTTATTGTCTCGGCACAGACCTGGTGAATCACTGACATGATAATTATCATTGTCTATTTGATCGCAAGTTGCACTAATTGCACTTGACATGATAAACTGGATTCTTATGTGGTCAGTAATCAATGACCTCTTCCTTATCCTTATTCTGTGTGTGTATTGTCGATGCACACACACACACAAACACAAAATCACACACACAGCTCTCAGCTCATCCTATTAATTCAAGTTGGATTATTGTGGGATTTATTGTGTAAATCATTCTCTTCTTTACTGCGAGGAAAGAAGAGAAAGAAGTGTAGAACAGGGGAATGAGCGTCTTCTGCGCTGAAATGGTTTTACTCTCACCAAACTAATCGTTTAATCAATTCGTTGTTTAGATAAATGAAATTGTCTTCAAGTGCTATTTTCTATCTCGCAGCTCTTTTCAGGAGTGACTGCACAGCGTTGGTTTTATCAAGCTGTTGTGTGTTTCTTGGGTTGGTTGGTTTTGGATGTGTGTGTCCCAGGTTGATTATGAGGACCAGACCACAGTTGTTGTTCCTGCGATGTAGGGTCAGATGCTGGTGTGTGTGTGTGGGGGGGGGTGGGTCGCCTGCCATATCCTCATCACAGATTTGCCCCACTGTTCAAGAGGACAACTTGAACAGTATGACTTGAAGTCTTTTGGCTGATTTAACTCTCACAGAAACACTAATAGTGTTTCTGTTAGTTCTGTGGCCGTCTGCAGCAATTTGACAGCCTCACATAAATGCTTGGTAGTTCTTGTTTTAGACTTTGGTTTTGAGTTTACCGAGATTTATTGTGCTTCATCACTTTTGAATTTTAACAAGATAACAACAGGGGAATTAAATTTGGCAGTGCTTGCATATGTGTGTGCAGAGATGCACAATGATGCTTGAAGCTGGTGTTCACGGTGTGAGAACAGACTGATCTGTGCTGCATTAATGAAGGGTCGATCTGCCACCAAACATTAGGCCAATTTCTTGGTGTGTATTTGTGTTTGTTTCTTTTTTCATTATTTCTGCCTCGCTGTTGTGTTGGTTGAGCGTGTCTGTGTGTTTGTTTGTGTGTGTGTGTGTGTGTGTGTGTGTGTGTGTGTGTGTGTGTGTGTGTATGTGTGTGTGTGTGTGTGTGTGTGTGTGTGTGCGCGCGCGCATGAAGCAGTGAGGATTCACAATTTATGGATGTGTGGGTGTGACAATAATGTGTGGACACATCATATTGCACATTGTATGGAAAAAGCTGAAACAGGGCCATTACTCACTGTCTGAAAACCAATACCCCTCTTAAGTGTCACCATGGAAACAATAGGCTACTCGGTTGATGTTAGTCAGTGGATGTTTTGGCTCAAAAGAGGTTTGATTTGCTAGTACTATAACATGTAAATGTTCACCATGTCCCAGCTGCCTGACATTCTTCTGAAAGTAATTTCCTTGCAAAATCGAAGTCCTGTAGTGAGCTAATATTTCCACATATATTTCTGAGATATTACTTAAATACATCTCCAAAATAAATCATGAGACTCTACATTGATGGCACATGTAATAATAATGATAATAAATAAATGTGTTATTTTTGATTAGGACAGAAAATGCATTGCCAAAATGAGTCTTGGATTAATAATGGTATATGACATCAACACTATGTTAGATTAATGGACTAGTTTAATGCTAATTTCTTCAACCCCTAGCATATTCTCTCATCTCTTTTGAATATTCATATATATCACATTTTTAATTTGCAAAAATCCATGTAGAGTTTTATACAACCCTTCATTCTACAGCAATAAAAGAATACGAGCGTTGTTAATTGATGCAAAGGGTTTATCAAAATGAAAGATGATGTGTCACCAGGGGTCTATGATGAATCTAAAACCCATTACCAGTGTTAGACTGTAAGATATTCTGTAGAAATGCATGACAATAATCGCTTTTGTCTTAATGAATAATGTAATTATAAATTTAGAGCAGCAGTTCCGTCATACTTAATAACTGCATCAAATACCTCATTAGCATTCTGGGTGTCTTAGCCAGGGTTTGTGCCTTCCAGGACCAACCATTGGTGGAGCCGTCAGGTCTCTAGTTAGAAAAATGTGTGTCATTTGAAAATTGTACTTGTTTAGTGACACGCTGTGTTTTCTTAGTTTACAGCTTCAGCTCTGCTAAGGCAATCAATGTACATACTCTCAGGATTTATGAAATGCTGCATTCGCTATAAACTGTTGATGAGCGATTAGTAATTGTAGGCTGCATGTTTGTTTAACAGGATATCCTGTTGTCTATTGGGGGAATTGTTTCTGCACACTCTTCTTTGCAAAAAAAAATCCAGTATGAGTTCATAGCTTTATCTGATCTGGAGTTTGTATTTTCCCATTTCTGTTTTGTCGTGAATGCAGCGTGAATGCCCTACTCAGCCTAATGAGGTATCTTTTTGACTCTTTTGCCCTTTTGTTTACTTTTTTTATTCTCTTACTGTTGAACAAGGGCCAGTTTTATCTGTTGCAGTCACAGCTTCTAAAATTGGGCAAAGAACATAGACCCCCAGGGATCACAGTTTGCATGTGTGTTTGTGTGTGTGTGTGTGTGTTTTTAAGGGTTTGCATGAGTACATAGCTGCAGGTTTTTTGACCCTACAGCAGCAGTACTGACCTGTTGGTGGTAATGACTCTGCAGCAATATCCAGGAGTGTCTAGTTATTTCTGTTGCACAATCATTTCCAGCATGCCGCTTGCACACACTCTTATCATCCGCAGGGACAAGCAGGCAGCATATACAGTAATACAGGTCTGGATATAGTTACTGCTCTCTCAGTCTCCTGGTCACGAATTAGTGGGCAATAGAATGAGGTTTGCATGGATTCACAGAGTGTTTCAAGGTGTTTGTGATGACATAAGTATGGATATATGTACATGTGGGCTGTGTGCAGGTTGTTTCATGTGGCTTTTTCCACATTAATGAACATCTGTGTATTGTTTTGGGTCCAAAGGTTGAACAGTAAAGGGTGCGCTGGGCCGTTACACCAATAATCAACCTCTCACTCATTTCCGCCTGTGATAAAACATTAGTTTGGGGAAGTGACATGAGAAAAACAGATGGCGACAAGTAGGGAAGAACAGGTTTATAATGGTGTGAGTAAAAATGAAGCAGACTGCCAGATTGATTGGAAAATAAATGCGAAGTGTTATGTTGTGTTAAATTGTTATGTTTGAGGTGTGTTTGTGCACATTATCCAAAAGCACACTTCTTGATGAAGTAACATTTGTGTTTGTTTGTTTCCGAAGCAGTTATCAGAGCCCGGAGGTTATTTTGATACGTTTGATAATTTTAGAACAATTAAGGTCTGTTTCTTACCACTTGAACACATCTGCCACTTCAGCCAACCATTAGAGACCTCTCTACACTCCAGTCTGTTGTTTTCTAATGATTACCATACCGTAGTAATAGTAAAAATAATCTATCTGTACATTTATTATGATTTGCAGTCTCAAACTATTATTTTTTCTATGTGTAATTCTTTTTACATATAAATTTTCTCTTTTGGGGAAATTCTGATGACTTTAAGGCTAAGATTCATCCTGGTCATGGTCATCCTCAATGGCTGAAGCTCAAGCTACTTCACTCTTGACTCGTCTTCCATGGAGTCTGACATGTGGCATGTCCATGTCCTTACTGTACCCCTGAAGGAACAAACTGACTCCGGAAAGAGCCTCAGGATATTAAAATTATTCATTACACATTCAGACTTCCTCCCCAAAATCCAAGCATCCAGAGACTCAAAGAGCAACACAAAGATAGATAATTGAGTGTCAGATCCTCATTTATGGCTGAAACACGGAGCATCCATGCATATGGAAGATTGCCCCCAGGATGAGCTATTAAAACAGCGCCTCCGGCAGCATGAGATAAATGGCGATGAGGGAGGAGTACCACATAGGACCAAACCCCTCCATGGGATGTATCATCTGATTGAAGTGGCTGAAAACATGAAATTTCACCTGTGGCTGGAAAAATCTTTCCTGAAGCACAGAACAGAGGCTCAGATCAAGGCATCGCATCACATAGAACAAAGGACCCAGGGACCACGGCCCCTGAGATAGTCCATCAAATCGGAGCTGGGTGAAGATGCTTGCTGAGACAACATACACTGAGACGTATCACTAAAAGACTGGGATTGTTTACAGGAACATCCGATCCAAGCATTTTTTGGAAATCCCCAGGTCCCTTTGGGAGACACCACCCAAAGTGGTTGAGAAGAATGAAGCAAAGATCCTGTGGGACTTCAAGTGTCAAACTGACAAACAGCTACTGGCTAACCAGCCAGACATAGTGGTGATTGGCAAGGACCAGGAGAAGACAATGTGGTGATCCCAGCTGACAGTAACATCAGGATGAAGGAGCACAACAGGATCCAGAAGCACCAGGAGGTGAAGGAACAGCTGGAGCAGATATGGAGGGTGAAAGCCAAAGACCTTCCAAAGTGTAATTATTGATGTCATTGTCATGGGACAAGAGTGGGTGACCCCTAATACGAGCTCTCCCACTACCTCCAACCTACAGAACGCAGTGCGAAGCATATCACACAAGCTGCCTTTACTTGAGGTATCTATTTCACAAAACACACCTCTTCCTCCATCCAGATGCCTTTCCCCTCCTCCTTTTCCTCCTCCTCCTCCTCCTCCTGTCTTCTCCTTGACGGGGGTTATTTTGTGTCATTCTCAGCATCTATATCTGCAGGGACAACAGATGAGTACGGCCATTGGCTTCTTCCCCTCTCGCCGGCCCTGCCCTCGTCCAACACAATGGGACTGATTGTCCATGCGACACACTCTCACACACAGAGGGGGCTTTACTCTTGGGCTGAGTGTCGCTCCCCTTACCATATGCCCCCTCTCTCCGCTGGAATGTGATTATCTTCACTCGCTACTGAGTGGAATGACAAAAGGGTAAAAGAGGAGAGGAAGCATCGGCGGAGGCAAGACGGGAGTGAAAGGGCGAGTCAGTCTGTCACTGAGCATGCAAGAGAGAGAGAGAGAGAGAGAGAGGGTGAGGGCGAGAGAGGGAAGGAAAGGAGGATGCAACCAATGCAGCGAAGCGGCAGTTTAACACTAGCCTGAACCTGCCAGTGCAATCCAGAGTGCAGAGCGAGAGAGAGGCAGAGGAGGGAGAGGTCTTCCACTCCAGTCCACCGGTGGGTTTTAATTTCGTCACTGGACTCCACCTTATTGCACACATCGGATGCAACCTCCACTCAGGTTAGTGCTTCGCTCTTTTCAGACCGGTTCACCAACCCGAGCTGCATCCACACAATGCAGCCACAGGGCGTTGGGTTAACGGAGCTGTAGAAATGTGGGTGGTGGTGGTTTGTGACCACAGAGACACTGGAAAATGCTGTTTGCTGTTCTACACACTCACACACACACACACACACACACACACACACAGATATATGTGGCTTACTGAGGCTAATCATTAACAAAGGTGAGCATACAGAACAGAAAGCAAACCAAAGGTCTTGCCACAGTGTGTGTGTGTGTGTGTGTGTGTGTGTGTGTGTGTGTGTGTGTGTGTGTGTGTGTGTGTGTGTGTGTGTGTGTGTGTGTGTGTGTGTGTGTGTGTGTGTGTGTGTGTGTGTGTGAGGGAGCTGTGGGAGCTCTAAGCAGTGCGGCTGTATGGGCTGAAGGTGACTAGTCGCTGTATTTAAGGCGTTGTTGACTCACGGATGAAAGGTGTCTCAAAACCTGACACACACACACACACACACACACATGCACATGAACTCACACATGATTATGCACATGTAGGCTATGGCTTAACTCATTTTGCTGTGATTGTTGTGATCAGCCTCAGTTGTGCTGGTTGAGCTGTGGTAATGTGCACGTATGCATTCATATATATTTGGATGTGCATGTTCTGTTGCTATGGAAAAACTGTGATCTGAAGTTACCTTGTCATTACATCTGTACTACTATATCTTGATAGATGTCACCCTAATTGCCAGAAGTCATGATCATTTTTCAAAATATATTTAGAAAATAATCAATTCTTGCTGGCATATTTTTATTTATTTTTTTATTACACGACAAATGAAACCTTCATGTTTTAGTTCCCTGCTGTGTGTACTCTCTGTAAGTCGTTTGGCTCTGCAGTTGAAATAGTTAATTTTATCTGCAGTAATATTTTTTCTATGCAGCCTCTTCCACTCTCTAAACTCTTGCAGTCAGACAGTGGTAGAGGTGTTAGCAGATCTAGCTGGTCATGCAGGCGAATATTCGTTAGCCACCTGACAAGGCTCCTCACCAGTTCTGTGTGATCTCTCTCTCTTTTTAGAATCATAGAAGTCTTCAGTGCAGACATATGCAGATTAGATGCTTCAGAGTACAGGGGAAAACAAAAGAACATAGTCGCTCAGGCATCACAGAAAATAAAACAGGAAACAAGCAGGTCAGAGTTCAACACTGGTAATGAACAGTCTCATTGTGTATATTCTTGACTGTCAACTTCCTTACGTTGCTGAAAATGGGAGGTAATGGGAGGGGGGGGAAAAAGAACTCCATGCATATCAGTGAAGCAACCTGTCATATGAGCAGCAGGGGCCAGGTCCATTCTCTTTTTATGTAGCAGATTGTTTCTACACAGGAGATGCTAATTCATAATGACAAGTACCTTCTTTAGTGTATGGTCTGTTTCTGCATTTGTCTCCTGATGCACTCGTCCATGTGTCCATGCATGAGTACCATCATACTTGTGGATACAAGTCTGCATCCATCTGTGCCATCCTGAAATTCATCCTTGTCACCTTCTCTGCCATCTTTTTTTCCCCTTGGCCTCAAATTAATTTTATTTAACTTCTCTTCTCTTTAAAGGCTACAAGGAAATGCTGTGTCATTTCCACCTAGAGATCAGTTTGTGGCAGCTGATCTTCTTGTCACTCTGTCAGCTCTGTGTGCAGAGGTCCATCTTTCTGCTGAGCCTCCTGTGGCCAAGACCACAAATGCTGATACTGCTCGACATGGCATTCGACCGGTACAATGGGATTCAGCGTTGTCCGTGTTGTAAGAGAGGACATTTGACCAAAGTGGTGAAAGAATTGAGGAAGGGAGGATATAATTTCAGTTCAAGCGTGACCCTGTTAAAGAGGAAGTTAAAATATTAGTGATCAGTGTCAGTCTCTCTTCCTCCCTCATTAGTCCCTCAACCTCAGCTTCAGGCTTGCCTGCAGTTCTGCTTCAGGTTTACAAGGTTTTCCTCTGCATTCCAGCTCTGCCCTGAGAATCCGGGCTCCAGTGCTTCTAGTCATAGAGCCTCATTCATGCAGAGCACAATGGTCTTGTTTCACACACAAGTTTTACCCACACTGTTTGATTAGCATCATATTCACCATCTATTTACTTCATTCATAATGTAGTGAGTCAGATCTGCTTTGCATTAATTATATCTGTTGCGTACTGATCCTCCAGTGTACTGAAATCAATAAAGGAGATAAACAAAGAGATGTTTAGGGCACATCAAAATGAATAGTCTGTCCATTCGTGGAATTAGTAGATTTATGAGCAGGTTGAAAAACACCTCTCCAGCTGACTTTTGAACGTTTCAAGCCAAGTCGGCCAAAGTCAACCACAAGTTTGAGTCTGCTCATGACCCTTCGCTTTCGTACACGTTTCCTGTGTCATCTTTAGCGGTATTGTGGTATGTTTAAATTCTGATGTTACATACATATTTATAGAGGTCATACCACATGTTTGGAAAATGTAACTCTCATATAACAGTTTGTATTGACCTGCCGGACTATCTATCGATCTGTAATTCTCCAAATCTTATAAGGAGTTGAAAACATTTTGGGTTTTAACATGAGGAACAGCAAGGAACTGATTCCAGAAGGAAGGAACACACACGATTAACAACTCGAGGAAGGTGAGAAAGAAAACACAGGTGACACCATGAGGGCGGGGCCGACACTGACAACAGCGGGGGCAGGAGACTGGAAAGAAAATGCAAAATACAGAATAACTAATGTGGAAACATGATCAAGAGGAGCTTCTTGACAGGGTGAATCAGTTTGAAATGAAATGTAAACAGTAAAATATTGTAGTAAAGACATCCCTGCAGACAATTTAGGCTGACTAACCAAGATCAACTGAGAATTGTTGTCTACAAAATGCGTGTATATGAGAGTACTTTAATGTGGCTGTGCCACTTAACTCATTTTACTAAAATATTACCAAATGCTGTGTCTTTTTTTTCATTGTGAGTTGCTGCCAGGAGCAGATTAAAGACTTACTCATCAGCATTGTTTTGTGAGAGTTTCTCATGTTGCTATTTTTGGCGGTGGAGCTTTATTTTTAAGTTCAGGATGTCGTCCACTTTTGCCAAACTGATGGGAAATTTAGAAGTTATTTTTGTCACTGCTTTTCTTGAAACATTCTGCGTAGATACTAAATGGAAACTCAGCTCAATGTGGCATGCGATTCAACATGACTGAATTAATAGAAGTATGAGGTTGCAGCTGTTGCGTGTGTGTGGTTGTGTGTTGTCTACACACCAAGACTGAAATGGTCTTTTGTGCTGATTATAGGTCACTTTCACTTTATCTGCTCATAATCTGTGAGACATTTGAGATTCTTTTGGCTCATTCTTTTGGCTCAGCATAAAGAGCATGCTGTGAATAAGGACTGTTATTTGCGTATAAAGGTGCTGGTCTGCTGGGTCCCAGTCAAACGTGGTGATTGGGTTGGATTGGATATTGATTGACACATTTGGGAGTTCCTGCCCTGCAGCTGCGATCTCATTTCCAAACTTGAAAGGCAGGTCACGGGTGGGAGGAGGAGTGAGAGTAGAGAGGTGAAAGGGAAAGAGAGAACGACGTAGACAAGCCAAGAAAACAGGTACAATGGAAGGGAAGACTGAAGAGAGGAGGAGGAGGAGGCAATGACTGAATGTCAATGTTATCATGTGTTCTGACTCCAACAATCGATTGTCTTTTGTCAGTGCCCACTGATTAGAGTCCACCAACTCTATGGATCTCAAATACAAGACTCTCATCACTCCTTTTTGCTCAAATGCTATTTTTGCACAAGTTTGTTTTTATACATTAACTCAGTGTCTGCCATCTGACATCTAGAACATGGCTTAAGGCATAGCGACTGTCTTTCCTCCTCTGGATGATAATTATACTGCAGCAATAATTAATTAACCTCGTTCATTTTTCCTTTTGGTTTTTTCTCTCTTTCTGTTTCTTTGTTTTCCCTGAAGAACATACCAGAAGAGTTAACAGGAGCAGGTTTGCAGCATACCCAGTCACTCATTTGGTCTGCCCTCATTAGACATGGGCCAGAGAACATGTTCAGATCAATGCTTAAAGCTTTCGTTCACATGCTGGGGCAATGTATTCACGCTGGGAACGAGAAAGTAAACCTAGAGCCTCTGCACACAATTTATGCATTATATGGAGCATGTGTTCCAGTGAGTGGAATGTGGGAAACAACGGCTGGGATAGGAGTTTCTAGTTTATATAAAAGGAGAATTTCTGGAGGAACCTCGGATCCATTTGATAAAGAAGTCAGTTCATTTCAGTGTAATAAAAACTGTTTTACATCTGCTGTTTAAACATACTCTGCACCTACATGAGGCTTTCGGAATCCTTAATGTGGAGATAAACTGAGCTTGAAAGGTCCTGAACGTCCTGAACATTTGTTATCAGTATTTGCTGAAGAAAAATCCACAAGTTCAAGCTAAACTAATCCCTGTTTCCATATCAACACAAGGTCAACTGACCCAGAGTAATGTCGAAGGGCTAAGGTGTGACAAAAACACACAAAATGCTCAATCAACTCTACATTCCTCTGTCTTTTGACAGCTTGTGATTATTTACAACCTGCAGAGTGTGCTACATGAGGTGTTAGTTGTTAGAGACTACAAAAGAGCTGTAAAATTATTATTTTTATCGAATTATGATCCCATTCAATTACATCCATTGCACTATAGCATAGAAATATTTAATTTATGTTGGTGATGAAGTATTAGCAAACTAGCGTCCGTTTCTGAAACATTCTAAACCCCTCAATATCATGAAGCAGACATGTAAACTTAATGACATCCAGTTACCATGGAGAAGCACTGAGCATCCAGAAAGCTGAATATTTCCCTTGAGAGTTAGTTTGGACCAAAACAAAGCTCAAAGGAGGGTATATGTTGGATTTATGTTTTCCATGTGACACTCTGCTCTAGACTGCAGTAAATATCCTAGTTAAAAGGCTTCAAATGTTTGAAGGACAATAAAGTTCATCATATGTTCTTGTTTGCTCCCTGGGCCTCATCTGGTGGCATTGAACACATTAAAGCGTTACAAGGCCATTTAATTTTCTATCTATTATGCTTGTGACAGAAAACTGTAACTTTGATGAATGTCTGTCAATAATGGAGAAGGAGGTGACAGACGCATCTGGTCTCATTCAGTGGCCAATTTCTATTGTATCAAGCATGAAAACCTCAGCACGCACACACACACACACACACACACACACATACACACATTCACACATATTGTCAGCGTGGCCCTCAGTGTGATTAAAGGGGTGTGACTTGGCATATTAATACATTCTTCCCTCTCCATTATTTATGAGTTTATCTCAATCTACAGCAGTCATGCAAATGAAGCTAAGGTCACTATGAATTCTTTTTTCCTGATGGACAAAAACCTTTTTTTTTTTTTTAAATTTATAGGATCTATTTCTCCTCATTATAGTAGGGTACATGCAGATACTTGACTTTCATTTATGAACTTTAGAATGTAATTTTCTAATATCCATTTGTATTGCAGTAAATTAAAGCAGACATTACATTAAAGTAGGGGTTTTGTGTAATACGGTTGGAGAAAATTAAAATGGGTATGATAGAAATAAAGATAACATGGCTGATTACAGTAGAAAATATCTTTAATGGTAGATTGTTATACTGGCAGGTGGTTAAATATTAACTGCTTGGTTGATTTTTACCTCTCACTCCTCTGTCTCTGTCTACTATTCCCTTCTTCCTTCACCTTTTTCCACCAGTGATTGATACATACAGTGTTCTCACCTCCTCTAATGGTTTGTTTCCTCTTCCCAATCTGTCGTCCCATCCCTCAGAGCGCTAGCCCCTTTTAAACCTTTATTATGGACATGTTTGGAGGGGAATAAACACCTTCAGGACAACCTTAGCCTCCTCCCACAGTCTCAACCCCACCTGGTGACTCAGGTTTCTAGGAACCGGTTTGTACACTGACAAGAACGGCAGTCTGAGAGTTTGATGGATAAAAATACTGTAGTTTGTAGATGATAATCTAGAATATTATTTCAGACTGGACTTGGATTCAGTACAGATGTTGCTAAAACTGAGTTGAAGAGAGATTCAAAGATGGATAACAAGAGGAACGAGACCCAATTGCATTGGAGAGGTGTGTTCACAGGTACTGTAGTCATATCGAGGCAGTGTTTTTGGTTTCGGTGAAGAAATTCCTGACCTGCAGGTACCTCAGTGTCCTATCATCATGGAATACAAACTTTCTGCTCATTATTTATTTTTTTTCTTGAACATTTAAAATACATTTAAATGTTATTTCAATGTTGAAGAACATTGAAATAACATTTAACATTATCAGGTTTAGCCTGCACTGTTGTTTTTGTTTTATCTCCACCATCACCCCAAACCACAGATCACACAAAGCTCCACTTTATGTGATGCCATAAGGATGGTAGAGGTTGTTTCAGGAGAGGAAAAAGCTTTTATTCAGGGAGTAGATTGGATTGTGTAGCTGTTAAATTACATTTTTGGTTCTTTTGGCTTCCATCAATGGAGGATTTGCTGCTGTTTGCGTCCTGTGTTGATGTGTATTACATTCTTGCCGCCAAGCCTAAAGACATGTCAGAGGCAGATTTGTTTCTCAGCTTGCAGGTAATGTTTAATGTAAATCAGACAAAATATATTTATTTTTTCATTTTTCACTGTATCACTGTAAGGAAAAATTATTACAGATTACTGTAAGTGACAATTAAGAATAAAGAAAAGGGGCAAAACTATTGAAATCAATCCACCTTTCTCAGTTCTTCATTTTCTATTTCAGGATCGCTCATTTCTTTATGTGTCACAGTTACTGTGGACTTAGTTCATTGGTTAGTTTCGTTCTTAGTGTGAACATGTTATCGTGGCCTGCAGGGTTAGATAATAGAATATAATACGTGTTAGACAGATGCAAACGTTTTCTCAAAGTTTGTCTTTTGTCCTGAGGTCAGTGTAGGAGGCTTATAGAATTAAAAAAACAGGAAGTTGTCGAACAGAAAGAGGAAGTTTACGGTCAGGCCAGTACCTTACCCATTAAACTCTCCCCATCACACCTCATCATTTAAAGCACTTTCCCTCCCCCCACACCCACATCTCAGAAAGCCATCCTTCATGGATGCTGTCACTTATGTCCTGCTGGACGTCTTCTCCTTTGTGTTTTCACTACGGACATAGTAACACATCCCCCACTTCAGGAAACAAAAGGTTCTGGTCACATGGCAGAGTGAAGGGGGGGCTTACTGGGATGTCTGTTAAGAGAAGTGTCTAATATTAACATAGAGCCTTTTATAAGCTGCTTATGAAAGTTGTTTTCTGAAGAGGAAACATATACAACAGATTGAGTTCAGAGTATGTACAGTATGCAAACAAACACATATAGCTGTGAAGTGTGTGTGTGTGTGTGTGTGTGTGTGTGTGTGTGTGTGTGTGTGTGTGTGTGTGTGTGTGTGTGTGTGTGTGTGTGTGTGTAACAGCAGGCATGCCTGTGATGACGTGGGTCCAGATGGTGGGTGGAGAAAGCCCTCTTTTAATCCCTGAGCCAGGATATCATACCCCCCATCTTCCTACACACACACACACACACACACACACACACACACACACACACACACACACACACACACACACACACACACACACACAGTTATGTATTCCAACACTAACTTTGACTATTTTTCTTACACATGGCACTACCCATAGCACATTGCAGTGAGTGTTGGAGTGCTGATAAATCCCAAAACATAAAATCTTTTATTTCATGTTTTATGTTTTATTTAATTAGCCAGCAGTAACACAAGATCTCTTCTTCCTGCTCAGAAATCCTTTGAACAGTTGATGTTAACATGCTAACATGCTGCATCTTTGCATTACTGTTCACCATGTGGGTTTGTTAAAATAAGCAAGTCTCTGTTTATAATATTTACAGATTATAATATGTACTTCATCAGTGGCGATGACAAAGAATTAATCTAAGAAGGATCAGGATTCAAAGTTCATTATAAAGTTTGAGATGCGTGAGTTCAGTCCAAAGTTATGAACAATCTTGGCTAACGATAAGATAACAATAGATCATAAATAGCATAAAAATAGTTATTAATTCGTTAATGAAAACTGGTTCAACTTTAATGTCTCTTAATGAAGATGACGGACTGAATTTCACTCTGTTGTGATTGGTCAAGTGCAGTCAAGTGCAAAGAAGTTGGATGCAGGCAACTCAGTTTTGAGTGCACAACTGTTGTGTTGTTTAATGTGACTTGCACATGTTGCTGCTCGGTTGTGTGTTTTTGATTGTATAGCTGTGTGTTCGGTGAGGGGGGGGGTAACTAATAGTCACGTGAGTCAATCATTGCTTTTATGACTGTTTCTGTTTCCTCTTTCATCTTTTATGTGCATATTAAAGGGTTGTGTTGAAAGAGTGTCGGCTCTCCCCACAGACGATACCCTACACCTCACAGACACACTAATTAGAGTTTAAGTCTCCATGGACGGTATATGATTATTTATTCTCTGAACAAACACAGGCGTAATCCTGATCTACATAAAAGCAGCTGGCATAATGCTACAAAGCCCAAATCTTCCTCTTCCGTTCATGTCCAGCTTATTGTCCCAGCTGCTGTTTACTCCAGCGAGCCCGTTGGTATTCCTCTCATTCTTCTATTCCTCCTTTTCATCTCCTTTCTCCGTAGAAAAGTACAACGCCCCCTTAAATTCCCTTAAATAAAACATGGGGTCGTCTGAAACAGACTGAAGCTGCTACCTCAGATGCAGGTCGAATGCGAGAACATTCTTCTCTTGTTTAGTTTTTCTTGTATCCTGAATGATGCAGTATTTTTTTTTTTTTTTTGTTACAGAGAAGAAAGACAAAGCTGCCTGTTTCCAGTCCAAGAACTCTGATGAAGAGGCCTGTGTAGCAGTGAAAATCGAACACTCTATAGGTAGGCAGATTCACCTTTACTCACTTTTTGATCTTTAAGCCCAACCTTTTTGAAGATGATTACAGCTGCTGTGGTTAATTCATCTGCTCATAGCTGCCACACAGAAATTGTTCATTTCCTGTGATTCAGGGTGTCACTGATGCATTTTTAGACACATTCTTGATTCTAAATCTTGTGGCATGTGATAGGTATAGCATCTTTGCAACTGAATGAAGATCCAAAGCTCTGTTAGATGTGGGACACAGCATCTGATTCACAGAGGGGGGTGGGAGGGGAGGGGTCACCACGTGTTTGTAAAATCAATGCCACCAGCCTTTTCAGTCTTCTTTAAACCTGTGTAGTGATGAGGATTTTAACAGGGGGGGTACAGGATAATGCTGTGCAGACCGCTGTGAACATGCTTCCCTGCTTATTCAGATGTGTGAAAAGAAGCTGCTGGTCTCGGCTCTATTTTTATGTCAAACTTGTGTGTAAATGTGTGTGCAGCTCTCAGATGACATCAGTGTGATGAATGGGTGCTTTCCTCTGACCACTCGTACATTCTTATTTTTTTCCTGGTACATCCTTTCACTCCTCTCTTGGTCTTTTCATTGGTCCATCGTCTGTCTCTTTCCATCATCCTCCCAATGTTCCCTCCTGTGTTCATCCTGTTGCTCTTCGCTATCGCTGAAGGTTTTTTTCTCCCCTTTTGCCTCATTCTACCCTTCTAAACAAATACTACTGTGTCTACTTGTGTTTCCTGTACTAGTCTCCACCCCACATCTCCCTCAGCTCCCCACAGTTTCGCACCTCCTTACCTCTTGAGTCGGAGCAGACTGGGGTTCTAATCTCAAACTGTTCCTTGGATTAAGGGATGAGGCAGCTTTAATCTAAAAAAAAAAAAAAGTCTGGATTGTTCAACAGAAACTGATAATCCCCCATGTCTGGTGATAATGGTTGTCTGTGGTAAACCTGTCTGTCTCACACAGTGTGGGTGTGTGTTTGTTTCACTTTGTCTAAATATATCTTCTTTGCGTACTCCTCCTACTTGTACTGATTCAGCAAAGCATTTATATGTTTAGCATTGACATAAACTTACTTGCTGATGTGTGAAGATTTCAACTTTTTCATGGTTTCACATCATTAAAGTCTAAAACTATCTCTGAAACTTCACCGCGTCTCCCCGCAGTGAAGTACTTGGTACTCGGTTCTGACCATCTCCATCTTAAAACACAGCTTCATTAGAGGAACCGTTGTAGCTGTGCTATGGAGGCGTCTTTCTCATCTACATGTGTGTATTGACATTACTGTGCATGTATGATGAAGAGCTCCAAGGAGGAAAGTTTTACACGTTACGTGTTTCATTTTTTCAAAACATTATCATAGTCGTTTCATTTCTGTAATCTATCAATTACATTTTTCAGTAGTGGCGTAAGACAACCACAAAAACATTTTGTCAATGGAATTTCCAACTGGTCGAACTGGTTTACAGGGAGAGCAAAATAATACCTGTCATTTCTTGTAACCCTGCTCTGCTTACACACAAGACAGGCTGGTGTTCAATGTTTTTGTGTTAATGTGTACACACAGGAAGTACATGAGTCTCTTCCATATTCACAGATACCACTTATTCATGGCTTTTTTTATACCTATGTAACAGCTTGTACTTGATATATTATTCTATAGATCAGTAATTAGGCTCCGCACAAATAATAGAGAAGCTCTACATTTACTTCCCTATATTTACTTCTGCAAGAAGTTCACTTCATTTGTAGAAATAAGCAATGTCTTGCTGGAACATTGGTTTCATTTTTATTAATAAGCGTATATTTTGTTTGTTACATTCAACTCAATCCATCCCCACTTTTTTCCCCTCGTTTTTCTTGTTTTTATTTTAAATATTTGCACTAGAAATTAGCCTGAGGACGAGAAATAATGTTTGTATTTTAAGCTCTGGGATTCATTTAGATGTCAGCTGATGAGTGAAAACCGGTGCTCAAATCTGCTTCAGGCTGCTTTCCTGCTTCATCAGGTTAACTGATAATGTTGAATTTTCATGTAGTCTCTTAGACAATTTACTGTTCGTTTCTACATGGCAACGATGAAGAGTAATCTTCATTTGGGATGCTGTTTGTAGATGTGTAGCCTTTGTGATCCTCCATTTGGGTGCATGTGTGTGTACTTGTGCGTCTCTGTGTGTGTGGGCGCGTGTGGGCGTCTTTGTACTTGTTGAGCAGCACAAATAGAGGTTGTGTGAACTTGAGCGAGGGAGGAGTCTTCCTCTGCTTTCTGCTGGCTGAGCTGAGCTGAGTCAGTCAGCGGTGGTTCTGTCTGGGAAGATCACATGGAACCTAACCTTACAGCTCTTCAGGGACCCAAAACACTCTCACATTCACAGCACGGTCCCTCACTGAAAATCCACTGTTTCCCTTCCACCTGAAGCACAAGGTGAGTTTGGAATGCTTTCATTCTTCTCACCTTGCTGAGTTTCTCTTGGAGTGGTTGGATTTTATTTTAGATCATCAGAACACATTGATGTATGTGCTTTCGGACCCGCTCCTTTATCTGTAGACACATGAGAGCGTTGTTGTGTTTACCTTCTAAAACTGTCTGACAGTTACCACTTATCTTTATTAATGGGATCAGACAGTCAGCTGAGCTCCATGATGTCTACTTTTTTGTACTTCAACCAGGGAGCGCTTATGAGATGTTTTGTGGACTGACGACTGAGTGTGTGAAGGATTTATTGAGACCGTGTTCTGAATGGACCTCATCTTAGTCAGATATTACAAGTTTTGAAAGCAGAATAAGTCAAAGCCTGCTCCGCTGTTCCCTTGTCAGGTGAGTATCATGCCTGTCAACCCACGAAGCAGGCGTTAATTTCATGCCATTCCAGGCACTCCTCTGCTTGAGGTGATTGAACTGCTTGCAGGGTGGGGACACATGTAACCTACAGACAGGTGTGCCTTTTGTTTTTCTTACCTGTAGCTTTTACGCTGGAATATCGGCACATATTTTCCACGAGGGTGTTTTGAGGAGACAAAGAGTGACACTAGGACGTGTAAAAAGCCAAGTCAGACAAGCCTGCTATCAGGTGACAGCGCTGCTAGGAGGACATGATCTCCTGCTTTTCATGGGGAATGATTTATCATTTTTTTAACTCCAGGTTGACAAAACTTCCATCCACCCATGTGTGCAGTATGATTTAACAATGCAGGAAACTAAAAGACACCGCAAAGGGTTTAAAACCAAACAAATGTCCATCTCTGTAGTCAAATTATTTTAAGGCACAAGTTGAGTTTATCCAGTGTTTCCAAACACGGTTTGTTGTTAGAGATAAAGGATATTTATTGTGTCTGATCCTTTCAGCCGTCTTACTGGTTAGCATCTTCACTGCTGTGCTGTGGTAGAATAGAACGGCTGTGATGGAGCGTGAAGATGAAGCTTAATGCTGCAGCACTACTGCACAAACATGTGCACATGCTCTGAACTCAGGTAAACCACTTTATTGATTCCCTTTAAGGCAGAAGACTCAATCTTTTTTTGATGGAACCCTACCATGCCGAGAGACTAATTCACTGAGGGAGGATGCTCTTGAAGACTCTATAGAAGTGAAGAGAGATCTTTGTGACACCAAATGATGCAGATTCCCTTACAAACCAGAACAGGGTGTTTTGTCTGATCCACACTGCTGTTAACGCCCGGCCTTTGTAAGAGAGCATTCTTTCTAACTTTCATCGTGTACTTTTGCTGTCTTTAACAAGCAGATGAGTTCAGGTTCACTTCACTCAGTGCAGAAATAAATGTTCCAAAGGTAATGTGCTCGTTGCCATAGCAGCAAGTCTCTCTATCGTCCAACAAGGGCAGAGGCGAAGGTCGCTTTGGACTTTCAATGGCCGGCTCCCTATTTCCTGAATTGCATCACTGCTCTGACAGTCTTACCTGCGTAGATTTGCTTATCTCATGTTCGGCAAAAGTCTCTCACCTGTTGGATTCTGTGCAACCAGCTTGGCTCACCGAGATTATTTTATACACATTTGACAGCAAACAATTCTAAGGTAAACATGTTGTGTTTGCAGACATATAAATGTCTGTCTAAAATGGCAGCACAGTGCTGCTGTCAGCCTCCAGCACAGAGGTGATGTACAGATTTGGAGAGGGGTGATGTTTGATGCAGTTAAAAGCAACCCCAGGAACCAGGCCTTATGTGCAACCCCTGCAAACTTGATGCTGAAATGCTGTAAGAATCCTTTATATCCCTTATGCATTCTGCAGGCACAGATTTCTGTTTTAGACTGATATTACATGGTGTGTAACTCACTGCTGGATGTTTTCCCGATGGCTGCAAGAGGAGGCCAGCTGCATAATCAAGAGAAATGTTGAGGCTTTGTTCAGAATTTATTTGTAATTTTGGGGCCATCTTTAGAAATCCTGCATTCCCAAACACAGCGTGGGATCGTTTTGAGTCAGACAGTCTCTAGAGTTGTTGTCTTTAATTACAGTCAGCCTGACCGTAGTTAAAGATGGTGAATGTACGACTCTGTGGTTGTTGTTTGCCCTTTCTGTTTCAGAACCAGAATGATAAAGATCACTGCTGGCAAAGTAAACAAAGGGCCACAAGCTAAGCTGTGCCACAGTCCGTAAACATTGGCTCTGACTTGCTTAGTCACAAAATCCCTTGTCAACATGTTAGCATTTATGCCGTTTTTTGTTGTTTTTTTTAAATCATATTTCAATCATTTTTAGAGATGTTCTTAATGTATTCCTGTCACATTTTTAGTAGTTATTTTTTCCATTTCATGGTCACTGACATAAACATATGAACTTTATAATGATGTAATTTCTTCTGGGGTGTGTGCCAAACAAGCATGTGCTCCCTTAAATCTTCCAAATGTAATTTATAGGGTAGGCGTTACGTGGCACCGCAGTTCAGAATGGCATGTTAGAACACATTTTAAATCTTTAAAACCAGCAGTCAGCTATTTATATACTGACCTTGACCGTGTTGTGGTTTTTGCAAAATTGTTCAGCCCTATTAGCAAGCAGACATTAGCTTTTACCTCTCAGTCTTCCATGTTGCTTCAACATAAAGCACAGCTCTAGACTCTTGTTTTAAAAAGTGACTTAAAAAAATGACTCAATTATAATAGCTGCAGACTAGAAGAAATTTATAATGAAACTGATGAGGCTTATTTTTTGAAGGACTGATAATTTATGCTTGAATATGTAATTAGTCCTATCAATGAAACAAGAGCCTCCATGAATAATTTATACTACAGGAATTAAAAATGTCTCCTTCTGTATTTGTGTGACCGAAGAACACACGGCCTGACGCAAAACTAGAAGTGATACAGACACAAGTTGTCCAAATGTCTAGTTTATGGATCTATTGGCTCCTCCATGACCATATATGGACTTTCTGAGCTGCATGTCTAAATAGTTACAAATCATTGTGTGTGATTGAGTGCCATGTATAAGAAAAATGGACAAAATTAGTATTGGAATACATAACGGTGTGTCTGAGTGCATGTGTGTGTGTGCGTGTGTGTGTGTCTGTGTGGTAAGGTCAAATTTAGGCTACTGTAAACACTGCCAGATACCCTATTAAGTCAGTCGGTATACACACTGATGCTGTGCCAGCTGTGATTAGCTGTTTGAGTAAAAGCCTCACTGTAACTGATCATCGACTGGATCATTAGCCGAATAATCAAGTGAGCCATCTGACACATTCTAAGATTTAATATTTAATTTTGTATTTAACAGCTACTTTGCTGACAATTAATTCATGGCGTGTGCTTTCTGTACAAAATATTCTATGATAAGTCGCCATACGTTTTGGTCTTCTTGCTCATTAAGTATTGTTGGGCTCTTAATAGTTGATGTGTACACATCTACCTCCAAAATAAGAGCAGATGAACCCAGACATGTCATCCTTTGGATTCAATCCGACTACTGGTGCTGTTTGAAGTCTTTTCTTTGGTGCAGTGATGTTTATCTTATGTATTTCATTTGAAACAGAGAAGTTGTGTCTTTCTTACTGTGATCGTCTCTCTCTCTCTCCTTTGCTCTGTGTCCATCAGCTCTAGGCAGAAGCCCATCCTGTGAGCGCAGTAACCCACCCAGCGTGCATGAGTGTCTGAGCCGGGCGGAAAGTGGCTCGTCTATCAACAGCAGGGCCGGTATCAATGGAACAGACCCCGGCAGCAGTCGGCGGTCACTGTCTAAACCAGAAGGTGAATATAACGTCGACTTTAACTAATTAAGCCACATGCATGGGGGGAGGGTCAGTGGAGACAATTGCAAAGATCTATGATTCAGATCTATGATTTTGACCTGCTTCCTTATTGTCCCTCCATGATTGTTTACTTGTCAGCTGAGCAGAAGTATAATATTATTTATTGATACCCAAAGTAACATAAAATAAACTGAAATAAAATTAGATGGATTGAAAGGGAAAACAAGAAATCCACACAAAAGCCTGTCATGGTTCTGGCTTGTCATTAAGCCAGAACCATGACTTGGAAAATAATCACATGATTCGTTTTAACATTATTGCATTATTTAAGCTATACTTGAGCAAATGTAATTACATACATAGAGCATTTCTTAATAAATGCGCTGGCAACCTCTGGGAGAATGAAAACAGGAGTTACATAAGTTGTGTTTGGATCAATGAACCCTGTGTCTCACTCTTTTATTATTTGAGCAGAGTAAATAATCCCAGGCAGATAGGAGAGAGGGCGCCTTTCTTTTTTCAACGTTTTATCGTGCAGGTTTATCACACAGACACAATTTCTAGCCAATAATTTGTGAGAAAAGTAAAATTGCTTATCTCCGAATTTAAGCGTTTCATTCAACGCTGTCCTGCATGCGGTTCATTTTTGATAGCATGTACCGCCCCCTTCAGGTTTAACTCCACATTGCAGTGACATTTCCCACCTGCTTTGACCATCATAAAAATAAATAAAGTCTTCCTCTCTCTTTTCTCCAGTGCCTCCAAAGCCGCCACATCTCCAGAGCCCGGTGACGGAGCTCTCATCTCCTTTAGGCCAAATCCAGAGATCACCATTCAGATCAAGCATGGAGGGAAGAGGAGGAGGAGGAGGGGGAAGAGGGGCGGGAAGGGGAGCTGTGACCCGAGAGAAAGTCAGAGAGAAATCCTCCAAAGTTTCAGACCTCATCAGCCGGTTTGAGGGGAACAGGTAGGATCTCATTATTCCTATTGATGTGTTCGGTTCACAATTGAGATAGAAAATAATATTAGCAAAGTTAATGATTATATAAAAAAAAAAGGTAAGCTGATAGGGGACTCAAGTACCATCCCAATAGCAAACTTGTTGTACAATATTATCCAGTGAGAGTACTGTAGTTCTTGAATATCGCTTTTCACAACTTTCACTAATCACTCTGTCTGTGACCAGCGAAGCTTTATTTATCATGACAGATTGTTAAATTACCCCATTTTAGTTGTTTTGTTCAATCTTTTGTAACCACCATGATGGAAATGTTTCATCTTTCCTCACGTTTCCTATGCCGGTTATTTCAAGTGAAAAAGCAGAAGTCTCTCAATCAAATTCTCCAGCCTGACTCACTGATAGAAGGGCAGACGAGTGCCGTAGACAGAACAAGACGAGATTAGCCTGAGCTTTCCAAGCCAAGCGCTGGCAAGGGGATGAAAACAGATTTGTTCAGACCAGGGGGAACACAGTTCCTTAGTCGCCCGCGGGACGGAACCCGTTACAAGATGAAGCCCAAGAGAACGAGGTAGGATCTTCTCATAGTGATCTGGTGATCTATGATGGCGATTTTTCTTTCACGCAAGCTGTTTTCAGAATTTGCATTTGCATATTCTAATTGAGTACTAAGTGAGAAGCTTTTGTGCAATAAAACCTGGTTTTATGACAGGACGTGTCAGTTTTGATTGCAGTTTCAGCCTTTTTGTGTGCCAGAGAGGCCCTTTGAAAGGTTTGAGAGGCACAACAATGGTGCCCTTGTCCCAACAAACAGTAGAGCCCAAAAAGTATTCAGTCCACAGCAGTGGACCTTATCACACGTTGAAGCGTTGCGGTGAGTTTTAATTGGAGCAAGAGGGTGTCTGTGTTTTATTGAGTGTACAGAGCTGCTGGGATTATCCCTCTCATGGCCTCACAAGAGGGAAAAGAGAAAAGCCCGCAGCCTGTGAGAATTAACCTATTAATATACTTATCTGGTTCACACGGCACTCGACTTCCTTCACGGTGCAAGTAGAGCTGTTTCTGAATTCTTGTCTCATTTGACCTGTTTGAAAACACACTGGAACACTGTGTTTTCAAACAGGAAATATAAAAAGGAAAGAGGAAACTATTATTAATCAGTAACTACCAGTCATTGTATTTAATAGTATTTATTTTAGGACTGTCTTACTGTCATGTCCAAACACCTACAGCACAGACGTGATTCGACTGTGAAGCGTTTCATTGGCCTGTTGTTCCTCTATTTAGGCGTACTTCCTCTTCTATCAAGTTTAAAAGTCACTGATGGTTGTTTTTTTTTTCCAGCTTAGATTACAGTTGTATCATCTTGTATGCATTTACTGATAGAAATTATTTTTGCGTATGATCAGTGGCCAGATTTACAGTAGAGACCAGACGTGTCAGATGGAGCAGCAGCTACGGCTTGTTGTCACGCCGGAAAGGTGATTTAGAGGGAAACAGCTGGACTGATTGTTGGCACAGGATGTTGAGCGTGGTGAAAATTGCACAAACGTGTACGTGTTTTGTGTTTTCTGCAAACATGTTTCATTCATAGTTGCAGAAGGACTGAAGGAAATATTACAATACAATATATAAAGTGGGTGCTCCATGGAAGTAGGGCAGAATCTTTCTCTGGGGAGCCTTGGTGAACCTCTCTCCCCCTCCTCCTGTACTCCTCATTACTGTACCTCTATTCCTCATTTGCTCACAATCACACACACACACACACACACACACACACACACACACACACACACACACACTTCCTCTGCACCGCACCAGCTCTCAGCAGCATCGTAAGAAGTTTGTGCATCTCCACAGTTTTATTTTTAACTCTCCCGCTCACATGCAAAAGGTCTCTGCTTACCGTCGGGGTCCCACTCTCCCTGATCCGTGTGCTGTCTTTGAGAGACTCCTGCTTCCTCTCCCTCAGATTTATCGGTTCTGTTTTGCTCCAGCTAAGTCTCTCTGCGCTCTTATTGTATTGACAGACTTCCTCCTTTACCTTTTCCTCTGTTCCTCCAGCAACACAGACAGCAAGAGAGACGGCTTGCTTCTCAAACAGAGCAGCAAGTCGTCCAACTGCAGCCCAGCTCACCTCACCCACCAGAAGCAGACGGAGACCGGCGGGATTCAGGAGAACCACTCGTCTGACGCGGCCATGCTGCAGGATGCCCACAGCCCGGCATCTAACGGGACCGTGGCACGGATGGAGCCGGACAACAGGAAGGAGGACAAACGGGAGACGAACAATGATAGTGTTGGGATAAAAACTGCCAAGCTGGTAAACGGAGATATGGGGGAAGGGAGCACAGAACAGAGTGACGATCCGTCACCTCCGCACACAGACAGGACTGGTACGCTAAGCGATTCTGAGAATGGGACTCAAAGTGAGAGAGGACATGAAGAAGGGAGCACAGACCATAAGGTTAGTGCGTGTCTGCCGGCTGATTAGCCGTTCTGTCGCCGTTCCGTTCCAGTTATCTGCGGACTGACATCCTCTGCGTCATGACACAGCTGTGTCGTCGTTCCGACTCTGCAGCGTGTGATAGGCAGACGGTCAGCATTTATTTCTATTCTGGCCTTTCAGTGAGATTACATCTTCAAACTAATTCAGATGCACTGCTGTTGGGTTACCAGGGCTTGTGGCTCAGAGGGGTTTTTATTTGAGAAGCTCGAGCAGATGTCCGTTGCTCAAGCAGCTGAGTTCCTGCTCCCGCCACCCCCACATACACACACACACACACACACACACACATGCACACACACACACACACACACACACACAGACTCGTGGGAATCTGCTGTTGTCTCCAGGCTATAAATATAGATTGTAAATATCTCTGGTTCAGATCTTCAAGTACACCATCCCTGTGATATTGTGTGTCTTATTTTAGATATGTATATGCCACAGACTGAGCATTTTATCAGTCTGGACTAAATTCTGTGGCTCTTGGGATTTGATTTCTGCTCAGATTTCAGAATTAGTATTTCCATACATTCGTCAGAACATTGATCTCCACTAATAACTTCAGACTTCAGAAAAAGATCAGAAGTGTTGCAGCGGAGCCAGAGATCGAACTTTATCTTGTATGACGCATTAAGCTTGAAGAGGTTTTTTTGGTTTTTTTACTTAAATATGAATATTGAATGGAAAATATAGCTGTCAGGTCAGTTTTTTGTGTGTGTGTGTGTGTGTGTGTGTGTGTGTGTGTGTGTGTGTGTGTGTAAAATCTTGTTGAGCAGGTTTTGAGGCTACAGTTATACGTTAATTTGCTGATTTTCTGTTCACAAAAATTGCGCAAACATACAGTTTTTGTGAGGTGTCATTTCCCTTATTCTATTTTTTTCATTTCCTGTTGAGACGGCCTTTGCGCCCCACATGATGGGACACACACATCAGTGAAGCAGTCCTTAATAACACAAGCCTGAATTCCAGAAGTGACTGAATTGTTGAACCTTAGTCAGTCAATAAATGCACAATTTGTTCGAATCTTTTTTTTAACTACAATAAATTCAGAAAATGCTAAATTTCTTGTCATTTTCTTGAGCTGTTTAGTTCCACAGCTGCTTATAATGGGTGGTTTGTGATGTGAGTCCAGTCAGGGACATAAGAGAAAGTGGTGAGGTGAAATTCTGTATTTACACACCGTTGAAACAGCTCAAGTCAAGTTTCCATATCGAAAAGCTTCAAGCCTTAGATGGCAATACCATTTACCCATCAATACTGGAAACGATCAATGGCTTTCACACTTCACTGAGCCATTAATGATCAGAGGAAATTTGAGATCTCAGATGTTTCACCCACATCAATGTACCCTCTGTTTTCAGGAGACCAATGAGCAGAAGCTGTTTAAGATCGCCAGCGAGCTCTTGGACACAGAGAAAGCCTATGTGGCGCGACTTAACCTGCTGGACCAGGTGAGGCTCCAGTTTACTCATTTTCTGAGTAAGGGTTTACGTAATAGAATATTCAAACAGTGAGGCCAGTGGAGCGTGCAAACGTGTCTCTATTCCCCTCAAGTGAAATTAAAATTCACTTTTCAGTTTTTTGTCACGTCTCAGTTCTGTGTCATGTTGACTCCTCAGGTATTCTGCGCCAAGTTAATGGAGGAGGCAAATAAAGGGACGTTCCCTGTGGAGGTAGTGAAGAACATCTTCTCCAACATCTCCTCCATCCACACCTTTCACAGCCAGTTTCTGCTTCCGGACCTGGAGAAACGGATGGGAGAATGGTGAGCTTCAGTTTGTAATGGGATGATAGCAGAGTTTTGCATCAAGTCGTAGCTGCTTTGTGTCTTGCACTGAAACAAATGCTCGCCGTCGATTTAAGGTGTGAATGATGACTGTAATCCCTCTCCTGTAAGTGTAACAGCCTCAGGTTTTTACTGAATGCTTAAAAAACTCCCTTCCTGCAGGGCCTCCACACCTCGTATTGGAGACATCCTGCAGAAACTTACACCCTTCCTCAAAATGTATGCAGAGTACGTGAGGAATTTTGACAACGCCATGGAGCTGGTGAAACAGTGGACTGACCGTTCACCTCAATTCAAGGCCATTCTTCTGGAGATACAGGTACCACCCACCAACATCCGGTCATGAGACATGTTTGAGTTTGTGAAAGGACATGGAGTCATACAAAACACTCAATTCTCAAGTTAGGGAAAGCATATCAGAGAAAATATGTTTTTTTGTTTTCTGGACAGAGTCTGGAGGTCTGTGGTTTGCTGACGCTTCAGCATCACATGTTGGGACCCGTGCAGAGGATTCCCCGCTATGAGATGCTGCTTAAGGACTATTTAAAGAAACTGCCTCAGGATCACTCTGACCGCCGAGATGCAGAAAGTAAGTCAGAATATTTATGTTCACTCCTGAGTACCTGCAGCAATTTTTATTCACCTCAGCCTGTTTTAAAATAAACCACATCCTTCATTTCCACAGAATCTTTAGAAATCATCTCCACGGCAGCAACTCACTCTAACAGCGCCATCCGAAAAGCTGTAAGTACAGATGTTTTGGCCAAGACCAGAGTTTTTCTGATGCATCAGCAGCCGACCAGAATGTCCCATCTAATTTTAGGAGAATTTGAAGAAACTGGTAGAGATATACGAGATGCTGGGGGAGGAGGAGGACATCGTCAACCCCTCAAACGAGTTCATCAAAGAGGGACAGATCCTGAAACTTTCGGCCAGGAACGGCTCGGCTATGGAGATATACCTCTTCCTGGTGAGTGAAACCCCTCCACTTTCTCATCTAACAGAGGACACGGCTGGGAAATATGCTGCAGCGAGACTTTGCCTGCAAAACTTAATTGAAACGAGTGAATCATTTTAAGCCAGGAACACCTCTGTGAGGATGCTCTGGAGGCCCATGAACAAATCTCTCAATTACCAAGATTGCCAGATGATGTGATTACGTGCTGGCTATGTCTTATTAGCTCCAGCTTGAATGTTTCCCGTCTGAGTAATTCAGACTACCTGCCGTGTGAAAAACTGTCCCCCTTTGGAGGACAGGGTCGCTAGAAGCGGAATAGCACTGATCCATACTCTTACACTGCCATCAATACACTGTTTTGTGTGTGATTTTGATCCTAGTTCAACAACATGCTGTTGTACTGCGTGCCCAAATTCAGCCTGGGAGCCACAAAATACACAGTGAGGACACGGATCGGCATCGACGGCATGAAGGTGGTGGAGACGACCAACGAGGAATATCCTCATACCTTCCAGGTGTCGGGGAAGGAGCGGACGCTGGAGCTACAGGCCAAGTATGTTATGCAAACATTTCACACATAATGCAATTAAAGCTCTTTAAAAAAAAACTCCCAGCCCTGCCCACGTTAGAAGTCTATAATTGTCTGTCATTTGTACAATGTACAGTATAATTTCACATGGAAGATGACTCAAACAAGCACACACTGAAATAAATAAAGCCTGTGGCCACAGCTAAGTGCTATGTTGGTGTGAGAAGAACCGGAAGACCATTACATAAAGTTATGTTTTTCCTCCTCAGGTCAGAGCAGGACATGGCAGACTGGATTAAGGTACATGCAGCACACATGTCGCTTTTAATGCGTGTTTGAATCAGGGAATGCAGAAGGAGTCACACGTGGGTTTGATCTCTTTCCTTTAGGCTTTCCAGAGGACCATCGATGTCTTCCAGCAGAGAAACGAATCGTTCAAGAGCGCCTTGAAAGAGGAGGAAGAAGTATCAGTAAGTCACGTCAGTGTCACACAGAAAGTAGTCACGCCCGTCTGCAGTCGTACTGAGTCGTGTTGTGGCTTGAACGCAGAAAGCAGAGCTGGGAAAGCGTGCCCCCCGCTGGATCCGTGACAATGAAGTGACGATGTGCATGAGGTGTAAAGAGCCTTTCACCGCCCTGACGCGACGGAGACACCACTGCAGAGCCTGTGGCTATGTAAGTCGTGTTGATATAATTTTCTATCTGTTTACTTTTTGACCAAAGAGCTCAAATATTGGTGAAATGAGTCAACCTTAAAAAAAAAAAAAAAACACCCACAGGCGTTATTTTTTTCTTTTTTAGTGACTTTTTCTTGTCTTTAAATTATTATTAATATGGATTATTTCTTAATAAGAAATATGGTACAGATATTGAGAGTGGCTCATTTCTTACCCATCCCATCAAAATGTTTCAGTTATAAAACATCATGTTCTTCACTCAAAATAGTAGAAAACTAAATATTAGTCTGACTAATTGTTTTGGATTGGTTAAACATGTGCGGTATCCTAACTTTGAGAGTGATGAGGATTGTCTCTTCCTCCTCCCTACAGGTGGTGTGCTGGAAGTGTTCCGACTATAAGGTGCCGCTTGAATATGATGGCAAGAAGATGAACAAAGTCTGCAGAGACTGCTTCTCCATTCTGACAGGAGAAGGGAAGACCGAGGGCAAGAAGAAGGGCATCCTGGAGGTGAGCAGGATGCTTCATACACAGAGACACACATGCTGGCTTCCTCATTATGACATAATCAATCTAGATATATACAGTTACCTCCTGTTGAAATAGTGTTGCTTTTTACTGATCCAGTTCTAATCTGTGCAGATCGAGGCAGCTCAGTTCACGGACAGCAGCATCATTTGTAGTTTCCTGCAGTACTGTGAGAAGAACAAACCATGGCAGAAATTGTGGTGTGTCATTCCTGAGAAGGAGTCCCTGGTGCTCTATCTGTACGGAGCGCCGCAGGTATGACACCAAGAGCAGGAAGCGAAACGTGAAAGCCTGAATGAACTAAAAAAAAAAAAAAAAATCTTCTATTCTCACTGCAATCTCTTCTTCTCTGGCCACTCTCCTCAGGATGTGAAGGCCCAGTGTACTATCCCCCTCCTGGGATACTCAGTGGACGACAGCACCAGGCCCTCGGACCTTCCGGCCAGCTTCCGCCTTTCTCAATCCAAATCCCTCCACAGCTTCGCTGCTGAAAGCGAGGAGCTGAAGCAGCGCTGGCTGAAGGTGATTCGAGTCGCAGTGAGGGGAGAGACGCAGGAATGTCCTCAGACCAACGACGGCAATACTAATACGGACAACAACAACACACAGGAGGTGGCTACTGATAGCACTTAAGGGCGTGGTGAACTGCTGTTGGATGCTCACAGTAGAAACAATATGTGCAGGTGTGTGCACGCACACAATACAAATGCACAGTCTCCATGTTGTCCTTAAATCCAAACCTTAAAGCTTACCCGTGCTGGACAAGCTGCCTTTCCTTTCCATCCTCCTGCATCATTTCCTTCGTGGATTTTTTTATGAAGTCAAACTGATGGAAGTGTGCTGTATTACTGAAGGACGGTCTGGGACAATCAACACTAGAGCGCAGTGGCCTCAGGATTGATTTAGGACAGGAACTATTAAGGACAGCCTGTGTCAGTTCCTCTTGAGCTGGGGGAGACGACCGCTGACGGAAGGCAGCACCCTGTAAATGATAGAATTCGAAAGGAAAGGACAAAACTCAGAAGTCTCCTGGTGCTGTAGCTCAACTCTGTACCTGTAGGGCGTCAATTGTTTTCTTTTCAAAAAGGAAAAAATTGTAATTTCATAGCTGAGATTGACAAAAGGTGATTGCGTAAATATGACTGGGAGCAGCAGTTTCTGAATCCACTGGAGGGATTATTTGTCTCATCAAGCCAGCCGTCCTGTCGGGTTTCCCCTGTGTTGCCGGGGATTTGGACGGGATTTCTAGAATACACTAGAATACCACAACCGGACCCCAGAGCAGTAGAAGAAAATATTTTCATGTACAGAAATCAGTCTGAAATGTTTCGATAACAGTAGCATAGAAGTATTTACAGTATTCCTGTTTTTCTTTGCTTGAGGATGATTCCAATCGGAAAAACATTCAAGTGATTTGAAAGCGACGGTCTCGCCGTCCTCTCTCATCCCACAATGAAAAATCATTGATCTCGATGCACGTTGGCCGATATGTCTGCAGCCGTCTGTGACGTCTCTGAAGCAAACTACCGTAATCAAAGCAGTTTTATATCTGAAAGATGACGACTGCAGGAGAAATAATTGGTCCCAGGTCTAAAATACCAGTTTCAGATGGTGCTAAAACACTCATTTACTTTATATCAGAATGGCAATACCTATTGTGATACCAGTTAAACAGTTTCTAGATAAAATAACCGAATGTGAACGCCTATAGGATCCTCAAATGAAAGAAATAGCCAGAGTAATTCAAAACGGCCTCCGGGAAAGTGGTGTTACTTCTCCACAAAACGCTGGACAAATTTAAAATCACAAAAGAAGTAAACATACTAGATATGACTACAGTATACTGAATTGTAGAATTCCCATAAATGTTTTACTCTAGATTTTTGAATTCTCGAGTAAAACACGCGTTAAAATCCTCCAACCAGAAGATGTTGATGGCAGCTGGATTCGTTCTGGTCTGTTTCCATTGTAAAATGAGGTGTGTACTTCTTTAAAAGGTACAAAAATATAAGTAGAAACATTACATAAATCTCTGGTTTCACCATAATTACTGTCATTCACACTTGACCCTACAACCCTGACAGAACTGTGTGTGATAAAATCCTGATGTTGGTAAAAACTTTATCCATCTGAAACAGATGGATAAGTTAAATTGAGAGATGAGCAGAGAATCGTCATCGTCCTCGTGTAACAACGGTTTTCCATTTAGATGTAAATGCAGCACAATCAGATATAGGAAAGCTGGTGTGACAAATGTAAATGTGTTTTTAATGCTGTAATTAATTTTATTTAAAGTAATTTATGGAGTACGATAAGCATGATTAAAAGCAGCACAAAGTTGTTCCCTCGTTGTCAAATAAGATCTTTGAGGTTTTTTTTGTTTTTTTTCCCAGAGTAGATTTTTCCACAGACTCCTCAAAACATGCTACTAGTGAGCCAGCCGGTCATGGACGGAGTCCTCATCCTCAGTCCACCCCACACCCCATGCCAGATGCTGTTCTCAACCCTCTGAACTCTGTCCTCCCCTCAGTATTGCTAAAACACAAGAGCACAAAACTTCCCATTCCTTAAGATCTGAATGTTCATCCAGGTTGTTTTATGAATCCACCCTCCCTAAAGGTGTAAGAAGCTGTGCACTTTAACGTCTTTTAAAGTTTACCTTCAAAGAAAATAAAACCAGATTAAATGATTTAGCTTGATTTCATGTCATACATCACCGCTTCAGTGACTTGACTTACAAATTAGAGACAGTCATCGGCAGCATGTCTGAAAAGAACTTGGTATCAAAACTCTTAACAGAACATTCCTGTTCTCACCTGAACACTTCAAGAAATAACTCCACATGAAAAGAATTTTCAATTACCTACAAAACGATTTATTTTTAGTTTATAATTACTAGTATGATTTTGGCAGTTTGTTGCATGTTGTGTGTGTGTGAGCTATAAAAGGTGTGTACCAGATTTAGAAACATTTATTTTCACAAAAACTGGAGAAAAAGGAGAAATGAAACAATCTAAACAAAATCAAATTCTCATAAGTAAAAAATCCTTAAATGTGTGAAACAAGTTATTCTTCTTTGATGAGTGCTGCTTCAGTTTTAGTCAAATCGTCACACAGAACACACCAAATGATGTGATGCAGTTTACATCTCAAAACGCTCAGAGAGTAGCTTTGAAATATAGATTTATGCCAGAAAAAGTCTTTGAATGAAAGTCCACCGTAGTTCAGTTTTTCCCGTGTTGCTGAGCAGAAACTTTCATCACATCTTTATCATTCATCATCTTTGTACTCGTGGGCGTCTGCCTCAGCTCTTAGGCTGTCGGAGGAGGCCACGAATCCTGCGGACCAGGGCCTGGATGAAGGTGTAGCGGGAGCGGACCTGACTGTACAGGCCTTCCACCTCCAGCAGCTTCCTCTGCAGAGCCTCTCCGAAACCTGCAGCCATGTCGTTCTTCAGCTGCTCACACAGAAGAAAGAGGGATCGGGAACATTGTAGGTGGTAAAAACTTGGAAACTTGGACTTCGTTAGCGCAGCTATCTATTTCTTACCATGTCGAGGTCTTGCTGGCTGAGCCGGGACAAACCGAGACCACGACCTCCACTCGTCTGCAGCCCACCAAACGATTCTGAAAATACGGAATATTTAGATCAAATGTTTCCATCAAGTTCAACGCACTCATTTCCAACTTTGGCTCAAATGTCGATTATAAAGAAATATCTCTCTCACCATCAGCGAGTCGTGATTTGTACAAACTGGCTCCAGGCAAGAGAGTGTCTTTAAGATCAGTGGGGGTGCAATGCAGCAGGTAAAACTCCAGGTGGCGCCACAAAACAAACAAACAGGTCTCAATAACGTCTGAAGAAGATTCAGGTCAAGGCATTTTCTACAAGGTGCTTATTGGAGAACTTCCCAAGAGACACATAAAGCAGCTCACTGAATAACAATAAAGGAATTGATTCTTTAATTCTGATGTTATAAACAGGTATTTAAAATAAACTGCTGTAATCAAACACTTAAGTCCCGGGACATCAACTGTGCCAGCAAGAGATCAAAGGATACAAGAGCACAGGGCCAGCAGCTTGGCTCTGTTGTTGATGAGCTGGACCAGACGTCTCTTGGCCAGCAAACTCCTTTGGACTGATGAGATTTTCTCCACCCCTCCGGGACCCGACACCAAGCCCTGGCACAACTACAGATTACAAGTCTGAAGTTAGAATTGCAGATTGGATTCAATAAGTAAGGAGCAGTCACTTGCGCATATTCTTGGTTTAACTCAAATGTTAATTTTCATTCATTAATTGTGATTTAATGCGCTGGTCCATCGTCACCTCTTTGAGCTCATCTGGAGGCAGCTGATCCAGGGTCTGCAGCTTGCCCAAGCTCTGTCTGTGACTCTGGTGGAAGCGGAAGAAATCTGCAGCGCTGTTCTTCAGCAGGTACATGACCAAACCCAGGCTAGGGGCACGGGAATACGCCATGGATGGCAGAGCAGACGAAAGATCTAAAAAAAGATTAATTTATTTTCTTCTCCTGTTTTCAAAATATATTTCCTCTTCCTCAGTGTCGGCAGGACATCACTGACCTGAACGTCCTCCTTCCCTTCCGGCAGGTTCGCTGCCCGATGGGCTGAAGAGGCAGATGCTGAACTGGGCCTGGGCTGAGCTCTGCAGCAGCAGAGTTTGGCAGTACTCCATGATGTTAGCGCACACCTGAGTCAAGCGGACACAACCTCAGGCTAGTGGCAACAGACTACTGATGACTCATCACGAATGTGGATAGTCCAAACAGGATATTTCAGTGCTATTGTTCCATTCCTTTTGTAAAATCAACACTGTCTATCAGATGTGTGGAATATGGGAAAGGACAGACACCAGGTCTTCTTCCCAGGAACACATTACTTCATTTATACAATCTGTCTCACCTGCTGCATGGCCACCTCCATCACCTCTCTCCTGTCTGCAGGGTCTCCTGGTGCAGCGATCTCCGCTTGCTTCAGCAACCTCTCCCGCTCGCTTCCTGCCAGACGGGCGAGCAGTGACAGACTCAGGCGCTGAAAGAGAAGAGCATTATAATTAAGTGGGCTGTTACCACACTGGGATGGGTGTGCATTAGACTTAGCCGATTCCAATAACTGATTGCTGCTTCTCGTGGCTGACACTAATAAAATGATACCAATAATTTCATATTTTCAAACTCTAGAAAGTAAAAAGTGTAAGCTTTAACTTTAAACCACTATGTAGCGCTCACAGCTTTGACATCATGAGTTCTTCTTCTTTTGTTCTTTGATAAAGCAAGAACCAGCTTTAAAGGTGCATTCTACTGTACGGGGGATGTAGCTATGGTGACTATAACTGCATTACTGGCTGATAAACTTATTATTGGGCTGATAATTCATATCTTGCATATTATTGAGCTATCAAACCTGGAATCTGTTTATGTGACCCTGGAACTCTGGAAGAGCAGCACTGTTGACCTCCCCACTCGTCTCAAGGGCACCTGAGAGACCAAGCATACATGGTGAAAACCATTCACAGTGTGTGAAAGTGGCAACATGGTTTACAGTAGAAATGGGCAAAGGTTGTTTCTTCGTCTACCTGGCAAAGCAGTCTTACTGATGATGCCAGTAAGCAAAGACAATTCCTGCAAAACTCCCATACTGAGCTCCTGACAGCGTAGCAATGACTGAATTGTGTCAGCATGGACTATCAGCCACTGGAGAACCTACACACACACACACACACAAACACATACACACACACATAAAGCAAAAAAACAAGTTAGAATGCTGTGTTCAACTACGATATACAATAATGTTTAAGTGTGCACAATCAATCGCTCAATCGCTGAAGAAAAAAGTTGTTCTTGTATTGTTAGCATTAGTTGCGTTTACCTGCGCTGCCCCCTGCTGGTGGTTCATGGTGGTGGACGTAAGGACGACCTGAAAGAGCCTCAAGGTTGGTAAGAGGATCTGCCTGTAGCGGTCCATAGGGCTGGGGATGAAGCCTGATGGATCCCTCATCATCCTGTAGACCAAAGAAGGAACAGACACACACTTATTTAAACTATATACACAGCCCAAAAGAACACAAGTCATTTGAACAAGAAGTTTTATAAATTAGTGTTAAGATTGAAGACTAACTGATTGGACAATTTCTTCGAAACAAGCAGTTCATAAACAAAACACAAAAAAAAAACATTTATAGAATAAGAAAAGCCATCTTGGAAGTTACAGCACCATCTCATTCCCGTCTTTTCATGACTCTACCTGTGTGCATCGCTGTCAGGTATCATGTCAAACACCTGGCACTCTATCAGCTGTGCCACCAGCCCAGAGCGCAGCAGTTCCACGGCTCCCTGACCCGTCTTAGCAACACGAGTCAACAGGGCCTGAAAATATGCATTGTAATATATAATTATAACCAGTGCAAAGTGTAAGCGTGTTTGTTTCAGTGCACGTCTCCTCACCATCTTGCTCTCATAGATGTAGAGTGGTTTGAGGAGGGGAGGCTGAGGTGTGAGTAGGCTCTGCAGGGCGACATCGTCCTGTCTCAGGCTCTCCACTAGCGACCGCAGGTACCCGCTGTTGCAGATGTAGACAAGCCACTGATTCTGCCGGTCTATGGACAGGATACGGTCCAGCACTGCCAGAGCTAACATCTAACAGAGGTGGAGAAGGGACGAGAATAAAGCAAGCAGTGACAGTAAAACAAAATAAAAGCACGGCCAAGAAGTCAAAAAATACAGGTGTATACTACATAGAATAAATTCCTGTTATTCATGATGAAGATCACACCAGAATTTTCTAGATTAAGTTCATTTTAGTCCCTCCATTGGTTTTGAAAATGTACTTTCACTACATATTTGGAACTATATCAAACCTAAACACAGCACTGAAGTCCTACTTTTGTTGTTTAAAACCTACCCTGCTGATCTCGTGGCCATCGCAGGCGTCCCGACACACCACCTCCATGAGAGCCTTGCCGTAGCTTTCAATGATGGAGAGATTCTCTCTCTGCAACTTTGAGAAGCCATCCTCAGGCGCTGTGAGGCGCTCCCACATCGCTTTCCCTGCTACAGTGATAAAAACAATACATTTTCTTCACACAAACCATTTAAACATCTTTATGTTTGTATTTCATGAGGCTTCTGTGCTGTACCTGTCTGCAGAGTATCTGGTTCTTCAGGTTTCTGGGCGATTTGAAGGTAGTACAGCAGAGAGCCATACAAGTGAGCCCTTAGACGCTGATATCCACCTCCTTGAAATGTAAAAAGGACAATAGAGTTAACCTAAAGTTTCATCAAAACTACATCAAAACTATTCAATTTTCTTTTTTCATAAGTCAAAACGCTTTAAAGTCACCACTGACCAGTGCAAAGGATGAAGTCCAGCAGCTTACGCAGAACCAGGTGCAGAGCAGAGTTGGCGATGGAAGCAAAGCCTGAAGAAGCTTCTAATCCCACCCCCTGCTGCTGCTCAGACTGCACTGATTGGCTGAGGTGGGCAGTCAGAGTGAAAACTGCTCCAGCAACGATGGGCATCAGTTCTCCAGCTGCATCATCAGACAAGACCTGGATAATACAAAGGATGGTTAGGAATTAACTGGAAATAAAGCTATGACACCCTGAATTATTCAAAGTGTAGCTAGCCAGTTCTCTTTAATAACTGCACCAAACATACATTCTTAATAGGAGTTTGACCCTCTATGTGACTAGTATTCCTTCTGACCTTATCGTGGAGGTCCAGCAGCAGCTCCCTGATGATAAGCTGCCTGTCCTCAGCAGGTATAAGATCAGCGGGGCAGGCGATCAGCAACGTCTCTACCAGGCTCCTCCAGGATCGCAGAGCATGTCGCTTCGCACTCAAACTCCGACGCACGCGATTACGCTCCACTACCTGCTGCAGGATGGAGTTCACCTCCTAGTTGAATAAACACCGGGATAGAGAGAGAAGAAAAGGCAAAACATTTTCACGTCAACTTTAATCATAGCTTCAGAACTGGAGAGGCCCTGTGGCCTTTTCAACCACACCACCGGCCAAACTGAGTCAATTTTAATTTAAAGGCATCAAACCACATTTCAAAAGCCTCACATGCTCCTAATTACACAATAATTCAATTACTGTAGTCCCATTCCTTCTAGTTCACGTACCTCCATTAAGAGCGGCCTCTGCCCAATGGCTGCCAATCCTTGTAGCGCATTGACCTCAGCAACCAGGACTCTATGCAGCAACTTAATGGAAAATTGAAGGACAATATGATAAACTGGTGGACAATGAAACATAAAAACACCAGCAGTGATTGGAAACCCACCTTGACATTACACACGGTGTGTCCTTGCTCGCTGACATGCTCACAGTTGGCGATCACCTGCTCAATCTGAATGCGCTCAAAGAAGTCCAGCTGCAGTAGCTCAGGCATGTCCTGGCTGAAGTCGATGGAGTCCAGCACACTCAGCAACTTCCTGCGTACTGTTCACATCAACCCAGAACAAGATGAAAGTAAAAGTCAGCAAATCTGGTACCATTTTAAGAGAACATGAATTTTAATTGACATTTTGAATACATTAATTAAACCCTGTCAAGCTGCCAAGTGTTGTAATTAGGTAACAAAATCTGATGTAAATGCATAACAAGGTGACAAACCTTTAGACACCGTGTCAAAGTGAAGGAATCCACTGACTGATCTGGTTTCATCCTCCATGCATAATTCTCCATCAGCTAAAACAAACAATTACGTAGTTGAATTAATCAGCTCTGTGGACAAGGCTGCGAATTAGCCACAGACGGATCAGGCTTTGGCAAGTTTATACCAATGAAATAATTCATTTGTTATCAAAATGAATAAGTTACAAGATTTAACATGCACGATACCTGTATGCTGAGTGTGTGGTTGGTCATCCAACAAGAGGCTGACGAGGCGTTGTGTATGCGAACGCTGGCGGTTCAGTGACGTCACTCTCAGTTCAATGGCAGCGGTTTTCATGAGCCAAGACATCTGGGATAGGGCAGCGATCTGATTGGCTGACGGGCAGAAACAGGAGTCAAGTCAAACATCACTATTCACTCTATTTTCACAAACACAATTTGTCGCTTTGTAATATTAAACTAATTTCCTTTCAGCTAAAATATAGCACAGCCATTGAATTTTAGAATGTTCCACATTTCCTTTTTCCTGCTGTTTATTCATGACTTCCCTAATACTCACTCGGCAGAATGAAGGGTAAGTGCCGCAGGTGAGAGAAAAGGAAGTCCTGGCTGGTCCTTAAATAGCGCATTGTGGGTCCAGATGTTTCTGGGCAGGCACACAGCTGGTAAATCACCTGAAAGACAGGAAGCAAGACAACACTAGAAGATTTGTGGTAAAATTCTAAATACCAAGGGCCTGAAGATACAAAAATAAGCAAAATGAAGAATCCAATTCTGATGCACATTTTTGGGGATCCCATAAAGCACGATTGAAATTTTGTAGAAATTTCCATTCGGCAGTATCTGTAGACCTTCATATCAAGGTGCCAAGTTTTTTAGTGTGTTTTGATTAGATGATGAAGATACCTGGTAGCAAAGCTCAGCCAGGTGGGGGGCCTGCTGGATGAGTACAGGTCCAGATCTTTTCTCGGTGCCCCTCTGCAGCAGACTCAGGATGGCATGCAGGCAGCTCCGAGGACATCCCAACACACCTGTAACATATTTATTCATTCAGTTTATTTTCTTCTTTCCAGACATGTTACTACAACAGATTTCACTTTAATCAGTGTTGGTACATCAGCAACAACATCTGAAAAGAAAAAAGGGTTGACGGGTAGAAGCCGTTGGCTTTGTAAGGTTCCCGTGCCCTAAATCAACAACATCTCTATCACTGCAGCACATTGTCAACCAATTCATACATTGCGTGTCACAAATCAATTTCAATTATTTTATTCTGCTACATTGTTGCTTTAATCCATACATTCAGTCCAATAGGCATGCATCTTTGCACACGTCTTTGTCAGTTCTTGAGAAGAGTCCAAATTTTGTTAATGTTCATTTTGTTATCCATTTCAAGGGTTGTTTCTGGACAATTTTATGGTTTACTTAGCATTCCTTTCCTTTCCACTTTCGTAGCAGTCATAACATCTTGCATGTGCTCATTTACTGCACAAAGGTTACAGTGACATTTGTTTCACAGGATTGACAACATGAAGTTTAATTTGCCATAACAGTGCAGTCCTTTAACCATCATTCACGTCAGAAATATAACCTTGCAAAATCATGTTTTTAAATGTTTTTTTAAAGGCAGTTAGAGTTCCAATACTCCTAATTTCATCGTCCAGTTTATTCCAATGTTTGACGCCAGTGAACAATAATGAAAAATTTTTTAATGTTGTTCTTGCTTTCTTCTGTACAAATGCTGTGTTTTCTCTTAGTTGGCAATTGGATTCATTAATGTGTATTTGTGATAGTATATTTTGAGGTAAATAGTTATTGGCTGCTTTATGCATCAGTTGTACAGTTTTATAGCTTATGATGTCATGTATTTTCAATAGTTTAGATTTAATAAATAAGTAGTTTGCGTGAGCTCTATAATGTTCATTGTGAATAATTCTCAAGGCTCTTTTCTGGGTCAGAAATAAAGGTTACAAGCCACTTTTATATGTGTTTCCCCATACTTCAGCACAGTACTTCAGATAGGGCAAGATTAGTGCACAATATATTATATGGAGTGCCTTCTGATTTAATAATTTTTGAGTTTTCCAGAGTATGGATACACATCTGGCTAACTTTATTTGCAGTTGTCTTAAATGAGGTTTCCAATTTAGCATCTCATCAATAATCACTCCTAGCATTTTAAATTCATTCTTCTTCTTTTCCTTTTTGGCTTTTCCCTTCAGGGGTCGCCACAGCGAATCAACCGCCTCCATCTAACCCTGTCCTTTGCATCCTCTTCTCTCACACCAACTACCTTCATGTCCTCTTTCACTACATCCATAAACCTCCTCTTTGGTCTTCCTCTAGGCCTCCTGCCTGGCAGTTCAAAACTCAGCATCCTTCTACCAATATATTCACTATCTCTCCTCTGGACATGTCCAAACCATCTCAGTCTGGCCTCTCTGACTTTATCTCCAAAACCTCTAACATGTGCTGTCCCTCTGATGTACTCATTCCTGATCCTATCCTTCCTGGTCACTCCCAGAGAGAACCTCAGCATCTTCATCTCTGCTACCTCCAGCTCTGTCTCCTGTCTTTTCCTCAGTGACACTGTCTCTAGACCAAACAACATCGCTGGTCTCACCACAGTTTTGTACACCTTTCCTTTCATTTTAGCTGAAACTCTTCGATCACACATCACACCTGACACTTTTCTCCACCCATTCCATCCTGCCTGGACACGCTTCTTCACCTCTTTTCCACACTCTCCATTGCTCTGGACTGTTGACCCCAAGTACTTAAAATCCTCCACCTTCTTGATCTCTTCTCCCTGTAACCTCACTCTTCCACTTGGGTCCCTCTCATTCACACACATGTACTCTGTCTTACTGCGGCTAACCTTCATCCCTCTCCTTTCCAGGACAAACCTCCACCTCTCTAGCTTCTCCTCCACCTCGTCCCTACTCTCACTGCAGATCACAATGTCATCTGCAAACATCATAGTCCATGGAGATTCCTGTCTAACCTCGTCTGTCAGCCTGTCCATCACCATAGCGAACAAGAAGGGGCTCAGAGCTGATCCCTGATGCAGTCCCACCTCCACCTTGAACTCCTCTGTCACACCTACAGCACACCTCACCACTGTCTTACAGTCCTCATACATGTCCTGCACCGTTCTAACATACTTCTCTGACACTCCAGACTTCCTCATACAATACCACAGTTCCTCTCTGGGCACCCTGTCATAAGCTTTCTCCAGATCTACAAAAACACAATGCAGCTCCCTCTGGCCTTCTCTGTACTTCTCTATCAACATCCTCAAAGCAAATACTGCATCTGTAGTACTCTTTTTTGGCATGAAACCATACTGCTGCTCACAAATGCTCACTTCTGCCCTTAGTCTAGCTTCCACTACTCTTTCCCATAACTTCATTGTATGGCTCATCAGCTTTATTCCTCTGTAGTTGCCACAACTCTGCACATCTCCCTTGTTCTTAAAAATGGGCACCAGCACACTTCTCCTCCACTCCTCAGGCATCTTCTCACTATCTAAGATCCTGTTGAACAACCCAGTCAGAAACTCTACTGCCACCTCTCCTAGACACTTCCAAACCTCTACAGGTATATCATCAGGACCGACTGCCTTTCCACTCTTCATCCTCTTCAGTGCTCTCCTCACTTCATCCTGGCTAATCTTTGCTACATCCTGGTCCACAACAGTCACCTCTTCTAGTCTTTGTTCTCTCTCATTTTCCACGTTCATCAACTCTTCAAAGTACTCTTTCCATCTTCCCATCACACTGCTGGCACCTGTCAATAGACTTCCATCCCTATCCTTAATCACCCTAACCTGCTGCACGTCCTTCCCATCTCTATCTCTCTGTCTTGCCAGCCTGTATAGATCAGTCTCTCCCTCCTTACTGTCCAACCTAGCATACAAGTCATCATAAGCTTCTTGTTTGGCCTTTGCTACCTCTACCTTCACCTTACGCTGCATCTCCCTGTACTCCTGTCTACTCTCCTCAGTCCTCTCAGTGTCCCACTTCTTCTTAGCTAACCTCTTTCTTTGTATACACTCCTGTACCTCCTCATTCCACCACCAAGTCTCCTTGTCTACTTTCCTTCCAGATGACACACCAAATACTCTCCTACCTGTCTCCCTGATCACATTAGCTGTAGTTGTCCAGTCATCTGGAAGCACCTCCTGACCACCCAGAGCCTGTCTTAACTCCTTCCTAAAGGTCATGCAACACCCTTCCTTTTTTAGCTTCCACCATTTCGTCTTCTGCTCTGTCTTTGTCCTCTTCATCTTCCTCACCACCAGAGTCATCCTACACACCACCATCCTATGCTGTTTGGCTACACTCTCGCCTACCACTACTTTGCAGTCACTGATCTCCTTCAGGTTACATCGTCTACACAAGATGTAGTCTACCTGTGTGCTCCTACCACCACTCTTATAGGTCACCCTATGTTCCTGCCTCTTCTGGAAGAAAGTATTCACTACAGCCATTTCCATCCTTTTTGCAAAGTCAACTACCATCTGTCCTTCTGCATTCCTCTCCTGGATACCAAACCTGCCCATCACTTCCTCATCACCTCTGTTACCTGCACCAACATGTCCATTGAAGTCTGCACCGATGACAACTCTCTCACTTCTAGGTATGCTCTGCATCACTTCATCAAAGTCCAACCAGAATTTCTCCTTCTCCTCCAGCTCACATCCTACCTGTGGAGCATACCCACTAACAACATTGAACATCACACCTTCTATTTCTAGCTTCAGACTCATCACTCTATCCGACACTCTTTTTACCTCCAGGACATTCCTAACAAACTCCTCCTTCAAGATAACTCCTACTCCATTTCTCTTTCTATCTACACCATGATAGAACAACTTGAACCCTGCTCCTAAACTTCTAGCCTTGCTACCTTTCCACCTGGTCTCCTGGACACACAGTATGTCTACCTTCCTCCTCTGCATCATGTCGACCAACTCTCTACCTTTTCCTGTCATAGTTCCAACATTCAACGTCCCTACTCTTAGTCCTATACTCTTGGCGCTCCTCTTCTCTTTCTTCGTGCGAACGCACTTTCCTCCTCTCCTTCTTCGACCAACAGTAATCCAATTTCCACCGGCGCCCTGTAGGTCAACAGCGCCGATGGCGGTCGTTGTTAACCCGGGCCTCGACCGATCCGGTATGGAAGTCATATGTTTGATTCGCATCTTTGATTTGGCAAAAGTTTTACGCCGGATGCCCTTCCTGACGCAACCCTCTGTATTTATCCGGGCTTGGGACCGGCACAATAAGACACTGGCTTGTGCCCTCTTGCGGCTAGCATTTTAAATTCATTAACCCGTTCAATATTTACTTCATTCACCTTAATATTAATTTTGTGTTTGCAGCTTTTCTTCCCAAATAACATATACTTAATTTTTGTTAGGTTCCAGGATAATTTGTTTATATCGAACCATAACTGCATCTTGGCTAATTCCTCATTTACTGTTTGAGTTAGTTTATTTATATCATTTCCTTCGCAAAGGATGGTTGTATCATCCGCAAAAAGTATCATTTTAAGTACCTTTGAAACCTTACATAAATCATTAATGTAAAGTATAAATAATTTTGGACCCAACACTGACCCCTGTGGCACCCCACACACAATGTCTAATGTTTTTTATGTCCTCCCGCCCAGAGTGACATATTGAGATCTCTCATGTAAATAAATCTTTATCCAGTTTAGTACTGTACCCCTAAAGCCAAATCGTTCCAGTTTCTCAGTTAGAATTTTATGATCAATTGTGTCAAAAGCTTTTTTGAGGTCAATAAAGATTCCTATGGAGTACATCTTTTGATCCATGGCATCAGTAATGAGTTCTATTGTTTCTGTCAGCGCTAATGCAGTCGAATGATCCTTCCTGAAGCCGTACTGACTACAGTCAAGGAGATTGTGCTTTGTTATGAATTTATCCAGTCTTTTATTGAACAGCTTCTCTAGGATTTTTGATAACTGTGGTAGAATTGAAACAGGTCTGTAATTTGTAAATTCCCAAGCATCCCCATTTTTATATATCGGAACCACTTTTGCAATTTTCATTTTGTCAGGAAACACCCCAGTTTGAAATGACAAATTACACTGCCTGGCCAAAAAAAAAAAGTCACCGTTTGGGTTTCAATAAGCAAATTGTAGTGTTAGGATCAGGGTTTCAGTTCAGTTGGTCAGTTGGTCAAGTCTAGGCTCAGCAATATTATTCAGCAAAAAAATTAAGTCAGCTGAGTATCTAAATGTACTGAATGACCAGACTATCCCATAAATAGATTTTTTCTCCCGGATGGCATGATCATATTCCAGGACAACAATGCCAAAATTTATCGGACTCTAATTGTAAAAGAGTGGTCCAGGGAGCATGAGGAATCATTTTGACACATCAATTGGCCCCCACAGTCCTGAGCTTAACCCCATTCAAAGTCTATGGGATGTGGTGGAGAAGACCTTGCAGAGTGGTTTGACTCTTATCGTCAATACAAGAACTCGGCCAAAAATTAATGCAATTCTGGACAGAAATAAATGCTGTGACGTTGTACGAAGTTGTCGAAACAATGCCGCGGCAAATGCGCACCGCAATCAAAGCTACAGGCAGTCCCATGAAATATTAGAGCGTGTGACTTTTTTTTTGGCCGGCAGTGTACATATGTGTGTAAATGGTTGAAGAATTCCATCCAGTATGTTCTTGATTAGCTTCATATCAAATCCATTCACATCAGTAGAAGTTTTTGCAACGCATTTGCTGACCAGGTGTCTTATCTCTGTGTCCTTCACTGGAAGGTCAACTTCATATACCAGGAAGGTCAACTAAAAAAATACTCCTCAGGGCAGCGTATCGTAGTTCATTCAAACCAAGCCCACATTGATATTAAATCACAACAACTGCTAAAATTAACATGCTGACAACTGAAGTTCTGGTCTGACCTGGGTCCTGGAGATTTGTGGAAGACGGATTCTTGACCTCGTAGCCCAAAAGATACAGAGCCAAGTTGGGTGTTTTTAGTTCCAAGGAGGTGATGAGCAGATTCAAGATATGGATCTGGGTTTCGTGTCGAATTCTTGCGACCTTCTTTTGTGGATCAGAGTCTGGACATTTGGAGCAGAGATAGTTATAATAAACAGCTGTAGTCATAGAAATGCTGGAGGACCAAATCAAATGCAGATGCTGTATTTAAAAAAATAACAAAAAAACGTGAGTCTCACCATCACCTTTCTCTGTTTTCTCTTCTGCCTCTTCATTGTCCAAACACTCCACAAAACCTGCCATGAGCTTCTCACTCACAGTCTGAGGGAGAGACACAAAAAATCATTGCCCAATTCAAACATGTCACACAATACCAAAGTTCAGAACCCAAATGCAGCCCTTTCTTTTTTTCCTGCATCTCTCCACATCATCCACATTACGTTATAATATAATTTAGATATAGTAGTACGTAATAAGCTATACTGGTAAAATGAAGTGATAAATTTGATAGAGATAAAACCAAAGGACCTTATGTACCTGGTCGTGTGTGAAGTCCCCCACCAGTCTGCTCTGAATGTTGGGGTAGTTGGCGATGTGGCGGAGGATCTTGGCACTCTGGAAAGCAGCTTCTGGGTTGGAGCTGCTGTGGTACAGATACCTTCAAGGAACAAATACAGGCCAGTATTAGTTTACCCATTTTGCACAAGTTAACATTTGTGTGAGCCTTTTCCTTCAAACATGACCTACACTGAACTTGAATTGAAGTTTTTGTCATTTATCAACTTTACTAAATGTAAAAGCATAACAACACAGGGGAGAGATGGAGAAGGATATGCAACAAGTATCATTTAATATGAATTGAAATCCAATTACTGTTACCTGGCAACATTGACGATGTGATCAGCCCTTTTAGTCTGAGGACTGACTCCCTGGAGGAGCTGCTCCAAAGGAGAAACGAGCAGGGAGGCCTGGCTCTCTCTCAGGAGGTCCATAAACATCACTTCCTTCTGCAAAGCTAAGTCCAGCAGGCCCAGGCAGTGCAGCACTGCAGACTCCAAGTGCTTCTTACCTGCAGGGGGACAGTATCAGAGTGTCCCATCAGAGTTTACACACCGACAATCTTCTCTGCCTCTTACAGCAGCAGCATATTTCGCTCACCAGGAAAGGGCGAATATGTGTCCAGCTGGCGCACACCCTCCTCCAGTAGGCTGAGGCAAAGTGCAAGCATGGGTGAGTCGTTTAGCAGGTGGAACATGATGCTGTGTCCGGGCGGCTTGTGGGCCGGGAGCTGCTCCCCCTGCAGCTCCACCAGCTCCTGGATAAAATCTGACGGCTGGGGCTCATAGTCCCGCAGCAGCTTGTGGAACACCTCCAGGACAGTTTCAGCGACTTCCCACTAACACACAGAAAAGGAAAAAACAATTTATTAGATGTAGCATTTAGAGCATACATGCATCTTGTAAAGGCAAGGGGGTAAAAAAAAGCGACACGGCTCTTTACCTTCTCAGCTGGACGGCGATATGCTCTGGTGGGAAAGGGCAGGAACACAGAGTCACGCAGGAAGTTCAGGTAGGGCTGGAAGCCTGGCACTCGCAGCCCAGCGCCCAAGTTAACAGGCAGGCTGCTTTCAACCAGTGTGCTGATCAGATGACAGAAGCCTCTAGTCAGAGGGTATTCCTCACAGCTGGACTCAATCTCATTCAACTCCACCTGACAGCCGAGGAAATAAAGTTTGCCACAGGTTATATTAATACTAAGCAGACGGTATTTCACACTGATGACATCTAAGTCATTCATTCCAAAATTTCATTGAGTGGGTTGAGAAGTGAGAACTCAGCTTCGTATTCACCAACTCCAAAACACTCACCTCAATTCCAGCCGCCTGCCTCTGTCCCGGGGCTCGCACTGTCTGAAGGATCTGCAACAAAAATGCGTTAAGGTACAAAACTAAGTCCAACAACAAAGTCAGACAGTACAGCCAGAATAAATAGCATAAGGATTATGTGTGTTAGGTAAAAATAAAAAAAACACAATTACATTACTTCTGAGAAATTCTAACAGCTAAGATAATTTTAAGTTTTATAATTGGTCTGGTGTAAATATGACTAAGACAATACTGTCCTTCTTATAATATTACCAACTAAAACTGCTTTTGTTCATTTAGACACTAACCTGTGTGTACTCCAGTGACTGCCAAAGTGTAGCAGCGATCTCTGGTGACTTCCCAAAGGCTGCTAGGCAGTGCAACACCTCAGCCTTCAGAATGGGAGGAACGCTGCACTGTAGCAGCCCCAACATCACTACAACTGGGGTCCACTGGGGGTGCTCACATAAAGCCAATCTAGCATTCTCACTCTTGGGGGGAAAAAAAACACACAAAATACCGCAATTAGAAATGACTGGAAAATTTCAGTAACCTGCACAACACAGTTTTCTCCAAGAAACATGCTGAATATATAATCAGTAAAGCCGACTTGAATGGAGTTTGTTTGTGCCATACCCATGTGATAACAGTGGTGAGCAACTGCAAAAATGAGGTGAGTCCTTCCAGCTCTCTTTGGGTGATGCCCCTTGGTGGTGGGTGGCGGTACTGCGTTGCATCTGGATTTGGAATGTCTCTTCGCAGGTTCTCATGATAGAGCATGAGAGAGTGAAAAAAATGCTCCCAAGACACCGGGCTTCCTGACACTCCCTGGATGTTGTCACCTGTACCCATTAACGTTAAATTTGTTGATATTTGTTAAGATATGTATTTTAGGAAAAAAAAAAAAACGAAAACAATGAAGTTGGTTTAGGTGTATTTTAATTCTTTAGGACCTCTATTTACTACAGAACAGCTACAAATATAATCCATACTCTGATAGCAGACTTGACTGAAGCAGAGTCTTACAAATTTCCCTTAATTTCAATAATCTGACAATGTGTACACAATATGTTCTTACTGTGAGTGGCTCCATTGGTTTTAAGTAAACTGAAGCAGTAGTGGGCACACTGAGGACCATTGGCGAGGCCTTTCAGCATACGCAGATAGGAGATATAGAGGATGGAAGGCAGAAGGTCTCCCATCTGACGCACAAACTTGGACAAAACAACCTGCATCAAAGCGTAGAGGACGACTAGTGTGAATTTTTTCACCATTAGTTTTTCCTTTAACTTTTATTATAACAGAAGAAATAGAGTCAAGTGCAATTCCAAACATCACAGCTCTTACCTGTTTATGTGGAGGCCTTTGCAGTGCCATTCCCAGGTAAGATCCCTGCAGGGAGGTGTGTTGGAGTGACTCTGTTGGACACCAGAACTCCAGACCCAACTCAAGCCCAAATGAGTCCTTACTGTAAAACTCTCCAATCTGGGAAGACGATGCAGTGGAGTTGTGAATGTAAAATTATCAGTTGAACTGTAACCATGTAGTTAGTTGACTTTGATGTGTGTTTATGCGATTGTCTGTGAAAAGACTGACGAGAATCATGAGGTGGTCTAAGTCCTTGCGTAATGACGATGGAAGCTCACTGTCCATCTGCAGAGACATGTGCACCAGACGCGCATCCTCATCAGCGCGGTTACGAAGCTGTTTCACCTACGAGGAAAGTAAAAATAATTTATTAGTTCCGTGTGATTATATGCCTACATGCACTAGAGAGGTTGCTATGTATGCTGCAAACTATGGACAAAATACCTGTTCACGAGTGTTAATACGAGCAAAAGAAGTTTGTGTGAAAAAGTATGTTGCAGTAACGTGTTAACAGTACTAGTGTACTCCTCTGGCATCTCTTACCTTCATTGGCATGAGAGCCAAGAAGTCTGTGATGAGTGAATGAATTCGACGGATGTAAAATTCTTCGTGGCTGAAACTCTCACTATCCACTAGGCCTTCCTTCATAAAAAGGAAGACATCTCCCAGAAGTGCCTGGTCGGCCAGAACCTCATCTGCCTCAGTGAACTCTAACAAGGCTGCAAAGCACAAACATATAAAAATACTATTTCTAAATGGGCTCCATCTTTTATAATTCACTTTCTATCAAAATGCTTTCCTACAACAGCAAGAGAGTAGTTATAGTCCATATAACTACTCTCTGACACCAAGGACAGGATGCACTTGGGCGGCAGTGGCTCAGTGGTAAAGCAGGCGGTAGAGCGGGTCGTCCAATGTTCTGAGATCAGCGGTTCGATTCCCGCTCCCGCCCAAAAAATAACACCCAGAGGTGAGCTGACAGTGGGAGATGTCAGCTCACCTCCGGAGCACTGCCGAGGCACCCTTGAGCAGGGCGCTGTCCCCACAAGCTGCTCATTTGGGGCGCACCACAAAGGAGCTACCTGCCACTCTACCTCCCCTGCATGCTTACAGGCCCCCTGTGTGTGGTGAATGTGTGTGTGAATTACAGGGGCCTGTACACACTAATATGCATGCGTGTGATTGATTGACAAACAAAAACTAGAGTGTACGTTCTTAATTTCCTTTCGGGGATTATAACAGTGTATAAAAAAAAATGTATATATATATATATGATAGACTTTACCGCATCCCTGTGGCAGCTGAGAAAGGACCCTCAGAGACAGAGCCCAGGCCAGTCGACACACAGCCTGCAGGCCGGGAAGCTTCCATGGCTGACCGTCCATTAGACGGCTATGCACTGCAGATACATACTGTCTCTCAGTCAGCAATGGCAGCGCTTGAAGGAGATCTAGAAGAATACAACACATAGACACAGTCCTTCCTTAGCTGTAAAATAAAAACACTGAAACTAACAGAAATCTCATACATAGTAACGACTTTACCAGATTTCACCAGTGAGTGTAATCAAGGTTAAGAAGAAAAATACTGTATATCATGTAAAACATTAACAACAATATATCACATGTGTTTGACATGCGCTTACCTTCTCTATCTTCTGTTCCTTGCTCTATGAAGCTGACATCCAAGCAATAAAGCAGTGCCATGACCAGAGCCATGTTCACACTGTCTAATGAGCCATCAGCTTGAGTCGTCACTGTTTCCAAGTGGCCAATAAGAGCCAGGGTGTCATCTTTAGTCAAAGGGGACTGGCAGGTCCATGAAAACAGGCTGTCTGCCAGGGCTTGTCGGGATTCTTTGATGAGATCAGACACCTTGAGACAAAAGAAGGAATCAAATCCTATCCTTATTTCACTCTGTGCATCATCCCACTCCATGTTGTTACCATAGTAACAAAATACTGGCTATGCACAAGTCAAGCATGACAGATAAAAAATACATTGGGAACATGAATATCAGTTTCAAACCTAAACAAAGTATTTGCTCCCACCTCTTTCCTATGCTTCTCATTGCCAAGACCACGCTCCTTCTGTAGTCTATCAAACTCACGTGTCAGATTTATCTCTGACACCAAGGACAGGATGCGCTTGGTAAGACCCTGGTTCATCAGTTCATCTGTGAAGTGCATTGTCAGAGCCACCAATTCCCCACTGCGTAATAAAAACGGACAGATAAACAACAAAAACAGAAAGGTATAAAACAATAAAACAAATGGACATTATTATACTTGTCATGTGGACACTTGAAGGCACCTGTCTTTGATTGAATGTACTACTTATAGACATTCATTTTACCTCAGGTCAAGGGTGAAGGTCTTGCCATGTCGTGACTGCATGAGTGTGCGCAAGGAGTTTGCCAAACAAAGCTTTCCATCCCAGTAGAGCAGCACAGCAACCAGACCGCGTGTTAGACCTGGAAAATATGGCTGCTGTTGCTCACCTGGAAAAAAAATAAAACATTCAGAGATGAAAATACATATGATTCAACTTTACTGTGACTGCACATGTCACAGGTCTCAAGTAAGGAAATGAAGATGAATGAAAGAAATTAACTTCATAATTGTAAATCATAGATTTGATAATGGTAATTAAAAATAAAAAAAGTTAGTGTGTAAAATAACAAAGTACCTCGAAATGCTCAGTCACGTAATTTGAAACATAACCTTCTTCACACATCTTTTACTAAGTCATGCCTTTGTGTTAAAGTCATCATACCTGCCAACAGAAGCTCCAAAGCTGCCAACTCTCCAATATCAAACAAATCACTGAGGATGAAGGCTTCTTTGAGAAGCTGCTCTGGAAGGAGCCGTGACCCCTGCTGACCTTGGATAGCAATGCCTTCTGTGCTGGCTTTGCGCACTTTTTCTCTCTGTTCAGCACTCTTTGGCTGAAAATTAAAAAGTAGAGGATCTGGTATTAGCAAACGTTTAGTCCTATAAGTCTAAGTAGCAAAATGTGCCTGCCTGGACAGAAGACAGTTATTATAAAATAAAGCATTTCACCGGATTCCGAAAGAGTGACAGAAAGTTAGCTTTGTGTTTTTTGAGCTGCAGGTCCAGCAGATGGATGCTCTCTGGCTGTCTCCTCAACACCGCCCCATCCACGGTCTCCCACAGCTCCTTCAGCGGGCCCCACAGACTGGCTCCTATGCGGGTAAAAGGTCTTGACTTATCACACATACCCAGAACTGAATGCTACCAACTGTACAGAGAATTGTACAGAGAATTGTTAAATGGTGGATCTAACGATGACGGTTGTCAATATATAGACCGACAAGAATAAAGGGTTCTGATTCTGACCAATCAGACAAAACGGGTCAAACCAACTAACTCGTACATCTCTACTGGTAGTACAATTGCGCTTTCATGTTTTGTTTTGGGGTTGTTGTTTTTTTTAACAAAGATGGCATCCGTTTCTCATCCTAAAGCCTTAAGGCAAAGCCTATCAGATGTAAATAACTACTAGGACTGCTATGGACAGCTGAGAAATGCTTATTGTCCACTGACATTGGATGACAGATCTCACATCTTTTCATCTGTTCTCCGTAAGTGAACAAAAAACCTAAATCTGTAACGTGTTTGCCAACCAATTAATTGTTTAACCAAAACTAAATAAACTCGTAAGAAAGGACAGGTTAGCCTAGCAATCACAACCGAAAACTCAATGGTCCATCACCATGCGGTGATTACAAATGGCACATGCACATTTACAAGCATACAGCTCTAAAAATGACTGCATACATGCTTTTTTTATGAAATACTAAACAAGACAATCTACTGTCAACTACTGTATAAAAGTTACACTTATTAGAAAATATATAAATCATACCCGAATTTACCGCCATCTGCGCCGCCATGATACCCTCAAAAAATTACACAGAGGAGTCCAGGCTTGTGCCGGTGTTAAACTTAAAATGTTCAATTCTTTATACAAGCTTTGCTAAAAATGGATGAATAACAATATACTATTTGGACTTCAAATCAAATTTAAGTAGTTGAAAAGGCATTTTATTTTACACACTGTCGTTTTTTATATAAATATCCTCAGGCGAGGTCCTCGGTCTCAGGAACTCCTTTATTTGTATGGGAATTGTAGTTTTGCAGCGCTATTTTAGACATTTTATTCGATTTTGTGTTCATTTGAATTTAATCTACGGATTTGTTTTCTATACAACGCATATGCAATTTATAGTAATCTTTACTGAAAGTACTCTTTTAACAAATTATGAAACTCTTGAGCGCGTGAAACATATGTTGCATTACCTTTGTTCCGGGCTGTGTCTAGACCGGACTGTTTTGGCGTTGCACCAAAGTCCGTCGCACATCTATGAAGATGTGACCGTGGTTCTGAAATTCATGAATTAGGGTTTACAAATTTCCCATTCTCTGTATATGTAGTATCGCATTAAAATTAAGGATCTGAGGGGCATATTTAGTCAAAACCATGGCCCGTGTTGTTAAAGTTTTTCGGACTCTTCGTAATCATTGGAAGAAGTCCACGTTTGCTGTGTGCGTTTTGTCCTATGGAGGTTACTGGTTTTATGGTAGACACTGGTGAGTGACATTATGGCATTTCCACGGTGTGGATAGTGTATATGTTTACAGGCATTTTATTTTTATTACTTGTATGTTAACAGCGATAGCCTTCTGCGGAGAGAGGCCTGTCAGGTGGCCAGGGTAAGACATATTTACTTGTCCAAATAAATTCTACATTAAATGCATTAAAAATAAACCTTTTTCAAGTGCCCTCAAGCCTAATCATTATCATCATCGTCATATTTTCTGCTAGGAACTTGGGCGTCAACAGATCGCACCACAGGAGCAGCTGAGGAAAGCAACAGTAATCTTAAACCCATCAGCTTGCAATGGGTAAGAATACAAACCTCCCTCATATGTTTGACTGGGCTTCAGACAGCATTTTTCTCTCTCAGAATATTTCCAAACTCCTGATTCAATCTTTCCCAGGAAAGCAAATAACTTATTTGAAAAGAATGCGGCTCCCATTTTACACCTGGCTGGTGTGGACTTCAAAATAGTGAAGGTATGATTATCTTTACCAACCTTCCATCAGAGTTATTATGAGGTTTTTGTTATGTGACTCAGTAATGACATGTTCCTCTACTTCTACAGACAGATTATGAAGGACAGGCAAAAAAACTAATGGAGCTTGTTGAGCACACAGACATGCTGATTGTTGCCGGAGGAGATGGGACCTTGCAGGAAGTCGTCACAGGTTTACTGCGAAGGGAAGATCAAGTAGGTGTCACAAAGTCATTACGCTATGGTTTTTGATTAACTTGAGTTCCATTCAAATAGTTCTTTCACAATTTTCCCCACTGTGGGACAATAAAGGATTATTATTATTATTGTTATTATTATTATTATTATTATTATTATTATTGATGCACTGATGGAAAATTTATTACCACAGGATATAGTCAGTAACATACCTATCGGATTCATTCCACTGGGCTCCCATAATTCCCTGAGTCCAAGTCTTCTTCATCTTAGTGACAACAAAGTCAAGTAAGTATCTCATCAGCATCATATTCAACAATTTACTGTATCTGCAATCACACACTCCCATGATAAACTATGTAGTGAATTTACTTCACATCTTAAAATTTTACATCTTATACTCTATTTAGAGACATTATATCAGCAACGCTGTCTGTTCTGAAGGGAGAAACAGTGCCATTGGATGTGCTTCAAATCAAAGTGAGTAAATCTCTTTTTTTTTATTTTACAAACTAATGAAATTAGTGTTTGTCTGGAGGGCAGATATTTTGCTAATCCGATATTCTCTTTCAGGTCAGATAGGGCATTATTTGGGTAAAACTGTATTAGTCTTTATAATGGATAACAAATTGATTTGTCAAACGATCGGTTTATTTTTTTTAATGCAGTTAAGTGTCATCTGTACAGTACAGTGGGTTTTCACTGTGTGTGTCTGTGTATGTGCGTACTTGCTTCTAGGGGGAGAAAGAGCAACCGGTGTTTGCTCTGATGGGATTACGATGGGGTGTGTTTAGAGATGTGACTGCGACGATCAGCAAGTAAGATTATATTTGAGTGATTAATCATTCAGACTCTAATTGAGGGTAATCTGTAACATAATGCCTCAGTTTAAGGAATAATGGTTCATATCTGCTCATAGATATTGGTATCTTGGACCACTGAAGAGATATGCAGCGCACTGGTTTAGTACTCTGAGGGTAAGGCAATATCAAGACCCATCATTATCTCAATGAGTCACATTAATCTTACACTTGCATGAAATCTGTCAGGAGTGGCCTCTGGTTCGGCATGTCACAGTGGCGTATACAGCTCCCACACTTCGACCCCCTGACCTGGCCCCTCAGAAGCCCCCAAGACCCAACCTCCTCTACCGCATTGCCCAGAGGTTGAAAAACTACTGGCGCCCTCCTGTTGAAGGTAATGTCTGCAGTCATATTGATCTGTGGCAAAACAACAGCCAATCCTGACAGTAACATGTTGTGAACTTCATTTTCTTGTGTCTGCTCAGAGCCTCCAAAAGTAGAAGAGCCGGAGGAGTGGAAAGAGCAGCAGCTCTCCACTTTAGAGTTGTTCATTCAAACCCACAACAAAAACCCAGTGGAGAGGGTAGGTTGTAAAACATTGTTTTAAAACTCACCTGTTATTACAAAATCTTTGAGCTTTGAAATGCTGACACATCCTTTCTTATGTATCCATGAATTTTTGTTTGTGTGTGTTATCCATTACTTTTTCAGCACATGAATGACTCTCTGATGATTAATGCAGAACCAGACGATTTCACTGTGCGGGATTTTATTACTGTCGGGTTCGTAGTTTCTGTTAACTACCGCTTTAGTGTAAACAGAAAAAACTCAAAGGTTAAATGACATACTATATATGGAAATTCATGTTTACCTAAGTTCCAGTTAAAAAAATGTTAATATTCTTAATTCTAGAGATAAAAAAGTGGACGACCCTACTGTTTTCACCAAAAACTCAACAAAACTGGAAGCTAGTGCTTGTCGGCTGCAGCTGCCAGAGGTCAGACACCCTTAAAGTTTCCATGTTTTATTGCACCACAATCAAATAAAAACTATTCCACTGTTTTAATTGATATTATACAATCTTACTTGTCAAACTTTTTGTCTTGATCCCTCAGGGTGCTGGTGGTTTTTACAACATTGATAATGAGGAATATGAGGCGATGCCTGTGGAGATAAGGCTGTTGCCACGGAAACTTCACTTCTTCATCAGCGCTGAACGCAGAGAGGAGCTTCTCTCACAGATACAGAAGAAAGCAGCATAACTCAAACAGAGAATAATAAATGAAAAGACAAATTCTAACCTCAAGAGAAACTCTAAAGAAAGTGATCCTCTGAGGACCGTTAGGAAACGGATGACTGTTGCAGCAGCTTAAAAATATCCTAATTGTATTAATGCTTGTTTTGCTACGGTACTTGTTTATGTTTTTCTAAAATGAGTTGGAGGATTTCTCTACGTGACTGTATACGAAAGGACCATGGTTTTTGTTTTTTTGGAAATCTAACTCATGTACATGTTGTCTAATAAATGGACTTAGTTTATTAGTTGGTTTATATCATCTTCACTACATTTAAACCCAGTCTTAACACACTGTCCAAGTTGTGTTTTAAAACCAGTATCGCAGTTGGTATGGAAGTCTTAAACACGTGCCTGGGTTAGGTAAGATGTTTGAAAGTGCTAGCTGCAGCTAGTGCACACAAAACAGTAGCTTACAGTAGAGATACTGTATGCTAATCAAGAAAGACTCAAGGAATGGAATATCAGAACATGACATTATCTAGATGTAATGTAAATAATCTATGATCCAAGACTCAGCAGACTTTGGTGAGTAGGAGTCTGTGCTGATCTATCTAGACAACAAACATGCAAGATTAAGAACGTGGCAGCGTTGCAGGCATCTTATGTTTAACAGAAGACTATTGATCAGTTTCTTTAGGAGTTTCCTGTAGGGATACCAGTGGTACGCTTTACTCCATTATACAACTTTTTTAAATAGATGCTTATTTACATTTTTTTCAACTAATAGATATAATTGAAGCTTTAAGACTTTTGATGGTAAGACTTCTGTATTCTTCTAGATAAATATTGTCCTCCATAGGACAAATACGCACTTCTTACACTTTGATCCTGTGGCTGCTTTTAAAGTTCTAAATACTACTTTCATCAGTGAGGGAGGATGAGTAAATTAGCTCCATATCACCCACAATGCTTTTTTTTTTTTTTGACGTAGCGAACCTGGCAAGGAAGGGAAGAGACATGTAGGTAGGCAGTGTAAGAAAATGTAATAGGACAAGAGTTATGTAGGGTAAAAAGCAGATGATCAGATAACAGTATCAGTGTTTTATTACATAACAGTAGCTTTAAAATGAAACTGGATAGTTGCTCATGCAGAGTTCATTTGTACATTTTCTGCAGTCTTCTACAGTGTGAAAATTAGTTAAGGTGAAGACTTGTTACTACTGATTCTCCTGATTTTTTACATTACAACCAAGACAACACTACAGAGTACTTGTGCTGCTGCATGTGGGCAATAAGTTTGCTGTCTGACATTCAGAAGTGACAAGCTGTACAAATGATTTGGCTGATGCTGGTACACACTGGCTCAACAAAGAAGCCATTTTAAATTGTGATGTGTGTTGTGTACATTCCTTTTTACTTATACACCTGTAAAGCTAACACCCATCAGAGGCATATGCACTGTACATGCTGACAAGTCAGTCAGGTTCCTCTTGAGACAATAAGATCGTTAATCTTTCTGTAAATACTGTTAACACTTTGCTGCAGTAAGAGAAGATAATGTTTCCTTAAGGCTCTGTTTAAATATAGGGCCCTACTCTTTCAAACACAGTATTCAGGGCACTTTTTAGACATGTTTCAGCTTCAACTTCACTTTTTGGGGGTGACCCGTACAAAATGGGGAGTACTTGAAATGATCAGCAACTTAGAAAGTTCCTTCCTCAAATATGATCACAAATTTTTCAAATAAAAAGCCATGTTTTTACAAAAACATTGAAAAGCTGAAGAACCATTTCTCTAAATTTAAAAGAGGCAAGCATCGACCTTGAGTGTTCCAACATGGAACAAGTTAATTGTCTAACTGGTGACATGATAGGTTGAATTGAACCTCGCTGCCTGCTTCATACAATTGATACAGTTCACCACTAAAGCTGGATTCACTCAATGTCATTAAAAAGAGAACGCTTCAGCTCAGACCTCACCTAGACCAACTTCTCGTCCACAAAAGCCCAATGAGGTCTTTGTCAAGGTTACAGACAAGCAAAGGGGATCATTGATGCAGATCAACGAGTAAACTACAAATGGCTCCGCCAGGGATTTTTCATTCAGCAGTTTCACCAATGATAAAATGTCTCTCCTAAAGAACCCGCCTCTGGTTGAAGTAAATAAACAAACTTACTTCATGGTTTACACCATAAGCTACAGAACAGTGCATTCAAAGAAAAAACAGGTATAGTTAAGAACAGTCAACACGTGCATCAGGAAATAATCCAACAGTGGACATGGTGCAGGATTCATGAGAAGTTACTGTTATAGTCACATTCATTGACAATTCATAATTACAATATGATCAGGTGGAACATGTAGCAGTGCAAAATGTCTCCATCACATGTGATCAAACAGAAACACATCATCTACCTCATGTTCATGATGAATAAGACTAAGTGTTCACCAGCTTTTTCACTCACGTTCAGCATCATCATAATGACGAACAACTCCTACTATAAAAAGACATCACACTCATTAACAAACAGAATTCCACCCATCACTTTTGGAAACCAGTAAAGAAAATAAGAAATGTGAAAACAGTTGATTATTTCTACTGACACACATATCCATATTGCCACCTCTGTGAAAGGCAATTAAAGTTTCCAAATATCATTCATTGAACACCTGAAGTAGCTTCGTCTGAACACAATATAATCATCCAAGTCATTGTTTGAAGTTGCAGAAACAAAGTACAGTCGAAACCCTCAAATTCATTTCCAGCTGCAAAAAAAAAAACCTCTGAAGGGATGTGAATCTTTTCTTAAGATAAACTATCATTCAGTTTGTATTCACTGACATCTTTGTTAATGCACAGAGGAAAACTAACAAATTATCCTGCTGTAATGACCAGACCAGATTGAAACTTTGACGCTTTAGATGTCATGGTTATGGAAGCCAGAAAGAACTCAAGTTGTGCCTCAAACACAAAAATCAAAACAAGATACAACAAATAAATGGTGTGAAGGTACACTGCTGCCAGATGTAACTGTCTGCTCGGCAGGTGTTGAACAGCCGCTAAGGACCAACCCGCACGGGTCTCATCGTTCATACGTGTTGGAAACTCCACAGATCAGATGAGACTCAACCAGAGGAACAATAGACAAACAGAAGGAAACAGTCAGCAAAAGATAGAAATCCCAGGGCGTAGGAGGTGTCTGTAATGTCCTGCTGTGTGTGTGTGTGTGTGTGTGTGTGTGTGTGTGTGTGTGTGTGTGTGTGTGTGTGTGTGTGTGTGTGTGTGTGTGTGTGTGTGTGTGTGTGTGTGTGCCTCAACGACACAGATATTCGGTGGTTTCCATAATTCTCATTCTAAGAGGACATCAGGTGCAGCAGAGGTTGTCTATGACTAGCGTGACGTCAATGCCGTACACCTCCAGCAGGTCAACCAGGAAGGAGCGGTCGTTCTGGGGATCCAGCCCCATGGCCCTGATATGATCAGCGGTGAGGGTGGGATCAGTGCTCCCTGCTACCTCGGACAAAGTCTGGAAGATGCGGTTATTCAGCTCCATGAAGAACCTAGGACAGGGTTTTAGCCAGCTGCGTTACACTTAAGTTCTGTGCGTCATATTACAATGAGAGATCAACACAACACAATGACACAGCACTGAGTCATGTTTACAAAAGTACTCACAGTATGAAAAGATCCTCTTCGTTTGATGTGCAGTCTCCATCCACCTCCTGAGAATACAGCAACATTTGCCTGGGAGGAAAAGATAATAGCCGTCGTTACATGAGAAAACAGAACAATAGTGTTTTACAGCGTGTGTTGTTTACCTCTGTTCACTTAGTTTCCTGTACTTCTCCTTATCTGCCGCGTTCAGTCGCAGCAGCGGCTGCAAATGGCTCTTGTGTGATTTCACGTTTTGGTTATCGATGTAAACATCATACAACTCCTTCTTCTCCTCAAAAATCTTCTCAGTGGTGCCTATAAAATGACGAAAGCATGCTCAGGGACAATTTCTATAAACTAAAAATTCAAGTTCGTATTTACTTAGGTAAGGTCACTAAATTTCAAATTATCTACAATTTAAAAACTAGGCTTAATTAACAGGAAAAAAAGTGCAACAATACTGTGTACTAGTAGAACTTTTTGTTTTAACCCTTGACTTTTGACCAATTTGTTTTTTTCAATCTGTCAGCGGGAGTATGATGAGGCTTGCTTAATTTTTTTTGACCAGGTTATCTGCATGACAGCGAGTCAACCTTCAAAACCACCTGTTTGTATCTTAAAATCTATTCTAAATGTCATAAATCATGCTGGCTGACATCATACTAGATTAAAACAGGAGTCATTTGAAGTCCCTCAAATAATGCTGCATCACAAATCCAAATATGAAACCTGCTGAAGCAAAAATATACAGTATATATACATGTCTTCCATTCACTGGTTAGCCCACAGTAATGCCTAATGCTCTGGATAGAGATGAATGCACTGGAGAAGATGACCAACTTTCAGAGGGAACTTAAAATATTTTTTCTATAGAACACTCAAAAAATATTTGTAAAAAAAAGAAAAACCCCAAAATACAGTAATGCCCAACTTATGTAAATTCTAGAGACTAAAGTGCGGTGTTTAGCAGATGGACAACTGACAACTAGACGTTTAAAAAAAAGCTAAACTAACACTAATACTGAAACTAAAATACTGAACTGAAAGTTTCCAAACAACTCTTGACAATAACGGACAATAAACTGGTTTAAAAAAGGACTCACAGGCTACATATGACATTTCTGTTTCCAGGGTGGTGATATCTGCTACGTTGATGTAGAAAAATGGTCGTAATTCAGGCACAGAGACACCGATTCCAGGCAAAGAGACATTAGCAAGGCAGCAGCAGCAATACACTGAGGGAGAACACAAACACAGTGGATGAGGCTTCTCTAAAACACCATGGTCGGCTGCAGCATTAGCACATTTATCACAACCCGAGCTGTTTTTCTGGAAGAGAAACGATGAGAGAATAAGTATAGAACAGCAGATTAAAACACCATTTAACTGTTATGATAGGAAGGGTTGTGTTTGTGCTTTTGCATGCTTGTTTTAGCTGCTCACCCCTGTAGCAGACCACACCTACAGGCGGAGGAGAGAAGATGAGCAGACGTTTACGAAGCAGAGCAAACTTCCACAGCACCATTATCTGCTCTCCGAAAAACTGGATGAACTGGGACATGCAGCCAGCCGGGTGGGTGATCTTCAGCGAACATGAAAAGGGGACAAATATGTAGTAGTTGTTGTCTGACTGATTGAACAATCCATCACAGAATACATAAAAGTTTCTGTTACTTTCACACCTTCATTTCTGGGTGCATGCAGCGGTTGATGGTGGTGACATTCCAAGTTGGGCAAGCAGTGACCAAACCGTTTCCTGAATGAGGAAGGACGGCCTTCTTATCTTCATAGAAGGCCTCTAGTGGAGAATACTGGCCGGGACACTGCAACTGGTGTCTACCAAACAGCAATAGAAAGAAGAACAGGCAAATACAAATGACGTCAGGCTTTTCAGACATGTGTGATTAGGCAAATTAAGCTTGTGTCTTAAGTGTATTTACATTTTAAATCACATCTGTCCCCACCATGTTCACCATGGCAAATCTATTCTACGAAAACTGTGTTCAAAAACACTCTTCATACTCACTCTTCAGTCTATTGCGTGTGACTGAAGACGGAGCTAGGACACTTATATTCCCTTTTCAAAATTACATAATGGGCTCAAATGATCATTGACAGACCACCACGTTCCTTTTTGCAACCATGAATAAAATGACCACACTAAACAGAGACAATTTTGGAAACACTTGCTTTTGGCAGAAATCTGTGTCAAATGTGGCCGTGTCAAATGTTTACTTATAATCAATGAGAAGATGAGGGTTTTCGTGAGATGACTGAAGTTGAGGAGCAGAAGTGACAAGGAGACAAGAGATTGTCAAAGCCTCTGCACTTCCGTTCTTTATACAAAAGATACGTGCAAATGGCTTCTCATGACAACTGTGACTGGGAGAGTGGCTTCATCTTTAATGGATGAGAAAATTTTTCACAATAAAGCAGGGGAAGGAGGTTGGCACGGTGAGTGAAACTTGCAAAAACTACTGAGTGGGAAATAAGGTGGACAGAACATGAATAATATGGTACATGAGTGCATTACACTGGTACACAAAACACACAGCAGATCTCACCTGACTTGGTTCTCCAGGAAGTGCATGTACCGGTAAAGCAGAGTGTAGGACGGAGACAGAATTCCCACAGACTTCATTCTAGCTCCACGCTCCAACTCGCTCTCTACGGGCATGTTAGCGAAACAAGCCAGCCCAAAGTAGCAGCCTTTACGGAAATATCTAACCAGAAGGCAAAATGTAGAAGAGGAGTAAATAAAAAAAGACCAAGATCCTCCTTCCTCTATGGTTAAAAGATTTCATTTACTTTGATTACATACACAAAGTCACTGGTGATCCGATGGGAACCGCTGGCCATTGACTTGAACTCAACCCCATCTAGGTTGATGTCATGAGGCCGGCACCATTCTATCATATTCCCTGCCACACACACACACACACAGAAAAAAACCACAAAGTGACTTCCCACACTTTCTCCTGTCATCCTGACTGCTTCCTCTAATTCTGAATATCCGTCATGCAGTACCATAAGCTCAGAGACTGTGACAGTATGCTGATGTTCTTTGCTTTTGAAAGATGCAGGTCTTTCCTGCTTTGTTTTTTGGCTGCATATCTCATCTGTTTTATAACTACAGCAGATGGTTTCATTGTCTACTGCATGCATGATGTTTGACCGCTTGTAAGAAAAGAATAAACAGATCTGCAAGTTAATTTATTTTATCAGGGTCCCCTCGAGATTATTTCACCACTGTAATTATTTTGTTCAGGTCTTGGCATTTATAATATTTGTCAACCCTACCTGGGCGGATAGCAGAAAAAAAAAACATGACCCCCGTCATGACTTATTATATCACAATCAAGTCCAGCAGACAGAGGAGATTAATATTCCAGTAATTAATTTCAGGAGTCCATCATTATCTAATTCACATTGGAACGCTGTCAAGATGGGTAAACACGACAACGCTACCCCCCCCCCCCCACAACACATCCCTCAAATAATTTAGGAAATAAGGCCCTAAATAGACATTCATATTCACAATAACAGTGACAAATCCACTCGAGCCTCCATGAAGGTACTTAGTGGTGCACCAGCAGCCCCCCAGGGCCGCCCTCAGTGGGGTCCCCTTCCTGCCACACAGATGACAGCTGGACATGGTTGGTTTGGACACCTCTACAACTGGGCTGTCATACACACATGTTTGACTTTCAACTGACTAAACACGCTGATTGTCTGAATGTACTGTATTTTTATGAGGGAAGGGGTGGGGGATTCTTTTCCAATAAATCCCTAGAGTCTAAAGTCGCCTGCGTGGGTTGACACCAATTTTAAATACGAGCAGTGAAAGATCTCAAGCTCTTTCTACATTTTGACTGCTTACCTGACCTTGTGTCAAACGTAACCACAAACACAGCCACGATCTGATCCTTCTCTTCCCACTGATCCCGCACCGACAGGCCGGGGAAGGGAGCGCGACGATCCGGACCCAGAAACTGCGGGCGATCCCACTCGTGCCCAGACGACACTATTCGTGGGCTGCCGGGGCTGCCAACCACAGCTGTCACACACTTCGTGGGGCTGCAGGTGATGGCGGTGTTGCCGCTGCTCCACCCAGTGACCGCCGCGGTGCCCTTCGGTATGCGGTGCCCGGCTGATCGACAAGTTTTCTGCTGCTGCGCGTCTTCCTCCCGCTGCGGCGCAGACTGCGGTGGTGCCGCCTGGTTCGGTTCGGGCGGTGGGATCTCCTCCCAGTCCAACAACGGGGCTCGATCCGATTGCTTCACCATGGTGCTGAGATCCGGTAAAGGTGGAAAACAAAAGCAATAAACTCCGATGTCCAGTTGAATCGAACCTGACTAAACCCACTGGTGGAGCCGGATCATGGTTTCCTGGAGCCCACTGGCGTGTTGTGAGTGTATTTGTAAGCCTGTCACATCCCTGACGGGGAGTCCTGCTCTGTTTTGATGACGTCGATAACTTCCGCCCACGTGTCTATTTTACCAGCGACTTAACCTAATTTGGATTATGGTCTATTTAGTTTGCTCATGATATTTAATATTATCATAACATTTAAAGAGACATTCAGTTATGACGCATGCAGTCCTCCAGGTTGTCTCATATTATTTTGAAGCAGTTCTCATATTAGTTTTACCTGTAATTTTTATTTTTCTTGCGGTAACTTCAACTATATAAGTCTCTAAATGCATCCATTTACATTTTCTGCTTCGATCTTAATGGATTCATGACAAAATTGTTCAAAGTTGTTTTGTTTTTTTGTTGTTGTTTTTTTTACATTTTTTTAAATGTAATTAGAATTATCAGGTGTGCGGTTAAGACCAAAGCAGCCAATGACAGATCTGGATGAGTTCATCCGGCCACATCGTACATTTAAACAGTCGTTTACAGAAAAGACGGGAAATCCACGCGTTCTGGTGGAGGGGAAGACGACCCGTTCGTGAGTATTCGATATAAACATTCATTATTTTACAATCTTAAAAGTTGATGAGACGTCTGAGTTTGGGAAGCAGTTTGAGAATCAATCTTTGAGCATTCAGATAAGTTTGAACATAACATCACCGCTTGTCTGGTGTGCCACATTTGTTGTGCAGAAAGTTTTAAAAACGCATCACTTAACTTATATTGACTTGTTCATTACATCTCATAGAAAATGTGAAAGTAAAATGAGTTTAGTGGTGACCTATTTCACGGCCTACTCGCTCTAAAGAGACAAATGTATTTCTCATATATAATGAATGAAAGCATTACATTATGACTGCCCTCCAAATGCAATCATATGTGGAATAAAGAAATTAAAGGGTGATTGTCAGCACTTAGGTCCCAATCATGGAGACATTGTTTGATGGGATCAGCGAGCAGCTGGACTTCACTAGCTGTGGAGAGGAGGGCATCAGCAGTGACAACAGCTGCGATGACTACATTTCCAAGATCCAGAGTCCAGAATCAGCCTGCGGGACACCCAGAGTGCAACTGCAGCCCAGTCGAAGCGATATTGTTCTTTCCCCTTTACAAAGTACTAGTCCCATACCTTATGCTTCCTGGAGGAAACTGCGGCTATGTGACTCTCCCAGCACACCCAAGGTGGGTAATAATTAAGACTGATTATGTGTGTGGCCCCTCTGTGGACTTGTCAAATGCCAAACCGGTTTATCTTCAATCAGGTGTATATCTTTCCATCTCTTTCATAGAGCCTGCTAACAAAGTCGTCCCTGCCTTATCCCACCGCTAAGATAAGTCGTCATGAGAGGACCCTGTGTTTCACTTCAGTTCCTGCTAATTCTTTCCATGCACCGTCTGTCAATGTGAATCCCTTCACGCCTGAAACCGTTCGCAGGAACAGTGAGTTGCAGTGGAGGAGGATCAGTTGTAGAAGTGATGATGAGGAGGAGGATAATGGATGCAGGTAAGTTCAGTTTTATGCCATGCAATCATTGGTAAAGTCATAAAAACACAAATGCATATTCACCATTTTGACTCACAGGAGGGGTTTATTTTGTTTCCTGTGTTTGCCCATTTGGCGTCTTTGGAATTTCTCATGTAGCTGTGTTTTAGCCCAAATGTTTGTCTGAAGTTTGTCTACAGTTAACCCATGGGGTCAATATTTTAATTTTCTGTTCATTTTAATGTCCATACATAAAGGCCTGATGTAATACTTGTGGATTTTTGCAGTTCATATAAAGACGCTTTTCATTTTTCAGGTTGAAACACAGCCTCACGTCATCTGAGGATGATGATGAAGCCTTTCTCCCACCAAAGGTACACCTATTTTTAGCACTGAGAGCTTTCAATGCTCTCACATGGTTTCATCAGCAGGCTTTGTCATCTTTATCTGCCTCCTCATTTCTTGTGTTGTCCAAAATTGCATGCTGCCAATCTGGGATTTCTCTGTGGAATCTCCAGCGTCAAAAAACCTCCACTCTTTCATTGTGGAAGGATGACCATATTTGGTGAAGCATCAAAGAAGATCCCAGATTATTCGTAGCTGTGTGACGTATGTTACTCTATTAGAAATGTCTTTGGATTTTACCACAAGGCCCTCGTCTGTTCATCTGGCAGAGACGAGCTGTCCAAGCCTTCATGCTGTCACGCTATGAGAGTGAGTTCCTGGAGCTGGAGTGTATTGGTGTAGGCGAGTTTGGGTCAGTTTATAAGTGTGTGAAGAGGCTGGATGGTTGCTTGTACGCCATCAAACGTTCTCATCAACCCCTGGCAGGCTCTGCCAATGAGTGAGTCGGCAGCATGTCATCTTTACCTAAGACAATTGGTCTCTATTTTGTTCTTTGTGTTCCATAATTATTCAGTTTTTGTTGTTGTTGTTGTTTTTGTCCCACGTTCTCTTAGACAGCAGGCCTTAAAGGAAGTGTATGCACATGCTGTTCTCGGGCACCACCCACACGTTGTCCGGTATTATTCAGCATGGGCAGAAGATGATCACATGATTATTCAAAATGAATACTGTGACGGTAGGTTTGACCTTACTATCAAAAGCATAATATATGTAAAATTGAATTAAACTTATGGTCTTTGGTATAACTTTGGATTTTTTATTTTGTTGTGTGTGTGTGGCAGGTGGAAGTCTCAGCGATTCCATTGCTGAGAAGGAGGCACAGGTTGAGCTGTTCTCGGAGGCGGAGCTGAAAGATATACTCTTGCAAGTGTCTTTGGGACTGAAATATATCCACAGCTCAGGCCTTGCCCACCTGGACATCAAACCAAGTATGACCTGTTGGATAGTTAGCATTTTTAAAATTCTTTTACATTTGTCTGACATTTTTAAAACAATTCCATTTTCTGACATTTTATAGGTAATATCTTCATTTGCCAGCGCCCCAGCACCAATGCTACTGCCGAGGGAGAGAGTGAGGAGGAAGATGACGAAAGCATTTCAGCAGGAGTTATCTACAAGATTGGTATCAGATTTTTAAGCACATCTGTACCTCAAATATTTGTTTCGTGGTCATGTCATCTTGATTGTTTGTGTTTTCTGAAGGGGATCTGGGTCATGTGACATCAACCAGCAATCCTCAAGTTGAAGAAGGGGACAGTCGCTTTCTTGCCAGTGAGGTCCTACAAGAGGTGAAACTGCTGTGTGGCCACTGAAGGAAAAGAGATGTTTAAATTGGTTGCACCTGTAATTTTGAAGCTGCATTTGCTTTGTATTTTTGTTTGTTGCAATAATTTCTCTACTGTCCAGGATTACAGCAACCTTTCCAAGGCAGACATCTTTGCTCTGGGCCTGACAGTGCTGATGGCAGCTGGAGCTTCTCCCCTGCCTCTCAATGGAGATGAGTGGCACAGCCTTAGAGAGGGGCAGCTCCCCAGACTGCCAAGGGAGTTATCACCTCCCTTTAGAAGCTTGCTTCAGGTATAACTTGATCTGGGATGTTGTTTCAAATATGGGATTGAAAGAGATTTTTTTTTTTTTTTTAGAAGTCACCTTTATGTTTAATGTTATTAGCACTTAATTTCACCCTTGTCACTATTGTCATGTTGAAAATTTATTTTTTTCTTTTTCTTTGTGAAAGCTGTTGCTGGATCCAGACCCGAGGAAGCGTCCATCTGCCAGGGAGCTTTGCAAACACACAGTTTTACGACAGGAGAGGACTGGGAGGCTGGCTGCTCAGCTGCGCAAAGAGCTCAACGTAGAGAAATTCAGGACGGCCATGCTTGAAAAGTAAGACCGGGGCGCCAACAGTTTTAACTCTTCATTTTAACTTAATAGCTCATCTTGTTTAATGCTCACATGTTAAAAGCATTATTTTATGTTCATTTTCACCACAGACAGCTTCAGGAGGCTCGTCAGGCAGCTTTGTCACCCAAACAAAACTTTTCTCCTGGAATGAAACCCCCTGCTAGGACAGGGTCTGAGACCCGGACAGGGAAGAGGCTTGTTGGTGGGAAGGTTGCACGATCCATGAGCTCTGATTGCCCAGGGTATGGGGTCTGATGGGACATTTAGGCCTCCAGATGCCTGACCTTTTGCTCTTCTGAAGGGTAGCTCCTGTAACGAGGGTGTGGCAAACTATGATGTCTACGTAAGACAATCATATGACAAGATTCCTTTATGTAGACAAGGTTTTTATTGGAACTGACTAAAATAACTGAATCAACAACCTTAAGTTAACCTTAATCTTAAGTGAAATTAGTCTCATTTGCCCTTTTGGAGAGCTGGAGTTGGTTTTAAATCTTTTAATTTTAAGTTATTTTCAAAACCTGTGACTGCTATAGACCAATGTCCTGAAGCAATTAATGGCTTTTTTTTAAACCTGAAAATAAAAATTTTAAGCTTTCATCTATGGTTCTCTTTTAATTTAATTTTGTTATGTAACTCATGTCAGTGGTGTTTTATAAAAAAAAAAAAAAGAAAAAACCAGAAAAAAAACAAAACCCATTGTAAATGGCTGTTGGACAAAACCACAAATACATCATTCCAGTGCTGGTTTGCTTATCTGTAACGGCAGTCAACTGACTTTATAAAGCCCATTTACAAGGACTGGACTGGAATAACGAGTCATCACATTTGTAAATTTGTATTCTTTGGAATAACGTTGTTTTTGAAAATTTTGCTATGTGATTTGTTTTTAAATGAATACAAATATCAGAACAAATTTCTGTTACAAATGGTGTTCATTAAATCGAACTTTTTGATTCTGAATCAAATGTAATCTTGAGACATTTTGTGACCATTGGTGTTAGCCATCAATTTTTCATTTTACAACTCCATGTTTCAGATGATGATGTACCTGTATACTGTATATCCACTGTTAAAGTGTTCTGGGATTTTCATGACTCCTCGGGCACATGACGTCCATGACGTTTTAATTCTGGATCGTATTCTAGAAATACTTTCTACACAGAAGTACTAAAGTAGTGCCTCTTGCTGTGCAGAAAATTTTAAATGTACCGGAATGATCGTTTTTATAGTCAAAAGTTAAATGTACGTACTTTGTCCTTACTGTAGGCGATAAGTCACTCGAACACCGAGGTGCCTTTAATGGCTTTTGGATATTTGGGCTTTTTCATAACTACTTTTCAAATAAGCAGTGGATTTTTTAAAATGTAATCAGAAATCACACCTCAACTTTTTTGTCAATAAAATCTTGGTGGAACATTTTGATTATTTCATGCCTATTGATTTATGTGTCGCCTTGTCCACCAGCAAATTTCAGAGGTGCTTAATTTAAAGGTAATAAAATGGAGGGACCTGAATGCATCACACAAGTCCGCCTCCTGCGTCTGCAGAGAAATGCGACACAATAGGAAGAAGTAAAGAACCGCTCCACTCGCGTTGCGTCGGCGGTAGGTAGATGCATCATTAATCGACAAGAATTAACTTAGGAGATAAATTCTACAAACTTCAAGTCATGGATGTAAGTACATTTTTATAATTATTTTGCTATTCGCGCAAATTCTTCCATACTAGTAGCTTTCGTGGCTGAAAGTTGCCGTGAAGTTGGCAAAATGGAACTAAAGTTAGCATGTGCTCATCTTTCCAACTACGTTACCTGTTCGACATCCAGCTGAAAAGTTCTCAGTTTCCTGTAAATATAAGTGTGTCAATCTATTTTGATGAGTTTATAGGTGTTTGTGTCAAAGTGTGTGTAAAACTTTTTTTAAATTCTCACAGAAACTTAAATTTTATGGTCAATTAAACCGTGGGATTATCAATATTTGATTCTTCATATGAAAATAAGTTAACATCTCATCAATGTCCGAACAGGTCGACGTGAATGTCCAGGGGAATCTGGCCGGTGGGCAAAACAGTGCCATGGTTATGTTGGCCTTTCTTCAAGCTGACTGCAGAAATCCGGAGTGTAGAAAAGAACTTTTCTCTTTGAGCCAGGAAATGAATGATATTTCTCTGGCTGAAGATATTGAAATAGATGGTTTCTTGTCCAGTAGTATCGCCGATGGTATCCGTGACATCCAGCCTTCAGTTGGACTGCACCGGCCTGGTGAGTTGTCCTGGAGGACTTTTCTGAAGTCAAAGTTGAATCCGATTGCTGTAAAGTCAACATTTTCCTTGTAGTTAGTTTTTAAAATCCGTGCTTGGCGACACTTTTATCCATGTAATGTGGAAGTTATCTCTTTTTATCACAGTCAACACGTCCAAGAATTGATACATATGAGTTGCTTTTATTTGTAGGAAGAAGTCACGTGTTTACAGAAGAGAAGACAGGATCAGTGATTTCTGTAAACCACTTCAAGTAATTACCGTAGTGCAGTGCTAACATAACATAATTGAACACATCTCTCACTTACTATATGTGGGCTACACTTAAATAATTTGTATTACCGGTAAATTACTGTAGTCAAAAAAATTGATTGCTATTTAATGAATGCTGATGGGCTGTATTTTGTCTTATGGAAATACATTTTAACGTCATCATCCTTTCTGTTGAATCCAAAAACCAAATGCTTTAAAACTAATTTTCCTGTAGGAGACCATGTCGATGCAGCCGCCATTCACCAGGTTGCAGAGGAGCTGAGAGGAATTGCTGCTCAGATTGAGCTTAACATTGTGGCGCGGGCTACCGAGAACTTGAGCAGGAACATTCAGACCTCCCCCTTGAATGTGAGAAAGACCTGTGATAATTAGATTTATTGATTTTTAAAAAGTTTTATTCCCCCCAAGTGATATGGTAAAATTTTCATAGATGATCTGGCTCAAATAATTACAAATTGTCTATTATATAATTACTGTATAAAATGATGTACATATCCTAGTAATAATGTGTAAATTTAAAACTGTGGCAACAGCCCAAAATGACCAAACACACATTCTTTAAGTATTAATAAACTTATTGCTTTGTTCATTTCCAGGAGTGGAAAAATTACATTTCCTCTGAGGTGGACCGTGTGATGAGGCAGGGTGTGTATCTGAATGATCTGCCTCAGGAGCGCATCATCATGGCCCTCACTTTCACACTGGTTAAGGGAGTGTGTGAGCAGAACCCATTGCATCTGAGACACCTTTTCAATAGTGCTCTGCAGTATATCACCCAAGGGAGGCCCAGGTGACTTTTGTGCTGCAGATTTGGAAGAAATTCCTGAAAATGCGTGGAGGAAGATTTCTCAATCTGAAATATGTCTGCTCACTATCGGTTGGCTGGAAGGAGCGGTTACATTACCAGAAGTCAGATCATTTAAAGAAAGGATAATGACGATGACTCATTTGAGTTTATCGTAATATTTGAAAAAGGCACAATCTACATTTGCTGTATGTTATTCATGAAATTTATTTTGAATTCAATTACTTTGCTTTTGACCTATAAATGTATCTGTATTGAATATTTTCACAGCATTTGTCTTGAAATACTGTGGAATTGTACTCTGTATACTTGGTATCAGGTGTGTTGTACAATTTCTCACTGATACATTAAATATGCAGAAAATATTCTGAAAATAATTGGATGGTTTTATTCTCATCTTGAACAAGGTAATGAAACTTAAGGTGAAATGTTCTAGACATTTTACTCATCAATTCGCTGCACTTTCAGGATTCCTTCTGGAGGCAGGCATAGTACAGTATTACCATTTGTTACACTCATTGATGTACATGGAAACATTTCAGTATCCCATGGTGTATCCCATTCAGTAGTCCATATCACCATGTTTTAAAGGCCATTCATGAAATGTCAGTGATGTTATCACTTGTAATATCCTAGAATTCTCCAACAGAACATGAGAGGCAGCAGCATAGGGCAAAAACATTTGACACCTTTATAACCACCATTCCAGTGACATGTTTCCGAAGGGCAAGGTAAATTATTTCAAATTTATATTGAATATGACATCCAGGAGACCTGCAAACAGGTCATTTCATAGCTGTGCAATAGGATGGGTGATTCTATACAGAATTAGACAACCAGAACTTAGCTCATATGTGAATATAGTATATTGTCTCAATTTGCTAAGGGAGAATATGGATTTAAAATCCTTAATGGACAACAGCTCTTGCCAGCTACGTCCCTGGAAAACTAGCTTAAGTAAGATGGTAAGTAGTGGAGCTATCATAGAAAAGGGTAAACTGCCGAGTACTGAAGACTGAAGAAAAAACAGGAAATATACTGAAGCAGGAAATGTATCTGTAGACTGAAGGAGAGCAGTTGTCCAAGTGAAATAATTCTCTAAATGTTAAAGTGATGACTGAATTAATCTGAAATTACATTCCTGAGACTTGCCTTATCTGGAGTACTGCTAACTTGCGTAAACATAAGCTGTAGCTGATATTAGAACTTAAAGACATGTATGTCACTTTTTACTGAATGACTAAAACAAGAACATCAGTTGTGACAAGAATTATTACTTGGTTTCTTGTTGTATTTAAATGTTTTTGACCTTCACAGTGTAGTCAGATTTGCATACTCAATGGCTGCAGAACAGCAAAGGACCTTGAATTTTATGTATGCGTGGTTGAAGTATTATTTCCAAAGTTTCTGTGGTTCTGTATCTTAAGACACATGTAAAGATTTTCATCCATTCTTTAATGGTTTAATACAGAAAAAATTAAAACACACTACGTGTAAAGTCATACAAATCCCTTGTCCATGATGGAAAGACAAAATAAATCTTACTGAGTATGCTCATTAAGCATCAAGGTAGTTTCAAAGTGACACAAAAATCAAACCACTAGTTTCATTTCTATACATTTGGTTTGTTTGTCACAGAAAGCATGAGACAAACTGTCAGGAGGAAAATATAAAAGCTATACAGCTTTTAGTCACACAGCAACAGAAGGTCTGGTGTTCGCTTTAGCCAAGAGATTTTTTTGGAAATTGCAGGAAAATGATAAAAACACAAAATAGTCAAACTAACAAATTCATGTTGTATTCATATGAATTTTAACCAAAAACAAAAACTGCTCAAAATGGATTTAGAGAGGAAAAACATTAAAATCAAGAAGAGCAGTGGAGTGCATTATGTTCCCTCTTAGCTGCAGTGAAGCAGGCAGGACAAGGTAAAGATGGGGAGGAGGTGATACTTCTGTTTGCTAGGGTTTGCTCACCACCATTGCCTTTTTTTTTGGGGGGGGGTACAACCTCTTATAAATCCAATACAATTTGTAAGGACAGTCCCAACTTGTGTCTACTAGTACATCTATTTCTACCTTAATGGTGCGTGTTTTTCATTTTCCTTCCTCTTCTATTTCCTCCTGTAGCTGATGACACTGTATGCCATTACAGCAGCAAGGACCACAAGTGCAGCACCTCCATAAAGCAACACTGGCAGTTCCACTGCTGGTTCCTGCTGCACCGGTGGCTCCTCTCCTTGGGATACTACAGGAGCCTCTGGAACAGGGGGTCCAGCTAGTAGGGGCTCCACTGCTACCACAGTCTCTGTTTCTGGCTGGGGAGGCACTGCAATGGGTTCTGGCTCCTGTTCTGATTCAAGAGCTGGTTGTGAGGTGTCTTCTGGCTCTGCTGGTGCTGCCAGGGCTTCCTTGGCAAGTGATTCGGGTGTCATTTCAGGAGGCACTGGGGTAGGGTCAGTCGCTGGTGCTGGCTCAGGCTCTGGTTTGAGTGCAGGAACAGGTAAAGGTATTTCAGGTTCTGGATCAGAGGAAGGGAGATCAGATGCTTCTGGGACTGGAAGAAGAAACTCTGGTTCTGATGAGATGAGAGAAAGCTCTGCTGATGGGACTGCAGGCGTCTCTAACATAATGGGCTCCTCTAATGAGAGTAAGGAGGCTAGGGTCATGGAGTCTGCCTCACCTGACACTGGAGGAGTCAGGTCCCTAAACTCTTCCCTGAGCTCGGCCATCTCGCTCTCTGTGCCCAAAACGCTCATCATGCTTTCTTCTATCGCCCCAACTTCACCACCTTCTTCAAGCAGCTCAGCCTCCTCACGCTCGACATGGACAATGTCCGAGTTTGAGGAGTTGTTCTCACTGCGCTCCTCAGCCAGGGCAACGCCCTCATTGCTGTCCAGGCTCTTGACATCCTCGCGGTCCATCACTCCAACCTGTGCCCAAGACTCGTGGCCAGCAAGAGACACAGGTAAGCTTTCTGTCTGCCAGGAGCTCTGCTCACTGCTGTTGTCTCCAGTGCAGAGAAGTGAGGAAGGGGGGCTGAACCGGTCAGGATGTTGTTCTCCAGATAGGATGTAAATGTCGTTGCTGTCTTCAGCGATGGTTACACATCGGTCTTCTTCTGACTCAAGGCTGAATATTTCACTCTATGGCACACAGAGAAAGATTTATGAGTATAATGTAAAAAGTGAGTCATGAGGTTTGAGAAGTAAAATCAAGTATTTACAGTTACAAAGATCATCTTATAAAACTGGACTGTGTATTAGAAAACTGCACATTTTTCTGAATACGGCAATACATGAACAGGGAAAACAGATAAGAATTTGTTGTACTCCCTTGCAAACACTTGCAAAACACTCTTCAATACATGTGATCATTAAACACTCCAGATGGTGGGTGACAGACTGATGGAGAGTGTTTAGTTGTGGAAATAACCTTGTGGAAAACGTTTCTTTTTCAGTACACAAAACAGTTTTGAAAAAAAATACAGGTGAGAAAAAGGAAGTGAACAAGATGGTAGTTTATATACTAGTTTATATACTCTCTAAATTGAGAGGTTTTCTATCCTATATTTTTACAAAGCTTGAAAATATGTGGTTGCTTACTGCTCACAAATCTTGAATATACAGTAAAAAAAATGAGGCAAAGTAAAATGAGGTAAAGTAGGACAAGAAAAGAGTTCAATAACAGGGGTAAGGAGAGTTTTGTATTTTAAGATGTACTGTGACCTTTATTGCTCCTACATGGTCAACATTATCGATGCCACACTACCCGTCTTTACACTACAGTACACTAGCCTTGTCTGCCACCTAGTGGAATACAACTACCAACTATCTACAGATAAGGTCATCTGCAAAGCTCTCCGATTATGTAACAGATGATATCAAGCTATAATCATGTAGATATGAACATTTAAATAAAGGTTTATGTAGTTAAAAAAATAAACCTAAATAACCATGAGTGACTACAATGGCAATATCACTTCATATTCCTTCGTGATATGAAGTAGGATAAACAGCATGTGGCAGAAAAATAGGCCATTGACTGTTCTCCTGAGCACAATAAACAAGATGCATACTGACGTGCTTCGTGTCTGGAGGGCATGTGTGTTGAAAGGATTAGAAGATGTGAAGATTCAGGGATGGCAGCAGAAAACATTTTCAGCTGAAACAAACATATTTTATTCATATATACTGTGTATATATATATATATATTACATACAGGTAGAAATTACAGGGGAAAAAAATTATGTTGAATTGTATAAAAATTATCTGTCAAAATCAAACACAAATAAAATGTTTTATGTATATAATACCTGATATCATGATGAATGATGTTGAATTTCCTGCAATATTTCGGAAGTCTTTACCAGCTTTTTACTAAATCATTTTCCAATTACCTATAACTGAATACACATTTGTCTACTTGCAACAACAAAAAAAGGGTGCCGTCTCGTCAACATTTATAAAACATGAAGATTTCTAAAGCTTGTTAATTGTTTTACAGTTTTCCTTGATAAAGCTAGTTGAACAGCAGAGCCTATACAGCAGTGGAATTCGTCTCTGTAGATATCAGCCATAAACAAATTCATATGATGTTTATTCACTAACCGATGGCATTCTAGTTGACTATATCCAATAAAACAGATACTGGCACACTCCCCCATCCCATCCCATTGACATCTGTTCTGCTAACAAATCAATCTGGACAGGTTTCTCAGTCATATTTCTCTGCCCGTCACATAGGTGTGTCCTGCACAGACACACTTATATGTGTGTGTGTTCGCTGACAGAACCTGTCTCCCTTCTGCAACCACACAAACACAGATGTCACTTCTACTCTGCAATCTCAGTTTAAACACCTCGGATGCCTGATACAAGGGAATTTTGTACAACTGAAGTGAAATGATTATACTGTATATCAAGTTATATACAAAACCTATACTATGGAAATGTAACTGATTATTTGTTATTTTTTAGATATACATCATCATTCCAAATAATATTTGCCTTCAGGTACAGTAAGATGACTCTGAAAAATGCCAGCCTTCCAGTAACCTGTTGTCACCACTTGCACACTTTAAAAAACCAACAAAATATTCCCCAGCATAGCAACAACATACACCATAACTACAACTATTAAAGAAATATTAATATAAATACAAAATACTATACATATATAAAACATAACCAGCTCACATCAATATCAATAATACACTGACAACATTAGTACTGTATATGTAAAGTTACTTGTAAACGCCAAGCACAATGACTCATGGGTAGTTTTGTCAGTCAACTGCTGGAAGTTAGTGTTCCCTCAATTGTTCCCAGCGTCAGTCTCGAGAAGCATTTTCCCCCTCTATGTGGTTTGCTTCTACCTGAACAAGGCTGACCACCAGTCAGAAAACACACAAGGTCTCATTTGAGTGAATGAAAATACCTCTTGGTGTTTTTATAAATATAAGATGACCAATTTGCATTTGGTCCATCAGCACACAATATGTAAAACTATTAACTTACCTACATAATGTAATATTTAAATGACATGATTAAGCTGTGCAGGGTATTTTTTCTCCCATACAAGGACACTCCCATGACAGCTTCATCCTGCCAGGCTGGGAAGAGATTAAATGTAACAGCATTTCATCATTATCTAACATTCGCTTTCTCCTTAAGCAGATTTGCATGTAAGAGGAAGACCGTTTCACCAGACCCACAACCTCCGACTTCAGGCTCTCTCTGGCTGGACAGAGGACAGGGTTGTCATGGTATTCAAGATAAATGATTCAATCCTTCTGTGCTTCAAGTATGGGTTTTTTTTCTATCTGGCATTCACATACCTCAACTGAAATATAACTCAAAATATAACCTCGAAAAGTACATTGGATCAAGAGAAAATTATCCACCCAAGAACTGCATGTCCTCACTTTAGTTTCAGGGTTTGAATGTGACCACCAGCTAATGACCAATTTCTTTTTTAAAGTTTATCTAGCAGAACAGTTTCTATGCAACAATTTTGTTGTCTTAAATTGAAACAATTAATCTTTGAGCAGACATTTTCCAACAAAACTGTTGGATAAACAGTTCATTCCAAGACCATTGCATCATTAATGTAATAGAATAAAAAAAAAAGACCCGAGGAGAAAATCCCACCTGAATCTGCTCCATATTTTTTGTTTCGTCTGTCATCCTCCAACAACACTGACGCTGTAAAACGCACTAACTTTTCAAGTCCTCAGCAGTCAAATATGTTCAACAGTTTTCCACTCTCCTTCGCCTGAAGACAATCCCTGACTTACAAAAAAAAGAAAAGAAAAAGAAAATCACACTCCTGCTGTAAAGCCATGTGCGTGCAAGCCAAAGAATCCTGTCAGTCCTTCTCACACAACCTTCCACCGCTCTGATGTCAAACATTTCATGCAACGGATCTCCCGGACATCAGAGGCAGAGTAACACACCCTGCCCCAAATATCTCTAACGACACACACATTTTTGGAAACAACAATCGCTGCCACATTCTGGGGCTGGTTACACGTAGGTAATACTTTGCTATATGACTGCCACATACCGACAACATGCTTCACGTTCAAATCCAAACATAAGGTCAGGGACGGCCCGTTTCAAATTATTAAAATGAGAAGAAAAAAAAAAAAGAAGAAACTCAACGAGAAACATTTGTTTAATCGTTTTTGATTCATAATATCAAACAGCGACAATATTTTTTAATCAGATTTTATCAATGTACTGTAATAAAACGCCTGACATTTATAAGAATTATGTAATCACTGTTCCTAACATACAAGCGCTGTGAGAGGTCACACAGCAGCTGACTGACTGAAGTGAGACTCAGGCATGAAAAAGGACCGATTGACTGCTCGTCAGCGTCTGACAATGAAATGAAAAAAGTGATTAGGATAACAGTCAAAAATCACCAGAACGGCGATGCTGGCAGGGATTGCTCATATTTCATTTTGCATATACAGTATATACAAAATGAGAATTACTCACTGCAGGTTTCCTTGTTGAACTAGAAACCCCTCAGCTTAATCCTACACCTTCACCCGAGGCTGGGAAAGATTCTCTGTTCCCACATCATGGTCTAGACCAGGGGTGTCAAACTCATTTCCACAGAGGGCCACATGAGTATAATGGCTGTCCTCAAAGGTCCAGATGTAACTTATAAATGTAACTAATGTAACTCAATGTCGTGTAAAATAAATGTAACTACCTTAATGTTAAATAAATATTATTCAAGTTACAAACATTGCAGTTGCACAGAAAAAAATGTTAGCTTGTTTCTCAGTTCTAACATTAATCATTTTAATCTCTCAGGTTATGAAACTCACAGAACTCAGTCAATCAAAGATCAAACTATTCAAGTGAATAAACAAAAATCATCACTTCCTCCCACCTCCAAAAACATGCGCTTCAGGTTCATTGACCGGTCCCAATTTGACCATAGGAGTGAGTGTGTGTGTTCGTATTTGTGGCTCCGTGGTGCACTGGCGTTGCGCCGGGAGTCTCCCCCACCTCACGCCCTCAGTCAGCTGGGATAGGCTCCAGCTATCCGCAACCCACCACAGCGGATAAGGCGGTTGAAAATGGATGGATGTATAGAACATCAAACACAAGTTAGGACATTAGCGTTGTTCAAAACGTTTTTGTCAATGTTAAAATGGTCTTAATTACTGCTGTGTGTAGTTTGGCTCAAAGTATACTTTTGACCTATAGTTTTAGACACTGACCTTTAATGCTCTCACGGGCCACATAAAATAATGTGGCGGGCCACATTTGGCCCCCGGTCTGCACTTATCCATGTCTGAGTATGGTTCAGTTGTGTCTATGCTATCCTGCTGACTATTAAACTAATGCTGATGAAAATAATAAAAATTTATTAAATAATTATCTTCCAAAGACAACTTCCTAATCAGTGATGCAAGAGCAAAGTCAGATTTGGTGTGTGTAAATAATGTAACTAAATTCAGATCATGTTGATTTTCAGTAGGTTTCATACAGAGGCTCAGACAAGGGACGAATGCGTTAATGGAATCTGACAATTTGGGAGTGCCGCGGGCAAACTCCACTTTAAACCAGTCTGCTGTTTGCATGCAGCTTCAGAACCGGTCTCCTCTGATCTCATGTCAGTGCAGCAGAACAGTAATGGACATACTTCATCCTGGACATGAAGAGATGGTGCTTATATAACACACAGGACAAGCATGACAGTGCGCAGCATGCTGCACGCCCTGGAACCTTTGCAGCACCTTGTTTTTAAAAATATCACCACTGCGTATCACCACTGCAACATAGTGGTAGTTGTTTCAAAGCAGCAGCAACAGTCAGTCAAGTTGAGGGCCTGAAGAATCTGATTTATTACTTTTATGACTTTGAATTTCCCAGGGACCAATAAAGTCTGTCTGTCCACCGTTTGTTGCAGTTTCGATAATCGTTTTACGACCAAATATGTGAGAGTAAAACAACGCATTTCTTCTTTACCTCTTTGCACAGAGGTCAGGTGCAATGACATCACACTCAAAGTCTGTAATATGATGTGACCGTTGTGCACACTCAGTTCTTGTGCAGCAGTTTTTTTTTACTGAAGGACAACTGTCTGACTGACAATATCACGCCATAATCCAAACGGACAGATGGGGGAAAGCCTGTGAACAAACTATTTCACATAATCCAGAGAGGTTGGATTATGTAAAGGTCTTCAAATAAAATCATTCCTTCTCAGCATAAATTTTGCTCTTTAGTTCTGTAATATATGTCTTATTTTAGACATGTACTACAAATGCTTTCCAAGTAGATGCTGTTCATTCAAACTGGTCATTCACTCCCACCCCCCTGCTCCATGGCTGTATTTTGTTCTGCTGCTTTTTGTTCCTGCCAAATGAAGTGTGCACCACATTAGGGTCATAATAATCCTTATTGTATTCTGATGTAAGCAACAATGGCAGTGTAAGAGTTACATAAAACGCACTGCTTTGCTTACACTGCAGTCAAACTATGCAATGATTTCAGTCTTTATCTCTAAATTTAACATTTCTTTTGTCATTTCAAGAAAAACAACCACAAAGAAAAAAAAAGTGGAATAATGAAACTTAAGAGACAAATATAATAAAAAAAAATACATTTACGCTTTCCATTATCTGTTTGTCATTCAGAGGCAATTGGAATTTCTATATTCTCTTTGCTGTGCATTCCTCACTCAGGGAGATAATTTTGCAATAACAAAACTCAAAGTGGATATTGTATTTACACAGAAACATGTCGGCACCTGGAAGCATTGACCTTTTCCTTAAGAGCTTGCTACTGCTGCACAGTCACACATTTGCATTCACGTATTCAGACCAATGAGTTCACGCCCTGGATGCTCTAACGTGACAAGTAAAACATCCTTACCTCTGTGTGTCGTCCAGCTCACCGTTGACCAGACAAACTTCGAATTGCAGAATAGACTAGATATAGATAGTCGTTTGAAGAGACTGTGCTTACACGCAGCTGTCAAACTAATGGAGATTTCACTTTGCTCTCTTTCTTTCATGCCCTCCCTCATCTCTCACTCCTCCCTCTTTCATATTCCCTCCCTTTCCATTACTGATCCTGCCCCAGCCCCAGCCGTTCATTCCCTGTGACGTAACCCAGAGCAGTTATGTATCTTTGTTCGGTCATGCCATATTGCATTAACCAGGAAGAGCGTCATGGCTACGAAAAAGCGGTCATGTGACCCTTCATCAACATGACCTCATTCAAATGGGGCCATCTATGGAGCAGCGTTCCATTTGTTACAGCACTGAGGGAAATAGTGACAAACTCATTTTTACCTCCTGACAAATTTAAAGTTTTTTTGTTGAAATAAAGACTTGACTTTTTGTCATGTTTGCAATAAACGCTTTACCATACTCTGAGCATCCTCCAGTCAGTGCCATGGATTTCTACTGTATTTTAGATTTGGTTCAGGCTCACATAGCTTGATAAAGACATTAATATTGAAATTGTGTTTGATATGGAGAAGAGCATGTCCTCTGCGAGGATCATGACACCTGGTTTAAACTACACTATGAATGAATTTAATCAAAAGGTGGATGTAAAATTTTAAACAACCATAAATGTTTTAAATTAACAATACAATATAGAAATGATGTCACTGGTATTTATACCCAGATGCATTGACATCTGTTCTAAGCAGGTGTACAGAGATGTGGTTGTTGCTGCTACTGAGAGCAAACATCTGCACTGGAAGCAAACTGATGCCCTCATCTGGTTATTTTGAGGTCTGTTTTTGTTATCAGCACTACATCCAAACTTCAACACACAAACAACCTCTGTACAGAGTTCTTTAGTACTTTACTGCCTTTGATTATATGAATAACTAATAAATGTATCTTTCAAAATTATCAATTACCTTCACAGAGCAACGATTTGATTGTCTGAGAGAAATACCTCAAAAAACTAGAACAGACTTCGATCAAATGTTGCGTACATGACCTTTATTCTGTAATCTATTTTCAAAATTATTTTAATCTTATGACCATTCCTATTAATGTCCTCATTTCATGCATGTCTACTTTTATTGTAGTTTTCAATACAGTAGTACTTCGAGATATGAGTTTAATCCGTTCTGTGACTGAGCCACCTAAAGTCATTTTAATCTGTTCCAACCTTGTAAAAAAGCCCAAAACCCTTCTAAATCATCCATCCATCCATCCATCCACCTTCCACCACTTATCCAGAGTTGGATCGCGGGGGCAGCAGCTTCAACAGGGAGCCCAAAACCTCCCTTTCCCCGGCCACATCCACCAGCTCTGACTGGGGGATCCCAAGACATTCCCAGGCCAGTCTTGAGATATAATCCCTCCACCTGTTCCTGGGTCTGCCTTGAGGTCTCCTCTCAGTTGGAAGTGACAGGAACACCTCCCTAGGGAGGTGCCCTGGAGGCATCCGCACCAGATGCCCAAACCACCTCAACTGACTCCTTTGAGCCCCTCACGAACAGCAGTGTTTCTCATGATATCTCTGAGGGAGACACCAGCTATCTGCCTGAGAAAGCCCATTTCCGCCGCTTGTATCGGTGATCTCGTTCTTTCAGTCATAACCCATCACTCATGATCATAGTTGAAGGTAGGAACGAAGATTGAACGGTAGATAGAGAGCTTTGCCTCTCGGCTTAGCTCCCTCTTTGTGGCAACAGTGCTGTAAAGCGACTGCAATTATCTCAAATAATTTGTATGTTGAGCAGCTAGTATTACTGTCATTTTTGTCTTTATTTCTAGTCTATGCCTTTTTGAGCACTGCATTTCTTGTATTAAATGTATTTTTATCATTATTACTACTGATATTCCATTGCATTTTGGATCATCATCTGAGTTTACCGTTTTTACCACTGCAGGATACAAGCAATGACAATAGTGCTTCGATGCTTCTAGCATCGTGGATCATGCTTGGACCAAAAAAAACACACATTAACCTTCTCATTAGATAAACAGTACATCAAAATATGATGTGCATTTAATAATAGTAATAATAACAATGCTACAGATTGATCACCATTGATTTTCACTTCACTTCACCTATCTTCAGAATTTACTATGCTAAATCCTGAAGCTGTAATTAAGACTACGACAAAAAATTGCTTTTGACATTCAAGTGATTTGAAAATTCAACAGCACAATATGCATATCATATTCTTTGCCACCATGTGCTTAGAAACTCACCCATCCGCCTTGCTGGAGGATGTAGCTAGCTTCATCCTCCTCTAGGAAGCGCACCCCCAGGTGTAGGAGAATAGAGAGGGGCTGGCCCTCACTTTGCAATGCCTGGAGAAGCACCAAAGGTACCAACACCTGGGAGAAACAGCACAGGGGAGATGTAACATTTCCTTATCCTGAGCAGGCTGTCATTTTTTAAATCAGGCCTCAAAGTATATAAAACAAAAACAAACACACCTTACTCCAGCCTCCCTGTGTGTGTGCTGAGAGATCCACTGTTGTGTGTCTGAATCTCTGGTAGTCCAGAGGCCTGAAACAGACATGTTTGGTTAACATGAGGTGTACTTATGGCTGTTAAGGACATGTGAAAGATTACCAGGAATTATAAGAGGACATCATACACAATGACTCACAATAGAATTTTTCTTGAACTGGAAAGAGCTGCAAAAGAACACACACAATGTACTAGCAAAGGCTATAAACATGAAATACAGTATGTTCAGATTCATCATGAATAGAAACTGTTTAGTTCATTCATCTTTATTCCCTCAATATTTCTCTTTATATCCTCCAAACCTTTCCCTGCAGTCAGATTCACACACCTGACATGAATCTTCTTATGTTACTTGATTTAATCTGTAAATTTGTTTATTACTGTTAAGACAAAGTGTCCAGAAATCTGATGTATACTGTGTGGTGTGGCTGCTGAAGTATGAATAATCATCTATAGCCATGTTCCACTAAGTAGCACACAGTCATTGCTGGAGGCTGTCCAGCACAACCAGTATTATCTGTTGGCCACAGAGCAGCTTCACCATAGCACCCTCAGATTGTGTGTCTAAGTCACGTGAAACTCATTTTATGCTCAACTTGCTTAGATTCTTTACATCTACGTATAACAGTTTGCTTTTATTTATAACTTCTGTGTGCGACCAGAGACAAATAAAGGAGATCGTATCTAGCACATGACTCTACATTGAGACTGAACCTTGTGTGACTTTCTTTCCAACTCTTTGTAACTTTTAAAGAAGAATATTGTGTAAAAAAAACAGGATACAGTGCATGTGTGCGGCAGGCAATAAAATCAAGTGGATAGTGTGCACCCCTCTGCTTGTTTGCCTGATGACATACAATACTGTTTACTGCCCATCTGTTTAAAATCATTATTACAGTTTGTATTTTTAAATTATTCCATTTTTACAGTACTTCTGGATTTAACACATTTAGAAATAAATGCAAGGCTTTCAATCGATGTCACAATCCAGTTTTTCTCCCCTCATTTGACTGCTTCACTTTTTAAGTTCAAGAGTTCACAACGGAAAAAATGAAAAAGGCAGCAGTACATCAACATTGACTTTGTCGTTCCGGAGAGTGTAAACCTCCAGCCTGTTTGCACACATGCTTTCCTCATACTGCATGAAAAATATCAGCTTTTAAACATTTGTCAAAGCACTGCGAACTGACCCTGTGAGGAGTGTGTGTACGGCTTCAGCCAGGCGTGTGTCCAGATCCCTGGCCACCCTGTCTCCCACTGCAGCAAGGTGGTCTTCAATAGAGGTGTCCGGATTGGTCGGATTGAACACCAGCGATGTTTGTTGGTTGAAGCCCGTTGTGGGACAGGCTGGAAACACATGGACACAGGAAAGAGAAATATCTCTTGGAGTGTAGTTTATTGTGGAGTAAACACATCCTGTCCATTTTTACCAGCCTCAAACCAAACTGTTCTTACTGGGTTCTGAAGGAAATTTTAATTTCATTGTTCAGGTCTTTACATGGGAAAAGCATTTAAATCTTTTGATCATCCTTTCACCCTTAGGTTTGTCCTCCAGGGTTGTTGTTCTGCTTTATTGCTTGGGTTTACTGCATAGGAAATACTGATAACATTCTAAGACCTCTGGCCTTTAGGGGTAGATGAACATTTGGTGAACCCCTTCCACAGGATTTAACCCCCCTTCACACACTCATTCTGTTCTTTTAACTGTAAATGAGGTCTGCTCACAGAATAAAATCAACACTTGCTAAATAACCTGTTTCCAAACCTTTGAAGATGTAGTTTATTGACCTTGAGGTTATCATGCATTCACCATTTGTCTCTTTCACTGTCCCTTCACCATTTCTTTCTCAGACTGTTCCTTTTGAATTTAATTGCATCCCTGTAAAAGAGTCATGTGACATCATGCCTGTCTTCAACAGTATAAATACCACTGTCTTGAGATAAGAATTTGTCCTTCTCGTACCGTATTCATCATTGTTCTGTAGTATTGGAGAACGACCCGGAGCTCTGTAAGTACCATGAACTTCCAACCATCGTCTCAAGAGTCATCTGTATGCCCTGATCATCTAACGAACGCGCTGCGGAGCTAGTAGGTCGGACTCCGCTTCAGTTCACATCAGCACAGAGGTTGTCCTTGAGCAGCACCTGTGCAACCTTGAAATCCGTTAAGATGTCCAACTGCTCTATCAAAGGAAACCCTTCATGGTTCATGTTGAAAAATACTGATCTTTGGTTTCCATTGCACATGACAAACATGATGCATAGAATGCTGGACAATGTAAAGAAAAAAAAAAACTTCTTCATATGATTTCTCCTTATTTTTACAGTAATGTCCTTTAATGTGCAAAACCTGTAAGATATTTCAAATGCGAACCAATATAGAGACTTGAGACCTGAAAGTTGCTAGTATGTCAAATATTTTACCGATGATAACCATAGGACGTGTGTGTGTGTGTCTCCACTTACAGGCAGTGATTTCATCTTCAAGCCGTCGCAGCTCTTCCTTTATCTGCTCTTTTATCATTGTAATCCTCTCTCTCTCATTCTGGGAAACTCCTGACAGAGATACAGTACAAACATGACATATGAAGCTACAGCCAGAATCCTAATAAGTGAAACTGTCGATTCACGTAGTCGTGAATAAATGTGTTAATATTTAAACTATTTAAATTAAACTAACATATTTCCCCCCCACATAATTATTATAAACCCAAAATAGGTTTTTGTAAAGCACTTTGAGCATGAGCAATTTATTTTCTAGGGAATATTCTGTGATTGACATTCAGAAAGATGTTCATCTGCACCTTTATCTATGTTTACAATAATTAAGACGTGTTAATAAATTACCAATGTGTAAAGAAACTTTGTTATTAGGTATACATAAATTATGTGCAGCTGTGCAATCTGAAACAACAAATTTAATACAGGAAAATAAACTATCCAATAAAGCTTGTTTGCTTATGCCTTGTTTAACTCTTTAGTTTGTTTATGATGACATCTCTTGATGAATCTCCAGTACGGATTGAAGACCATACTCTATCGCTGCGTTCAGACTGCAGGTAAATCGGATTCCAATCAGATTCCCTTTCATGTCAGATTTTTAGGGCTGACTATACACACTGTTTTTATGTGGTGTGTTACTGTTCAGACTACAAAAGAGTCATTCGCTTTCAATATGAATGGGCTAATAATCACATTTTGGCTGCCAGTCTGAACACAGCCCAAGTTTGCCCCACCTGGATGCCCTCCACATTCCTCCACCCTTCAACCATGTGTTTTGCCACTGGTGCCCCTTTTCCAATCATCATTGTGATCTGTACAAATTGATGGGCTGGTCCTCTCTCCCCACCAAATGCCTTCATCATTGGTTTCTGTCTATTTATAAGACTCTCCTCGCAAAAATACCTCAATACCTCTCTGACTTTTTGCATCTTTCCCATATTAAAACTACCAGCTGAAGTCCACTGACTTCATAACTACATCTATTCCTAAACTCTGCACTGTTCTCGGCCAGAACTTTTGTTTTGCTGCAGCAAAAAACTGGAACACCCTTCAAAACTCCCTTAAACTTTTAGTTCTTCCATCACTCCACATATTTACAAAGGAACAACAACATTCCTTGTTGACTGTTGTGTTGACTTTTCTTCTTCTCTCTCTCCATATATCCTAGATGTTGTCTCTAACTTCATTTTCTCTTCCACACTGATTGTGTATCTTGGATCCATGTGTATTATTTTTTTCAATCTGTTTTGTTTGTTTTATTTTTGTCTTGTTTATCTTGCTTTATTTATGTTTCTTCTGCTGGGGCCTCTCGCCAGGCCATCATTGGAAGTTGCTCCCACTTGATCTTAGCAGTAAAATAAAGTGTCAAGAAAATATAAAATAATGAGAGCACTGGGTTGTCGGGATGGACTTTATGGTACCAATTGATAGACATGGTCTCAGTATTTTTCTTGAAGGTCTTTGTGAATAAAAACTGTTTGCCCAACAAATGAGTCACACATGTGCATCGACTCTGACTTCCTTCAGAGGGTGCAGACTGTGGTGCAGCTGTAGCAATATTCATTTCAAGCTATTTCATTATATCTGCTCCTCTCAACAGTGATGTTGCTGGGCTCAAGTCAGAAACAAACACGCACCGAATCCCTTGCGTTGACACAATGCACAGATGACAAGCTCTGAGGTAAATTATTTAGGAGATTCAAGCTACACTGTGGACAGAATAATGAACTGGGATGAATCACTGACACGTGGCGGCTTTTTTGTTTCAGGATGAGCTTGTTATATTCAGACAAAAGACAATTAGAATATCAATATTCAGCTAGTTAATAACCAGCAGTCCAGTAATGTTTGAACACACTCCCACACACTGGTTATTTCTAATAAGAAGGAAAGTGGCCACCATTAGCTCTAAACCCTGACTTCCAGTCAACAGAAAGGGAAAATAAATGACTTATATCTAACATTCATCAACAATTTAAAACCCGACTGAACTTATTTCATTTAATGTTTTTTCATGATTAAGATCTGACATTTTTGTAGCAGGACTAGAAGGGAGGCCCACAGGCAGCCTCTCTTCTGTGTCCAGCAGCACACACATGAACACCCGGAGGACCAGTGTTGATTTTTGCAGGGCTCAGTGCTGTTTTAAAGCTAAGCCAGACAGCTAGCTGGCCAACTTTTTTACTATGGTTCTCTGGTATGTGAGTGATCCTATGGAGATTGCACATGACAGACTGTCAGAAATTGGAGGGAGTCAAGCGGAAAGCAGGGATCAGCCACTCGTCTGCCATTCTTCACCTATTCAAAGCATGCACACAACAATAAAATGGACAGGAAATACAGAGAACCCCCCCACCTCTTTCTTAGCACACTATGTCAAAGATTTCAGCTCACACAGTAGGTCAAAAACTGTTAAAAAAAAAAAATTCCATTGCGTGTGTGTTTTCAAGTCTGTCTCATGGTGAAAAAGTATGGCACAGGCATGCTACCAGCCTGAGGTCACAACACAAGACTGATATGACAGACTCTATAAGGACAAGCTAATCTTTGGCTGCCATTGTAAATTATACTGGAAGGACTGTGGTCCAGTTTAGAGTCTCAAATGACATATTTGTTTATAACAACTACATCCATATAAATGTTTCTAGACTAATGTTTGAGAAGGTCATACTTTTAGGGTGATGTGTTGGCAGCATGCGTACACACCCAGAATGTAACAGCCATGCTTGCGTGTGTACACAACTCTATTTTTGTGCAGTGTGAATGCACAAGTATAAAGTTTGCTGCGACATGTGTCAGACATCACAATGAGATACTACGGAGTGTTAGAATGAAGATAGTTTCACTTCAGTCGTGAAGACATACAGACAACTCATTGCCAAACTTCACGCTCATACAGAAAGCACAATCAGATTATGTTTATAAATGACAGGAAAAAGCTTGCTCCTGACCTTGAGTCTGTGATCTATTAACAGGAAGCATTCCCAAGTAGTTGAGCACAATGAACTTGGTTTCATAATGGAAGTCCTCAGGCACAGTGGCAGTGATGGAGGCAGAAGGGTTGGAACCTGAGGTAGCCATTGAACAAACCTGTGTCAGACACCCAGGAACATAAGCTCTTCCACTCAATACGGGACGTCTCACCTGAAGAGCAGTCAAAGAAGGTTAAGTTGATTGTTATTCTGACAATCATGGTTCCTGCAATTCAGTTCATTCTGGCCAAAATCCCATGAACAAAACCTAAAGGAATCCAGTAAGTAAAGTCGCATGATGACATATGGAAGTGCAAACATGTGCTGGTCATAAAGCAAAGTGCACTTTATGTCATCACAGACACGCAAATCCCTGTATCCATTCTACCAGGTGGACGTGCTCACTTGTCCATCTGGCAAAGGGATGATTAAAAAAATCAATCCCTATTTATGTTTCCTCTGGGACTGAATGACTTCAGACTGAAAATCTGGCCCCTGATGCCTTTCATATACATGAGTACACATTGTCCCCTTCATCAGCTTACATAGTGCACGTGGTGAAACGAAAGGAGATGAAAAGTCTTCCCTAAACAAATTGTTTCAACTGCAGTACAAAATTAAATAACTGGCCTGAGCTACATGGCTGGCAAATTAAATCCTAGTTTATCAGTACACATCAAGAGACAAGGTGACACCATGCGGACCTTAGGTGAGATTGACATCAAGTTTGCCAAACAAATTGACTTCCGGCTGTAAGTGTCAAAATAAAACCTCACAAACCAAGTACTGTACCAGCTGACGTCACGAGGTTCAAACAAAATTATGACGATTATAATCACAGGGGCTCAAGTAAATAGTCTCACCATTCTTTTTCTAACATGAAAACGGGATGTAAAATAGTACGACGTAGCGTAAAATCATGTTCAATTAATAACCAGACTAGTCTAACTCATGAAAATTACCTGACACTAATCTATATGTCTGCTACACTGGAAAGTCCGTTTTAAACAGAAGCGTTTAATGGAACATCTTAGCGCACATTGGAGATATAACATTAGCTAGCTTGATTTCACACGTTTATGTGGTATCTCGACTAAAGAAACCTGAATTGAATTTAAGTTACACTGGATAGAGTCTTTTTCTTACCGTCCTTGTCCAAAGGCAAACAGGTGTTGACAAACGTCAAGTTGAAGATATTATGCGACGCAGACCCCAGCTGTAGTAACGCTAGCTGAAGGGAGCAGAGGCCACCACTGGCTGGCAGCAGTAGCGCTAGCAAGTGTGCTTCTGACGCTAAACAAGCTAAGGAGAATACAACATCTTCCTGCCGTGACCTTCAAAATAAGGTTCTCATTCTTAAGCCGAAACATTTTTAAGCAGTCAGCTATTTTTACAGTTACAGCAGCTGTGTGTTTGAACTGCAGCAACAAGGTTCGCTTGTCTGTCAGTTGCCATTCATTTATAATCTGAGTTTTTTTTTTTTTTTTAAATGCCTTTCCAGATATAATCTAAACCTCTTGAGCTTGTTTGGATGGCGTAAATGACATCTGCTTTTATGGTTGCAAAATTCATACCATTATGAAAAAATATTTCTTTTCTTATAAGAAATGGTGTAGTGTTTTTAGTTTAATCTGTGGTCTGAGTAAACTGCAGATTGACCTTCCTTTTAAAGGTGTCTTTTGTTGTTGAATCATTAGTCATTTATAAATGAACCACTGACGTTTTGAGTGCTTGTCTCTTGTTTCCTTCTTTTTGAAGAATCCTAGTTCACAACTTAAAGCACTACACCCTTTATCTATAAGGCTAATCAGAAACATAGCAATTTTCATGACCTAAAACTTTTTGTTTTAGGTCATTTTGTTTTGTTTCTTAGTTAGGTACAGTATATTCATTCATTCATTCATCTTCTGCCGCTTCATCCATCGTAAGCAGGTCACGGGGAGCTGGAGCCTAACTCAGCTGGCATAGGGCGTGAGGCGGGGGACACTCCAGGCACGACTCCAGTGCACCGCAGAGCCACACACAGTGACGGACAACCATGCACACACACGCATTTCCTAATTTGGCATACTAAACCAATATCCCTTTGTGTTCTTTTGCAGTGCCAGGTACTAGCTGAAGTATACTGGCATTAGGAGGCTGTCTGTAGCTCAATGTCTATATAAAATCAAAGCACTTCTTGCCTGTCTAACTGTCCTATGTACTTCTCTCTTTGTATAAATACTGTATTACAAAGGATCCAAGGAAGTGCAAAGGACTCCTAAGTGAAACTCATTTGCTTGATCAAAAAGATTTTTTTCCCCCAAAGTGACATTTAATACAGTTGTCTGACATTTGTCGAGAACGAAAAATAGCATTAAATTTGACATAAAACAGGTTGGAAGATCGCAAACCAGTTCTGGAAGCTCACTGGGGTTTTCCTGTACTTGAACCCAGGAATCACAATTACTGGGTTGTTGTCTTTCATACCATAACAATTGGGTGAAAAGGGGGAGCAGGGATCACTTTTATCAGTTTCAAGGACGTCCCGTTAAATGTGAGCTTTATTTTGAAAATATTGACCGGATGTTTCGTTCCAATTTGTGTCGGAGAAAAAATCGACGTGAATGAAAAAAGAGGCAAACTTGTTTTTGTTCAAGATTGGCGAGAGATCAGAAAACGTAACTGCTTACAGTCTTGAACACAAATCGAAGGAGAACTATGGCGCTCACCGATGCTGACGTTCAGAAACAGGTAAAGTTTTTTTAAGATCGAAACCACATTATCAAAGTGACTGACTGAAAACTTTGGGTCAAGTAGCTAACTTAACCCAAAGTTAAACTTCAACATAGCTGACGATCCACCCTTACATATTAATGGACTGAAATATACTAAGCAATCATTCTTATTTAAAATTTAGTCATTAATAATAGTCCAGCGTTTTAAGTTGTTTCGAAGCCGTGTAGCGTTAAGGTTAACTTGTTTTTTTAACTTTGTTTTTTTTTGTTACACAACTTCAATGGCTGAACTCTGTGACAAGACTGAACTTGAAAAATATTGAGTTTCGGTGTTTTTGGCAGATCAAGCATATGATGGCCTTCATCGAGCAAGAGGCGAAGGAGAAAGTTGAAGAAATTGATGCAAAAGTAAGTTCGATGACTGATGTCAGGTCCCTCATCAGATTTTAAATTGATAAAAGAATAGGTTGGTTTCTTTTAGGTGAAATTGGCAATACTGACCTTTGTCGTTACTTAACAGGCAGAGGAAGAGTTCAACATTGAGAAAGGTCGTCTGGTGCAGACCCAAAGAGTGAAGATCATGGAGTACTACGAGAAGAAGGAGAAGCAGATCGAGCAGCATAAGAAAATGTGAGTTGTTGGCCATGTAGTTTAGGGAAGAGGAAAGAGGTTTTGCTTCCTTGCTGCAAGTTCCTTTTTTTCCTACACTGATGGTTTCAGACTCCTTATGTTGTTTTTGAATAATTTAAATGCTTATATTGAGCTGTGAAAAGAGATTTTAGTTGTAAATTATTGTTTCAATAATGATATATTTTAAGTATTTAAAACAAAGCTCATGTTGGACTCTCTGATGTCTTTATAGTACATCCTTCCAGTACAACTACATTTCCTTCCTGGATCTTAACACTCAACACAGCAGCTTCTTAGAAAATAGTTACGGTGGTGAAGGCATCTTGAAGACTGTGTTTTTAGGACTCGACATCAGAACAGCCGTTTTCCAGGCTTGCTGTTTTCAGTATTTGTGGCTGCAACTGATCTGTTCCTTCCGCTCTTTCAGCCAGATGTCTAACTTGATGAACCAAGCAAGGCTGAAGGTGCTGAAGGCCCGCGATGACATGATCATGGTTAGAGATCAGTGCTGGTATCATATTCATTCACGTATTCAGTTCACGGTTCCTTACTGATGCAGCTGTTCCTGACATTCACATTAAATATATTTGATATATGCACATGATGCATATATCAATGGGGTTGAATTCAAGAGTGGGGTTTGTGTGCTTATTTATATTGGCCATATTCATTAATTCAGTTCTGCAATTTGAGGTCAATTCCACCACCTTAATAACTACCCCACCTCAGACACATGTTTCCTCCGAACTCTGTTTTATAAGTGGGTCAGAATTTTTTTGTGCTTTCCACCTGCTGTTCTCAGGATTTGCTGAATGAGGCTCGTACAAGACTTGCAGAAATTGCCAAGGACCCCGATAGGTACTCTGGCCTGCTTGAGGGTCTAGTGCTTCAGGTATAAACCGCTGACTGCTCTCACAAGATGATATATCTAAGTCAACACGTGTATGTACTTTTTTGGGTTTATTTTCTGAATCAGTTCTTATCACACTTCAGGGGTTCTATCGACTTCTGGAACCTAAAGTTACCATTCGCTGCAGACGGCAAGATGTGCAAATGGTTCAAGTGAGGTTTGGATGACAATATTGTGTGTTGCGATCATTAATACATGCTATCAAGGAGAGCTCAGGGGATTACAAAAGCTGTTGTATCCTGATCGTAGTGGATAGTGTGCCATTTGAATGTGCTTTTTTTCAACAGACCGTCGTTGAAAAGGTAATCCCTGTCTACAAAGAGGCCTTGAAAACCAACATATCCGTCAAAATAGATGAAGAGCGTTTTCTTCCATCAGAGATGTAAGAAAAAGCTTCATATCATAGTCTTTTCATCAACAGTTTATTATGAGATTGACACTTTAAATTTCTGTAACATTTGAAACCTCTGAAGATGTGGTTGTTGATGTGTTCTCTTTTTTTCTTTAACAGCTGCGGAGGAGTTGAAGTATATAATGATAATGGGAAGATCAAGGTTTCCAACACTTTGGAAAGCAGGATAGAACTTATGGCACAACAGGTTGAGTTGCTTTGAGAGTTATTTCCATGCCAAATTCTACCTAAAATACATATTACAATTTATGACTGCAATTCTCTCTGTAAATCTAACTGTAATTCTGCCTTTTGCCTGTGGAGGGCAGCACAGGCTACCGGGTTCTCCTTGTGGTTAATGATCAAATAGTGAAAGAAGCTGAAATCAGAGCTCTTAGAGCATTAAAAGACTATCAACTTTCATACAAGTTTGCCATACTTAGATGAGGGCTTACCTCATTGAGTATTTTTTTAAGAGTAGGCAAACAATGATTTGCCTAGATTGTATATTATACAAAAGCAGAACTTAACTAAAGCAAGTCATTTCTGGATATGGTTAATTTTCTGAATACCTGCCTTTGACAGACGTCACAGGAATGGGTTTTTTTTTTTTCAGAATTGGGCTAAAGTGGTTCGAACTTTTTATGTAAAGTTAGACAGGAAAAAGACTGATGACAAGTTCATCCATGGAGTGCAGCAGTTCAATCTGGGAGATTGTGGTGGAGATTGTTGTCTGTAAACATTTAAAGAAAAACTTCTTGTTTGCTACAGCTGAGTCATTCTGAGTTCCACATCATCCATTTCATTTTCCTGCAATCAGACTAGTCTCACCAGCAGCTTTAGGTGCTACATGGGAAACAACTAGAAACAGTCTCTAATTTTGAAACATTTTGCCAGCAACATTTTATTTTTTTGCATCAGATGATGTTTCTGTTTTTATATTACAAAAGACATCCATAAATATTTTGGGGTAGTTACGGTAAAAAAAAAAAGGATTCAGCATCTGGAAGGCCAAGGCTCAGGTCTTTATATATAGTCAATTTTTGTGAGGTAAAAAGTTTGGTAACTTTTGACAAAAATGTGAATATAAAGAAGCTAATGATGACGCACAGACTTAAACAGCCATGTGTACAACCAGCCTCATGACTGCATGATGGCGTGTGTTTGCTTTCACCTGCACATTGCCTAGAGTGGTAGTGTATTTTAGTCTGTGGAACACATTTTGATGCTTAGTTGCCTTTAAGAGAATTAAATACCAAAATACAGCATATTTTCTCCAGTAATTCACTTTCCTTTTGTTTATTCATTTATGTCCTGACTTTACATCTGACAGATGATGCCTGAGATCAGAGTGAATTTGTTCGGCGCCAACCCCAATCGCAAGTTCATGGATTAACTCTGGATGAACACGGTGAATATACAGCAGGAATCTAAGGTGACCTCAGACCATCATTATATTGAACAGGAGTCTGTGTGATCACCTGCCAATATTCAAGGGTCAAAGGGGGTCAAAGGGATCCCCGATGTACTTAATGGATTGTTACAGATGCACACGTTTTATTATTTTTGTACCAATGAACTGATTCAACATGCAGATGTTCATATTTATACATATGGATTATTATGGATTAATTTAATTTGCAGTGTCATTGCAAATATGTATTAACTCAGTTGTCCAGGTAAATGTGTTGGTTCGTAGCTTGATTGATAAAGTAATCAAAGCTACATTTTTAGGTCACCAAAGATATTCACGTAATTTAGTCTAAATGACTATAAACAAAGAAATAAATATCAATGAGAAACCTGAGAGTTCATGAGACATCTTTATTTACAGCATGGAAATAAACAGTTTCTTCTTGCTATGTTTACTTGAGATTGGGTAAAATATAGTAGCCTAAGTAAAATAACCACATCAAAATGTGTCTTGGAATAAAAAGGTAAAAAACATTTCGGTGCCACCCAGTGGACTCAGTTATAGCAAATGGCAGGCAAGACAAGGCGCCATACTTTCCACATAGGTTTAAAAAAAAAATAGAATTGTGCTCCCAGAGTACCAAATCAATGTTTCATCATCACCAATTTAAACATGATAAATTAACTCAACACTTCTGTTTTGATGCTTTTGAAATTATCAGCATTGGTAAGGCTTTGATTGCATTCTATGTAAATGTTGTGGGCACATCCGTTGAAGCAACCTTCTTATTGCGGGGGTGTAAGCGAGCAGTAAACAAAGCCTCAGGCTTCCCACGAATTATTTAAGCCACTCTGACCTGTAGAGAGAAAGATACCAGGGCTACGAGGCGGTGACCCAGTAGTCTAACCTGTGGCCGTTAAGCAGGAAGTGAGGCGTGTGTTATATCGTACACTAGTATAGGGATTAAAGCATTACCATCAGATTAGCAAATGACCTTAGTGACTGGCAGGGAGCACCGCCTTGTCCGGTAAAGGAATCTAAGATTACAACTCAGACCTCACAGTTGGAGTGTGAGGTGTGCATATCAGGCAGTAGGAGATGAGGTTCCTTTTTTTACAGGGAGATGTATCAAACATCCAAATGAATGACATTGGCATTTCACATCACAACAAATAGCGCTTCAGGTTTTGCATCAAACATTCTCCGATATTAACGTTAAAAAAAAATATGGGCAGGGTAATTCCACATACATCCGATGGCGCACAGCTCCTCGTCCGTAGGCATTTCAGGTAATAGCCTCAAAAAAGTAGAAGCTCTTTGTCAACCTTTGCAGAAAACTGAATGGAATTGATCTGACCGTATTGCACTAAGCACAAGAGATTACCCAGACAACTGGGGACAGACGCCCTCAGATTAGTCGGACATGCACAGGAATCATTTTAACCCATAGAACCCTGCTCGCAGCATGCAAAACCTCACAGAAACATGATAAACGTGAACCCAGAAATCTGCATATTAGTAAATACAGCATAGCATAATCTCTTCATATCTTGGGCCATTCTCCTTCCTTTGGTTAGTTGTAGGATTTTCCCTCTTTCTGTAGCCACAGTCCACTCAGTCATCATTTACTGCTGGTTGGAGCAGCAGATTATCCCAGCCAAGATACCAAAACCACCACCACAGTTATAAAAATTTGCTATTCCAGCAAACCTAGAACCGACTCCCCTACCCCAAGAAAGTAGACACCCTGTGCAATCCCAAAAAGAGGAGCGATGACTAAAGCTCGACACATCGCACCCTTAAAGAAAGCCGTTGGGCCCTCCCGTGTCATGATGCGCCTGTAAAAGTACACAAAAAGAAAATATTACAGAACTAATGCCACGGTGGCATTTTTAAGGTAGCAAAATGCATCGCAGACTGAAAGTCTCACCGGGTGCAGTCGACAATTCCTCTGTATGAGTCCTCGCCCTCTCCTTTTTGCAAGGTCTGCAGACGAGTCTTAATGACTGGATGGGTGTTAAAACACAGAATATATCGTCACAACAACTCAGAGATTAAATCAGTTTAACTGCAGCCACTGTGGCTACAGGACACAATGACAGCCACAGCATGATCAACCAATCCCAACATGTTGTGTAATGAAGACCAACATTAATGTCACTCACACACAATGACTGTCTGAAATCATTCTGTTTATCATACTGTACTGTCTGCCCTAATGTACATTAATTTTCTTTGTAGTCCACATGCTGTATACTACTTTTAAATGCTACTCATTATATATTATAATACACAAATATACTAGATAAGAATTAATTATAGATTCAAACAAAGATTGCAATGTATACATTTATAATGAGAATCTGTTACATTCTGTAGGTAAACGGAAATTGTCTTAAGGGACCAAAATATATTCTATATTATCCGATAGTGACACCAAACCATGTGAGATTGAATCAATAAAGTTGTTATTAGTTCCCTGAACTGAACAAGCATGTGGTGTATTGCTCAGTTCAATGATTGTATTGTTTTGTAATCGCATTGCTCTGTTGCTTTGAATATTTATTTAAAGGACTAAACTGGAGTGAAACATTGCAGTACTTGTTATGTATTATACATCTTCTGCTATTGTGGGTGCTGATTTCTCCATTTATATCATCGCTCACAATTTTCAATATTTGTCTCACTCACCATCAAGTGGCGTTACGGCCACGGCTGCCACTGAGCCTGCCATACATCCAGACACAAACGACTGCCAAAATGGCGCCTTGTCTTGCATTTTACCCGCTCCTTCCTGGCCCAACGCATTTAGGTTGGCAAACAGCGGGAAGTAGATCATTGAGAAGGGGACATCCCTGAAAGACATGATTTAAAAGTGATCAGGTTAGAAAGATAGAGAGGGAATGTGTCAGACGTTACATGCTACAAATAAGTTTAATTGAAAAACAACACTAAGTCATGGAAGGCCCTATTTAGAAACTACATGGCAGTCAGAGTGCAGGAATCTATTGAGCGTTGTCGATTGGAAGCAGAGTCAGGAAAAACACTGTATAAATTATGCAATTTGAACCCAGCTCATTAAAGCAGTGATGATGGAGGCGAATGGACGGGGGGGCAGAGTTACTGCACATGTATCTGATCATTGTTCAAGGTTTGCAATACGACAGCAAAGCATGCAGACAAACTGACAACGGTGACATGAAGTTAAAAACATGGAAAAACATGGTGAGTGCATCTTTGTGTGTGTCTTCTTGTATATGACCTCATTAAGGTGGCTCCTGCCCCTCTGTAGAGACCCGCCAGTCCACGAGTCTTCAGCAGGTCTGCGGTGATGCGGGTGGCTGAGGGCCGAGGTGGAGGTCTCTGTTGCGCTGGTGGGGGTGCCACCAATGATGGAGCTGGACCAGGACCAGCAGCCTGAGCTGGATTTGGAGCAGGCCGTTGGGCAGCTGATGGTCAAACACAGACTGTCCCAGGTTAGACGGCAAACTCAGGACTGTACAATTGTTCAGTTTTAGGCTTAAAAGAATTCTTCAAGTTTTTAGGACATGACATCCTGTTACACTAACATGTATATTTTAACATACTGTAAAGGCATGTGTACGAATACAAACCTCAAACTCAAGGCATAAACAATCCAATTAAGCAACTCACCGAGCCTTCCTGCATCCTGCAGCTGGATCTTAAGCATCTCCATGGGGGTGGTGACGATCACCTGGCAGGTCCCGGCCCCACATCCTGCCAGTACCTCCCCCCACAGGGGCAAATGCCTAGAAACACATTATGAGACTCTTCTCAAATATGAATGAGCATGTGTCTCAGTCCATGTGTCCATGAACTATCCATTAGGAGGAAATACGTAGACTCTAGATTTTTAGGATTGCTTAAACATAGTCCATTTTCTGTATGTTATTCTTGAAAATATACCAAGCAATTTAAATTTAAAACAAGATCCATAAATGGTAGTTGTGAACTGTTTCTACTACTTGTGAACAAAATGCAACTTGTTCTCAAGTGATGAATAAATAAAGAGCTGTGATAGGACTTGACAGTGGGAGACATCTGGTGTTTTGTTTATTCCTATATTCTGGATTTTTAAGGGAGAATGAAAAGGATACAATTGAGAATTGAATCTCGCATTTATGGATTTTTTTATGGGTTTCATTCTGTGTCTAGTCTTGGTTTGGCTTTCTTCACTGGGAATCTGCTCATTCCAGTTCCATGACCTGCTCACCCACTTCTGATCCTTTTCTTGTGCCACTCTCCATTGGGTCACATAGCTGAGAGCGTGGTTTCATCTAAAGTAGGTTTAAAACATGATTGATCCATGCCTTTTGTTTGGCTTCCTGTAACTATGCCAATCTTGTATGCACAGATTAACCAAATCGTAGACATAAAATGTCAATGTGAGAATTAATCACGTGTCATGCATTTGCCGTAGTACTTCCAACAAATGGTATGCTGTAACAAGGCTTCAGATTTTAAAAATTTCTCTTTATCATTTTACAGAATTAAATTTTCTTTGATTGTAACAAATTGTCACTTTTTGGATCAAATGTTTAAGAGTATTCTCTGTGTCAGGTTGAATCACTGAAGAACAGCGAAGAAATTACCCATCCTTAGATAGCTTCTGTCTGAAGACGTCATTGGCAGCCAGCTTAATGGCTTTTTCCGGCGTGACAAGAGTGAGGTTCACTGCCGCTCCTGGACAAAACAAACAAGCTGGTGACAGCAGTAAACAACATTTTCTACTGAAGCACACAAATAGAACCATCCTACGCAGCAGCTTGCGGCCAACTGAGGGCTGGTAACAGTAGAATCCTGTTATTAAGATAAAAAGATAAAGGGCCCGTAGGAGAAACAGCGATGGTGGCTGGATTAACCTTATACTAAAGCACACTTGTTTGGCACAGGGATTAGAAAAGAGAATACCTCTGTAGCATCCAAAATAGCCCTCTGAGCGAATTGTCTTCATCAGGCAGTCCAGCCTTTAAGGATAAAAAAGTAAACGTTTAGCAACTTTTTTCCTCCTGTGTAAACAGAATCTCCTAAAATCATGCATAGTCATATCTTTTACATTAAATCTACTGACAGACACTAATAACAAGTCAGTACCACTCTGTATTCTTTATTAGTTTCATCACCTTATCTCTAGATGCACTGTAATGTCACAAAAACACACTGAACTAACTGTGTGTGTGAACTGAATGAACTGCTTTATGGAAAAACGTCTTCTGCTTCAAGTTTGCAAAGAACATAAACCATGAGTTTGGCCTTGAGAGAGTTATCCACAGGATTTTTCCATCTCTGACTCATGGTGAAAAACCTCAGTCTGAAACACAGGGTGGGTACACCCAATCAGCCAACAGTATGTCCAGTTAAGATTTCTGTGTATTTTAAAGAAACAACCTTTTTCTTTCTGCATCTGTGAGTTTTACTTTTGAGTAATACTTCACCACAAAATGTACTAAATAAAGTAAAAATGATTCCAAAGTTCTCTAACTTTCCCTAACCTTAGCACATTTCAAATGTCAAATTGAATGCTACCCAGAATTCTGGATCACAAGCAAATCAGAATGTTGTGAAACCCCTGCAAATACCTCTGATATAACCTAGTGAGTGTTTTTTTTTTTAGAAACTGACCAAAACAGACACCAAATAAGGGATAAATGGGTGTAGCTGTGCTGCGCCGCCCTCTGAGATTCAGGGTGAGTCGAGATATAATCCATAACAATCAGACTCTTCTATAGCTCAAATTAGAGTGTTATTTCAATGAGAAAGCACTTATTTAAACTTTTGTTGCGGAAGATATTTCTCTCTAGACATTTTGGTTGGAATTGGTCTTGCATACGTTAAATGCAGAAAAACATTTGAAAGCCATGATCTAACTTTAATGGCAAGCATACATTTAAAAGTTTTTTGTCAACAGCAGCAGTTTTTTTTTTTATTTGTGAAGACTAAATTGTCATTATGCACTTATTGTAGGCAACATATCAATGATGCTAGCAGGTTATCTCAGGTCAGGGGAGCCCTACTCACATTCCTTTGTACATTCGGACGTCCTGCTGATTTTGGAGGCGGGTCTTGGCCAGGTCAATAGGAAATACACATGTCACACCAACAAGGCCTGCCACTCCCCCATTAATCAGCTTAGCAGGGAGGCTGTGAGGGGATCAGCAAAGACACACACGCATGCACACATGCACACACAGACCCATGAAAATGGGGCACATCCATTCATGGAGAAAAAGACATAGTGGGTAAGTTTCCCCAATCAGATGAGTAGTAATAATGAAAATGACCAAACTTAACAAAGCTGCCTGTCAAGCTACAAAAGCAGAGGCACTTACCTAACTTTTTTCTCCGTCATCCTGCTTGTCTGTTGGCTCAAGGCCTTCTCCTTTTCCACCATGGCCTCTTCCTACTTCTCTTCCTTTTCCTCTTTCTTTTCTTTCTCACACTTCGGCATGCAGTCCACTGTAGTCACCACCAACTCCACTCTGACCTGCCCTACCAACTGCAAATGCAGCTCCTGCTTCCGTTAATATGGCTGTACTGACTGCCTTACTTATTCTTCTCCCTGGAAATGCTGAGGTGGACGCCCTTTTTCCTGTCGTGGCCAAAACCACTAATGCTGTGTCCTCTGGCCAGTTTTTCTGCTTTACTGTACCTCACATCAAAACACAATCTCTATCTCACTGCTCAGAGAAAAAGACACATACACCACACACACACAGTTGATGTGGATTAGTTCATTCATGAAACTGTAGGACCACCATTTGTTTGTTCTTTGTGTGGATTGAGTATTCTTTTCCTGAATGGCACTTAAGAACTGTATAATTCTTATAGTTTAATAAGATGATGGGAAGATATCCTTTGGATAGAGAAATTAACATTTTACATTAGCACTCAGAAGATGTACAATCCACACATATTGAATCATAAATGTGAGTAGAGGCATAGCCCAAGACTGCCACACTGAGACGGAACATCTTGAGTCTCTCTAATCTGCCAGCTAGAAGGGATAAAAGTACTTGATCTAGCAAGGAGAGCAGAACTGAAAATGAACGGCTTACCGGTATTCAGTTACCATGTTTCGGAATGCAGCAAGGACTGATTTGGATAATTTGTTCAACAAGTCTTTTTTCTTTCTTTTATTTCCCTTCAGTAGTCTCAACGGTTAACAGAAGTGCAGTTGAAACTTCGCCTGCATTTCTCATCTCCTGCTTTTCTACATGATGTCCACTTTTTTCCCATTTCCTTCCTGGCTCAAACTCCCTAATGAGTGTTATCCTAACCAGTCTTTGCTGGGTTCATTGCTCTTTTTAGATTCATACTTTTGTCTATTTCCATTCTCAACTTTTTCTCCTCAGAATATTTTTCCATCCATGTCTCCATCACAGTTTATTTTTCCCATTGCGGGATCCTAGTCACATTCTACACATGCCTTTCAGTGAGCCTCTTTCTGTGAAACTTTCTTTCAGCTCAGCTTCATTCACTCACAGTAGTGACGCTGCCAAAACTCAGACAACCCAACTTCCAGCTCCCAGATTTCTGTTTCCCCCAAAAACTGCACTGGAGTGGGGCTTGTGCTTGCATAGTATGCAAAGCACAAGCCCCTCAATACCGCTTTCAAAAACGCTACAGTTCCTCCATCACATGAGACATAGCAGTGGGGAATGATGGTCTTACCTCTGTCAGTGCATCCCACAGACAGGATCAGGCTGTCCACTTTCCTTTCACTTCAACAATGTGTGCAGCAGTGGTGGTGAAGCGAGAGCGATCTAAGAGAGTCAGCCGCCACTCAGGGGCCTTTGCACAAACAGCAGCATTGTCCTGCTGCGTAAGTCCCTCCCTCTCGTGGTGACTCTTTGTGCACACAGTCCCAGTAACACAGCTCTACACCAACGCAGCTCAACACAAACTTATGCCTGTGGAGCTGTTGTGACAACACACACAACAGACACAGCAGGGATATTCACACACAATGACAACACAGTGTGTCTTGTTTCCATGAAAATATATACAAGTTGATCTGCAAGCAAAGTGAGGTTGACCATCAGTGATGAATTCACTATTTAGCAGGCCCAGTGTTACATAATACTTTGAGACCTGTTTAATTCCACAAATGCTCAAAGACTTTCATCTGTTACCAAGGTTAGATTCTGTTACCAACAGAATCTAACTAACATGGTTCTCACTGTTTGGGACATTTAAATATTTCAATATGTAGAACACATTGGATCCGTTTCACGAAGTATGTTTAGTGGAATCTCTGAATATGTTAACCCTGAAATTAGGGAAGCTCAGTGTTTCCATTTTCACAAAGGGAAGTAACTTAACCCAGTGTAAGAGGAGTAATCCTGACTTGTTTCATGAAGCGAGGTAACTGAACCTCCGCGTTTATTACCATAGTAACAGATTCTGGAACCAACCACCTCCCAATCCATAACACACATCCACAACTTAATCCAACCTCACATTTGCAGCATAAAATTTAGTCATGCTCACACATTCCAGCAGGTATTGTGTGTAGTGCCGTGTTTATTTATTTATTTATTTGCAAACAGTGAGACGCTCAAAATGCCTCGCTTTGAAACTGCTTTTACACTAGTTTGTCAGTTTCCCTGGAGATAAACCTGTCAGAATCATCAAGGAGGAGTTCCACAGGATTGAAGGTGATTGATGTAGAAATTTGATAAATTAATTTGAAATGATATTCTCTTAATGACATTGTGCTACAACCTCAGAATTTGATAAGTAACTTTAATTTCTTCTAGAATTTCCCAATGTAATTGGCTGCATAGATGGTACCCACATTCCCATCAAGACTCCTTCACATAATGAAGCTGATGGTGTGAATATGAATTCCATTCACAGCATAAATGTGCAGGTACATGTAGGTTGACTACTGTTTCAGAATTTTAAATACTGCATCATAGATAAACCAACAGCTGTCCAGATCATATGTGATGCTGCAGACTGAATTTCTGGGTCTGGTCTGGGTCGGTTCCTGACTCACTGATGTATGGTCTTACCTGAGCAACAGACTGTAACTTGGAAGGTAGCCTTCTTTCTTGTCTCTGTCCTTTAATCCACTCTAATATATCCACTATACATCATAGGAGACTTTGATGTTTTTTATCTGGAAGACAGGGGTTACCCATGGCAACCGAGGTTTCTGACCCCTGACACTGAACCAGGCCCCCGACAGTACTTCGGCTGGGCTGGGATTGTACCTAAATAAAATGAATTTATGCCGTTTCCCGCTGTAATATTACTGTGATTGTAACGGACTACATTTAAACTTATGCACTGACTCACACACCAGCTCTGTCTTCTTTGCAGCTGCAATGCTGTTCCTCTTTCTTTTGAAAATGTCCTCAAACTCTTCATATGCATAGATTAAAATCTGTACTTCTCTGCCAACCCAGAGCCACAGATTTGACTCAGGGTTTGTTAACCCTGTTTTGTGAAACGGACCCAATAAGGGACAAGACTGTTATGTAAGGACGCAACCACAGCAACCAGCCGTTGCCCCAAACCACTTTTCCATGAACATTGATTGAAGAATTGATTCCTCTTGATGGAAAAAGCTTTGCCTATCACTGATCATTTCTCTCATCAGCTGGGTAAAAATCTCTCATCAAGGCTGGTATTTTCCATGCCGGCTTTCATATTTGAGTAATCAATGACCCCGTCCACTGTCATAGGCATCACTTCATTGTCTCATGTGCACATGTCAACAATAAAATAGTTTCTTGTGAACTGACACAAAAGCAGAGGAATGACACAAATTCACACCCACAAATTCAGGGATTTTACGTAGGTGTATGTAAAACACATTTTAAACTGTATTTAATATAATACAGTACAGACTCATTTAACGTACAAACTGATTAACTTTATTGGTTTTGTAAACGTACAATCATTTTGTATTCAATCCCCACAACAATACAGCATAGTGCCACTGTGATATACAGTGATATACAGTATTGGCTTTTCTTTACACAACATTCATTTAGCTTTCATTAAACACAGATAAAAGACTTATCATATTTGTAACAAAAAAAAAAGTTGTGGAAAGTAACAGATCATAGGTATGATTCTTATGAGAATTTGAAATGGAAGGTGTGTGTTTGTGTGACAAACTAGCTATCAGCAGATTTTGGAGCGCTTCATGCTTCCATCTGCTGAAAAGCTTTATGGAGATGGATATTTCTTTTTTCAGCACGACTTGGCACCTGCTCTGTGCCAAAACCACTGGTAAATGGTTTACTGACCATGGTATTACTGTGCTCAATTGGCCTGCCAACTCTCCTGACCTGAACCCCATCAAGAATCTGCGGGATATTGTGAAGAGGAAGTTGAGAGACACCAGACCCAACACTGTGGATGAGCTTAAGGATGCTATCTAAGCATCCTGGGCCTCCATAACACCTCAGCAGTGCCACAGGCTGATTGCCTCCATGTCATGCTGCATTGAAGCAGTAAATTCTGCAAAAGGATTCCCGACCAAGTATTGAGTGCATAATTGAACATAATAATTTAAAGGTTGTCTTTTTTTGTATTTAAAAGCACTTTTTTGTATTGGTTGGTGCTAATTTTTTGAGATAGGGATTTTTGGTTTTTCTTTACTTTTTTGCAGAAATCATCAATAATAAAACAATGAAAGGCTTGAACTACTTCAGTTGTGTGTAATGAATCTAAAATATATGAAAGTCTAATGTTTTTCAGTACATGACAGAAAATAATGAACCTTATCACAATATGCTAATTTTTTTAAGGTACAAATCTTAAATCTTAAAACATCCAAACATTTCTGCGATTTTTTTTCTTCTAATTTTACATCCACATTTTCTTTTTTATTGTTTCACCAGTTCTTGATGTCCCTCCTGTATCTGTTACATTCCATTAGTACACATTTTACTGTTTCTGGTTGATTACAATGTGAACCTAGTCCTGTTGGATGATTGTCTATTTCATGAAGTATATGGTTTGTCCAGAGTGCCCTGTGCTGGACAAGTGATGACTGTTTGTTCTCTTTGTTTCCTGTCTCATGTTTTAGTTTCTGATCTGTTTTTATTTATTGTCATGGGGTGTCTGTGTTACTGTTCTTACCAAATTTTCTACATGTGTTGGATAGTAATTGCTTTTTAACTCATGTAAACCTAATAGATGAGCTTTTATATTTCCCATTCATGTCAAACTATTAACAGTAGGTTTACCGTGCTATGAGCACTTATATAGGATAGCTTTTGGAGTACAATATGTGAACTTTCAAACTGGGCCAGAAATTCAATATCACTACGTGTACTTATGGCCTGGGCTTTTTAAATGTGTCTCTGCTGCAGACATGTACTGTTTATGGTTCAGGTCTGATCATATAAGAGTCCAATAAATATTTCATAAAGACCTTCTGTTTGCTCTCCATTCCTTGACTGTCAGACATAAAGTGACCTTCTAGCTGTTCCCTATACCTGTTAAAATATGTAATTTATCGTAATGTTAAATAAAAAATGGACTACACACACTCGCTTTTGGGTTTGCATTTTCCATCTGAAATTACTGTCCTCAATTCATATCGAACCAGTTTTTCTTTTCAGGGCGTTACTAGGTTTAAAGTACATTAGTGTATTCTAGTCTGTGTTACATTTTATGTCATAATTAAAAAAATACTTTTATCACATTGACCTAATGAAACGTCGTTTGTTTGAATGGTTTTGCAATAAACGGATGATTTATATATTTTGACGTTAAACCTAAATTAAAATTGTTCTACAATACAGTACTGTAATGTACATCTGTGAAATGAGCTTCAGTAATTTTATTGCATGCACCTTTTTTATATTACGACAGGGGGAGTGCGTGTTTAACGTATTGGCCATACCATCCGTCGGCTTGTTTACAAAATTTGAATGTAGTCAGCAATTTTTCTGTAAACGATAACAAACCCACGATCTTCGTGATAGTTTGCAAAAAGTGGTTATAACCAAAGTACAGTGGTAGTACGGTAAAAAATTCAACATTTCTAAGTGCGAAATGAATGAAACGCTCACAAAATGAGTTACACATTGTGATCAAAAATGTTTTCTACACGTACACATGAAACGTGCCCAACAACTTAAAACAAATCACCTGTCTTATACCTGGATCTACTTTCTCATTTTATAATTTATTCTCCATTCACAAACATTCCCTTTAAACGGCTGCAACACGATGGATTTGAAGGGGTGCTATCGACGATACACAAACATACACAAACCAAAGCACAATCTCATTGCAAAATTTTTTAAAGTGTTGAAGTTATGTTCTTTAATGATTATTATTTTCGACATTTCGAGGAATTAAAACACTTATTTACATTTTATAAAATATACGTAATTGTTATCCCCCCCCTCGCTAATTGTGTGGTGGTGTCGTCCTTCCCATCTGTTCAGGTCCGGTGAGTCTCTGATTGAAACAGATTGTAGCAATGGCAACTGTCCGGACGAGACGACAGGAGTATTTCTTTTTGTATTTTTAATGTAACGGATAGACTGTAATCCGCAGGAAACCTAACTTTCTAATGTGAAATACAAACGTTACACAATTTTAGAAGTCTGAAAATGTCCCAGGGATGTACAGTTTCTGTGGAAGAGATCCAGTCTTGGTGGGAAGTCCCCGCCATAGCCCACTTCTGTTCGCTGTTCAGGACAGCGTTCAACCTTCCCGACTTTGAAATAGAGGTAAATAAGAGTTTTGGTTGTTTGGTTTTACGATGAATAACATTTTTAGCGAAAAATAAAAGTTGTTTGTGTCAAGTTTTTCTTCAGCCGGCTTTTAAGAGCGCATTTATGCAATTGGCTACCTGGTTAACGAGCTTAGCTGTGTTCTCTTAACTTCTCGTTACTCAGGCAATCCTCTTAGGTAACGAGCTAGCAAGCTCTTTAGCACAGCTAGAAGCTAGCCCCATTTGTTAAATACTGTTACGTAAAGTTGATAAATGGCACGAGTGTTAGTTTAACATACGACTAATAACATTGCCTTGTGGTTTGATGTCCAAAGTAAGACTATTGTGCTGCCTTACGAGGATGCTCAGAAGTAACTTTTTGATAGAGAGGTGTCGTACCGTCGTAATGCGCCACTTTGTTTTCGTTCGGTTACTCTCGTGTTTCTAAAGAGTGACTGTAGTTCAGGCGCTTTTACAGCAAGTTCCTGAAGACGACGAGAATATGGTTGGGACAACGTGTCAAGCCATCAAGAAATGTGTCAATATTTCGGTGGTGATCGTTTTTATGATGTACAAATGTGGATACGGAACGAAAAGTCGTTTGAAAGGAACTTGAGTTGGTGCCGCTCACCGACCGAACTATTTTACTGTACAGTATTTGTGTGTCTTTCCTGTAAGTTTCATGTTTTGAGGTTCGAGCTTATTGTCTCTCAGTTACAAACCATCTGGCTTGCATAGCCATAGGGACGCAGATGCTCCTCAGGCATTGTTTGCTCGACACATCCAGTTTTTCCAGCAATCCATGGTTTAAACTTTTGTTTCCAATATTTATAGAATAGCTGAACATCTTCTAACATCTCCTCTGCTATCAGTTTTACCTCTGAATAAGCGAAAGCTGATTCACAAGATTATGTAATTAACTTCATCACTCGATCCCGTTGCTCTTTAAAACAATTCGGAGTTCACAAAACATCTTATACCAATATGTACCCATTTCCGTGAATATATCCGATACTTCGAGGTTGTTCAAGCCATCTCGCAATGATTGCACTTAAAAGAAATCGGTAAGGTCAATATCACGCATCAACAGCCTCCATCACTCACTCATCCCCACCCCCTTCTCAAAGAAACACGCAGGCATCGCTTTGTTATTAAAAGAGGTGCAGGCCAGATGGGGGATCGCAGGCGCTTAGTTTACACGAAAGTTGGGGGTACTGTGCTGTTATATTTCTACATAAGATGGTCTTGAAATCATGCGAAGATCACTGAAGAAGTCTGTTATGACCATGTTAAAAAAAATTCGTGTTTTAATCGATCTTATAATTTTATTTTAAGGTTAAAACACAAGGATCTGTCCTAGTACAAGCAGGATGCATGTTTGGACAGTCAACTGGATTTTGAGAAAATGCTGTATTGAGATTGATTCACGTTTTTACACTTTTGATACAAAGTATCCAAATGCCTTTGGTTCTCAGAAATATTAAATAGCTAGTTAGTAAATTGTTATGAGTTTTCTCTTGAGATCTTTGATTGAAAGCCAATGTAAGTTACTAAATTTAAAGCAGTTGAATCTAAAAGAGGTTATACCAGTGCTCTCTATGTGTGTGCATATGTAGAATGTTTTCACCTCGAGTGACGTGCCCTTTATTACTTTCAAGTACTTCCAACACTAGTGCTAAATGCTGTCTCTCGTTTTAGAAAACTGTTATGTTGGTATGTGTGTGAATGTGGCCTTAAGTGGGTTGGTTGGGTAGAGTGTTGTCCATTTATTGAAAAGTCTGTAATTAGAACCCTATTTCCCCAAGATAATATTCTGCAAAACCAAAGGCAACCCACAGCGTTAGGGTCTGGTCAAATTCAGAGATGGCATTGCTCTATAATTTTATTTGACGGTAGAGCTTGTTCTTTTCTTAACATGGCGTAATTGGCTTTCCATCTAGATTTTTCAATATAAAACTGTAGAGGGATATGAAGGTTGATTAATCCACATTTGCATGGTGCACAATTAAAACTCCATATTAACCCCTTGCACCTTGAATGAATCAGTATTCAAAGTGTAAATCCTGTTGAACCTACATCTATCCTGGGCACTTGTTTAAAACTCCTGATTATTTGAACATTCTAATGTTAGTATATTTTGTTAAGCACATACATAGTATGTGTGTATACAGGCCCATGACACACACACACACACGGGGAGAAGCATGCAGATGACAGGTAGAGCGGCGGGCAGCTCCTCCATGGTGCGTCCTTAATTAGTAAACATTAATTTTTAGTCCAGTGTGGGTCTTGAACTGATCACCCTCCAGTCCCCAGCCCAACACTTGTGGACTGAGCTACTGCCGCCACCAATATTAATATGATATGATATTAATATTAACACACCACTTTAAATAGTTCACTCATATTTATCTGGCTTTTACATCTCTGGGTTTTCATAATGCAACTCAAGCAATGTAAACCAATTGTCAGTGATGACTTGTACCAGTCAGGGTATTTGGACAGTTCAATATGTGCATTTTCAGAGGACTTGTGATGTAGACGAGGAAACTTTCAGACAGGCATGTTTGTTTTGCTTAATGGCACATACCAGCAACAAGACAATCCTGTCTGGGCACTATTAGAAGTGTGGCTCTTTGCCTTATCTCTCACTTACCTCTTTACCTGTCTTGACTTGCTGTTAACATTAGTAAGTTTTGGTGAATATTAATGATCCATTTACAAGAGTTTGTAATAGTCATGCATTTGACAACATCCTTTGACTTTGTTGTCTTGGTTCTTTTTGTAAGTTAAGGTTTTTTCTGTGCGTGTGTCTGAATTAACGAGTAATATTATCTCCAGTTGCTGTGCTGTCTCCAAATGCATAGGTTGAATTACTTAAGAATCGTGCTTGAAGAAGGGAGCAGGAAATTGCTGTCACTGGTCATGATAGAGTGAGGTAGGGGTGGAGGTGGGTCAAGTGATTTCACTCTGTCTAGGATTTTAATGTCAACATTTTCTGACAAACCGTCCTGCCTTACTTCCTTGTTCGTGTATATAATGTCTTGTATCAAGTCCATTCATCTTCTTGTCAGTCTTTGCAAACCCACTCTTACATGATAAACAAAATGTTGTGATATTATTATGGCTAAACAGTGCAGCTCACTTTGCTATTACTTGCAGTTCCTTGCGAGACATCTATTTTGCTTTTGCCCTCTAGTGTCATCTTTGATAGACAAGTATGATGGGTGTGGGGTGCGTACTTCCACGTCATTATCTTTGCATGGAGTTGTGAGGCGTGACTACTCTTAGGTAGCGTGTAATAAAACGTTTCATGCATTGTGAAACTTTTAAGTGTCAATGAACAATCCCTATGTCAGCTGGGATAGGCTCCAGCTCCCCGTGACCCGCTACGGCGGATACAGCGGCGGTACATGAAAATGAATGAATGAATGAACAAACTTACTGATTGAGTCAGACAAAGCGGCTATGAGGGGCAGCTGTTTTTTTTATTTTACTTTGACAACGGATTTGCATTAATATGTCTCTGGCTGGACCCTAGCAGTTTATTGGCTGATGCACTTTGCTGTTGTTTTTTTCCACATTTCATCACACAGCAAGTTATGAAAGTTCTTTGCGTGTGTGGTTGTGTGTTGATGACATGATGAAGAAAGAAAAAATGAATGGATGAGAGCATAATGTGTAATGATAAGAAGTGGGCAAAAGTGTCCCAGAGACTGAGAGGGTGCAAAAGCACACGGGTATAAAAGAGTGAGCGAGTGATTTCCAGGAAGGAGGCCCAGGGTCAACATGCCTGATCTCTTTGCCTTGGTTTTGTCTCTGTGGCATATGTGTAAATTCTTTTGTATGCATGTGTGATTTGATGGCTGAATCCCACTGTTGACAGATGGTGTCGACCTCTGTTGCTTAACATTCTGTGATGTTCCGTGTGCTGAATAGCTTTTCATGCCATGGACCACTGTCCCCATCACCATTATCTGTGCTCTGTGTGCAGCCTGTGTGGCATGTCATAATTTATTCTTCATCTTTATCAGCTACCTGTCACAATTATGATTGTGCCTAGAAATTGCCTCAACTTGGGTAATATACATTGGTAAACAATTCCTAAGTTAAGCAGCATCAGAAGTTTATCGAGTTTCAAATTGGACAATGTTATTCTAGACAAATTACTGACATGCTCAAACGATTTTCAATATGCTATTGAAGAATTTTGAAATCACCGTTTTGATTGTTTTTGTCAAAAGAAACTGGTCAGTTTATCATTTGACAAAAGACACAACTGTACTGACATTAAATACGAGCTATGATAAAATCAATATGAAATATTGTTAACAAAAAAAGATAACACTAAAATGTAGTTTGAAATCACATTTTCTTTTTGTCCACAAAAAAGTTGTCTAAATGGAATCCACTGACCCATTTTAACCCCCCTGTCATGATGGTAGCATGCGAGTCCATTCAGCAGAAAGAAAAAAAAAAGAAGATAATAGTTAACTATGCCTGAGCAGGGTGAAGCCAGAGGTTAGTCTAGTGGACATCCTGACATGCAAATCTTTCACCCTTGGTATACGGGCTCATTCTCTCCTAAGCTTCCTTCAAAATGACTGGCACTCAGAGTCTCAGTCAGGTCTGGCCCACCCAAGGTTGAAATGGGTGAGTAGCCCAGTTCGCTGGCTTTAAGCCTGGTATAGTTCAAAATACACTTTCAAATCAAAACATGTCCCATGTCTGGATGTATTCCAACCATTACCATCACAAAAATTGGCACTTCATGCAAAGCTACATCCTTAACTTGTTTTTATCAGATGATTAAACGAAACTTATGTGAAATCAGAACACCATTCACTGTATAACTAGCTAAATTACTCGAGGGTTTCCTTCACTAAAATATGCTTAAAATGCCCATACTCAATCAGTAATTACTTGCATTCTCAAATGCCAAAATACAATTCCGTTCATAGTGGCAGGGTTTTGAGTATGTTTTCCCCATAGGCATGATTTACTTATTTCTCAAACGGTTTCAAGTCATCATTTCTTCCCATGTTAATTTCTCACATTAAATTTGATACACACTATGTAATCAAACAACTAAAGGAACGGCACATGTTGCTTAGTTGTAGTGTTGTTGGTTTAGAAATAACAGACAGGATTTTTTTAATTTAATGACTTGAAATTTGACTTTAATACCTACATCAATCAATCAAGTTTTATATACAGTATGTAGGACTAATCCAATCAATGAATCAATCAATCAATCAACTTTAAGTTATGTAGCTCTTAATCACATCTGAAGACATTTCAAAGCGCTTTACAGATAGAAAGCCAACAATGCCCTCCAGAGCAAGCATAAGCGACGTGGCGGGGAAAAACTCCCTCATTGAGGAAGAAACTCCGGGCAGGACCCAGGCTCTGGAGGGCGGTCATCTGCCTTGACCTGTTGGTTGGGAAAGAGAAATACACTGGAGGCAGAGATAGGTCAAGGAAAAGAGACAGAGAGAGAGTGAGAGAGAGAGTGGCAGATAGGCCAGTTTGAGTTTCATGTCCATAGTGCGCTGTCGCTGAATTGTGGGCGGGATTTCCAGGCCTTTTGATATCCTGTCTTCCGTCCGCGTTCTCCACCTGTGGAACAGAGGCACAGAGACAGCGGCAGTATTGAGCAGACAAAGAGTGTGATTTGACAGTAATAATGAATTCTAGGAGCATAGAAAGATAAAGAAAGAAGTGACAGAAGCTCCAGAGTATCTCCCTTTAACGGGAGAGACGGAGAAAAATAGACCTCAGCAGCCTAGGTCTATAGCAGCATATCTAGTCAGGTGTGTGTTATTTCAATTGCAGGCTCTATCAAAGAGGAGGGTTTTTAGTCTACTCTTAAATAAGCTAAGGCAGTCTGCCCCCTGGGAGATCGTTCGAAAGTAGAGGGGCCAGATAGCTGAAGCTTTTGCCTCCTGTTCTACTCTTAAAAACCCAACGGGTCACCAGAAATTCTGCATCCTCACATCGAAGGGTCCTGAGGGGGGTGATACACTTCAATAAGATCTTCAATGTAAGACGGAGCCTTACAATGGAGAGCCCTATATGTGATCATGAAGACTTTGAATTGTATTCTATAATTAATTGGGAGCCATTGAAGTGACACTAGGACAGAGGAGATGTGCTCTCTCCTCCCAGTTCGAGTCAGTAAGCGGGCAGCTGTATTCTGAACTAACTGTAGAGTCCTAATACAGGGGCTAGAACGGCCCGATAATAAGGAACTGCAGTAATCCAATCTAAAAGTAACAAAGGCATGAATGATTTTCTCTGCATCTTTAAAGGATAAGAAATTTCTAACTTAAGCAATATTTCACAAGTGAAAGAAGGCTGTCCGGGATACAGACTTGATATGAGAATCAAAGGACAGATCTTGATCAAAAATCACTCTCAAGTTCCTGACTTTGTTGGTGGAGGATAGAGCAATGCCATCTAAGTGAATTGCTATGTTAGAGGAATCAACTCTAAGATGCTTCTGCCCAATAATAATAACTTCAGTTTTGTTACTGTTTAACATCAAGAAATTGTGAAACATCCAGGATTTAATATCCCTGAGGCAGGTTTCCAATTTAATTAGCTGATTAGATTCATTTGTTTTAATTGATAGATATAATTGAGTATCATCAGCATAACAATGAAAATTAATATTATGTTTCCTTATAATATTTCCCAATGGTAACATATAGAGATTAAACAGAATTGGCCCCAGAACAGATCCTTGAGGTACTCCACAGGTGACAGTCCCTTGATCTGCAGATTTATTATTTACATAGACAAACTGAAGTCGTTCGGATAGATATGACCTAAACCAGTCTAGTGCTGAGTTTTTAATCCCAGCTTCCTCTTCCAATCTCCTTAAAAGAATATTATGGTCAACAGTATCGAATACTGCACTCAGGTCTAATAAGACTAGAACAGACAGAAGACCTTTATCTTATGTGTGACTTTTAGAAGTGCAGTCTCCGCACTGTAGTTTGTTCTAAAACCTGACTGGAAATCCTCCAACAGATTGTTCTCTAACAGGTAGTCATTTAGTTGTTTGGCCACTACGTTCTCTAGGATCTTAGATAAGAATGGCAGATTAGAGATCGGCCTGTAATTTGAGAAGATGCCAGCATCTAGGTTTGGTTTCTTAAGGAGGGGCTTGATCACAGCCACTTTGAAAGATTTCAGTACATAACCTATTTTTAAAGATTGATTGATTATGGATAGTACAGGTTTATTTATTAATGATAAAACCTCTTTGAAGAGCGTACTTGGAATTTTGTCTAGTAGACAGGTGGTGGGTTTAGTAGAGGAAATTAAGGAATTTAAATCAGAGTTCCATTTGCTGAAAATACTCCAGAGTATTGCCAGAATTAGTCAATTCCTCTGCTATCTTACTTGTGTTTGGCAATAAATAATGGATCTCATCTCTAAGATTTGTAATTTTGCTTTGGAAAAACCTAAGAAGTCATCACATTCCAGATTTAAAGGAATGGTGGGCTCGATGCTGTTGTACTTCTTAGTCAGCCTGGCTACAGTACTGAAAAGAAACCAAGGGTTGTTTTTATTTTCCTCTATTAATGTAGAGTAGTAAGTATTTCTACTTCTACCGAGAGCCTTCTTATATGACATAAAGCTGTCTTTCCAGGTTGAATAAGTTAGGTCAGTTTTTGTCGATCGCCAGATTCTCTCCAGTCTGCGAGAGCACTGTTTAAGGTTGCGGACTGACGAGTTACACCACGGGGCTGACCTTTCCTGTTTTCTAATTTTTCTTTTGAACGGGGCTATGTCATCTACAGTTGTTTATAGGATGTTAGCCACACTGTGAGAAATTCGATATTCTGGCTAGTACTGGAATAATGGTCAGGGGAGTATACTGACTCTAAGGCTGAGGGGCTTTTTTCTTTAAATTTAGTTATTACTGAATCAGTGATTGATCTAGTCAAGATCAATCACTGATTCAGTGACTGATCTTGACTAGATCACTGATTTATTCTGTGGGTTATTGTTAATTAGGGCAAAGTCAAAAGTAACTAGGGAGCGATCTGACAAGAAGTAGTTTTGTGGGAAAATATTCAGGTGCCCTATATCTCCATCGTGGGTAAGAATAAGATTGTGGGTGTGATGGTGTTTATGGGTAGGACCATCCACCAACTGTGAGAAGCCTATAGAGTCTAGCATAAACTTGAACCCAGCGCAGAAACTATCATTCACACTGTGGAAATGAACATTGAAATCTCCTATTACTATAACCTTATCTTTGGTAGCAGCCAAATTAGATAGAAATTCAGAAAATTCTATCAAAAAAGACGAATATGGTCCAGGAGGACGATAAACAATTACAAATTCAATAGAATCAGTTAGTTTATTTGAGGACTGTACCACATTCATGCTAAGGCTCTCAAAAGTACTGTAGCTAGACTCAGGTTTTGTGTTAATTGCTAAGTTAGAGTTGTAAATGGCTGCCACGCCACCTCCTCGTCCACTATCACGCGCTACATGACTGTTAATGTAGCTGGGAGGAGAAGCTTCATTAAGGCTAACATATTCATCTTTATGTAGCCAGGTTTTGGTTAGTCCAAAAATATCAATGCTGTGATCGGTTATTAGATCATTAACTAAAAGAGCCTTAGATTATAATCATTTAATATTTAAAAGATCACATTTAATTATCATGGCAACAGACAGAGCGCTTTCACAGACAGAAAAACCCAACAGAACCCTCCAGAGCAAGCATAAGCGACAGTGGCAGGGCAAAACTCTCTCGTTGAGGAAGAAACTCTGGGGAGGACCCAGACACTTTTTGGCGGCCATCTGCCTTGTCTGGTTGGTTGGAAAAGAAATAAAATGAGAATAAGGACAGGGTAAAAGTAAGAAACAGAGAGAGAGGTGGATAGGCCAGATGGAGTCAGTGTCAATGTGGTTATAGTTAGGTGATTTGATGCAGGTGGGCGGATGGGCGGATGAGGGTAGGACCAGTATGGTGGCACAGAGGAAGAAGGGCAGCAGGACCCCAGCCGATGGTTAGGTGAGGGGTGATACTGGTGAGACGGGAGGACCAGGTCCACAGTGGATGGGCGGATGAGGGGTGAACCTGAGAAAACCTGTGAGGACATAGAGCATGGAGACTCTAGGGAAGAAGTTGAGTTAGTATGGTGTGATTGGAGACTAGGAGAGAGAGGTCAGAGAGGAGGAGTAACAGAGGGTCAGAGAGAAGAAGGGGGGAGAGAGGAGGTCAGTGAGTCTTGATGTTGAGTCTCCAGCAGTGTAGGTCTATAAAAAAAAGAAGTTAGCAGCCTAAGCTTCCTTTATTGGAAACATTTTTGAAAAATAAATGTTTTAAGTCTAGTCATAATTCAGTCACAACAGGTGGGTCGTCGTCTCTGTTGTGTTGTTCGTGTTCTTTTTTTTACGTCCTACAAAACTGACCTTCCTCTATGTCTGCGTCTCTGATCACTACCGTTCCTCTTTTCACTGACTAAGCGATGACCAAAGAAACCTTTACATGTGACGTGAATGTGAAATGTCACATTGAAATGCACGGAACGTTTCGCATGTAAACCTATCCTGTCATGACAACAACAGCAATCTGTTTATTAACAGCTAACAACGCGTTTGCTGTCTTGCAAAGCTAAATCTCACAGTACATTTGTTTCTATATAGTTTTTTAAGGGTTGATTATACACAACTTATGCAAAAGCATCAATGTCTACATGCCATTTTGACAGCAGCAGCTAGATGCAAGCCACTTAAATTATAGGTTTCAATGGTCAAGAATATCTAAGCTTGGCTAAAAAGATGACAATTGAACAAGAAGGCTTATAACGTGATTGTACGATAAGCCTGTATTTTACTGCTTTTGACAGATAATGAAATATCTATTTATCTGTATATAAAATGTCCTGCAACTTATCTACATCAACCCCTCTCTATGAAGTACCTTGGCTACCAATAAGGATGAGGTTTGGGGATGCATCATTTGTCCCACCATCACATACCCAAGGCCTATTTGTAATCAGTCTAACCAATCCCAATCTCAAGCTCCAGCAGTCTCCTTGTCCTCAAGCCCCAGCCCCTGGCATCACCATGACTAAAACCCAGATGGTGTTCTTTCTTTTCTTTCCCCCTGGAGGGTGGAGGCTCTTCACTCTGGGTACTAGCTGCTGCTGCAGTCATTTTAGAAGGGGATTCCTATTTTCAAACAGCCCTGAGTGTGTTTGGAAAAGAAAAATTTGTCCTATTAGATTTAGTAAATAAGTGAAAGACAGCAATCAGGATTTCCCTGGTTTTACTTTATTTGAGGATGTCCAGTAAATAAGTGAAAGACAGCAATCAGGATTTCCCTGGTTTTACTTTATTTGAGGATGTCCAGATAACAAATTAATAAAAAGGAACAACATCAAGGCTTAATCTGCCATCACCAAAATGAAGACAGTTGCACAATTTGACTTGAATTGAATTCTCATTAAATTTCACCATCCTGTCCTCAAGACGATGCAGGATATCAAGAAATTTGGCCTTACTGTAGATGAATAGGTGGTCTTCTGCCAAATCACTCTTCTGAAAAGTAAGAGAAGAAACTTACCCGGAACTTGGAGCCTGGCAGAAATTAGTAGTCTTCTGTGCCTTACACCTCCACAGTCTGTCATGGATAATCGGAGCCACCCCAGTGATTTACAATACTGTTCACAGTAATGTCCAGCAACACTAAACATTTCGTCCTTTAGGGCTAAGGTTAGCTAGCATACTACCAAAGAAGAGATACTGAAGCTCTTAAAAGTTAAGAATAGAAAGTTCACATTTACTATGCCTTCCTGACTATTTCCTTGTCCACACTTTTTTCTGGTCTTCTTCCTACAAGGCAGCCACCACACAATCACATGTTAATCATTTTCTTTTATGTTACAAAACTGCTTCTTCAGATCACTTTAAGCAGTAGTGTCGGAATGATGGAGGCACAAAGGCAATGTAATGTAACTGTGATGTTAGTCATTGTTACTACTTTGCTGTATTTCAGCAAAGTAGTAAGGATCTTCCATGACATTTTGAGAAGTGCGTAAATATTTGATTCAGTATAAACCTGATGAGCTAGTAGGTGGCCACAGTCTAGGAAATTAACGGTAAACACAAAAATAGGTTAACCTCCAGGCTTTGACTGCTTTACCTCCTTTGTCAATTTCCCATGGAGACTGGAGTCTACCTCGCAATAACAATGGCTCATTCTCATCCAGCTGTGGAAGTGCCCATTGACACTTCCACAGCTCAGCCCTTGCTACAGTTTTACACACAACTTCTGACATTCCTTTTTCTCCAACTGAGGCTGCAAATAAAGCCCTACAAACGTTCCACTCTTTGTGAGCAACCCTTGAAGATCAAGAACCTTTTTGCTGTCTTTTTTGATAATCTCACATGCACTGTGAGTGGGGGCTTTTTAAGAAGCCGCTACCCCTCCCCCAATTGTGATTGACAAGTGAGAGCAGCAGTACATGCATCAGATGGCTTCACATGGGGAGTGTGTGCTCAGAGGGGGAGGTAGAAAGGCACGTACACCAGGATTTCTTTCGGTCCGTTCCATTGTTGCAACTCCCCATGGTTCCCTCTCTGTCTCCAGTCTGGGGCGGCATCACTTCAGCACTGCTTTCTCACTTTGTGCCTTTGCGCCTGGTTGTGAAGCAGTGATGAGAAGAGTGAGAGGAATCAGGCGATAAGAACTTTGCCAAAACAAGTCTCATCCAGTGAGAGCGAAGGGAGACTTGCTGTTGTCATGGCTAATGGACATTATGCATTTAGCCTACCTAGAAACAATGTTGGTGTGTGTACTACAACATCACATTGAAGGGAGGTAATTAAGACAGAGATTTATTCAGAAACATTTTGTTTTTTGTTCTGTACAAGGAACAGAGTGTGGAAAAAAGTATAATATAGGGAGTGAAGGGAGATCTGGGACTAGGAGCTACGGCAACGTGTGAGTTTTCTAAAATCTGGAGCAATGCAACACGTTATGATGAGTGTGGATCTGCATGACTTAAGACTTGCACATACCTACTCTACTGTTTAGGTGTTGTCCAACACTGTCTTCTTCTTGACATTTTCGTGGGAAAAGACTATTGTGACTCGCTGTTTGTGCCTACCCAGTTTGTGTGGCAGAGTCATTTCTCTGGTAGGTAGGATACTTTGTCTTAGGTTGGCTAAACAGTCCATGGGAATTGTGAAAATTTACATCATAATGTGTAGCTGTAATACCAACTATACAGCCGCTGCAGGTGAAGGCTTATTGAAAATGTGCTCCGATGTTCTCTGGGTTGAGATACTCTCAATCTGTTGGAACTATCTAAGGCCTGTCTTAGGCTAGAAGAGTTTTAATGTCATAGGAGGTTGTGGAATCAGGTTTCAGTGATTACTTTCCAGTGATTACTATGTTTTTAATCTTAAACCTGCTCAAATTATGAGATTCCAAAGTGATGCAAAAAAACCACAGTATCATTGTAATTGTAAAAGGTGGTAGCACCGCCCCATGTTGGAAAATACTGATGTAATCATCCTGCTGAAAGTCATCAACAACTGAAAATTATTGAGGTGGCCCCAGTTATCCATGAGAAGATTGGGAGGTGCAAGACTGGATCTGTCAACACCCCACACTATTAGATAATGGGAAACTAACCCCACGACTGATCAGAAATCCAGATTTTTGGAAGGTGGTGGATTGAGATGAACCTGCCCAATTTTCCATCAGTGGGAACCTGGTTTCAATAGAATCCTCAGTTTTTGTTTCCCTGTGTGGTTTGCAACATGTCACTACTCTGCTCAATGCTCTTTCAGTAAATGTGTCATGCATTTAGCTGCAGTATGGACATGGAATGTGGTTAGACACTGTCATTTAAAAGATGCCAGGAGTATCTGGAATGAAACAGCCAATTGGGGGTATAGCGGCTGTGGGTCTTTTCACAAGACTTTTGACTTTATAACTCACTTTGTGAGTCATCTAAAGTCATCTTTCCATTTATTTTCAAAATTTTATCCTAACTATTGTAGTTTACGCCTGCTTAGATTTCCTAGGAGTCCTAATCAGTTTGTATTTAGGATCATCCATATCATACCCACTAGACCAATCTGTTTGAAAGTCAGATTTGAACACGATGCAAGAACTGCAGGCATTTATCATATATATATATATATATATATATATATATATATATATATATATATATATATATATATATATATATATATATATATAATTGTTCTCTGGGCTGAACACATAGTCAAACAACACATACTGTATATAGTAGTATCTCAAGATACTAGTTTAATCCGTTCCTCAACAGAGCTTGTCAAACAACACGTAATTGTTTGCTGAAATTATTTACTTCTTACATCCCTCAAGTGGTGTATCTGTAGTGTCCCATAAACATTTTTGTGACACAAGTTACTTAGTATAATAGAATCCAGCATTTTCTCTGTTACTTGTGTTTTATGTTTACACATATCTATTTTCACCAACTTTAAGGCTGCGATCTACATTCATTATTTGCTTTTTCTCATTTCGAGTTTTTCTCGCCGTGGGCCCAACAGACTAAATTCTAAACATCTGTGTGCATTACATCAATGGGATGTCAACTGAAGCAGGGCACTCCATTTTATAAAGGAACTAGATTATGTGGTTACATCAGATCTAGCTCTGAAATTACAATGGATCAGGTCTGTAAAGGGAGGCCTTTCCATTTTATCACTCCCACAAAGCTGAAGAGCAAGCCCAAGCCAAAGGGTACCAAAGGGTATCAAGGGAGATAAGCTGCATTCATGCAGAATTTTCATACTGGTAGATTTAGAAAGTGGACAGTGAGTGGACATTAGTAGCTAAATCAAAGAAGAAGAACATGGACTGAAAATGTCTTCAAATAGAGAGACAGAGAAAAGTTTGGGAGCTCCTTGTCATTCACTAGAGGAGTAGATCAGCTGTCATATAACAGGGAAGGTGATTCAGTGTTTTGTCATATTGATCCATTCTTCAAAAGGAGCTGCAGAATGTATATGTTAAGTCACACTGGCCCCCATAGCAATAAACATGATGCTTCCTGTTCTCATGGAACACTGATATGTACCTTAAAATCACACAATGGAGAAGTGCTATTTTGCTTTTTTTTTGTTCAGTGTCAACAAACAAAGGCTTCATTGCTGTAGCAGTTGTGCTATATGCGTGAAAAAGGCTCTAGTCACAGAAGGGAATTATCGTCCTTGTCCGTGCCCTTTTTCCAACACAAATTTCTTCTTTGGTACCCCTTCATATAGCTCAGCCACCTGTCTCACCTGGCCCTGACATTGGCTGTGTAGTTAACTCGAACATTAAATCTAGCTTTACAAGTTGTGTAGTGTGTGAGACAAATATAATGTGTTCACTCTGTCTACAAGGTAAAGCAGTTAAGTTATGTGAACCCTAAGTTGTTCATCCTATTCGCATATCTTCATGAATAAATTCTGTCATTGCCTAAGGACTTTAATGTCTGAAATTGGTCAAAAACCTTGTTATGGCATGTATGGAGGATGCTACTTTTCACTCCGGATTAAACAGACATGTTATAAATTAAGACGATGCAGACAAATTGGCAAACAAGTTTTTGTTTTGGTGTGTCAGTTGTCTGGCAGCAACAAGATGTTGATGCTTTCCTCTGATGATGAGATGAACAGTACATCCTGAGGATGCGAGGGCGTTTTCCTGTGGTGTTATGGGTGTGTGTGCATGTTAGTCATGTGGCAGGAGGTGGTTGTGTGGGGGAGGAGGGTGTTGTCAGATGATGGCTCCTGAAGGAGCCATGTGTGAGATGAAAGTGGGAGGGGAGTGGGGAGGAAGAAATAAAGAAAGGCAAAGGAGAGGAAAAGAGGAGGCTTTACACAACAAACAGGCCTCCCTTCCCCCTCCAGTTAGCCATGCTCACGTCCTCCAACTGTTGGTGCTGTAGACCCCAGAGGAGCTGTTAACAGCAGTGGCATAGAAACAGTCTGCTGTCAGCACAGCCAGTGAGGCCAAACCCCTTTTGCACTTTGCCACAACCTTGGATCTGCTGATACAAATGCTACAACTATGTTTACCACAGCCTCATCTTTCTGTTCTAGTGTGCAACTTACATTAGCCCTGTGCACATGTTATGTTCCTTTTTTTTTTGTTTTGCTTATATGAATTGGGACACATGATGTGGTCGTTGATGTCCACAGAGAAAAGCACATTTCAGTTTTACCTGAAATGTATGGTCTTTTAGATAGATAGATGGATACAGTACATACATACTTTATTAATCCCGGAGGAAATACACATATCCACTTCTCAGGCATTACATAATGAATAAATACTGGATAAACACCAGGAGAAAAAGAAACACTGACATCTGACACTGACATTAGATAGGGTTTTGTCCAATACTGGAATGAAATCCATGTTTACACTAGCACCATTAAACCCTTTCATACTTCAGATGCACGCATGATCACATCCAAGTGCGCCGAATGTACACTGGACCCATTCTTATGAGAAATTTGTCACAGGTTCTTCAGTTATCATAAAGGCAGGACAAGAGGAGGAGAAAAGAGCTTGCTGCATCATATGAAGTCCCCCAGCAGTCAAGGCTTCTTCCAAGCCTCGACTGCTCCTTAAAAAAAAAGGGTATATCTTCAAGATGATCCCATAGGGAGCCTGAAAGCTGAATTCTCTGGTTCCCATTCTTCTTTTGGAGACATAAGTATGTGTGTGGAAGTATTGAGTTCTGAATGAGAACTCCACTACTACTACTACTACTAACTTTTGAAGTTAAGAGTTTTGTATGTGAGTAGAAAAAATTTAAATGCTCTTCCGAATTTCATCGGGAGCTAGCTCAGATAGATCAATACAAGCAAGAAATTATGTCTTATTCTGGTTCTGGATGGCACACATGCAGCAGCAATATTCGTCAGCTGTCTTTAACAACTTATTAGGACAGCGTGATGATAAGTAATTATACCAATCCAGCCTGGAACTGTAGACACACTTCACATATTATGCAAGTGAATAAAGGCAATCCCAGAAGTTTCTTTAAAAATGGTGCTAAACATGGGATTAGCTGGTGTCTCTTCCAGGATTTACACCGCCTCTTGTCTATAGCAAGCTGGAATAGGCTCCAGCAGACCCATGACTGTCTGTAGATAAAATGTATGGTTGGATGGATAGAAGGGACTAAAGGACATACTTTGGTCAAATTTACCTGAGAGATTTAAGCTGAAGGCCAAGTTATTTCTCAGAATAAATTACTCATCATAAAATTTTCCGTCATTTATTTTGTTCATGCAATAATGCATACACAAAAATGTATTTTCAGTTTATAATGCACGCAATTTCATTATGCATTTATCTTGATATTAAGGAACATCCTTTGTTTTTGAAGGACATTTAGTTTTTTGCTATTTGCTTGTTGAAAAGGTTTCCTCTTGAAGTTACTGACAGAACCATAACAAAATATTGCTTTATTTATTTAATCATTAAACAATATACATTGTGTTGGCTCTTGGTTCAATAGGCTATGTTCATTTCGATACGTTTTAATAAACATTGAACCAGTCCGGCCCTCGGCTTGTAGCAAATTAATTTTTTTGGCCCTCCGTGTATTTGACTTTGACACCCCTGCTCTAGGACTTGGTTATGCATGGAGGGTTCATTGTTAACAAACTGGGATTAACATTGGCTTAATAAGGATGACTTATTCAAGGTTGGTGCAGTTCTGCTAATGACAATTATTCAGATCTTGTAGCATGTGGTGGTGACTGATATCAAATAGAGCACTACAAGCTAATAAGACAAGAGCAAAGAAGAATCCTTCATGTGATTTCAAGTAGTGGGTGATTTGTAACTTTGACCTTTGCTTTGTTTGTGCTATAATAAGCTTTAAAGCTTGACTAGAAATCCTCCAAGAGGCTACTGTTATGTAGAAAGAAAAGGAGAGAAAGGGAAGATTAGATAGACATCAGGCGTCTGGAACAGGAGTAAGGTTTTTGAAGAAATGTGATAACATTTTAAGGGACTATAGTATGTATTGTCTTAGTAATGGCAGATTAATCATCAATACAGAAGTGCTGACTAAGGGTAAAATCTTTAGGCAATTTAGCTGTAATGGGGTCTAGGAAACTAGTTTTTGGTTTGAACAATGGAAGATGAAGATATATGCTGTAATTAGTATTGTCAGAAGATAAAAGTTTTGCAATATTAAATGGTCTACAATTAGGTAAGATAATCTGTTTAATATAAGAAAGCTATTTGCTATCTATATATCTGCCAGTCATGTTCTACAGTGGGTACAGGTGATGACAAAGACCTAAACCATGTCAGTGCAAAAGGAAAGCACTAAGCAACACCTTCAGGTACCGCTGACTAATGTTACATACACCTGTTTATAAATGTTTAGGCATAGATTTCATTTCAAGTTTTTGCAAAAAGAGATATTAAGTTAGCAAAGCCATGGAAACCAAGTGGCCATCAGTGAAATGAAGGATCACAACTGAGAGCTGAATAGCAAATGCAGATTCATTCACTGTGCATGCACAAAAGAAGAAGATATCAAGAGTCTGTGCAAGATCTCTGCTGATATTTATTATTTTTCACCCTTGATAAAATAACGAGGGTTTGGGAAACAGACGTTGCATGACTGACTTACAACAAATTCTCTTCACAATACTTTTTTTTTGTTTATATGAATCAAGACAACCTCGGAACTACATCACTCGAGTGTGTGATTTTGATTGTAATATTCTGAAAGCAAAAGAACTGTGATGTACACCACAGCAGTGAGTTGAGTTGTTACTTGTGAAGAATGGATAACATGGGAGAAAGGATTGACCTTTCCTGTTACATGATAGTTGATCTCATCCTCTTCTAATCAGAAGATTAAGGAGCTTCCAAACCTTGTGCAACCTCCCCAGTTTGAAGAGATTTTTGGTTGATTTTCTTCTTTGACTTAGCCGCTTTCTGGTAGCTGTTTTTAAGAGGCCATTTACCCATCATTTTTACTATTAATGGTAAATCTTTATTGTGTTTAACCATTCAATTATGTTAAAACATGCTCCAATTTTCAAAAAACATTACTGTACTATATAGTAGTTTCGGCATGTTTTGTGTATCTGTGATTACTTTTCCATTTTTTTCCAAAACGTCATGTGAACAGGACTTGGGCTTTCAAGTTTGAACCATACGCATTATACGTTGTCAAAACACCACAGCCCTATCCTACCTTCTCACCTTGCATTTTCACAGCTTTGTGGCGCCACAACTACCTCCACTGCAGTTTCGTAAGACAAACATCATATACCCCCATTATGACTTCATTGAGTTTATATATTGTGCCAAAATAGAGGTGCACTAGACTGTTTTGAACATTTTGAACATTATATAGCATTTTATAATCTACAGTCTGCTGTATATTCCCATTCCCACTTTGCCGATACCGAATTTTGGGAGAACCACTGCTACTGACATTGACACAAAGTTCTTTCCTTAGTTACAGTAGAGCCAGAAACTGGCTGGATTCGTGACAATGTGTGGAAAGGGGGGGGGGTGATAAGGTGGGGAGACAGAGTAAAAGATTGGGTAGGAAAGAGGAGTGAGGGTGTCAAGGTAATAATACAATGTCTCGGAAGCGTTCATAGACTCTAGGCAACAGGACGGGGTTAGGGGTGTATCCCAAGGAAGAAGTGGTTAAGCCAGAAGGAATGGCAGAGAGAAACATCAGGGAGTCGGGTGAAAGAAGTGGTAAATGCCTTCAGGCTGATAGCGAACATGGCCCACAGAGAGGCGGTGGTGATGACACCTTTTGACTAAGCATAAACTCACCCTCCAGTTGTTGATCCTGTGTGTGTGAATACGAATAATATGCTGTCTTCGCTGCAGTAGCTATGTGATAAATTTGACAGTTTAGCTCTATGATTCATTCTCTTTTATAGCTTATCACTTATCCAGCTGTCTTATCTTCAAGGAACAATGACCATCAATGTGAAGCAGCCATAGTACTGAAATATTTGTTCTGCTGACACACGCGCATGAATAAATATCAATTTAAGTGTGTTTTGTCTGCTGTTGTCTGTATTAAAGGTTGCTGGTTTTGTCCTTTAAGGGCATTAGTTTGATTGTTACTTTATGTGTATGCGCTTACACAGAGGTAATGTTCCCAAAGGACATGGCGAGCATGGCCAGCTGCAGTGCAGCCCTTCATCAAGCTGAGTATTTGTAGCACTGAGCCACAGAGGCATTGGGTGGCCAGATTAATGGCTAAAGAAAGGGCACACACACCACATTAATTCCCCTTCCCTCTGCCATCTGAGATGCCGTGTGGCACTTCAAAGGTGAAGCAGGCTGGTGTTAATCCAGGGGCTGTGGGGTTGGAATAAGGGTGAATCCGCTCTGCTGTATGGCACTCAAATCTCTAGTGTTCTCCCAACCCTGGCCCCCAGCTTTTTCGAGCGGTGATCAAAGTGCTGTCTTTCTGATGGATAGGCTCACTCTGGCCCAGAAGCACCCTGACAGGGGACCAGGAAGCATAGAAAGCATGACATAGGAGCTCTCTCTATACATATGTGCTTCTACACAGGGATAGAGACCCTCTCTTTAGTTTTGAATGATCAGACCTCATGTCCATGATTGGGTCTGCTGCTTTGTAGCATACATGTGCAAACTAGCTTTTTTCCCCTCTTGTCATCAGTTACAGTATATCCACTATGTATATCACAGTACAGACATGTCAACCAAATTTTTTTGGGGGGGGGATGCACATTTCAAGTTCTTTGATACATTGGTTTTCACATTAGGTTGAGATAGTGTGGAATGTTTAAATCCAAAATATTTCTTGCACGGTTGTTCTATTGTGATATGACCAGTCTTAGTTCTGTCACTTTTCAAGGTATACACAAGCAAGGGGACTTAATCAGTGGTGTGCCAAAATATTTGTACCAACTAACCACATGTACATCCAAATTCTATGTTTTCTGATATTTTCATGTGAGTATAGATAGTCCTCAAGATGCAAATATTTGACTTACGAACATTTGGAGATATGAACAACCGCGCAGTTACTACTGCAGTTCCCCTTTCTGTCACACCGAGCAGGACCACTGCGTACATGCACCTCTCCAACACTCATCTCCTCCAGCTTGTTCTTATTACATCCCACTTTAAAGCAGTGATGTACTGTAATTGTCAGTGTTAGTGTGTTCGTCCGTCCGTTAGGTAGTCCACCAAATATCTTTGCGAGTGTTGCCGATAGAAAGATGAAACAAAAAGCACATTACTCTGGGAGCAAAGGGGATGACAATGGGATGATGACCTTGACCTTGAGAAAACTAGGTCAAGGTCAAATTTCAACTTTTGTACACTCAGGAACAGGATAGGATAGAAAGACGAGGGAGTAGACCAGTGTGAGTAAGACAGTAGATCAAAGCTAGTGCTTTGATCAATGACAGCACCAGTTTTGATATTTGTCCTATGCAAGTAGGTCAGGGTAAAATTTTGAATTCAGGGGGGTCGCGGGATGTTTCAGTCTCTGACTGTCTTGGTTCTAGTTTGTTGTTGTCTCTGTGAGCATCTCATCTTGTCAGGCTTTGTAACCCCTTGGATACTTAACCATTTGATATGGATGATAAAGCAAAGGCTAGTGAAGGTAATGGTAGTGGTGACAATCTCCAATAACAACTCTGCCTCCCATCAACAATAACACCCACCTCCCCCTCCCCTGATGCGCAGAAAAAACTGGTCAAGAGTTCCCTGAAGCATGTTATTCTTTTTCTCCTCAAGGACTAGATTATAAGGAGCAATATCTTACCGTGCGTAAACTAGTCTGAGTTTGAAGCTATTGTGTGAATCACAAGCGACGCTTAATTGTAATTGGAACTATGCGTACGTTTAATGACATGAAATGACTTTATACTTACTTATTGTACAGTAGCATGATATTGTGTGCTTTTCCAGTGATTTTACAATTCCAATGTTTGTGGTGGACAGACACAAATCTGAGTGAAATGATATGAACTTGACTTTTATTTTTCCATGTATTTTTTTCCCATTTTTAAAAACCGACGTATAATTGAGAATTACTTCTCGAAACGACCTCTACCTGTATGTTATTTCATTTATATATTGTTTTTACGTCCTGCCATTGGTTCTGTTAAGGCTTAGGGAATAGCACCTGTGTATTTACAGTAATAACGCCATTTAAATGACCTCAGATTGGGATTATGGATTATTATAGATTATTAATTTAATAAATAAAGACTTACAAACCTCTTAGCGTACGAACAACCTCTCGGAACCCATTGTATTTGTAGGTTGAGGACCCTCTGTATATAAAAGCACAAACATTTCTACAATTTGCTATGTAATACAATGTGAGATGTCTTGCACGTCTTGTCCTGGTTTTCCCTCATATGCATCTTTAATTTTTTAAAGATCCGATCTTCCTGTTAAAGTGTTGTTGTTAGGCCTTTGGATAGTAATTAACCCACTAGAGTCTGTGTCATTTGTGAACATTTATTTTCAGGCTTTTGAATAGGTGATTAGAATATGCTCATAAAACTTAATGAACTGCTGCTCACTTGTCCTGAAATATCGTAAATTTTATCTCCTGACATCAATCTCACTCTTCTGGCGTGTGTCTATGGTAACACAAGTCAGAAGGAGCAGGTTGTCTTGACTTAACTGTTTGATTCTGTTTTAACCTCAAGCAGAAACACAAATCTTATCCTGTTTTTCAACTTATTTCCCAACCTCTTGTCTGTCCGCCCTGCACCTCCTCCTACTGTTTGTCATCGTACGGACTTGTTGGCTCCTATCTCCTGTCATTCTCCATGACTACGAGGTGTGTAAGCTGACCATTGATGACCCCTGAGCTCACCAGGTTCCTGTAAAGAGAGACAGGCTGAGGAAATGAGTGATCAAACAGCAATTAAACATGTCTCCTCATCCTTGAGAAATCTTTTGAGCACTTTTTTCTCATTGAATCGGTTGTTGTACTTTTGTGGATGTTTCTGAGGGAAAGGCAGCGCAAAACAGAGCTTCATCTTTTTGTTGGTAATGAGAAAAAAGACAGGAGGGGTAGATTGTGGTCAGTCAGTAATTTTGGACTTCAATCTGTAGGGGCTACTTTGCATCCTGCAAAAGTGGGCTTAAAGTGAAAAGAACACTTGGCTGGCAGAGCACTTTGCATTTGCATTTCTGCCCTCTCAGTCTCATGTTCCCCCTTCTCCCCACTTGCTCCTCTCCAAAGCTTTTAGCCCTTTTTACAGAGATCACAGAACAATGTCACAATGAAGACCCTTCTTTATGCTGCTTTTGTTTACTCACATTGAACAAAAAAAGGAACAAAAACATCTTTGTAATGCCACCCTTGTGTGTAATTTTAGATAGCCTCTAGTGCCCTGCAAATAATTAAAGGTATAATACCTTATTGGCAGGGTTGACTGTAACAGTTTATGTCCTAATTATTCTGTGTTACGGCCAAAACAATCAATTACCACCCATATTTTGAGTTTTGGTCTTATCCTTTGCTTAGAGATTAAAGAGCTCTCAAAATTTGTCTTCTCTCCAGTTTGGTGATCTTGTCAGTTTGGTTTCTCAGCTTTTCTTATACCTCCAGCTATCTGCTGTCCACCATTATCTGCTTATTTTAAATCATGAATTAACTGGTGTGAAAATGTCAGTGTTGTACTGCCTTGCAATCGGGCTCATTTTGAATCGGTGTAGATTTGTTGCTTTTACCCCCTCTCTTCCAGCTTAGAGGCAGAACAACAATGATAAAAATGGTGAGGTGCAACAATCCTGCCCTGGACAGACTGCATAAAATTAAGCATCATGGGGAGAGCAATGCATTTTGGGAAAGCATCCAGGGCCCTGTTTCTCGGCTGGTCAGGAGAGGAGAGCAGGGGGCAAGCCTGTTTTGGAGCTCTAGGCCCCTGCTGCCTGCCATCTCTTCTCAGTACTTTCAGGTCTTTTAGACTTTGCTCTGCCTGTTACTGCTGCTTCATAAAACCTGAATGGCTTACACACAATGCCAGGCAGGAGAGAGGTCATGGCAGAACTTGAACCTGGGTTCTAGCTAAACAACCACTTGCAAACAAGAAGCTCTAGTCAGAAAAATCGCAAATTCCAACCATCCCTCCTACCGTCTTACACATATACCCCCACGTGCAAAGAACTTCACAACTACTTCTTTTTTATTCAACATCGGGCAACCAAAAAGTGATTTTTTTTTCTCACTTGTATAATTACTCTGTTTTGATGAAAATTTTACCTTCACTTTGGTCTTCTCTTTAGCCTCATTTCCATGCTGGAACTTATCTAGTTCCAGCATGGAGCCTGTTCTAGCAATATTTAGTAATACAATGTGCCATATATATTACCTATTCACTAATATCTTGTCTGTTATGAAAAAATGCACAGATATTTCATACTATGTCCTTTGTTTGTGTCCAGGAACTGGAGACAGCCCTATCAGTGCAGGATTTGGACTTCCTTGGTGACCTGATTGCTTGTCTGTTGCAGGGATGCTACCAGCGCAATGACATCACGTAAGTATAGAACAAAAGAAATCTGATATTAGCCAAATTAAAGAGCTGAACAAGGTTTTGCTTTGTGGTCCAAGAATTCACTGTGAACTGTTTATTTTTAAAAGGTTTAAGACACTGAAGTCTAGTATTATGAGGTCATATAATTTAATCTACACAAACATGTATCAATGCCATCTGGGGACAAGGTGTCGGTCTTTACCTTGTGGAACAGTGGAACCATGTCCGGCAATTTAAAATAAATAAAGCAGAAACCTAGCGGTAAATAATTGTTAAACCTTTTTTTTTTGTAAGTGGTTGCCTGAATGACACTAGTATTTCAACCTCCAAATTAGTCATAGACCCAAGGAGCCTTTATGGGAAGTATGAGTCACCTGCACAATGACGCGCAAGGAGTCCCATTTACTCACCATTTGGTAAATGGGCCTGTGGTGAAATCACACTCTACTGCTAAGACATTATATGACAACAGCACAGTGACTGGAACTTTTCTCTATCCTGCGATCAAATGATGTGAGAAAATGAGTTTGTACCAGGGGTTTCTGATTAAATACGTCCAGTACTGTATCTTGTGGAACTTACCCTTTCTCATATCTGCTACTCCAACCCATCTTTACAAAGCAACATATAGTGGCCCGATAAGCTGGGAGTCAGGAATGATTGTTTTTTCCACCCAACTGGTAACAGAAGGACAACTTGCTTTGTTTGGGGAGACGGATGCTGGCATCCTGTGGAGGGGGGGGGCTTTCACAGTCTTTTTCTTCCACACGTGTTAAATGCTCTGCCGGAGTCAGGGAATGGAGGGAGGGAGATGCTGGGGAGAAGGAGAAACAGACAGTAGGGGAGAGAGAGAGCGATGGGGTGGGAAGGTGGAGGGGGTGACCAGCAGCTGTGTGAAAAGTGCACACTGCTCTTTCAAGATGAGCCATTTTTTTCTGTTACTTTTTTCTAAGGCACTGCATAGATGCACCCCCCTGCCCTGAGCTCTTGTTGTATTGGTCGAGTTGGAACTGAAACGTATAGATTAATCAACTCAATCTGAACTGTAACCAGCACTTATTTGCTAGATCCCACTCATAGCTTGAGATACAACTCTGTGTCATTCTTAGACAGTGTCCAGCTCTTTTTCGCCAGCTGCAGTGGTAGTTTGAACTTTGTTTCCTAAACTGTTTGCTACAAAAGGAATCTTACTGATCTTGACATGTGAAGCGTATGCTTTACATGGCACACCACATTTGTAATTTAACTGGTTTGATTTAGTAATCTTGTTAAATCTCTTGATCAAAAAACTTCATTCTTCTGTTTTCACACGAGAAGCAGAACTTGCATCTACACACTGCCTTGCTTCCTCTTCCTCTCCTTCCTCACCCCTCGGACTGGGGAGAGAATGGGAGCTCGGTTGTGGTTGAAAAATAATTTTAGACCAAGTTATTTATTTGGCTTCTCATATTTTGGTCTCTCCTCTGTTTGTCTTCTTTTACTCTCTTATTCAGCCCCCAGGCCTTTGGTAGTTACCTGGATGACATCATCAGCTACCGGTGGGAGCTGGAAGAAGGGAAACCCAACCCACTTCGAGAAGGCTCGTTTGATAATCTCCCTCCTCGAACTCAGGTGGAATTGCTCCACCGACTTTGTGACTACCGTCTGGATGCTGCCGATGTCTTTGACCTGCTTAAGGTATGCTTCTGTGAGGATCAAATTAAAAAATCTGCATATACTTGGTCTCATGCATGTAGTTGTTTTATAATTGAACTGTGCATTAATCATTTGTCAGGTGTTATTTTTTTCTCATTTGAAACAAAAATAATAAAAATAATACTTTCAAATAAATACCAAAACCAAATCTTAATAAATTATGAGCCTTGTATCTCATTGATACATTATAGTTCATTCTTGAAAAAGTGCTACATCTTTTTAGAGTACAGAGAACTTAAGCTGTTCTCTAAGTCAAAACCAAATAATGCAGCTTTTTATTACACCTGACAAAGACAACCCCATGGACAGTAGCACAACATATATCCTAGCTTAACTAAGGTGCAACTAATAATAACCTGACAGTTTTACCTCCTTGCTGTCTTCAAGTTAATTTCCTGCAATATATCATCTCTTTAGATAAGATTTTTAAAAATAATTTATGTAACTCAATTTATAAATGTACTTGCTAAAACACTAAAAGTGCTTCATGTCAGTGTGTGATTAACAGCTGTGTGGGCTCAAAGGACTGAATGACATCACCTACTAATGACTGATGATTTAAAATCAGCCCCTTACATGATTTGGTAAATGTTCTTCTCAACCACCACCTATCAGGGACTGGATGCAGACAGCCTGAGAGTTGAACCACTGGGGCAGGATGGAAACGGTGCCCTCTACTGGTACTTTTATGGCACTCGAATGTACAAAGAAGAGCCGGTGAAGAGGAAAGCGGAGAAGCTCAGGTGAATTGAGTTGTCTTCTTTCCAGAACATGTTACATCACTGATTGTGTTTTCTGCAGTTGACTAGAGTGTGTTTGTAGACGTGTAGGTGCAGTAGTAATAAACACTCTTTTAAAAAACTGTTAGGGGTTAATTATTCAGGTCTCTCATTGCTCATTACCCTTGCTGAGAGGCTATCAATTTAAAGACTTTTCTTCACCTTAATGTTGGTTTTCCAGCAGTGAACCCTCTGAACTAACATTACCAGAGAAAAAGAAAAGGGGAAGACCACCAAAGAAGAAAAATCTAGAAGACCATCATCTAAGGTAAGAAAAAACCCAAAGCCCATTCGTCAGAAACTTTTACATACAGCTGTTCATATACGACTCAAATGTACAAGTTATATGAAGAGTTATATCACATCAGATCCCATAACTGATTGCCACATAGTCTTAGATTATATAGATACTTCATACAGGGCCTGTTCAATCCTGTCTAAAAGCAAGATTAGCAATAGATGTTCTAGATAAGGATACAGTATAAGATTGGTAGTGATGGTCATGTCAACTTGACGTTGGTGATTGATCCTAAAGATATCTACAGTCTACAGGCAAACCGCTGAGATTTCTGTTTTTAATTTCCATTCTTCTGCTTCCACCCTTCCTATAACCTCATGATTAGGTGATGTGCAGTAATGTATATGAAAATGCTGGTGGAGTATAAAAGTAGATGAATATGCTAACTGAACATTTTTTAAAATTTAAAAATTTATTTTGTTTGGTGGCTCGTGTTATTTTTCTATTATTTTATTATGGTGGAGGTTGTAGTTTAGCCATGTCAGCATGCATGCACTTTTTCTAGTAGTGGGAGCATCTGTGCGTTCTGGACACAAATCTTATATTAATCATAAGAGTATTTAAGATATATTAATTCTTCAAACATGTTTTTACCTTGCAGTGAGGTAGAGATTACAGAAATGAAGACAGAAAATGAAGTGGAAGATGTCCGACCAAGCATAGGTGAGAGGATCTGTTGTGAATAATAATATTGGATCGGATTTACATCGCACCTTTCTAAGCACTAAAAACGCTTACATTGAAATCAATTTTTCATTCATTCCACAATCACACCCGTGGTGGTAAACTACATCTGTAGTCACAGCTGACCCAGGGAAGACTGACCCCTAATTTGCGCCTACAGCCTTTCCGACCACCACCTACCATGCATTCATATTCATATACCCGTGTGGGGTCACTGGAGGCAACATGGGTAAATGTTTTGTCCAAAGACAGAACAGAGAATAACTATGATGAAGGGGGATTCAAACTTTAGGGTATTTTCTCTACCATCTAAGCCATAGTCACTGGTTCAATTGATATATTTCTGCTTTAATAGTGTTCTGAGTGCCAGGCTCACAGATTTCATCCCTACACATTTTCCCAAGCAACGTCTCCTCTCTTTTCTTTTGTCAGGCCATAAGCGAGGCACTTGGTCCCTTGTGTGTGATACAGAAGAACAATGGGTCAGTCTGGCAGAAAGCATCAAGGACAAAACCTCCCCGCAGGACCGCCACCTCTACCATGTCATCAGCCAGAATTTCTTGCCTGAGATCAGCAACATGATAGAACACAAGGTTGGAAACTGAAGCAGCATGTCTGCTTTTAGTTAACAGTAGTTGATAATATCCTCTTTTAGGAGTCTGGGTAGCATTTATCAGTCATTTTGCATCTTCACAAATCCCAATTTAACATTACCTATTCTCCTTTTAGCGTTATCTTAACCTACATATCTAATTGAAATAAAGGTAAAGTTAATTAAAACCACTATGGACTTGAAATATTCTGATCCTACTCCCCTTTTTTCATGGGGGGCACATAAAAGATAATGTATCAGCCACAGCATAGGTGGAGTGAAGGAAAGCTGGTCTGTGCTTGCCCTAATTCTGCAACCAAGCTTGTTAATGAAGTTTGCCCAAGGCCTTTAACGTGTGAGGTTTGCTCTTACATTAGCTAGAATGACAGCACAGGCTTTTTCATCAGCTTGTTGTTCACTTATCATTGAGTTGTATCTTCCATGGAATGTGTTTTAGGTAGCTGAAGTAGAGGTCATAGACCTGTTTTTTTATCTTGTTCATAGCAACAATGAGTCAAACCAGCACTACTCATTAAATTTTCCTCCAGACCTATAACGGAATAAATTTTTATCATTAACTGCATTGCAAGTCAAAGCTAAAGTAAGCATCATTTGATCCTACGTATTTGTACTAAAGCTGTTGAGACTTTCCACTCTTGTGATATATAATCAACACTGTCTGTTGCTATAGTAACCTTCTTGGCCTTTCTCTATCATCATCAGCAGCAGCAACAAAGAGAAGAATTGTGCTTGCAGTTTGATGTCTTTTCAGAGCTGTCAGTTCCCTGTCTTCTTCCACTGTATTACTGATACCATATATTATCTATCATACTTTAAACATTTCACTATTTACAGCTTTTATCCATTCAGAATATTAGTGACACACGGTATTTTTTTTTACTTTGCTTGCCTTTAGAATTTATGCCTTGAGTGGTTCCTCCTTCCTTTTCCTCCTTGATAAATATAGTAGTTTAAATTTACTCACATCGAACATGAAGATCAAAACATTTTGTCAGTTATTATTATTCACCAAATATCACCACTATTTCATTACTGAATTTATGGGGCAACCAAAAGAGAAACAATTTGATCCATGGATGACATTTTATTTCAGTTATAGTGCTGACTGATTAAGACAAAGACGTGATTACATTTATAATCACTTCATTCTCCCCTATGAAATCCCACAGTGAGTGATACATTCCTAGATTAAAAGGTATTTTCTTCATATTGTTTTTTTTGTGCAGGTATGTGCAGTTGCGCATCTTGCTCAGTCTTTCTTTCAATGTGTCTCTGGCTGTTGTCACCAGCCATTCCATGGGGCACGGACAGCAGGCAGGAGCTCACCTTGAGGCTGAAAGGGGCCTCTTGAATGACAGCCCTGCTGTGCTGCAGGATTCTCTCAACCTCTTTAAGTGGTAACACCAGAGGCACTGTATCTTATGTGTGCTGGAGGAGGGGGTGTTAGTGCTTATGGTTATGTAGGGTGGGATTGTGTATCCCAAGGATACACCAGTGTGTCACACTATGATGTGGTAGAGATGAAGTCCAGAGAGACGTTTTTTTTAAACACTGTAGATCGTAATGTCACCTTTATTCCAGTTTCTAAATTTCTCTCTTCTGCTTAAAACCCCATGTACATCTTTCTTTTTCATATCGTTCTTTTTGTTCTTTTTTTTTTACCTTTGCATACGCTCAGGCTTTATAGGGCTGACAAACATTTGTAGACCTCTAATGGTGGTTTTGTGTATGGCCAGAAGACTGATCGTCACCTCTCAGTGCTGTTGGCTTATCTGTGCTGACAGTTTTTCACAGCCTGGCTTTCCTGATGAACTCTGACATGAGCAGTCCCTGATATAGACAGGCTTTCATGGGATCTACTCAGCTCTCTGTGGGCTGGTGTTTCCCTCCAGTACCATGCACTAAATGTGTATTACTGATCACTAATGTCATAGATGTGGATCCAAAGGTTGTGTTGTGCACTGCATTTTTAAGATCCATTCTGAAGTGTTGAAATATCCCACTTCAAAGTTGTAGTTTTAGTATACTTTAGTAATCCCCAAAGGGAAATTAAGAGCACACTCTAGTTTGTTGGATATGTTTTGTTTAATTCATGTGGAAGTACTGTATTTTACAAACAGGACAGTATGCCTTTAAACTACCTCCTCTCTTTCTTTTCTGGAGCTAATCATTGCATTAATGGTGTCAACAAATCTTTTTGTAGCCCCCAGGGAAAGGTGGAGAATGCAGGGACTAGAGGAGACTGGGTGAATTGGGGGAGGG